>JAPXFQ010001814.1:0-600000 GCA_028564705.1 Apricaphanius iberus
ATATATATGTATATATATGTATATATATATGTATATATATATGTATATATATGTATATATATATATATATATATGTATATATATATATGTATATATGTATATGTATATATGTATATATATATATGTATATATATATATGTATATATATATGTATATATACGTGTGTGTGTGTGTATATATGTGTGTATGTGGTAATTGTTAATGTTAGCTTAGACAATCTGAAGTTCAAACAAAAATAGGAAGGTTAAAATAAAGCATCAGATTGTAACAATGGTAAAAACAAACCAACAATGAATTTTTAAAAAAGAATAAATTTTATTCTGATTTCAAAATTGTAAATACAATTTTAAAAAAATTCTAAATTAAAAGGTACAGAATATACATTTTATACCTTTTAAAGCTTTTAATTTAAATATTTTCATAACATTAACATTTTTAAATTGTCATTTTAATTAAAAAAATTATAAAATTACATACAAAGTAACTTGCCTAGTTACTACACTAAAATCTAAACTGATTTAAAAAAAATAAGTTCATTCAAATAAAACTAAATCAAATGGAGTAATAGTGAAATTTTCTGTCTGTTCAATTTCAGCATTTATAGGGGGCCGCATATGGGTTTGGGGGGTCCTAAGCAACCCCTTAGTTTGTTGCTGCCTTGGGCAGACTCTGCTACCATCTGATAGTAATATTCATCATATTGGGTTTGCTTATGTTGAGGTGCATCAAAGATAACCAGATAATCCACAGTTTTGGATGGGAATCCTTCAGTTGCATAATGTTTGGAAGGCATTTTCTTACTATATGTGGAAAAAAATAAAGCCAACACCTTTTCTTATCCAACAAAACATCTACAGTTAGTAGAAATAAAGAGTGACTCAATATTATTCACCCATTTGAGAATTTTTCCTGGGAACTTGACTCCAGATAATATGCAAAAAAATTTGCCTATTCACACATTTTCTGTTGAACACGACTAATTCTTGGGAATTTCGCCTAGTCGCCATTTTTTTGGGGGCAACACGATGCCATATTATTCTGTGGGAATCCACCCTTTAACATTTTGTGGGACTGCAAACTGCAACACTGCAAAAAAGACATCACTGTTTGCCATTTGCAAAGCAGCCAGTCTAGGAGGCCTATTTATTTTAGTTGGCGCTAACTGGCTGTACCCCAATGAGCAGCTATAAGGAAGACTGTAGATGTTAGCTTTTACTGTAGAGCCAAGGCTGTTTCCAGTGTGTGTTAATACATAGTTTTGGCGTTTGAACCTTCAAAACAGGCACTTATAACCATTTTTTACAAGACTCAGGTACTTGTAGATTTCAGCTACTGGCAGGCGGTTTCGGTCATCAAAACCCACAAATACAGAGGGTCCATATTGTACAGTACTGTGGCCACTGACATCTAAAATTTAAACTGTCTAATCTTAAGGTAATCTTATCTTAATTTTACTTCAATTTACATGGGAAATTTAACTGTTAGTGAGGTCTTGGTTGAAAATTCAAACCTTTTATCAGTAACCCACGAAGCTCACTGTATGCTAGTAGGAAGGTGTTGTAGTGAGGTAACATATGAAAACACTATCACATTACAGAGTCTGAAAATACAGGTTTAGGTTGAAAAGGTTATATTTGACTTCGTAAGTTAGATCATATTTGTTATAGAAGGTACTTTATGACAATGATTTTTCTTTATATTTCAATTTGCTCTTCAAATTAAATCATAAAGGTCTTAAAAAGACAAACGAACTTAATATAACTTGCAGAAACCATGTAAAGCTAGAAGGATAAATGGAGGCTGACAACAGTATCAACTGAGAAGCGATAATATGCACAGGCTACTACAGAGCTTAGATACACATGAAACAAACTAGCTGCTGGTGGGATCAATAACTCTCCCCATGAACAAAAGGCAGTTTGTGTCCTCGTGGTATATGAAGAAGAAGAAAGGCCTGTTGATGGTGAACATCCTGGGCAGAGAGTAGGGAATGATGCCGACTGTGGTCACAGCAGCCGCTGTCGTCCCCGTCTCATCTACCTCGACCACCGCCTTGTGCAGCACCTGGGGAGGGGGGTTACAGTAGGGATGACGGCGTTCAGGTGGGAACATCTGTTAGATGAGGTTAGAACATGGAGAACTTTCAGACTGACCTCTGACACCTGGACACCCATCTCACTGCTGAGCCTTGTAAGGTTTGCCGATTTACTGAAGAGGCTTTCCATGCCCATATCTGAGAGAAGACTGTGCAGGGAATACTCCTGCACCATCTTGAACTTTGGCATCCCGACTTCCAGTCTCCTGGAATAAAATATCAATATACTTTTATTAAACTTGTACAGAGCCGACCCAAGGCATCAAAGAACTAAGCGGTTGCTTGTGGCTCCCCCAAACCCATTTGGCCCCACATAATGTTAAAATTGCTGAAAATCTGAATATTACTGTATTTGATTTTCTTTAGTTTCAATGTAGAGTATTTTAAATTTGTCAATTGTTTACATTTTTGTTAACCAACTAGGCAAGTTTCTTTGTGACTAATTATTTTCTTTATATATTTTTTAATTAAATGTTTATTTTATTTCAAAAATGTAAAATAAATGTGGCAAAAATATTTAGATCAAATACATTTAAAGGGATAAAATGTATATACTGTACCTTTTAATCAATTTTTTTTTTTAATTAATCAACTTAAAATATTAATTAAAATACAATTTAAAATTAATTTTAATATTTAATTTAATCGTATGCTTTAGTTTAACCTTTCTACTTTGTTCGAGCTTCAGATTGACTCAGATAATATTAGCAATTACCTCTGATTGATTTTTTTTTTTTAGGATCAGCCAAATAAACTCTGCCAACTTTCCCAGATAAGACCACATCTTGATTGAAATCCTGTGATTGTATGGAACTAGAGTTGGGACTTATGTATTGTGACTTGTATCTGCTTACTTGTAACCTGTACACGTTTTGAAAAATACAAGTACGGATTCATTTAATAATACAAGTACAAATCAGGGAATACAAGTACAATTCAAAGATTCTAGTTCCATATTATTGTTGGTAGAGGTCTTTACAGAAACCCCCCCCCCCCCGAGTCAAAATCTGCTTAAGGCCCCATTAGACTTTGGACCAGCCCTGAACTTGTATGTCCACACTCGAAGGATAAGGGATAGTTTTATACGTATTTTCTTCCAAAAACATGGCTCTGGATAGAAATATATATTTTTTCTTCTTTCTAATTCATAGAGCATGATGGGTAAGCAAGAATTTATCTCATCACAGTAGAACCTTACGTTTTGCGGAGGCCTCTGACCCAGCTCAGGAACTTGTCAGCAGTGATCTCATCATCAATCACAGTGTAATCAATACCCTTGTTGGGGAGCAGGATAAGCATGGATACTCCTTCCTGGTATGGCAGTTTAAGCACTTTAGCTCCAAGGGGAATGTCCTCCATAGTGTAAAACTTGTCCTCTTTGAACATCATGGGCACTTGCATTATATTGTAGTTGTCAATGTAAAAGTGGCCACTTCTCGTCAAATTGGGGTCGAAAGGAATCTGCCAGGCTCCTGGATTTGGGGTCAACACGGTTAGTTTGGATGTAAACACACTGGTGGCAAAGTGGGACTCGACATTGGATTTCAACTTACCTCTGAAGAAAATACTGTTGATCAGCAGGAGCTGAGTTGTTTCATCAAGGGTGGAAATCATTTCCGTAATCTTATCCTCCGTCTTCTGCCTGATGTATTCATTGATGTAACTGATGCTTGCTTTTGTGTCTGTAAAGTCTACGGTCTTAACCTCGGCTTGGAAAAACGTCCTCATTTTGTCCTCAAATGCCTCCTTGATCTCAAACTGCTCCCGGATGAATAGTGTCATGCTTTGGTCCACTTTCAGAGACCCGTTCTGGGAAATGTTCTCCTGAAGGAGCTGGAAGAGTCTTGGGATGAACTCTGGCTGGTCGGCCACCTCCAGCTGCTCTAAGTTGAGTACCTTCAGGATCTCGCGGCGTGTGTCGCCACCAGAAGCCATCAGCAGAGCGGCGAAGCTGGTGGAGATGCTCAGAGGCGAGAAGAAGATGTTCCTGTCGTGGTAGCCGGATATTTTTCTGTAAAGGTTCATGGCAAAATCCATGTTCTTGTAGGAAAGATCGGAGATGGTGATGTTTGTAAGTGCTGCTTGGTGGACAGGAGCCAGGAAGCTCACACAGGTTAGAATGAAAATAAATGCCATTTCCAGTTTGTGTGTTCCCATTTTCGGAGTCCAGAAATGTTTGAACTCAGAACCTGAAATATAAAAATGTTGTTAAAAAGTGCTCATCTGAAGAGTAAGAAACAAATTATCTATATTTCTCACACCAACCAAAAAAATTGAACAAAATATACTCTTCCGAGCTGAACCAGTCACCTACCTTTTCAGCTTGATCCAGATTAGTTCTGTAAACTGTTTCTGTTATTTGGGGAAACAAAGTACAAGTGTGTTCTGCTGGTTACATATTAACTACAATGCAACAAAGTTAGGGGGGAGAACTCCCCTTTCACCATCATTGTCCCCATCGAACATAACATCACTTTTCTTCAGCTTACATCTGATATTGATTTTCATATTTGTTTGCTTATGTCTGTGTGCATTAAAGATACCCAAATAATCCACAGTTTTGGATGGGAATCTTTCAGTTTCATTATAATTGGCAGGCATTTTCTTACTGTATGTGAACTAAAGTTAAAGGCCACACCTTTCCCCATCAAATAAAACATCTACAGTTCGTAAAAATAGGGAAAAATACTCGCAGTTACCGTTACAAGTCCCAAAAACAACAACAAAAAAACCCCAGCAAGAATAGAGTTAATATCACTTTAATCCTGCAACACTGACAAGTATATTGAATGAAAGAATGTGTCTTGCAATATGGAACAAACACAAGAGGTTACTGTTAGAAAAGAAGTGACTGGAAAGAATGCAATGATAAAAAAAGAAAGAAAATGTTATACTCCCAGACAAGTGTATTCAAAAAGAAAAAAATTATAGCCCACGCTGACGACTAAGTGAAAACATCAAGGTCTCACAGGAAGTCATGAAGCACAGCATGTCCTTTATGTTGCATGACTTCCATCACCTTTCAGAATACCCCCCCCCCAAAAAAAACAAACCTGTTATTGGTTCCAGAAATCGTGGTCAGGGAAAGAGAATCTGATAACGACAATCAGAATACAACAGAATCCTGTTATAGTTTCGGACCAGCAATAAACTACATGTTCTTTTTAGGCCTTTCTTACTTTAGCTTTTCAGTTCAACAGATGAGGAAACGTAATAATTATTTTCAATCATTTTCAAAAATAATAAATGAACACATTGGCAACCTCAATGATATCCGACGTATCAGTGTTAAAACCAGGTATACACACTATGCATATCACCTTAACATTAAAATCGTCATCTAATCTGTTTTAGGTCTGTTAGGCAAACCAATTTTATTTCTATTTAATAAATTATTTAATGGTGATGTGATCGCTTTTAAACATCCAGGAGGTTCCTTCTCATTTCACAGGAAGCACACCTGTGGACGTGGATTAAGGCAACAACTCAAACCCTTTGCTTCCTTGTGTGGCATCATGGAACATAAAAAATAAAAAAATTGTACAACGAAACCAGAGAAAGACTTGTGGACCTCCTTACGCCTGATTCTTCATTGGGAATGATCTACAGATGACTGAAGGTGCCGTTAATTTGGTCATGTGCAAGTATAAACAGCGTGGGAATGTCCAGCCATTATACCGAAGCGACAGGATATCTGCAAATAACTTCAAGCAGAGGCACAAATGGGTCTTCCAAATGGATACTGTCCCTAAACATAACGCCAGAGTGGTCACAAAGAGGCGTATAGACAAGAAAGTCTGATTTGGTGTGGCCATCACGCATTCCCTGGTCTCTGACCCATAGAACGCGTGTGTACCGATCTGAAAAGCTCTGTAAGAGCAAACCTGACTTAGTAACACCTGTTCTGTCACTACTATGAGAAGCTTGTGGAGGGAAACCCAAAACGTTTAACCCAAGTCAAACAGCTAAAAATAGCCAGTCTACCAAAATATCTCATTATTCCGTCATCCAGCTAGTAATTAAATCCAAACTGACCTAAAAGATCAAAAGTTTCATCTGATTTCATGACAGACAGTGAGGATAAAAAAAGGTTCTCTAAGAGGGTGTGTAAACATCTGGTTTTAACTTTATGTTACTTAAATAAGTCAAATTTATTCAATTAAGTAGTTTGGGAGGTGTAAAATCTAATCAGATCACATATTTATCTTACCTACGGTGACATATAATAAACCGACAGTATTTTCCTTCTTCAGGAAGAGACCATGAGAGCATTAACATCTTAACACCAGCTGAAAAAAAAAACAAAAAAAAAAACTACTCTTCGTCCACAGTGGACTCGTGTACTGTATTCATTTAATGCCTACTTGTACATTTAAATAAATGAATGAAGTGAAAAGATCAAAGACAAGCTGTATTCTGAAAACCGTGGGAGGAAAATCATCACTCAGATCAGGGATAAACGAACCTTAGAACATTAGTGTTTCAGACCAAAAGACACTTTGGTGTGGTGAGAAACTTTTGGATTATTTTCAAACTATGAATAAAGGTGATGGATTAGGTCACCTAATCATTTCCTTGTTCCAAAAACCCAAACCTAACGGCAGAAGGCTTTTTCTATAAAGCTTTTATCTTTGTCCAAAACATTGGTCTCATATGGCTTTCATAGAATGCCTATCTCAGTGATTTTATCCTCCAACACATGCATGTTTTTTCTATCTTTCCAGTTCTTCCTTAAAAAAAAAACTATAGAACTGGAATCTAAAAAAACAAATACACAATAGAAAAGAAGGCGCCATGGTAAAAAAAAGGCAACTGCAATCTTGGATTTACTGCATCATGAGTCCGCTTGGGCCCAGTGGTGACCATTCCCCCACCCCCCACTCTCCGAGTGCTTCACAGAGTCACGTCAAAGTGCTGCCTCTTCTTTGTCATTCTTCTCTTCTCTTTGGTCTGTCAGTGACCTAACACAGGCAACCATGTCCTTACGTCCTTCTGTTTGCATATGCAAAAGGTTAGAGGAGGGAGTAACAGCACCCCAGTCAGGGTTTCCGATCCTGGTAAACAACACAAACTTTCCAAAACTTCACTGGCTGGACTCTTGCTGTTGGATTTCCTCGGAGGCGGTGTTTGCTGTAAAGTTGTGGGCTCAGGTTAATATTGAATGACACTCTTACAATTTGCATTAAACTGCTTTCAAAATACGCTCAAAAACCTTAAGACCAGGGAAGAAGTTGCAAGTGTTCATATTCCATGCATTTAAATTCAAAACGGCTGTTTATCGGCCGATTAACACTTTAAAGCGACAAGAAGGCTAGTCTGATTTCTGTGTCAAATGGATTAGTGAATTATTGTAGATCCCCATAATAAAAAAAAGGCTATATCATATTTACCTTATTGAAAAAAATGGCACCGTTTCCTAACTGTGGGAGATGCTTAATAGGTTTTAATTTAATTTGGCCTAAAAACTGCAACAAGAACAGGATATGGGCAACTCTTCAAAATCATGTGCTGTAAGTCAATTAAATTCAAAATACTTTTCTTATCCCAAAGGTAATTAAATGTTGTCCTAACTCATATCACCAAATTATCTTTATAAAGAGTTGTGGAGTCACCTTCTGGAAGGATCTCTTGTAGCAGTCAGTTTCGCAATGGTTCTAAAGACGCCTCTGACTGAAGACGGTTTCTACAGACGAACTCTGCTAGGGATTTATGTATAGCGTCATCTTGCGGATTTGTTTGAACGATAAATAGGAATGATTAATAAAGAGATAAGAGGGGTATCACAATCTCGATTTTGTATTGAAATCGACCGAAAGTACGTTAAGGCCACCTCCTGCCAGGTTTGCAATGGGTGCGTCCCACTTGGGACTCTGTAGCAACAGTTAGCAAACAACCGTCTCATCACAAGGACCCACACATTGCATTTTCCCTAACAAGTAACTTTCACCAGTTATCATACAACACACAACAAAACCTGTTAACTGTTTAACTGCCTGGATCACATCCCCCGGGATCAGAGCACATGTCTACAGAGCACATTAGCTGATGCTAGCATAGCTATTGGCTAAGCTACAGCTAGACCATGGCTTCTACTCTCCAATCACCAGTGAGGAAATGGTCCAATAAGCTATCTGGAGCGCTGCCACCCTCTGTTACTAATCATTTCTGTTATTTTAACAATACTGCTAGGGTTTTATTGTAAATTCATTATCTAAATTTGTTCATTAATACATAATTTGATACAGTACACAAAAATAATATAAATTGCATCACTTTTGTTTTTTAAAATAAGATTTACTGTACAAAATTTAATGAATAAAACCAATGACTGTAGACTACTAGTCTAAAAATGACATAGGGTTCTGTACTGTAAAAGGAAAAAATAAAGATTAAAATCGAGAATCGAATCATGACCCTAAGATCAAATAAAAGATTTGGAGAATCGTGACACCCCTAGGAGATAATAGACTTTATTGTTAAACACCGCGCATATAGCATACCTTACGTGCGTAGACGTTTGCAAGCTGATAATTGCTGGACTCAGAGTCCACAGGATGTTGGTACATGTAACTATATTTTATTTTTACATGTGCTTCTACAAACCTCTCTCCATGACTAACGTTAAGCTAAGCACGTGAGTAACATTAGCTTTTTTATTTGCAACAACCTCAGTCATGTGGTCCTTAGATCCTTAATAAGACAACTTACTGTAACAGACAACAGTATTTTCCAGGCACTGGAACCAACTTGTATTGAAAGCTGTAAACACCAGCATGGAAACGTATCATGAGTTTCACAGTGTAAACATTATAGCTAATGTTAGCCAGTAGCGATAGCTAGTTTAAGTTAGCTGTTTGCTATTCTGAAGCTACTTTTTGTGGCATGACGAGAAATACATGTGCTGTTTTTACTTGGAACTAAATCCTGTCCGTTTACGTTCTTCATCAATTTCCAAGGAAACCTGTGTAAACTGTACAGTCAACAACACAGAGAGTCCTCGTTAAGTTTTCTTTGTACACAGGGCCTAAGTCTGCCGGACTTGGAGCTGTCACTGATGTAGTGGCGGCTCGACTTCCGGTCATTTCACTGATTCGGTTCATGTGACAGTCTCATGACTGTAATGACATGCTTATAGCTCAACATCCAGGCAGCAGAGATATTCCACAGGAATGCACCATCAACTGTTGGCAAGCACAGCTAACTTTGCTTCTCTGTAAGGCCGTATGGTTAGGAAGCCAGGCAGAGGAGGGGATATGATGGAAGGAAGAGATAGTGTGAACTTCCTTTTTCTCTCTCTGGGATTTAGAGTCAAACTTCAAGTGTTATTAAAGTTTTTATTTTTTATTTTAAGCCTAGTTAATGATGTCTACTTCTGAGAAAAACATTTCTGGTCAAATTTACCATGAAATTTAAGTAGTTTATAAAAGCCTAAGTGTTTCAATTTGTCAGTAGAAACAGCAATCTGAAAAATAGAAACGTTTCCACATGTGCTGTTGGGTTAACTTAAACTATTCTTAAATTGTGGTGGAAATTCACACAAAATAATTCTGAGAAAATTGCTCTTGTGTTGCATTTGGAGACCCTGATTTAGATAAAAGTGTCAAGTTGTGAAAATCTGCGTTTAATGCTATTTTCTGTCAGGCATTCATACTGCCAACTTGATAGACGGCCCAAAAAAGTTTTCTGTCGTTAAATGCAGGAGGAAGGTTCAGCTGTAAATGCGAGGTGTTGTCACTGCCAAGGCTGGAAGCAGTGAGAAGGGTTGGGCAAAAAACAATTACACCTGAGTGGAACAGGTGGATCCTTCAGGCTGGCCGTGATGACGGATAGCTTCTCATCCCAAATAAAGACCCTTAAAGATGCTGACTGCAGCCCAATAAGAACTAATTTAATCCAGCAACATGGAATGTGAACACTTATGTAACTTTTTTTTTAGCAGGTCTTAAGATTTAGATCAGCAGTATGTGAGACATTTTTATGACGTAAAGCGGGTTTACTCACCCGTCCCAGCAGTTGGATGTGTGTCTGGCTGTTGGGGAATGTTTGCCTGAGCTTGTTGCTGCTGCCTAAAACAGGGATCAGAGACGATTTGTTTTCTGTTCTCTCAGGAGGAGATGACGAGTCTATTGCCTCCTACCGATCAAAGTAGGCTTGTCTCCTCTTCCTCAGCTCCTCCGCTGTAAGGGTGTCGCTCTGGCCTTTTTGTCCTTCATCGGTGTGACCTGACTTCCCACCTACCACCTCACACTCTGAGGAGCTTATCACCGTTCCTGCAAAAAAACAGAAAAGAAAAAAGAAATTACAATTTCCCAAGACTCTCCAGACCCTAACAAGAGCTTAATGACAATAACTGGGATAATTTCTTCAATTTTTCACATTCGCCATTCTGTGCAAAAGGTTTCAGCTGGTGGGAAGAGAGAGAAGGTCCCGGGTTCATTCTCCAAAGTTAGAAACTGGGTGAAACTAAAGGTAAAGGCTACTACAGGGTTCATAGACATTTTACATCTACAAAAATTCAAATGTTTCTAAACTAAGACTACCAGAAATCTCAGAGCCACACTTTAAAACATAAAATACACAAGTTCACTCTGAAATAATGGTAGCCACTTTTAAAGCTAGCTCAAATAGCCCATTTTACTGCCATATGGACTGCATCGTGTTTTTTTTACAGACACAGCTTAATGATATGAAAACAATTGAAACGATTATGATTCTAATAGACTTTTTTGATGTTCTAAGGCTGAATGTATAATTTTTTTTAAACCTCAAGTTGGCGCAAGCAAAATTGCATCTTCTAATTGCTTTGCATGTAGTACTGAAGAATCAGAGAAGAAGCAGAGTATGGACCAGACCGGATTTTGCCAAATTAAACATGGCGACCGTAGGTTATTATTAGCTGGTTAATATTTAGATAAGAACAGAAAATAAGATGGCAGAAGTATCGTAGATGGTATGTAAAACATATTTACCGCTATTAATTATTTCTTTCCTACTGGTTTTGCCGGCGTTGACAGTGTTTACCTACAGACGGTCAAATAGCGCTCAACACTTCCCTCTACTGGTTACTCTCAATAGCTTTTGTAAAGGGTATGCCGTTCGGTTCTCGTCTGACATTTTAAAGCCGATAAACTTTTTAAACTATAGAAGAGGATCCTCTTTGTTGGAATTACTTCATCAGAATTGTGTGCCTCGCTCCTGCCAGCAGCTGTACTTAGTTAAAAACGTTATTTTCTACACTGTGGTGAAGAGCGCGTAGCAGTGAAATCGGTCCGGGCTGAAACACTTCCCCTCATTAAACGTTCCGGAGGTTTTCCGAGCTATTCCCCAGTATAGGGGTATATTAAAAATTCATATCATAACGAAAATAAACACCGGTTCTCGGTATGAACCGGTATACCGCCCAGGCCTAGAAGGAAGGCAAACACGATGAAGGAAGGAAACGAAAGACACACTAATTTCTACTTCTCCGTCAGCAAGTATGGAGATGTATTGATGGATGTATTTCATTTATACTTCTCCGTTGGTTTTTCAGTATTGCAAAGGAATTCCCCACCAGGACAGCAGAGGTGCTAACTTCTCATGGCGGGTCTGCCTACCGTTGCAGCGTAGTTTCTGGTTAATTCTGTTTTTTTTCCCGTCAAATTGTGAACGCATTCCCCCTCAATGAGCAATGGAAGTAACAGAAGGTAAGTTTTGATTAAGCTGTAAAGCTTTTTACTGGAAGTGCAGCTCACAAAAACAAACAAAGTCTGGTCTGTTTTGTTGTTTCTCTAAACTTCTCTGTGTTCAAAATCGCCAAAAGACCAGATTAGATAAACTGCCTGTTTAACATAAAGCATGTAGAGCCCAAACACTGCATTGACTACTGATTACAGCGACTATAGTGCACAGTTCTGGTGAAATAATCTCTGGCTGTTGTTGAGCTGACCAATCACAGGCATACACTCTCCATTGATGGAGACGAATAGTTAGAAAATTGGAATCTACTCCGTCTGTTGTTGCGTAGGTGACAGAGAGGACTTGTGTCAACAGAAAATGGCGCTGCGAAGGAAAGGAATCAAGGAAGGTTTAAACAACTAAAGGAGAAGTGTAGTTTGGGAATTGTTTTTCCATCCTTATCAGGATCTGAATCTTGGATTCCTGTTCATTCACAGCATTTTGTTAATTGATAATGCTTCCAACTGTGTAAAACGTTTGCACAGAGCTGTATATTTCACTACAAGAACAATATGTACCTGAAAGCCAATAAATGACTCTAATAAACCTGCTACCTTGCATGCTGAGCTGTATGGCTCGGCGAACGTCGGCCTCCTCATCCTCCACATCCATGTCCTGTCTGCTGAGAGCCAGAGCTTTCTTCAGTTCTTCATCCTCATCCTGCACGCCAAAGCCAATCTCTGTCTGGCCCTGAGAGGTTGACGTCCTGCTCGGGGTAAAACATCCCAGTCAGACGTTTATTCTGCTCCACTTAGAGCATAAGTGGGCCATAAACCACACAGACATACCCCACACTGGTCTGGGCCTCCTCCTCTCCGATGAGTCTGGGACGCTGCTGCTGGTGGACCCTCATGATCCCAAGGATCTGCTCTGCTTCACACTCTGGGAGGTTTCCTTGGACTACAAATATTGAATAACCTGCACAAACACACCTTTTATGCATCTTCTCTGAAGCCAAACAGCCAAACACAAACATAGTTAAGAGCTCTTATTTCAACTAATACTCCACCCCTGAGCGAAATTTAGTCAGTTGCTATCTTCTCAAGTGTTAGATAAGTGAGAAAAAGGATTATGGCAGCAGCCTTTCTCATAATCTGGTAGTACCTTTAGTTAAGCATTGGCAATGTAAGTGAATGGTAACAGCTAGCATTTTGTATGCAGAAGTCCTACAATTTTCTCAGTAAAGATCCTAATTATTCCTCGGTAATCAATTAGATTAGCAATTAAAATAATAACTAATTAAAATTAAATCAAATAATGAAAAGATATTTTAATTCAAATAATAACTAACACAAAAGGAATTACAGGAGCCGATTTCGAAAGTACGAAAAAGCACCACTGTAAACCGCCGCTGTGAGGCGCAAAGAATATGACGGTCATTAACAAATTGCATCGCCAATGGCTCTAAGCAATGTTCTTTTAAATCTGATTACTTGGGTGTCGCTGGGCTGTTATGAATTACTATAACTGTGACGTCTGACTGCTATTGTCAATTCCAGGTTTACTGTATAACATTTGCAACATTTTTCCCTAATGATTAAACTGCACATTTTGTAGAGTAGATCAGGATTAGCTGGCTTTTGCAGGCGCTGCTTCATATCTCTGCGCCTTGCGGCGGTGGCTTACAGCAGTGGTTTGTCGTAATGTAGTCCCAAATCGAATTTAATTTGCAATTGATGTGATTATTGAGGTCACCAGGAATAATGTGGATCTTTTTTTGAGTAATTTTCATGACTTTTAAACATGACAATCTAGCAGTTACCATTCACTTACATTTTTTATGCTTAGCTAAAGCTGCTGCCAAATAAAGTGCATTAGTAGGCTAGTCACAAAATGCTTATTCTCATTTATCTAACTCTGGGGAAGATAATAAGGGACTAAATTTTACTTAGAGGGGGGGAATATCTCTTTGACAGTACCCTCCTGTTGCAGCTGTGCTAGGAAAAGGGCTAAATACGTGTCGGATATCAACTCAGGTCCAGTCAGCAGGGAATTCAGGTTGAACCACTGTAATGAAAACAACGTTTCTGTTAAAGCCAACCGCATGAAGCAGGTTTACAAAAAAGCTAAAAGGTGGCCTCATACCTGCTGGCCAAGTTTGCGTACAGTAAACCAGTGCTCCTTATAGTTGCAAATGAAGGCTTTCTCGTTTCTTAAAACATCAACGAAACAATCAGTTCACACTGAGGTATAAATTCATAACTTCTTCACAACTCACTCGATGGAACCTTACATTGGGTTTATCATCAGCCTCTGGTATTCTGGGCTGTTAAATAGAATCAGCTCCAAGCCCCACACCCGAAGAGCATTGCTAATAACCTGTAACAACCAGCACACAAATAGGAGCTAAAACAACTTGTAATGGGTCTGGACTTTAGATTTACCGGCAATAAGGAGGGTGGGATGCAGAGACATACTTGTATCGAGAAAAATCCACTGTCATCCATGTTCCCTGAGGGTTGCTTTGAAGGCAAAAATAAAATATTAAACATGCTTGAGAAGTTGTTTGACTTAAAATTAATCTGTCCTCTACTCACCTGTAAAAAGGTCCTGTACTCCTCACTGGCCATACCCCCCTCGGCCATCCTCATCCTCTCCTCTTCATCCAGCTGATGAGCAATGGATGACAGATCCACAGGGGTGAAATACTCCCCCTGCAGGAGGTTGTTCAAGCAGTGCTGGGCACACAGGGAGCCCTCTTGCTACAAACAAAGGATTGAGAATTTTATATCTAAATAATGACTAATCGTACAGGTTCAGAGCATAGGGGTGGAAATTGGAATTGCTTAAAAACACACCATAAGAAGGTTTATTCTGCTGGACACATATTGTCTATTCTTATTGTGGCAAAAAATATCGGAACAAAAAAAAAGTGCTTTCATTATGATAATAACAGATTCTAACAGATTTTGTCTGCAAAGCCGGAACGCTGCCAGGATCAATGAGATTGTTGATCGAAATTATGACTGAAATCAATTATGTGTTACTTAATTGCACCTCTTAGTGTTAATGGTAAACTGGTTGATAATGGTTAAGTGTTGTTTTTGTGCATGCACGCAATTACATTTTTTATTAACAAGACTAATAAAAAACATTTTTAAATTATTTCATCACCTCAATAAACACTTGAGGAAAAACTAACTCCATAACACGGATCGCTGCTGGAGACCTCCAGCGGATGATTTTAACACCTAATAATGATCCGTCATCAGCTTCAGTGTATATTAATAAAAGTAGACAGCTTTTAATGATAAAACTGCCCAAATGCATCACATCTTCGGATTGCATTACAGTTTTTTAGCTAGTGCTGGACACAGAATAAATGATCTTGCTCAAAACTGAGAATTGGTTTATTGAAACTGTAATAATGATGATTTTTTTTTAACCTTAATAATAACAGTATTTAATTAACTGCTAAGAAACATTTAGGGCTTCACTATATGAAGGAAACACATAATTGAGATCCAGCTCCTAACTATTGCCACATTATCTGTTGTGAATAACACACATTTTCCTGGCTTTTTCCACTTCATTGCAACACTCCTTGTAAGGTTCACTCTTTCATTCACTAAGAATGTACATCCAGTGTGGGTAATGAACATTTATTTAACAGTTAACTACATGCAAAGAATTCAAAACAAAGCATTCAAGCAGTTCTTCACAATTCCAACAATGCAATCATATAAACTGGGCTGAGGATTTCAATTTTATATATTTAAGCACTTCAAAGAACAAACGGTGAGTCATTTTGCTTCAAACAAACTTTTGTTTTTTTTAGACACTAATAATAATATCTCATCAACTTCAGAATTTTATATATAACAATTGGGAACTCTCAGCGGTAAAACTGCCCAGAAAAAGTTATTTTAATCATTAACAACAGAGATTAAAATTAGAGTATAAAAGACGCATCAGAGGATATTATTACAACTGTAAGGCAGTGTAAGACATGCATGATGTATTTTTGTTGGAAACAGAATATGTGATTTTAAAACCTCGTAATTATCATTTTAAAATATATTAAAAATAGATTATCAGCCCTAGAGTATAATTTATAACATCAAGCACCTACCGGAGGGGGGGGGGGCAGCTCAAAAACATCTAATTAATTATTTACAGCAACAGCCCATCGTTTTACTAAAGACACTTTATTACTAATAAAATCACAATTCTGAGACATAAATAATAAATTAAAAGCTATTAAAAGAACCTGAAAACAAACTTTTCAGCCTGTCTGGTTAGCTGGTGAGCTAACAGTTAGCATTCCAAACAAACAACAGCAACACAGCCCAGCTAGCAGCGGCCGCTTCCGCTCGCTAACTGGCCGCTTGCAGAACGCGTCGCTGCCACAATTTACAGATAAATGGCTCGGGTTAAACGTTTCACCTACTTTCTCATGAAATATGGAATCCATATTCAGCTTTCTGTCAAACATTCAACTCTGACCTCCGCCTCTTCCGCATTCATCAGCTAACAGACAGGAGACAATCTTTACTTGCGCCCCCTGCTGGTTTGCCCGACTCAGAGAGGTGTAACGTTGTTTTTGGCTACACAGGAAACAGTCTCCCAATGACGCATGCTCCTTAAACAGCAGCTGAACATGGCGGACAGGGAGAACCCGTCAGAGGGTCTGCAGCTCAGTCAGGTAAAATGTTCTGGGATTAAATTCAGTTGACAGCTGACCGACAGTCCGAGGGGAAACCGTGGACTGCACCGGGGTCAGTTTTGCGAATAAAATGGTCTTAATGCTTTGTCACGGAACCCCGTTCTGACTAAGCTAAAATAGCTCCCGGGCTAACCTCCAACTAGCCTCAGAGATCCTCCAATTAAATCTACATTAACGTGTTTATTTATATATATGAATGGGGTTGAAGCAGGATTCATATTGTTTTATATTTACTGCTTAACAACCTGTTTATTTCGGTGTAGTTATGTATGTGGAGAACCATTGGATGTAGTTTTATTATACAGCTTATTGTTTGGGGTTAAATCAGCATTAGTTTCTTTTCTGTTTTTTTTCTCTTTTAAAAATGTGTTTATGAATTTGCTCTTCAGTTTGGGATGTTTTGCTGGTTTTGTGGATTTAAATCAGGACTGATTTCCATTATTGTTTAAGTTGATGTCTTCAATGTGAAAGCAAAAGTGATCCTGTTGATTTTTTTATTTTTATATAACTATTTATATTCAGTTTAACTGTCATGTCGAAGGCCATTGACACAATAAAATACTTTTAGATAAGAATTTTATGCAGGATGTCTTATTTTATTTTGGGCAGAACCCCTTTAAAAACTGAGCTTTTTTATAACTTTCAAGTGTTTAACTTTATTGAGCTTAGCTTTTGACTGTTTTCAAAGAGACCAATACCACTTTATTAGGTACCACTTGGTTAGATCCCTTTTTGTCACAAAAACTTGTTTTTTTTTCATGGCATGGGTAAAATAAGTTGCTGAAAATATTGCAGAGAGATAATTGGATGGATGTGATGGGACGTTGTCTTACATAAAAATCACAGTGTCGTTGAAAGATGCAGACTTCTTAGTGGACCACTACTTGAAGTTGATTTTTTCTAAAAAGTGGCAGGAGGTTTGGGAGCTGTTTTTTGAGCCCATCTTCAAGTCGACAAGCTCCAAGAGGGTCATCTTTAATAATACCAACTCGTACCAGTACCCCGCTTCTAATTGAGGCTCTGTGTTCGTTATTCATCCACCCACAGGAACATCCATCTGACCCATCAAGAGTCACACTCATTTCATTTGAAAAACGTAAAAAAAAAAAATAAAATCTGTCTTCAGATAATTCTTGGTCCAGTCTGGATGCTTTAGCTAATGTGTCAGATTTCAGTCTTCTCTCTGTGCGCTGAACATCCTGCACTTCTAGATGGGGAGTCTAAGTCTCCTCCCCTTCAGGTCGACCCGTGGGTCCCCTGGCCGAAAAAATTATGAAAAATTTTTCATAATTTCATAATCTCTTCTTCTGCAGTTGTAGTTTGCTAAACTTTTTACAAAAAACTGAGGATAACTTTTGCTGCCGGTCAAAAATCACCGTTTTCTCTGCATCAAAATTAGTCTTTGAAATTCACGGATATCATATGTTCGATCCACGCTGCATTTCAAACTAGACCAGAAATTAACTTTTATCGCTCCATTGACTCTCATTCATTTTTTTGGCATTTGGGGACCCATGGACCAGAAGTAGAAGGATGTGACTAAGGCTCCCCATACTAGTTTGCATTTACAGAAAATTACAGAACTGGCGGAATATGGTTTTCTGGTAGCTTTAATTTTGATTGGTGTCAAATTCTTGGCCATTAATTTCAATCTTTTTTTTCTCAGCACATTTCTTGCAACCTTGTTGACTATTTACCACAAGACTTTTGATGGTTCTATGGCCACGCCTTGATACCTTCACTGTTTCAAGATTGCTGCATCCCTCTGAGACGCTTTTGGTGATGTTTGACTTTTCAGCGTCAGTTAAATCTCTATTTTTGGGCCATTTTGCCCAAGGAAAAGAAGCTTCTTAATAATTCTGCACACCTTAATGGGCCACACCCTCTCACATTACATAAACATCATCTGATATGATCCACCCATAAAGCATTCTAGTTTATCCAGATTGAAGCTAGAATATATATCTAAACACAGTGATCTGGTGAAGATTCTGAATTGCCGAATAATCGTCACCCCCAGACTGAGCTGTTATTATAAGTCCGGTCGGATGGGTCCAGATTATCCATCGCTCCTTTCATCCAGTCGGACGTTTTGACTGCTTACTTATTTAAAGTATGACCACTTCTAGAAATTCATTGTTTTAACAAATGAAAGAAAGATTTGACAAGAAAAAAAGTGTGAGCATCAAAATCCACCTTCATCAGAAGTATGTTTGAACTGGACGTTAATTGTAGTTCAGTTAAGAAGTGATTTCAATCTAAAAGCAAATATTTATTCCCACTGCTGTAAGAAGGGTTCCTGCAGTTTTGTGTCAATATTCAACAAGGCGTTTCTCCTCCTTGTTGTACCTAAAGGAATGGCTGGAGGCAGCAGACTTAAGGGCGGAGCTGCTCCAGCACCTGAAGGAGCAAGTGCCACAGATCTTCTGCCTGAAGAAGGAGCCCAACCCCGAGGAAGAAGACAAGGTCATGCAGGGGCGCCTCCTTCACCCGCTGGAGTGCTTCCTGTTCGGAGAGGATCCTCAGGAGGGTCTGGAGAAGCTCCAGCAAAGCAGCGCCTCCTCTCAGCTCTGCGGCCGTGTGTTCAGGGAGGGAGAAACCGTTTACTCCTGCAGGTCTGCTCTTCGTTTTCTTTAGAGTTGGTTAAAAAAATGCAAACTTTATGTTTTTAATATGTAAATGAACTTGGTGGCGAATAGATATTATGTGGCTGAAACTGTAAATGTGGCTTGGAGCATGTATGATAACAATGGTGTGAGTTTTCAGGCCCTACCGCATCTCAAATGATCAACTACAATTTAAAACCACAACGGTATAACTACATAGTGGTCTCAAGACATTTTACCTTGACTTGGATCTAATCAGGTTATAACCACACTGTAATAAGTCCAAATTAAGGCTCCTTCAGCTCAGGAAGACATATAATTCCAATACTGGTACTGAATGTTGCTGTATGATATCAATTAGGTCACTTGTTTCTTTTGATTTCTTTACCTCCGATCACAATGTCCCTCTAATTCTTTAAGCTTCAGCATTACGACCATTAAAATACGCATCTAGATCAGACTGAGCATGATTAAAACTCATCCAGCTGGCAATGGATAGCAGCACTTCAGTTATTACGCTGCTTCCAAACGGGCTTTTGTGAACGCAAAATTTTTAACATTGATATTAAGATGTCACGTGTGATTAAACATAGCGTGCAGCTCTACGCTGAGTGATATGTAGATGTAAAGTTCCACTGTTGAGCAAATACATGCCAGTGATGAGATATTTAGTGTTTAATAATTTGCCAATATATCACAATAATTTATGTCACAATATTATATCAGTATTCTAAATCAAAGTACTGATTTTTTTGTTTGTTTATTTCTTTAAATTTTAATGAAACCATTAATGATGACAACAATAATTGTAGTAAAATTTAAAGTAAGACCATTAGTTTTGTGACTATTTTCACCTTCTTGGTTCCAGTTGATCGACTAGATCTAGTAATAAAACTGCGTGTGTTATGACGGTTTTTATAAAGCTAAATTCAGTTTAATAAATAGTCTTCCCTGTGGTATTGCAATATATCGCAGTATGTTGTATTGTGATACATATTGTATCGCCAGACTCTTGCCAATACGCATCCCCAGTTGACGGTGCATCCCCGTGTGAATTTTACTCGTAATCTTACTGAACTGAGCAAATTTGATTAGTTTAATTTATAATATTAATCCCCCATTTATTTATTTTTTGTCACTGTTGTTTTGTTGGGAAAATCAACCCACCCTTCAGGTGTCAACATTATCACAAAGGCTGCAAAGTGGAGCAGTGGGTAGCACTGTTGCCTTGCAGCAAGGAGGTCCTGGGTTCGAATCCCAGCCTGGGGTCTTTTCTGCGTGGAGTTTGCATGTTCTCTCTGGGTACTCCTCCCACATCCAGAAACATTTAGGAAAAAGCCGCTTCTAACCTACAAAGTTATTGGTTTTTTTCTGTTGTCGATTTGGTTTGAAGTAAAACAGCGCTCAGTAAAAGTGCTGTGACAAATAAATTATTTTTCTCTTTTCTTCTCTTTGTTACATATTCATCCTCTTCATCCTGTTTTAGGGACTGTGCAATAGATCCCACTTGCGTGCTGTGCATGGACTGCTTCCAAGACAGTGTGCACAAAAGCCATCGCTACAAGGTTGGTGTTCATGTAAATATTTACATCTGGACCATTTTCTCTGAATCCCCGGATCCGTTCGGTGATGCTGTGACCTCCGTGTTGCACAGCACTGGGTTCCCACAGAACGTCTAACTTAATTAAGGTTGTGTGTATCCATCATCTCTCCCTCAATGACTCGTTCCTGTTCTTTGTGTGTTTTGTTGTTCCCCCACCCCTCAGATGCATGCGTCATCAGGCGGCGGATTCTGTGACTGCGGTGATGTAGAAGCCTGGAAGATCGGCCCTTGTTGCTCCAAACACGACCAGGGGGCCGCCGGTGCCATGGTAACGGTGCGTTACGTAACAGCCACAAAAAAAAAAAAAGAGGGATGTAGGAGTGGTGTACTGGTCCCATTTTTGTGTCAGTGATCCCCCAGAATGCTAATTTCCCATCTTCGTAATGGATGCTGCTGTTTGCTTGGCTCAGGAAATGAAGGCTGACCATCACCAGCTAAGAAAAATCAGCAAGGAGAGGCAATGGTGGAAGGTGGAGGAAAGTTTCCCGTGCGACAGGTTGAGCTGTGCAGCTCAGATGTTTGCTGATTGTCGTGTTTAGGCTCAGCTCCGATAAGATCACGCTCAGGGGTTGTGAGCAGGCACACAGCTGGACAACTCTGCCCTTTTTTTCCCCCCATAAACAGCAGGTGGTCCATTAACACGTCCGGCCGCTGTCTGGCAGCCTGCTTTGTGTTTGCCAAACCAGATCTGAACCTGTGCTTAATGAGCATTCACAAAGGCCACACAGCGTGTCTGCTGGGAACAAGATAAGCTACCTTTCCATCATTATGTTCTACAGTTAAAACCAGATACTAACACTCACTCATAATCTTTAAAAAAAAAAAAATAAATCAGACTGGATGTTTTTTGTTTTAGGTCAGTTAGAATTAACGACATGAACTTGAGGGTATGCGTAGATTTGTCTATTTGGGACACCAAATTGCACCAAAGTTCCTTCTTCCAGCTTCAGAACACCAGGGGTCTCATTTATAAAGCAAAACAGGATCTGGAAATTACTTCAGTCAATTTCTACTCAAGGTTTTACATTGATAGAAAAAAGAAAACTAGTCGAAAAAATATGCACAAGGATCTTGCTTATGTACATTTTGGACACAAGGACACTGGCAGCTCAGCCAGCGAGATGGCTAGTTTAGAATTTAATCTGCATTTTCAGACCTGTAAAGCTTCGCATCCACACGACAACAGAACCAACAGTCAAACCCCCGCAAATGAAAATATGTTGCATTTAAGAATTACATCTCAGTGTGTTCAGATGTCTTCAGATTATATAGCGATTACACTTTTTTGCTCATTAATTGTGATGAGTGGAAATATAAATTCTAGGGATGTCCTCTAATTTCAATATCGAGATTTGATCGGGGTGATATTTTAATATTTTTCCATTGATTGGGGATCGGCTATATTAGCTGACAAGTCGCGCCTATTTATCCGAAACTACCTTCTAGTTACGATTCACTGTGATTGTGCAATAATTCAAACCATCTCTAGTGGCGCAAACAATTGGTCTGTAATTACCGCAGATGAAGCACAGGTCTAATATGGGCAAACTTCAACAAATATGCTTAATTGTACTTTAAACTTTATAATAAAGGCATAGAAACTCACCTTCCGGCATTTACATGTAACAATAACCTGAAATAAACAGAGAAAAACTCGTCTCTCCTGCAGCAAAAGATGAAAAAAAGGCAGATGGTGCATTCAAATAGCGTCGGAAATCTAAATTGAGTTCAGGAAATCTAAACAGTTCAGGAACATATATATTTCAGCTCATATTGAAAACACAAATAACATTGGGATTTACAACTTTATTAATAAAATTAGTCTCATCATAAAAGTTATGATGAGTTACTTGCTAAAAATATATTTCAGTTTCATACATTTCAATAATAATAATACTAATATTGGATTGGGACTCAAAATCGGATTGGATTTGAGGTTAAAAGATCCGATCGGAGGCCTAAAATGCTGATCATGACATTCCTAATAAATACTGCAGTGGCACTCCTGTGTAATGCTGCACAGTGGATGTGCTGGTGATTATTGAAGATCAGGTACTTGGTGAGGGGCGTTTTTTTGAGTTTTCCTGGCACACGATGACGACTGGCTGATCAGCTCATTTAGATTCCCTAAATCAGTCCTATTTAGGGGTGGGAAATTCACACGTTAATTACGGAAGAATTGGCGCGTGAAAAAGAAAGAAAGACGCATTTAATTGCCGTTTGTGTTCCAATCGATGCGGAACATTTGTCAAGCATGATTTCCTGGTACACGTATTACAATGATGCACACGTGAGAGCCCGGCTAAAGTAGGGGGTTCTAAGGGCGTTTTCATTGTTTATTAGAGGACCACACTTAAACTGACTGGCTCGATGTATGTAATACGACAGGCTTTTTCTCATCTGACATCCTCCGCGATCTGCTACTTGATGCCTGTTTCTGGCATTCGGAACAGACAGCGAGTTGCGCCCTGCCACGTAGCTGCTGATAACTTTAAGTCAAAGCAGAAGCTTTACATGCGAACCACAAAAGATAAACCATCTGGCCGCAACAAATGAGTGGCGTAGGAGGGCATCATTCACATAGCTGCCATATGTGTTTCTGCGTGTGACAAAAAGTTGCGAAGATCCCGCAGGTCGCATGGACACAGAAACTTTAATGCTGTGCAAAGTCATAGTCCATTTATACACCGACTGAGGATGAAACTGAAAACTAAACACTGAGTTTACACTGTTTTAAATGTCTTTTTGAGACTACTGCATTTTACTTTTATTATACTGAATAGAAAATACTTCTCAGGATATTATTTTTGATTTTTTTTTTTTTCATTTTTGTATAGTTTAAAAGTAAATCAGTACAGGTGTTCTGACTTTCTGTGCTACTTCGTCAGAATGGGAAGCCAAAGTTATTTTCTGGCCTGCTTTGTTTTACGTCCTGAATCACACATATGTTGTACTTCGATTTAAACGATAGCTAATGATGTACATTTTGACTATGTTTGTCCAGTGATTTGGGATTTATTTGATTGCATTTAAAATGCCCACAAATCAGAAGTCAGAAGTCGCATATATGACGCCATTTGGCTACCGGGAACTAGCACTAGCTATAGCACGTAAAACACCTAGAGCTTGTAGAGCTTCTCCTCCATGCTGGCTCTCACTCCACCGACTGCTTTACCCCCGACATAGCTGCTACTTTCCACATGGTCAGATTTATAGAGGTTTTCTCCGTATTTAATGCTCCATTCTTCGTCCTGGAGGTTACGACCCTCGCTCTCCTTCTTCTTCTTCTTCTGCAGTTGTAGTCCGCTAAACGTTTTCACACAAAACCTAAAGTAACTTTTGCCTCCGGTTGAAAATCAGCGTTTTCTCTGCGTCAGAATTAGTTTTTAAATTCACGGACATCATATGTTCGATCCACGGCGCATTTCAAACTGGATCAGAAAATAACTTTTATCGCTCCATTGACTCTCATTCATTCTTGGGGCATTAGGGGACCCATGGACCGGAAGTAGAAGGGCGTGACTTAGGCTCCCATGTTCTACCATAGTACGCATAGATAGCTATGTCTGTCGGTGCTAGCCCTCCAAATGTGCTACCATCATGTTTACATACCGAAAAACAACAAATGTTAGCTTTGATGTTAAATAATACATGGAAAAGACTTTTCAAGCGATGGGATTGAAGCTGCAGTTAGGCAGTAGTGCCTAACATAGTATCTTAGATGAATAACGAAAACTTTTCTTTCAGTTCACAGAACCTGCTACCCGTTTAATAATAAGCTAAAACTAGCTTATAGATGCACTGAAAACCCTGATCAGAAAATCCTACCTGTTAAATATACATTATTTTAAAAACATTTTCTCTTTTATTATTAAGTCATTAACTACAGGTTTATAATGAAAACATTGTTTTACAGATACTGCAGTGGAGTCTTAAATTGATTAATAACTCTAAATGAATCGAAATTTGTTTGCTTTTAGACCACCTCCTGAACTTTACTGGTGAGATTCACAGTATTTTATATTCAACAAGAAAGATTCTTAAGTGGTAAGTAAAAAAAAATAGCACCTTAATCCCAGATGGGCTTCATTTACCCAGGTTGTTTTGAACTGTAACATTAAGACACACAACAAAACTGATTCATCCAAGACACGGGAAATACGTTTTAACTCGAGTTACACCAATTTGTGTAAAATGATCAATGTAACTTCAGTCACAAACCTGTTATAAAACATTCCCTAAGTAATATTTCCCCACCACCTTTGTTTCCTGGTACTTTTCATTCATATTGAATGAATGATAAAATGAAATCTTTCAGCAGTCAAACAAATTTCATAGCATTCATATCAGTTATAGTGTCATTTGTTTCTTGTCCGGATCCATGAGAACAGTGAGCTTCTCCCCATCGATGCAGACTGGCTGTCCTGGTGATTTAGATCTGCTGAAGTCCACCTCCAGCTCCATAGTGTTCGTGGTGTAAAGGAGAAGACAGAAAACAGCTAAAATTGAAAGATGGCTACAGATGAACACCAGTTGTTTAAAACGGCTTTGGCCGCTACAATGAGCAAGTTATCTAAAAGACGAACAGAGAACCACGATTTACTCTTACTTTGCAAGAAGGACGTTGTGAGTTCTAGCTTCGTGTATTGTTGTGATTGGTCGTCGCGTAATCCAATTGCGTGCAGTGAGAGTTTCAAATGCATGCTTGGTAGCGCCCCTCGAGTTTTTGCCCTTTTAATTACTCATTGCCAGACCCTTAATCTCAATAGATTAGGGTCTGGATTTTTCCAGGCTACCCCAAGACAACGTCGGCTACAAATGTAGCTTGCTTTTACCAGTGTGTGAATATGAGATTGAAGGAATAATGAACAGATGACTGTGGCACCTTCGGATTTATGTGAATTCGAGGATGAATCAGACTTGTAGAGGCCCACATTTTTCCTCCTGGTATTTTACCTGAATCATTTAGACTTTTCCAGAAAACGGAGGGTTCGAGCAATAAAATAACTCTCGAATGATGTAAATTAGAGGAAGCTTCTAAAGCCGTTTAAATCATCATCCGATTAAATGTCCCTGGCTTTGAAGAAAGTTTTGAGAATCTCTGTCATGATTCTGGGAATATGCAAATAGAAAAAAAATAGTCTGAGCTGTTATTGTGAGGAAAAGATAATAGTTGTAATATTATAAATAAGAAATCTTGTTTGTAATTTTAGATTCTAACTGTAGACGGTTGTTTCAGATTCCAATGGCTCCTGTAAACCGAGGAATATCCAACCAATAGGATCATGGTTTTTGGATATTTCTATTAGTTTTTGTGGTGTTTGTTTTATTCCGTTTGTTCCCACAGGATATGATGTTTATGTCTGAAAGGCAGCTGCTTTTCTCTGCTCATTAGGATGATCATGTGGAGCAGTTCAGGGACTCATTATTGACTTGCAGTCTCTGACACAGGAAATGGGGAAATATTTGAGGTTACGTTTTTGGCATTCCAAGCAGATCTTTAATAAAGTTGCAGAAAAAAATATTTTTAGCTTGGGTTTTTAAATGTTATGCTTTATGTCTGCCATTAAAAAGTGTATTTTTTTTTGTAAGAACACTTTCTGTTTCTACTGTTCTGTGCAGGACGAATCAGTTTTAGAGCCAGAGCTGTACGAACGGGCCAGGAAACTGTTTCGGGTCCTTCTGCAATACGTCACTGACTTTCTGGTGTGGGAGGAGAGCTTTGAGCTATCAGCCGAACTCCAGCCGCGGTAGGGCCTCGCAGGTTAAATTGAAATGTGATTTCTATGCAAAAGCAAAAACCCCAATGAGATCAGCTTTGAGCGTTTTTATTTTTCTTCTTTCCTACAGGATAACAGACAACGCGTTCTACTGTGTGCTGTACAATGATGAGCACCACTCGTATGACCACGTGATCTACACCCTGCAGCGATCGGTCAACTGCGATCAGGCTGAAGCACAAACACACACAACACTTATTGACAAAGAGGTATTTCTTCAGTGTTATATCCTCATGACTTTCCTTTTTTATTTCATATTTGAAATAAGGCAAGTTTGGAATAATGTTCACAGCTATTCCTAAAGGATAATCAGATCCTAGATGCTCTCAAGATAACCCAAATGTAGGTTTGAATAAACAAGTACTAATTAAGCATAAGTCTGAATACGAGGGTTTAATTTCAGGGAAAAAAAAGCTTGGATTTTTTAAATTAAATATCCAAAGTTTCATTATCGAAAAGGAAAGAAGAACCATCGAATCTCTCTCAAAAGGCTTTTTTTCTACATCTGATTGTTTTGGACTCTTCATTTATTCATTTATTTTTTTACAATTGTATTTTTTATCCCAAAAAAAAAATGTAAATCTACAAATTTCCATATATTTGAATGTATAAAAGTATTTTCTACTCCTCCTTGCTCATTTATTAATCTAAAAAAAAAAAAAACATTGCTGTTTGCATGTTTGAGATAACGATAAAAAAAGTACTGTTTGTGTTCAAATAAAGAAGAAACAGAGTATTTTAAATATTCAGATTATTAAAGTTAAAAAAATTGCATTTATAAGATGCAAAAGCTTCACAATGATCCCCCAGGGTTTGGATATAAATAGCGAATTTCAGCTGTCGGGTCACATTTTGCTGTTTGTTTGGAATATTTACCGTTACTGCAAAACAATGCAGTTTCTAATCAAATGTATAATTGGAACATTGTAATAGTTTTTTTCCCTTTGGGAAAACTGCCCCCTCCTGATATTTGGTTAACTGTTGAAAAGGGGCGGCGGGCGGTGAAGAGAGGAACACTTCATTCTTGCGAGCAAGCGAAAGAGCTCATCAGGGTAACCTCTTGTCTTTTCATTTCTAATATTAATTTATGTCTCTAATGAGTAACTGCTGCTCAGACTTGTATTATCAAGAGAGCTCTAATCTCCTCTGCTCTGTGTTGCAGTCCAACTCCGAGCACATCTCCCTGCAGCCTCTACGCGTGGAGATCCTTCATGCAACAGTGATGGCTCACCAGACTTTTGCTCTCCGCCTCGGCTCCTGGTTCCAGAAGATCATCGGTTACTCAGGTGCCGCATTGGTCGCTCTCATTCATCTTCGATACTCTGTCCCACGTGTTTGTAATCCGGGACCTGATGGTTTGGGTTTGTTTTGAGGTGTGTCTTGTGCGTTTTGTGCAGTGGGATTCAGACAGGCCTTCTGCCAGGTTGCCTTAGAGCCGAACGCAGACAGAGATCGGTCTTGTCTGATCAGCAGGCTCATGCTGCATGATGCACGGATGTACAAAGGTACATTAAGTTAAGCTGGGTTTCCATGTATGATAGTTTGATTGTAATTTAATTCATTTTCGGCGCTAACTTCAGAAATGTTTCTTCTTTTCGAAGGAGCTCGAAAGATCGTACATGAGCTGATCTTCTGTAGCATGCTGATGGATTCTGAATTCAAGAAGCTTTTTGCAATCGAGTTTACAAAAGTAAGCAAACAGAGACAAGTTTTTAAAATGTTACTTTATTTTCAATATCTAAATCCTTATTTGATCACATTTCTTTTTCTTTCTTTTTTCTTTATACAGCACTACAAACAACTACAGAAGGACTTTATCAATGATGACCACGAAAGGAGTATTTCCATAACGGCTCTGTCTGTCCAGATCTTCACTGTTCCCACATTAGTGAGTTTGGTTTTCTGTAGGATATTATCTAACACGATGCACTAAAATCATTAAACCATCTCTATTCTGTGACATTCTTATTCATATGTACCTGTAATCTACCTTCTTTCCTATTGCAACAAGCATTATTTGCAGTTTTCATTGATTGGCTAACTTACATTTTGTTGCAGACTCATTTACATGAACAAAATGACTTACTGCCAGTTGGATTAGATCAGATTTGGACATTATTCTTCTTTGATATTAAGCTATTAATGTTTGATTTGTGTTGAATGTGGTTAAAATGCAGGTATAGCTCAAAACATTTGAATATTGTGAAAATGTATCTCATTTCAGAAAGGGTAACATACAGGTTTTATAGATTTGTCACATCAGATGTAGGGTTAAATATTTAAATACCTCAAATTCAGTTTCTCTGAAAACTGGAATATTACATGAAATTAAAAGATTTTTTCAAACAGAAAGGACAGGCTTCTGGAAAGTATGTTTATTTCTATGCACTGAGTACTTGGTGCTCCTTTGGGATGAGTTACTGCATCAATGCAGCGTAGCATGGAGGTGATAAGCCTTTGGTTTTGAAAACCATGAGCAGCTTTTACTACCTTTGGCAATGTGGGCTGTTACCAAGTCCTGCTGGAAAGTTATCCAGCAGTCTCTCGATAAATCATATCAGCAGAAGGAAGGATGAAGTGCTTTGAAATGTCCTGGTAGATGCCGATGTTGACTGCAGACTTTCAGGAAACCCAGTGCACCGGAACCAGCCGAGGACATGGCAACCCAGATCATCACTGATTGTGCAAACTGCACTCTGGACCTTCAGGAACATAAATTATGTTCTTCTCTTTTCTTCCTCTAGAATTTAGAACCTTGATTTCAAAATAAAATGCAAACTTTAATCTAGAAAGACAATTTAAGAGCAAGAGTCTTTAATCTGGGTCAGATTGACAGTCCCCAATAATCCTTACAATGATCTAAATTGAACTTGAGTCACTCTAGCATGTTTGTTTATATATAAATATAAATAAATGCATATTTTTCTCCACTTAGGCCCGGCAGCTCATTGAAGAGTGCAACGTTATCAAAGTGATCGTCGACACGGTCCTGGAACTGCTGCGGGAACATCTGGATGACAGCAATCGCTTTTTCTTTCTGGGCTACAACTCAGACAAGTTTTCCCGGATCCAGATCATCTTCCACGACCTCAGGTAGCTCCTACGTTTGAACGAGTCGCTTTTTGACCCTGAGCATTTCCACTCGTATCTGAGGTACCTGTCTGTTATCCGTCTGTTATCTCTCAGGTACATCCTGATCAGTAAGCCCTCTGTGTGGACTGAGGAGCTGCGAGGACAGTTCCTGGAGGGATTCAGGATCTTTCTTGGGTTTCTTAAATGCATGCAGGTACTAACCAGCCCAAACCAGTTAAATCTCTAGAGCGTTGGTTTATTTAGCTTATCCGGTGTTTCCCGAACACTTCTTTACTTTGGTGATCAGGGTATGGAGGAAGTGAGGCGGCAGCTCGGACAGCATATCGCAGTGGAGCCAGAATGGGAGGCCGGTTTCACTCTCCAGATCCAGCTCCGTCACATTCTTGCCATGTTTCAGGACTGGTGCTCGTCTGACGTAAGTTATCCTCAATAAATCTTATTTGAAATTCAAGGGAATTTAAAACACATTAGTCTCTGTTTTCAGGGACAACAAGCTCTCGGTTTCCATTTTTGCTTGTCAGATATCAATATTTTATTCAGAAACTTCAGGTTTTATTTCGGCTGATCACTCATCTTCACGAACTCTGCAAACAAAAATGAAACCTCGATATGATGCTCAAACTTCAACTCAAACCGGTGGTGTGCTTGCGCCCCCTTCAGGAGGAGATCATGCTGCAGGCGTTTAAGGATTGCCACACGGCCCTGATCGAGTGCAACAACCAGCCCTTCCATAAGGAGGCCACTGACTTTTATATGTGCAAGCACATCCTGCGCGCTCGTCCATACAAAGTGTCTCAGGAGCCGGTCAGCATACACCTGCCCATTTCCAGGCTTCTAGCAGGTAGGAGAACGAGAATCTGACATAAACCGGGAGCTGTGGGGAAGCTGGTACCCAACTCTTCTGTGTTTTTTTTTTGTTTTTTTGTTGCGTACAGGTCTGTATGTATTTATGTGGAAAACGGCGGCAATTGAACGTCTGGATAATCCCGTACGTGAGCTCAAAAATTGCTCCTAATTTGTTTAAACCTGAGAAATACGAAGCGAGCCCTTCATGTTTTATAGACGCCCGATTAATCTAGCAGTTAAACTTGCGGTTAAGCTTGGATTTATCCCTTTGCAGGAACGCTACGATTTCGTCGAGCTGGCAGAGCATCCGCTGCGCTGCCTGGTCCTCGCCGCTCAGGTTACAGCCGAAATGTGGCGCAGAAACGGGCTGTCATTGGTCAGCCAAGTAAGTCGGAGTGAAAATACCCTTTTTCGGGGGGAAAAATCTGTTCCCTCCTTTAAGGAAAAACTATTCTTTCACTTGTTTCTGTGCAGGTCTACTACTATCAGGATGTAAAATGCAGGGACGAGATGTACGATAAAGATATCATCATGCTTCAGGTGGGCTTCAGTCAGCCATCTTTCTTGTATTTTGCTGCTATTGCCAACATTTTCTTACTTTTTTACAGATAGCTGCTACCAAAATGGATCCCAACCACTTCCTCATGCTGATCTTGCTCAGATTTGAGCTTTTTGACTACTTCAATGGAAGCTGTGTGAACAAAGACCAGGTAAGTATCGCAGTACTCATTGAAGAAACGTTACCGCCGTTGAAAGTGCCCTGATCGGCGTCCCGCGTCTAAATCTGCAGGATGAGTTGACGCAGCGGAACCGTTTGACCGAGGAGATGCTGTTCCTGCTGATCGCAATCTTCGGTATGCCTCCGTGCTCCTGTCGCAGGCTTTCAGGGTGATCGTGTGGGCGTGATGTTATCTGATTGATGTTGCATGTCCCAGGCGAGCGCTACGTTCCCGGGATCAGCCAGGTGACCAAGGAGGATGTGACGATGAGGGAGGTGATCCACCTGTTGTGCATCGAGCCCATGGCCCACAGCACTTTGGTGAAAAGCCTACCAGAGAACGTATGAATAACGACGTTTTTAAATGACTGAAAACGTTTTGTGGGTTTCGCTTTGTTTAAATCGCTTTTTTTTTTTTCTGTATTTCAGGAGAATCATGAAACAGGCCTGGAGGCAGTAATCGCAAAAGTTGCTACCTTCAGGTATTTTAAGATACCTGAAGGTTTCATAAAGTTTTCTATTAAAGTATTAAGTTAAAACAAGTTTAATTTGTTTTTTTCAGAAAGCCTGGCGTGTCTGGACATGGGTTGTATGAGGTAAAGAAGGAGCGGCTGATGGATTTTAACCCTTTCTTCTACCACTACTCAAGATCTCAGCGTAGCAAGGTAAAACAGACTCCTCATTCAGTGGACTCTTTGTGAAACAGCTGTTTGTTGAACCGTGTCTGTTTGCAGGCAGAGGAGTCTCAAAAGAAGCGAAGATCTCAAGAGAGCAACGATAAAGGTGAATATTATGGAAGCTTGAATGTGTTTGGAGCCTCAGCAACTACTAACAGTCCGTCTCTGCTCAGCTCTGCGTCCTCCGGTGCCACCAGCCTTTTCTCCAAGTTTCTCCAGGATCGTGCAGCTCTTCTGCTGTGATGTTTTCATCCACATCCTGAGGAACATCCTGCAGAGAGCAGCGGAGGATCGGTCGACGCACTGGACAGAAGCCATGATCCAGAGGGTGCAAAATCCTTTGCTGTTTAATCGCTTATTGAGGGGAATGAGTTCGATTGAAGCTCAAGAATTAACTTCTTCTCCTTACAGGCTCTGCATTTAATTGGTCAAGCATTGGTGGAGGAGAAGACCCAGCTTGAGAACAGCAGCGTGGAGGACGTGACCTTTGATTTCAGCCTGAAAGCCCGCGGTGAGAGAAAACTCAGTCGAGCTGTTTCTTCTGAAGTCTGGATGCTGGAATGACTCATTTTAACAAAAAAAAAATTCTTCTTTTATTTTTGCAACAGTTGGTTCTGAACAGAGCAAATCTCTCTTCCTTTTATTGTCCAAGATTAAGGCTCTGCCCTCCCTTGAAGCTCAGAAAGACTTGGTCAAATGGCTGCTACAGGTACGCCTTAAAAGAGTTGAACAGACCTTCAGGATCTTTCTTTATTCGTGTTTTAGGATATTTGCAAAAAATGTCTGAAGTTCTATGAAAAGTTATTTTCATCACTCTCTTCAAACTCAGAAGTTTACATACGGTAGGATTATGAAGCCTGTAGACAACAGGGGAGCCCAGCTGAATGTCATTTGTTTGACATCATGGAAAATTATCCAAAAAAAGTTAGCCGAAAGTGCCGGTTTCATCTGTATAGATATTTATATGTAATTTTAAACATGGGAATGTCCAGACATCACATTGCTCAGGAAGAAGACTAGTTTCTTTGTCAGATGAATGTATTTTGGTGCATGAATCAACTGGAGCAAAATACCTTGTGAAGATGCCGGCGGAAGCTGGTTAGTGTGTTATTATCCATGTGGAAGTGGGCTGGTAAGCCACTTGGAGAGGAAGAAGCCATTTTTCCAAGGGTGGAAAAAGACCATTGTGGCATTTAGAGGTAAAACATGCAAGCTGTGAAGAATGAGAGCTCTATTCCAGCTGTGATGTACGGTAGCGGTAGCGTCATGCAGTGGGATTGTGGTTCACTTTGCAAAATTGGAATTTATGAGGAAAGAACATTTATTGGGAATTTTGACACAGCACATCAGCCAGAATGTGTAAGCTCGGACATGAAAGGCTTTTCTAAATGAACAATAACTGTAAAAACAAAGCTTAATTAGTGACAAAATGGCTGAAGGAAGACAAAATATATGTTTGAGAGTGGGGACCATGAAGCCCTGAAAAGGTATGGGCTGACCTACATACCTAACTATTGCTGAATATTGTATTTTTGGATTATCGGGAAAATTGAGAAAAAACATTTCACCAATGCATCTCTTTGGTTTAGATAGTTCAAAATGATGTCAGCCCGCCGAAGGACCTCCATCTCATTTTACAAACAATTTTACAGTTTGTAAATATGTGGAGTTTTAAATCTTGTCCACTCCTAAAAATGATAATTGAATTAAAAGCTTTGAAAAAATATGTCCAAGCTTTTTAGTTTTGAAAAACAGTTTTGAAAAACATTTTCTGTCATTTATATCTTTTAAGAATAGAAATAAGAAAAAATAAAAAAATTTCATAGAAGTTAAAATTTGGCGTGAAAAAAAACAAACAACTGGCCATATTTCCAGCCCTAACCTCCTTTATAATGTCCCATGGCTTGTTCAGCTTTTGAAAATAAATATTTATATAAAAAGTAACCCTCTAATATCTTCAAATAGCCCCAGGTAATGTTAAATATTAACAAAATAGCATTTTCTTTAAATTGTGATGTGTATCGACTGATACGAAAAATGTGATTGTTATAAAACAAATTTCCCCATTTTGCGGGGAGAAATTGGTGGAGTGAAACTAAAATTGTTTCTAAAAAGTTATTCTATCAAGGAGTGAAATTTATGTAAACTTCTGAGCTTGAAGAGATTAATTAATCTTAGCATTTATCTAATATAAATCAGTTTGGGTATTTTTAAACATTAATTTGAGTATAAATACTTCACCAGGGTCCATTGATGTAAACATTTATTTTACTTTATTTTTTGGATTCCCTAGTAGTTGTCGTATCATAAAATCCAATTTTCCTCTTTAAATCTTTTCTTCACCTTGTTTAACAACTTTATTTTCAACTTAATAAAAGATAACAGGGTAATAATTAAAGCCAGATGGGCTAAAATGTTCTCTCTGCCCACACATGATGGGGATACGTGCTGTAATGTTTGTTACAAATGTATTAACTTCATATTGTAGATCGTATTTGTGTTAATTTACACTTCTTTACTCTTCCAGATGTTTGAGATTGTGAAGTGCCTCAGAGAAAAGTCCAGTCCTACAGTTTCTGTGAGCATGGACACAACCAAGCCAGAAGAGGTAAGGAAGTGATGCTAATTTAAAATTTTGGATTAAAAAAGTACATCCCTCTCTCCTCTCTGAGATCCTGACTTATTTATTTTTCCAGAGCTCCCAGGACAAAGAAAAGGCCGAGCGGAAACGTAAGGCAGAAGCAGCCAAGCTCCACCGACAGAAGATCATGGCCCAGATGTCAGCGATGCAGAAGAACTTCATTGAATCGAACAAGATGCTGTATGACAACATGCCTGAGGCTGGCACACAGGGGGAGCCTGTGATGTCTTCTGAAAGGTCAGCGGAGACCTTTGACCCAATCTGCCGGCATTATTGTTTGTTTAATTTTAGAATCTGCCACTAATCGGTTATTTTTTACTTCTTCAGCTCTGCCATGGAGCAGAGGGAGCTCTGCATAGCCTTCGGACCTCTCAGGGGACCCACCCCAGCCGAGAGGGAGGTGCTCACCTGCATTCTGTGTCAGGAGGAGCAGGAGGTGCTGCCTCAGGCTCCAGCCATGGTACTGACCGCTTGTGTCCAAAGATCCACCGTGTTGACCCAGTGCAGAGGAAGAATCCCAGCTAACAGAGCAGATGGTCAGTCCTCGTGCAGCACTGGTAATCCCAGCTCTAAGAGGAACCAACTAACCTGTTTTCTCCATTGTCTTCATCACTCAAAGGAACTGGGACATATCCCCTCTTTATGCCCCCTGACCTTGCGGTGGGGACCCACACTGGTAGCTGTGGACACGTCATGCATGCCACATGTTGGCAGAAGTAAGCAGCTAATAGAAATCCATTATTACTAGCAGCGTGGAGAGCATTTTGAACAGTTAATCTACGTTTTTTTTGCATCATTCACTCTTCCTCTCTCATTCTCCTCAGATATTTCGAGGCAGTTCAGAACACCACCAGAAACAGACTCCACGCTGAGCTCATCGTCGATCTGGAGAACGGAGAGTACTTGTGTCCTTTGTGCAAGTCTCTGTGCAACACGGTGGTCCCTCTCATCCCTTTAGAGCCTCTTACACTTAACTAGTAAGCCAAGTCCGTTATTCTGAGTCAGTTTATTTTATCGAGTTGCTTGTGCAGTGTGTAAAGATCTTTTCCCTGTAGTGAGAATGCAGAGATAATAGGACAACATTTGACAATGCCCCGGTGGATTCAGGTCCTCACCGCCAGGATTAAGGGACTAAAGTCTGTCATGCAGGACAACGGTAAGAAGAGTTGAAGAAAATAACATTTCTAAATCGAGCTGGAAGAAAAAAACTTTAATGCTATTGACAGATGGAATAGAAACTAGATACTTAATAAGACACAGCCTTTTTTTTCCCTCCCTAAATTAAATGAAATATTCCCTTTTTCAGGCTGGTTAGGATTACGGTTATTTCTCTTTGCTTTGCTGGAATAAAGAGGGATTTTTATGGAGCATCAAAACATCTGTATGTGCGTAGTACTTGATTATGTAACTTGTGTCAGCCTGTTTGTGTGCAGCTTCACGTTCTTGTATGTGTAAAACATGATTTGTAAACTGTAAAATACATTTTGTGTAAATGTGGTTTCGTCTGTGTGTATCAGGTGATAGATGAGTATGTATTTAACAATTTGTATGCGTAGGAGTCGTTTTGAATTTATAGTTTTAAGTTAGTGTAATTTTTAATTGTATGTGTAAATATATTTTGTACGTTGTACTTGTAGCTTAATTTCTTGATATTTGTGTGCACATTCGAATACCCAATTGTAAGTAACCAAAGTTATGCACACAATTTATTTTATGGTTTACAAATCATGTTTTACACATACAAGTACTCAAAGCTACACAAACAGGCTGAGGCTTTGCAACATGTTCTGAGTCTACTTTCTCTCCATAGATTTACTTTTATTCAATTCAGAAGTGTAAATACTACAATACTTTAGTATTTAGTAGAGTTGCCTTTTAAATTGTCTGACCAAAGTATTTGAGCCAAAAGATGTTTAGTTCTGTGGTCAATTCACACATTTTGCACCTGAACATATTCATCTCTGGGAGACAGAACCCGTTTCTGTACAGAAGGGTACAATAGCTGGGTGTTCCCCTAGATGAACTTGGCACCTTCAGGTATCTAAAGATTGCTCCCAAGGATGAACCAGACTTGTAAGAGTCCCCGATTCTCTTCTTGAAATTAAAATGTCACACAAGGAATGGTATATAGACCCAATGTAGCACTTAACACTAGAGCTACATTAGCACTCACAAACATGCACAAATTCATACATGGATGTGCAGATAAAAAGGCAACTAGTGGTTGAGTGTCTTGCCCAGGGGAGCATCAAAACAACCTAATTGCAAGATGACTTCTCTACCCACTGAGTTTGAGGGTTTTAAAATACAAATGCATCCACTTTTGGAAAGTGCAAATAACCTGTTATTAAGCCACTGCAACATCTGGACTTTGCTAGATTGTTTAAGGAGCAACTCGCCCCCAAATCATCTTTTTTTTCTGATAACTGTATAGGGCTGGGTATTGATTCAAATTTCAAGAATCTATTCAAATTCTCAAGAGTCAGAGCGATTTTCATGATTTGATTTATTCTGTTTCAATACGAACTAGTTCGATATTATAATGGGTTAGTGCTTGTAAAAAAGGTTTTCTAAAGCCATTATCTTAACTATATGCCTGTAATTCAGTGACTTGACACTTTGAGATTAACAGTTCAAAGGGGTAAAGTCTATTTTATGCTTCTCCGACCGCAGAAGTATTGATGGAGACGTTTTTTGTTTATGGTTCTCCTGTTTTTTTTCCTCTGTTCTGCATTGATTTTTCAGCGTTTCAAAGCCGTTCTCAACCGGGACGGCAGGGGGTGCTAGCTTTTCGTGATGTCGTCTGCCTACCATTACAGTGTAGTTTCTGTTTTTCTTTTTCTTCAGCCTGTTACGCGTTTCCCCCCTCAAGGTGCAATGGACTATAGAATACTTTAAAAAACATACATGAAAACAAACACAGCAGCCTTTTCGCAAAACTCTAGAGGGGGGCGAGTTGCTCTTTAAAGGGAAAGTAATGTTGGCATAAGTACACTTCTGACTTTGAAAAAAGTTCATATTTAGCAAATAGAAATAGTTTTGCCGATCCTAATTAACATAATAATAACTGGAGCATTTCAGTCTAGATAAAAGTTGGAAAATGAGGAGGTTATGCGTGTTCTTTATGTGTCATAATTAGGAATATTTGTTTACAGCTGATTCCTATTTCTCCTTCAGACTTCAATGCAGACGGAGGTAGCGGCAGCAGTGGTACCACCGGGCTGTTTGGGGACGGTCAACCAGACTTTAGATCCATTCTGGCCTATGGTGTACAAGAACCGTGAGTGCAATATTTTGGTCCTAAGCCCGTCTCCACGCCGACCCTCTCTGAGTTTTCCTGTTTCGCTTCTCAGGAGGAAGTTCTCAGACGGAATCGCTGAAATGCTGGTGGTGTGCGCCACTACGGTCCACAGGGTGGGGCTGAAGACTCCACCCAATGAGCTCTGCCCCCGTGTGCCCCTCATGGCCTGGAACACGTGTGCATTCACTATCCAGGCCATAGGTAACTCAGCACCCATCTTCAGCCTCTTGCTCAATACTCTCACCTTTGCGTTTCTTAGTGTGTGTTTGCTTTTCTTCACAGAAAACATATTGCAGGAAGAGGAGAAGCCACTGTTTGGGTCCCTACAAAACAGACAAGTACGAAACCAAAGAATGAAAAACAGAAACACGGATATTAAATTGATCAAATAATTGATATTTCCTTTTAGATTGCAGGACTGAAGGCGATTGTCCAGTTTGCGGCATCACAGAGACTAAAGAGCTCTCAGGGAGTCATCCAGAGGCACTTTGCAGACATGATGGGCGGTATGTTCTCATTCTAATGCACCTTTCAAACAAACAGATCACATTCATGTGCCGAATATAAAACCACGTAATGCATTCATAATTAATTCTTTAATGCCAGCTGGTGGGAAATTGTATGAGATCCCTAGAAAGGAACAAACCCTTTTTAATAGGAAAAAAACTTGAAGAACCACCAAGCTCAGATTTTTCTGCCACAACCAGCTGGGGGTTTGAGAAAATTATAAGGGAGAAGAGCTGCTCCAGGAGTACATTATGTGTGATAATGTATATATCTGCACAATAATAATAATAATAATAAATCTGTGAAGTGTAATAATATTATTGCTAGGGATGCAACTATAGCATTTTTTTCAGACCGATACAATACTGATACCTGGATCGGAGTACTTGCCGATGCAGCGTACCAATACGGATAAAAAAATGCAGTGAATTGGAAGACAGGTTTTATTTTATTTTCTGCTTGTTTCAACTAATGATAGTGAATTAGTAGGGGTGTCCCGATTCTCAAAATCCTCGATTTGAATTTCGATTTCAGGGTCACTATTCGATTCGTGATTTTTATTTATTTATTTTCCCTTTTACAGCACTGAGTTCTATGTCATTTTTAGACTGGTCTACATTTTGTGCAGTAAATCTTATTTTAAAAGACAAAAGTGATGCAATTTTTATTATTCTTGTGTAATGCATCACATTAGACATTAATGGTAAAATAATTTATTCACAATCACCGTAACAGTATTCTTTTATACTAATGGAGGCTTGCTGCCATCTAGTGACTTTTTATAGTTACTGCAGAGCAACTGCAGACTTGGTGCTCCGGATATCTCATTGGACCGAGAAAAATACAGCTATCAGTGGTCCTCTTGTTTACAATGCAAATGTGGACTTAACTCCCCGGAAACTCAAAATGTCCTCACCTGTTATTTGAAAGTAGGAGCAGCTTTAGCTCGATTCCTGCTGCTTAATCTATCCTAGCTGTGGTCGAGCTTTAGCTTAGCTTTAGCTACTTGCTAGCGTCAGCTAATGTGCCCTCTAGATGTGCGCTCTGATCACGGGGGGTGTAATACAGGCAGTTAATAATGTTACCAGGTGATCTTATCAGTTTTATGAGAACTGGTGAGATTTACTTCTTAGGGGAAATGCAATCTGTGGTTCCTTGTGATGAGACCATAGACTGTAAAAAAGAAAACACAGCGCCTCCTCCCTCCCCCCGTTTACCAGAATGACACACTTTCATGGGGGAATTCATGGCGGATTCACAGACTCCTCCTCCCCAGCTCTGACGGAACATGTTTCTAAAAAGGGCATAGGGGCGGGATCTTCACTGTAGACTCTGCCCTCGCGGGGCGTGTAGTTCGGTCGTAATCGCGCCCATTCTGCTCCCGCGTCTTTTGCTCTGATGCTAAAATTGGCTCGGCCCCCTCATTAATTATGCATTTTTAAAAATTATCTTACGAAAACCAGCCTGGTGCCCAGGTTTTTTATTGAGCCCAGCGTTATCTCAGAAAGAATATGTAGCCATAGAAAGTTTTAAAAATATGGGCACCAGGCATTAAAGTTGTTTTTAACGTGTCTAAAGTACAATGCTTTTCAATGGGGGACTAGCGGCCAAATGGAGGTACTACAGCAATGGAGGAACAATGGCGGCCTCCATATGTGGTCTTTAACCGATAGGAGTACATTAGAACGGTATAGGCTCCAATACCCAACACCAGTGTCGGTGCATCCCTAAGAATTTCAGTTCACATCCCAGGGTTGTTTGTATATGTGATTGTGATCAAATTACCATTTCATTGTGTTTTCAGTTCAGTATTATTTGGGATTGCTCAGGTTGAGGTGTGCTTATTAACTGATTCCTGTGATCGAAGCTGTGACGTTTTTCCTCAGTGTTACTACCGGTCCTGAGCAGGAAGACCACGCCTTCCGTTCTGGATGTAGACTTCTTCCATATTCTGGTAGGTGTGCTCAAAAGCAAACTGTTTGGGCTGTGCTTGATTTATCTAGTTTTCAATTCATATTCACATTTAGTTTTTAGATGAAAATAACCACGTTAGTCACGTTCTGCGTTTAAATATCCTCCCTACCTAATCCAAAATCTGCTCACTTCCAAGATTAAAGGATTGAGTTTTGAGTAGTAGAAAAAGCTAAATAAAAGTAATCTTAAATCCAATAATCTTCCTCTTTTATCAGGTGGGATTGGTGTTGTCCATGCCTTCACTTTACCAGGAGGAAGGGATAGACTTGCAGCCGTCTGCTGTGAGCTCCGCCTTCAACAACATGTACATCTTTCACCTGGTCACTATGGCTCACATTCTGCAGGTCCTCCTGACCTCCACAGGTACCGTCGGTTCTCAAACCCTGTGCAATTAACTTCTGTTGAATTCATCTTTTATTACAGCTGCATAATCTCAAACTGAACGGTTGCTGCGTTTGAGTTTTGAAGATCTTGCCTTCCTTTCCATCCTTTATCCTCGTTTGTCACATTTCCAGTTGGTTGAAACCTCATCATTATTTCTCCCACTGTACATATGAGCACGTTTAGACCAGGAGCTGGTTTGTTTCGCGTTTTGAAGAGTGTTAAAGAGGAGCGGCTTTCCTTGTAGCATCATTGCGACATCGTAGGTAATCAGGAAGTTAAGGATTTTATTAAAATTTCCTCCCCACGTAGATCAAAAATACTTCAGCCCTCCATATGCTTCGTTTATCTTCTCTTGGAATTCCAGTTTTGCTCCACCTTTCTCACTTACCTTTTGGGACTGGTTCGAACAGGAATGAGGAGGAACTCATTGTTTAAATTATGTCTGTTTATAAAAGGCATGCATTTGCGGCAACCGTATCTAATGCCGACTCCTGGAAATCAGGATTTCAGGGTTAGCTTAGTCCTGCTTTCATCTGATATTGATCAAAGGCGTCAATTTACTGTAGTCGGATTCATTCAAACAAAACAGCCAAATTTACCCAGATCCTTTTGTTAATATTAAATATTTTTTCTACAGATTTTCCAGCTGCAGAGGACGGAGAGGAGACTGAGGAGACGAGATCAGCAGCAGAGTTATATACAACAGTGTCGCAACACACTGGAAGGTGATGTCCTTTTTATTTAACTGCATTTATCAGCGGGAGCCATGTTTCTCACTTCAACTCCACTAGTTAGGTCTTCTCTTTATGACTGTCTGACGTCTCCTCCTCTGTGGTGACAGCTTGCTCTGTGCTTGCTCTTCAGGCTGCTTCCAGATGTGTCCGGTGGCTCTGTGGCGCAGAGGGTGAAGGCGGGAATTGAACCTTTCCTGCGATGTGCTGCTCTGTTTTTTAACTGCCTTACAGGGGTTCATCCTCCGGAGGAGCTCTTTAGTGCTTCTGGTGAGTTGAACGGCAGGCTTTGTGTCGATTTTCAATAAAAGCCATGAAACCATTCGTGTTCAGACCGATGTTTTTCGTCGTAGTTACCTCCCCTGGACAGATCGAGGCGCTGTGTAGCTACTTGGCTCTACCCTTCAATATATTTCAGCTTTTCCAGAACTACAGAGACTCTGTTTCTCCTATGCTTCAAAGGTTTCTGTAAAAACTGCTGCAGCTTTGTGTAGGCTCTGGATTGATGGAGAGTTTTCTAACTAAATGTCCCATGTTAAACAGGTGGTGCGGGAGCCCCTCTATCACCAAAGCTCTGCAAGGGAAAACCCAGACCATCAGGTTGGATTTAACTCATGCTTTACTCCTGTAAAAACTCCTGCTATACGTCAGCAGCTAATATTACTCCTCCTGCAGATATCCGAGGAGAAGGAATCGGTTAATCGAGCTTCCAGAGGATTACAGCGCTCTTCTGAATAAAGCCAGCCAATTTCAGTAAGGGACCGGCTCCCCTCCGTTCACCCCGTTTTAGTCTGCCGCCGACTCTTCCGACTTGTTTGCGCTCCTCCCTCAGGTGCCCGAAATCTGCAGTTGATGAGAGGAAGCACCCGACTCTGTGCTTGGTCTGCGGGGCCATGCTGTGTTCGCAGAGCTCCTGCTGCCTCAGCCAGCTGGACGGGGAGGATGTGGGAGCGTGCACTGCCCACGCTGCCACCTGCGGCGCCGGAGTGGGGATGTTCCTCAGGTTGGTCGGCCGAAGAGACGGCCTCATTTATTACTCTGAAATCCTTGTGATACACATTCTGCTGTAAGTAAATGGAGTGTGTTTGGTTACAGGATAAGAGAGTGTGAAATTGTCCTGATGGCCAGTAAGACTCGAGGAAGCACGTACCCTGCTCCTTACCTTGATGATTACGGGGAGACTGACCCTCATCTCGGGTAAGAATATAGGTTTTTCTTGAACCTGAATGAGTTTTACTTTTATCCCCTTAAAGGTCCTTTAAAATCCTTTTGCATTCATCCCTAAATACAAAATGGGCACTTTGCAAACACTGCTGAAAAAAAATAGACATTCTGTTTCGCAATAAATATTTCATTATTTTAAACTACTTCAAAATGAAATATTTACATCAACTAACATTCATGTTATTACTAATGTGAATATTTCAGTCTTAAAGTAGGATTAAAGGATTCCTTTGGCTAAAGTTGAAGAAAAATTGGTCAAGCATCTCAAAGTTTTTAGAAAGCACTTATTTTTAGTTTCGCTTTTTTTTATCTGAGACAGCTGGAAAAAATACTGATGCATCAAAATGGATAAGAAAGAAATACAGACCGATATGCGCACAATGTATGTGTGTGATTATAAACACAATAGGCTTCAAGATTTTTATATACTTCCATCCTTTCTATTAAAAGAAAACAAATAATGCATTTCTTTGAGTATTTGTCATTATTATTAGGCACTAAGGTGAGTCTTTGATTGGCAGCTGAATTGATTTGTTTGCAAAACTCAAACATTTGATTTTAAAGAATGCTTGTTTGCTAAAATCTAACATAAAAATATTTTAATATTTGCTAATCCATAAAAGGCTGGAGCTCTTTTCTTTATAAGTTTGCACAGTAAAAATGCAGACTGATGAGTGAGTTCCAGCTTTTTCTGCATTTGCAAGTGTGAGGTCTTGCAACTGCGCATCACACGATGTTTCCACTATTTACCAGACGGTGTGTAGAGTGCATCACATTTCTATATCATTTTTTTCTCCACATTAGCAAAAAAACAAAAGACTTTTGTATCTGTGTATTTATGCCACAGAATTTTTTTTGCATAGTCAGATAAAAAAATATAAAAACATTGTATCTATTGTCCTAAAATAGTTTTTTCAATTTATTTTTTAAATGCCTAACTACCCCCACAATGTATTTAACGCCAACTGATGGATAAAATTTGATGGCTGGTAGGTAAAATCAAAATTTTATTGTGAGATCAATCTGCAGCTAGACTTATTAGACTTATTGCAAGAGCTAATTGGACAATAAAATGTTTTTTTCAATAAATATTCACCTCATTATCAGGTCGGTCCTTCCTCTGGTATTTTTTTATCTGTAGAAATATCAGTTTTATTTGTATTCAATTAGTTTGAAGCTACACATACCACACACATTGGCTTTAAATTAAAACATCAGCTGCTGCATTGTGATCAGTTTTCTATCATAGACTCGGCCTCTTTCTTGCAATTTGCACAAAATTACCTTATCCCGTATCCTGTATTATAAAGGACTGAAGTACAAACTAAGTGTGTTTGTGTTGTTAAAATGGGTATTTACTGTATTGTAGACTCATAACAGCAAAGTGGTGTTTGCATTTTATCTTTTAGAAGGGGCAATCCTTTGCATCTCTGCGCAGAGCGCTACAGGAAGTTAAACCAGCTTTGGCAGCAGCACTGCATCCTGGAGGAGATCGCCCGCAGCCTGGAGGTGGTCAACGTCATGTTTGCTTTTGAGTGGCAGCTGGTGTGAAGATTTCCCTAAGCTGTGGTGGCTTGTTGGAAGTGGTCAACAACAACTTAGCCATAGAGCACAGCTCAGTGCTCAGTCCAGTGTTTCCAAGGCACATACACATACATGCACATATTCAAAGCCTTCCACAATCAGAAGAGGCCCGATCCCCTCCGGAGCGGTGAAACAGTCGAAGGCGGGACGCAGTGGAGGAGGATGAAGCCGAAGTCGCCTTGTTTCAGATTGATTGTGTGCAGTGGGGATGAGTTTCACTTGGAGTGATGTTTTTTTTTTCTGTTTCTAAGCTCATTCAGAAATTCTAAATCAAAGCCCCTCTTAAAAACATTAGCTCATACATTTGATCTTCTCTCTGTAACATTGTTGATCTACATTCTGTTTTGTGTTTAAGACATTTAAAATACAGCTGTGGAGAGTATTTTTAAGGGTTTAAGTGTGGTTAGAAATCCTATTTAAATTGATTTTTGCCTCCCACGTGTACAGATGTTCTAAGGTTATGGACCTATCTGCTTTCACCTCTGCTCTTATATAGTAACCACGGGTTGAATCAAAACTACAGTGTGTAGGTCTTACTTTCACAGATTCTCAGTAACTCTCTTGAATAATGATGAAATCTCCCATATATATATATATATATATATATCAGTTTGAAATCCTTCATGAACGTTAGAAAGATGTTAAGTTTCTTTAAGCATTTCCATCATGAAATCTTTTTATTGAAAACAGTAAGCCAAAAGTAAGCATGGTTGTAATTACAATATAAGGAAGGAACTGTTATGAGACATCTTTTTCCTTTTCTTTAGTTATGTTAACGCTCTACATGAAAAGTAAAGAAATGTAAGAAATGTACAATTATATATATATATATATTCTATGTGAATATATATTTTCTGTTTTGTTTGACTGAACCCAATGACTTCCTGCTGTTGAAATAAAGAGAGATGCAAGCTACTGAACTCTAGTTCCTGTTCCCGTAGTCGGTTTTAAAGTACGTAATGCTCTGCTCTCTATCTCTTGGCCTATATGGAAAGAGGCGGGGTACACCATGGACAGGTCACCAGTCCATCAGAGACACATGTGCGTACAATCTTGCACCTACAAGCATTTTAGGCAAGGACTGTTTTTTTTCATACAGCACACTTTCAGTAAGAAGCTAATTCAGGATGCTTTATCTGATTCGGTGATAACGAAACAAACAAATCCATGATCATATGATAATGCATGAAATTCGACATTTGAGAAGGTAAAAAAAACAAGCATTATATTGGACGATACATCATATCTCTCTGTTGACAAAGTCCAAATTTTTTTCAAGGTTTCAACAAAAGGAAAATCAATGAGAATTTAGAAATTCTGAACTGAATCTGTCGTTGAAATAAAGTAAATATTCCAAGTTCATTCAATATATTCAGACTTTCATTTTAATATATTCAGACTGTCATTCAATAAATTCAGACTTTAATCGAATATTTTCAAGGTTCATTCAAAATATTCAGACTTTCATTCCATATATATATATATAATATCTTCCTGAATGGCATGCTAACACATAGCACCGCAGCCAGTGGGCATACTTGCCGTAGCGCAGCGGTGTCAAACTAATTTGCATTTTGGGTCACATCAAGCAGATGAATATCCTTAAAGCGCCGGTTGTGGCAGAAGGTATTTATAAAACTATAACAAACTGTTAAAATCACCCTCCACATACCAAAAGTAAGTTTTGAAATTAAATAATCCTGAATAACTTTACATAATGACATGATTATAGACTGTTTAAATAAACACTGATTTTATTTTACTAATAAAATTGCATTGGGGTGCACAACAATGGAACTTACATTTTTTATCTATAGGGTTCACTAGAGTTTAGAGGGCCACATAAATGGCCATGGAGGGCCGGATGTGGGCCCCGGGCCTTGAGTTTGACACGTGTGCCGTAGCGGGTCGATGTTAGACGACCAGCTCTTTAACAAACTCGTCTGACCTGTAGATGGCGCTGTTTTCCCTCTCATTACAGACTGTGCGTGTGTCTTTATGCGTGTGGATTTCTGCGTGTTTTCAGTGTCAGTCCCACACAGTGTCTCTGCTACTTTACGAGCAACAAACTCTGAGATGTTCGGAACTCTCTGAATCGGTCGTTTGTCTGTCTTCCTGCACGCCTGCTGGTTCCGATTCTGCTCGTTACGCAGGATGGATCTGCTTTTTCTAATAACTTAGCTGCTTTAGACCTGTTGGAAGACTCTTTGCTCTACAGGACTCGTTACAACCGGCGAGGACATGGAGGACCTGACACGGCTCTCCGACCAGGACCTGCAGCGGTTCGGCAAGGAGGATCTGATCCGGACGCTGAGGAGTCTGCAGAACCGCAACACGGACACGATGCTGGAGCACAGGAAACTGATGAAGGACGTGAACCGAAGCCTGCAGGTCCACCTCCAGGAGATCCGGAGCCTCAAGGAGGTGAACCAGAAGCTGCAGGAGGACAACCAAGAGCTGCGGGAGCTCTGCTGCTTCCTGGACGACGACCGGCAGAAGGACAGGAAGGTCTCCCGGGAGTGGCAGCGCTTCGGCCGCTATACGGCCGGCGTGCTGTGGAGGGAGCTGGGGCTGTACCAGCAGAAGCTGACCGAGCTGGAGGCCGGACAGGAGGCGCTGAGGGCGGAGAACACCGAGCTGAAGGAGATCGTCCTCATGCTGGACGAGGAGAGAAACGGACCGGGCTCCCGGAGCTCCATCGACAGCCAGTCCAGCCTGGGCAACCTGAGCGGACCGGTGCCTCCCCGGGATGGCGGGGACGGGAGCAGCGGCGGGAGTCCAGACCACCATACCCCATACCTGAAGGGCTGTGGGGGGAAGACAGGCCCTCTGAGGAGGTCCATGGATGATCTAACAGTGCACAGAGGTTCTGGAGTCAGCGGTGAGTTTGGATCAGGTTATTATTTAACATGACTGAAAACCTGTTCATAGAAAGTTGAGTGGAAGGAAAACTTTGGTAGGAACAGGTGCACTAGCAACAAGGATAACAGCAGCTCTGAGAAGATTGTCAAGCAAAATCCATACAACAAGAAAGGGTTGGACTAAGTCTGAAGTCAGCTCAAATGGGCTACATATGTTGCATTCCTCATGTCAAGCCTCTTTTAAACCACAAAAAAAAAGTAACAGTAGTGTCTTATCTGGGATAAGAAGGGGGGAAAACTGGAATGTTGCTTAGTGGTCCTACGTCCTCTTTTCAAATGAGAGTAAAGTTCGTTTCGTTTGGGAAATGGGCTCAAGTCAAGTTCAGTAAGCATGTTGAGGAGAAGTTAAGTGGAAGGAAAAAAGTGTCGGAAAATCTGCACACGCTGCATAGATAACCACATTATAGAGAGGACTGTGAAGCAAAGTCCATTTAAGAAAGCGGGTTCCTGGAGCTCCACTGACAGCCTGTTCAGTCTGAGCCACCTGAGTGGACCATAGGGTCAACTCAGTCTAGTCCACCACTAGTCAGAGTAAGTTCTGTATGTGCGCAGTGTTTGTAGTCAGACTGGGATAAAAAAAATATATATTGCTGCTATACATGGATCATAAAACATGAACATAAAGCCAGCCGGTGTTGTTAATAGCTTGTTGAGTGAAAATCTCCTTTTTACCTCCTGTAAACTCTCCTCTGTTGCAGAAGGATTCACTAAAACGATTTAAATTGTTTTCATACGGCCTATTTTCCCTTTGCACACTTAAGATCCTTATCTAGGTTTATGAGTTCAGACACACATTTGGACGTGCAGGATGCCACTCTTTATTTGGGAAAGGGAGTGAAAGTGTGTTCAGAGTTCAGCTTCTGTTGAAGAGAATTTAAATGTCGGTTATAGATACGAGTTATTGCCTTTTGTAATGTGCCAGTCTAACAATACGGGAGCCAGCAAGCTCCATGAAAGCCTGAATTTACCTGGAGGTTAAAAACATCACTTTGTGATAGACAATTTATTTTTATTTTTTTTTGGTGCAAGGAATCCACAATACATCTGAAATTTCTGATTTGCCCCAAAACACAACGCAGTATATAGTGATTTAAATGGCATGCATTTAGGGCTCTATGTGGTTCTAATGTTTTTTTTCGAAACTTGTTCTTTAATGCAGCATTAAACATTATAGCGTTAAGAGGTTGTAAGATGTTTAAGTCGTTAAGAAACGTAAAGTATCGTTTGGCGGCCAGCAGTAACACTTTCAATAAAACAATGCTGAGACGGACATAATTAATTTTATTTATCTTTCTAGTAGGTGGATAGATTACTTGTTATCTGCAAAAATACGGTTATACTTCTTGATATTTGGTTTCTTTATCGACATAACATAATCGCAACAGTCACATATATGAATGCATATTGCATGTTTCCTCCATATCGTGCAGCCATATTTGTTTTGTCTCCTGTAAATATCTAAGGATTTCATAAAAAGAAAAAAAACTTGCTTTGGTTTATTAATGGGATTTTAAAAATCATGAGCCAAACTCCATGATACTCTGCATGGATGCAGTATTTCCAGCAGAATGGACCTGACTAAATATTGAGTGCATATATGGACATGATTTAAATTATAATCCATTTTTATTGCACTAATCCAATATTGTAATTTACTGAATAACTGACTTTTGGGATTTTATAAGCTGCAAACCGTAATCATCAAAATTACAAGAGTTAAACGCTTAAAGTGTATCACACCTTGTGGTAATGAATAAATACATTTTCCAATTTATTGTTGCTTTTCATTGAGGATCCTGAATCTTAAGTGAGATTATTTTTGAAGAAAGACCAGGTAGTGAGAGCTGAACTTCAGAGGCAGGAGTATATTTCTGGTCTCACACACAGATGGTCTCTGGCACCCAGCTCAATCTTCCTCTGTCTGGCCCGGTTCAGCACAGATGGTCCCGTCGTGATTACTTCGACAGGTCTGATGAGGATTTAGCACCTTAGTTGTGACAGCGCGAGACAGGGCACAGATGGAGGATCAATCGCAGTAGAGATGCAAGTCAGGAGTTTTCCTACATCTGCTGAGTTACTCGCAGATCTCAGGATATGTTTACTGAAGAGTTTAGGAGTTTAACCTGCTCAGGACCACAAGACTTCATCTTGTTTGGGTACCGAATGATCGGTAGCTCCCTCTTTAACATCCAGCCCCATTATTACTTCCTCCGCTGTACTTTCATTAATATTATTTGAGTTTGTCTTTGGCTGGTGTCCTCTGAATGCTATGTTCAGCTTTTTAGTCAACACGGCAAGAAAAGCAGTTGCTAACGCTATGAAAACACAATTTGTTGGCCCAGTTTTAACCAGCTTTCTCGACGCCAACGGCTCGCAAATGTTTGACATTAGGAACTCCGCATTGTAAAAAATGATGTTGTAATAAATTAACTTGGATTCCTCTGGGCTCATTAATGTCTTATGATGTTTGGTAGAGAAAACCGAAAAAGTCAGAAAAAAAATTCTTTAAGTTTAGTCTTGTTCTTTACATCCTCTATGATCATGTTTATTGTATGATTATTATGGTTGCTATTTTAATTAGGGATGCCCCCGATCCGATCATGTGATTGGAAATCGGCCCCGATCACATAGTTTCAGACTCGATCGAAATCGGGTGTTACCGCCCGATCAGGACTCATACATATGTACCCGTCGGTTTTTTAATTCCTCGTGGGTGGGGCTATTGTCTATCTCTGGTCCTATTCAATAGTATTAACCTTTTATTCACTTTAAATAATATGCACTCTAAACAAGCTGAACAGAGAGCTACTTAATAAGGTGAGATTAAACAGTTGCGGTTAGAATCCACCTGCTGCGATTCCTGTGTTACACCAGAATCTGTGACCCATCAGAATCTGTTACCCTAGCATTTCTAAGCATTCTGAGGGGAGTCACCAAATTTAAATTTTATGCCCTTACCCAGAGTCCTTTCCCTAAACATAAATTTGTGGCCTGCTAAAGCAAAATATGCCTAAAACTAAGCTAAGCAAAACAGTGACCTCTAGGGTCACAGATTCTGATGGGTCACAGATTCTGGTGTAACACCGGAAAGGCTGCAGTCACGCACCGAAGTGTCTCACAGAAACTTGCGGTAAGCTCCCAGTCAGCCATACGCCTGGTTTAAAGTGTCCAGGAATCTTTGTTTAGTTAATTTATTTACCTGGAATCTGTGCGTAGAGCTGAAAATATCTGCGCATTTCCAACACGTAGTCAGTTCATTTTAATCTGTAAAAATGACCGAAAGCCTTCAGACTTTTCTGTCACCGTTCTAATAAACTGGTCAAATCCAGAAAACATGAAGTTAACATGACCTCTGATATGTATATACGATAATTATTATGTTTATTTAAGCTCAGGTACTTTTTTTAAAGACTTTTTTTTATGTCTAAGCACAACCCCACAGAAGAGCTCTGTTTGTTAACAGAATTGTTAAATCTTAAAATAAGGTGAATAAAAAAGATAACATCCTGGATCAGTTTATCCGCTCTTCTTTATTCTTTTTTTATGCATTACCGATAAAAGTATCGGATTGGGACTGTATCGACGGATAATCAAAATCAAATAACTCGGACTCAGACTCGAGGGAAAAAAAACCTGATCGGGACAACCCTCATTTTAATACTCCTTGAAATCTTCTGTGAATTTTAGTATAATTTCTAGTTTGGCTACGTTATATTTTTTGGGACTTTGATTGGTATTAGACCTGGCAAATCATCAGTTTGTGTTTGAATTTGTGTAAATGACTAACTTGCTAAGAGAGGTTTATTTTGTCATGGTAATGAGATATGGAAAGATTTTGCCCTAATAAATGGTAAATGGCCTGTATTTGTATAGCGTTTACTTTGTCCCTACGGACCCCAAAGCGCTTTAAGCTACATTCACCCATTAACACACACATTCTCTCACTGGTAATGGCAAGCTAAATTGTAGCCACAGCTGACCTGGGGCGCACTGACAGAGGCGAGGCTGCCGGACACCGACGCCACAAGGCCCTCTGACCACCACCACAGAAAGGTGGCTCAAATTGGGGTCCTGCAAAATTATGGCCACGCACAATTCATTTAAAATCCCTCCCACTTGATAGAAGCCACATCCAAGGCAAGGCAATTTGATTTGTATAGCACACTTTCAATTCGAGGTGCTTTACATGAGTAAAATCGGAACACAGCATAAATCAGTTTGATGATTAAAATGCAAGAAAGCAATTACAATAAGACAATAATCTAGACAATACAACAATGTAATGACAAGCAGGTAAAAACTGTTTTTATTCACTAACTGATCTCGCTGAAAAGCTCACAATTCTTCATAAAAAACATCCAATCCCTCTCAGCTGGGTTTTACCTTAACCTGAAATTGCTCTCCCACTATACTAAAACCACTTCCATGTTGTCTAGAGCCCCTCCCACTTGACATAGGCCACGCCCCATTTTGCTATGCTTCGTTTAAGCTTTAGCTGTGGTATCCATCTAACCAGGACCTTTTTGCTAATTTGTTTCGCTCTAGTGGTTCAAATTCCTTTTTTTTTTGGCAGAACACAGGTGAATAAATCGGACTTTGCGCCTATGACCTGCTTTAAATTAGAGATGTAACTGTGGAGCTAATTTTAAGCCTATGGCATAATGCTGGAGAATTTAATGTACACCGATATCCCGAATTATGAGTCAGAAATGAACAATCTGTCTGATTTGAAGATAGATAAAGGAGGGCAGGTTCAGAGCCTTCACAAGTTTGCATATTCTCTGTATTTTCTGCAAATATTCCCAAAAAATGGCAGTCCAGATCATTGCTGCTCTGAAACCATACGTCTAAAACACAACAAGATTATTTTCGTTGTAAAAAAAGAAAAACTGTCAAGTCTTACAGGGATTTGTTGGGGAAAAAAGCTACATGGTGGTAATTCTCCACATTCCAGAGCTTACAGATCCCTTGAAGCTCTGCGGGGGAGAAAAAATGTGATGATGAAATGATAAAGAGGCATTGTTTTATCTAGCATGACTGGAGAAAATACACCTGCTGGGATGTGCCTGGTTAGGTGGTTAAAAGGGCTAAATGAGCAATTAATACAGATGAATATAAGCATAGAACAAATAAATCATTGTGTGAGTTTGCATTGTGCACATGCAGCATTTTGTGTGGGACTTTCAGGGTGTGTTTCTGCTGAGTTGAGTTTTTCTTCCCCTCCCCTCAGTTTTCTCTCCTCTGCCTCAGTTTCTTACAGCACCAGCAGGAATGTGACAGCTTGTATTTAAAGGCAATTTATCTTTTAAAATTCCCGTTGTCAAATATTTACTGGGTCTGCCGCCGCCGAACATTTCCATTTTATTCTGATAGTTCAGGAGGAAAGAAATTACATTTAAATGTAAAGTAAGCACACTGCAGCAATATTTGTCTTCTAAACTGTGGCACCAGACAAAGAAGCTCCATAGAAGGAAGTGCCATTTTGGTGGTTCGTTCGAGTATTTGTCTCAGTTTCAGTGACACAATTCCATTTGTTATCGATGAAATTACTAAACATGGTATTTATCAGATTTTTAAACAGACAAGTAATTATATCAAAAATATTTGAGTTAAACTACATTCATTTTAAATTTGTTTATTCAACTAATTTAATACTGTTGAGTTTACAAGTAGACTTGATTTAGGTCAATCCAAACAAATCTATCTGGGTTTTATTCAGTTTAGTTAAATTGGCTCAAATATCATTAAATTCAGGTCAGTTGAATTTATCCACTTATAATGATTCAATTAGAGCTCAGTTCAGTTTTATCAAATTCAATTATTTTATTTTTTTTTCCAGTTCAAGTCAGTTTGGTGAATGAAATCAAATTTAGTCCAGTTTAATTTACCTATATTTACTGAATTCAAGTAATTTAAATTGAATTTTTCTTTCATTTGGGTATGTTCTGTCAAACCGAATTCAGTTTAGTACAATTTCATTAACTTAAATCTATTTAATATACCTCAATTCAATTAAATTGAATTCTATGTAGTTGTATTAAGTTTCATTCATTTAAGTTAACTTGATTTTAACCCAGTTCATTTTACTTTGCTGTGTTTCTGTAACTTTTAGTTCAGCATAATATAGTTCCATTTAATAAGAGTGCAGTTTGGCTTCTTTAAATGTTTTCAGCTGATTTCAGTTGAATTAAATGTGAGTCAATTTAGCTGCGTAAGAGAATTTCAGTTCAGCTAATTTAGCTCAGTTTGTTACAATTAAGCTAAGTTTAACTGAGTTTAATTCAGTTTTGTTTAGTTCAGTTTACTTTAGCTACGTTCTGTTAAGTTTATTTATTGCTAATTCATCACAAAGCAGTATAACAAGACAGACAGGTGCATTACACTCCAGTTAGAACAGATATAATAAGCTGATTATTGAATGCCGGTTAATAAAGAGTTGGCTGGATTGGGGAGAAGTCAATCACAAGTTGGGGTCATAGCTAACACCAAGGTTCTTTACATTTGCACTGGATGCTAAATCAAGGCCTGACTAAGTGTTTCTTTTTGCTTCCTCTGAGATGAAAGGAAGAGACCGAGCTGAGGATGTAGATTAGTCTGTAAGAAATCCTGCGGAAAGCTTCTGTCGAATGCCTAAAATCACTGCCGACTTATCAGTTTCCCTGCTGTAAAATGCAGCTGAACGTGGTATACCCTCATCAGGACTCTGAACTATTGCTTCTCTTTCTTTCCCAGTGATGTGGTGGTATTTTTTCCCGGTTGGCCTCATTCCCAACACATTTGTGTTCGTGCTCCCTGTGGCCTGGCCATCTGTCTCACTGCATTATGTGGTAGACAATAGGGGGGTTGCCTGGTCTTCAAAGACTGGCTGTGAAAAGCTTCCCACTAAAGCTTCCCATAACCTCCCCCCCTTCCCAATCATCGCTGTCCCATCGTCTGTGGGACGATCAGGGTTAGAGGTCATAGAGACTCAGATTTTATGGGGGCCCCCAACTCAACTGACGTCTGTTTTATCAGTTTCGATGCAGAGTAGTAATCTAACAGGACCAGAAACGCACATAAACGGGGGTGAAACTGGGTTTTACGGTGACTGGGGGGTGTTGTCCAGTGAGCGCAAAGAAGTACAGCTTGAGAAAAACACGCAGTGGAGTTCCTGGAAAGAGTTATTTTGGGTTTTTCTTCTAATTTGTTGTTCGAGATAACTGTGTCATCTGCAAACAGAAGAATCCAGGGATTTTCCTTCACAGTGGATTAAACTTTGCCGGATCAAATACCTGTTATCTCGTAAATAAATTCAGCACAGAAACAAAATGACTTGTTTTCATCAGGCACTAAATGGGGATGTTCAGAAGTTTCTCTTTGGAATGCAGAAACAAGTGTCCATCCATCCATCCATCCATCCATCCATCCGTATCTTCTTGTCATTCTTTGGGGGGTGTATTTCTGGTCAATCATATCCAAAGCTTAGGCTTTGAATATGATTGGGTTGATAAATGAAATACAAACTTTTGCATTAAAAAGCAATGCAATGGAATCAACCCCATCATAAAATTTGATTAAGGCAGAATTCTTGTATGTTTCTGTGTGTCTTTTGGTTTTGTCAGTCCATCCAGTCCATGCAGGCTCTGGTGTTATTTGTCGAGCTTTTAAATTCCTGCTAACATTTCCTTTAAACCAATAATGTATTTCTGCAGAAAATCACTCATGTTTTTCAACAGTATTCAGTATTAAGTAAAGCAAGTTCCGAAATAAGAGTTTTATTTTGTTTTTACCAATATAATACAGCTTTTACCTATTATAAACTGCAATTTAAATATTTTACATTTTGAGGTAACATTGAAGGCCTCTGATCATCCTCAGATCTTATTACCCAACACAATTGAAAACTGATTGGAGAAACTTTAATAGTAATTCATTCACAGACCTCAAACTGACTGCACCTGGATATTACCCTCACAAGACCAATTTACCCTTGGAAACAGACACTGCAAGCTCACAAGATATTGATATAGAATGTAATACACTAAAACTCTACTAAAAACCAAACAAAATTATAGCAGTTCTGATATTAATTCAGTTAAGATGAACAAACCAAGGTATTTGGTCTAATCATGTGCATAAAATCAACTGATTATCAAGCGACTGACTATAAAAAATAAAGCAAGAAATGGAAAATGCATGTTTTGGTGCATACAACATACAGCATGGCATCATAAGTATAGTAATTCACGTTAATTTCACGTTTTTGCTAAATGAAAGTGCTTATTATGTGAAATGAAGTGGCCCTAATGAAGTGCCCTGTGGACATTCACATAAATACATACATAAAGGCTGTGAGATATTACTGAAATGGCTGGAGACCTGGATCAGACTCTCTCTGGTACAGTACTTGCCTGGTTTGATTCTTATCTAAAGAACAGGAGCTTCTTTGTATCAAAAGGGAATTTTTCAGTAGAGCAGCCATAAATCGCATAAATCTCCTATTTTATATCTACATGCCCCTACTAATCCAGATTATAACAACCATTAAGATTAGTTGTCGTAACTATGCAAACAACACTTAGTTTTACTTTACAATGTCACCAGCTGACTTTGAACCCATCCAAACCTTAAGAGAATGCTCTGAGCAAACAAATGGATGGACGTACCACAATTTTCCCCAGGTGAATAGAAACAAAACTGAAGTAATTCTTTTTGGACCTAAAGGGGAGCGATCAATAGTCAGCAAAAAGCTTCTGTTAATACAGCCAGAATCTGCTGATCGTTCCTGAAATCTAGGTGTTGTGATGGGCTCAGAAACTGAACCTCCTAGATCATATAAAAGCAATGACAAGATCAGCCCTCTATCATCTAAAAAAACATTTCTAGGATTAAAGAACTCATGTTTAAATACGACAGTGAAAAAAAAAAAATCCATACTTTTACCTTTAGTTGGATTGAGGAAAAGAAAAATAAATATAGACGTAGCTCTTATTTTAGCTTGTTTTTAACTTAATATGATTTTAAAACGTATTTAGCCATTTTTTAAAAGTCCTGTAAAAAGTATGAGAGAAAAGTATGAAACATAACCAGAAACATTATCAAAACTTTTCCCATTCTAATGCAGAGAGAGAGAATACACAACTTTGTCCAAGCTATGATGTATTAAACTTGTAAAGGCTCTACCGAAAACAGCCAATGCCTTAATTAATCTTAAACGCAAGCTGTATTTCACTGAGAGGGGAATGTCCGCTTACGTTTTAAAGGGAGGGTGAAGGAGGTAAAAGGTGAAGCTATGCCATTATGTGGAGACACAATGGCAGTAGGACAGGAAGGTTAACTGGATCTGTGCTGACCAACTGTAATTGAAGGATACCCTCTGTTTTATTTCGTCAGCAACGTCTGCTACTGTGTTTGTGTGTGAGGTCAGCATTTTGTCTGCAACAGTGACTCTGACTACATCTCCCAGGACGATGGCTGCTGCCTGAATGAGCTAGCTGAAACCATACTAGAGGAGCAGTGTCTGGGGTTTTTTTTGTGTTGCTTTTGCTCCTCCCTTTATTTCACTCCTGTCATGCTGTATGAAAAGAGATTTATGAAAGTCTGTTTACACGGCAAGAACTTGAACTATGGCAGCGAGTTACTCAAAGCGGGTGTGGGACCATGTTGTGATTTCCCCAAGAAATCTGCAGTCACAGCACATGTTTTTATCTAGAAGAGCTTAGAATAATTTCTGAATAAAGTTCCTCTGCTGTGCAAGAGTCAGTTAGAGCTGTGATTGGAAATAATTATTAATTCATACTGAAGTTTATTTAACAAAACGCACAGAAAGGAAAATGGTAAACATTTTGATATAAGAAAAGGAAAATATGTAACTTCTGCAAATTTGAACAGGAGCCGTTGTTTTCTTCAGGCCATACATCAGCGCTATTAACAAAATACAGATTTTACATGTTACATTTCCTAACGTTAATGTATTTCATTGGGGTAAATTATTTTGCTAATTAGGTTAATTAATGAAGTTGCATTTTGGCACACCCCAAAAAAGGTGGTGATCTCGCACCCCATGCACGAAGCTGTTGCTGAACTGGCGATCTCTTTCACCGACAGACTGTTGCATCCTAGTTAAAATAAACAAACTATTATCTAACTATTATCGCACATCGTTCCTCCCTACAGGTGTTAGAGTCTCTAAACATTACTAAATTAAATTTTCTTGGGGAAATCTACTCCGAGATTGCCTGCAATTTTGCTGCTTACAACAAATTTTTCCTTCCGTTGGACAATAGAGGATGTTTCTATTTCTATTCTTCAAAACTGTCTATTTGGGGTATGACTCTTACCAGCTTTGGACATCTAAAGAACACATTTTTTTTTCCATTCTTCTTTAGAGAATAGTTCAAGATCAGTCAGATTGGATGGAGAATTTTCAAGTCCTTCTTTGGTTGGTCAAGTGGACTTTGGACTTTGTTTAGGCTTCTTGAAGGGTAAATTTCTGTCCTGGTCTCAATTCTCTTGGAGCCTATACAAGGTTTCCTTCCTAGTTTGTCAAATATTAAGCTTCATCCATCTTCCAGTCAACTCGGAGTAGCTTTCTTGTCCCTGCTGAAAAGGTTTCACCTTTTGGATGATGTGCTCGGGATGACATGAGGCAATAGCTTTTCCTCATTCTTCCAAGTGTTCGCTGTCTCCTGCACAGCTTGTGGAAAATTGCAGAGGGAACTTGCTGTGTTTGTGCCCTTTCTTCTTACGACTGCTTTGTCAAGGCCAGGTTTGTAGAATGCAATAGATTTTCCCACCTAAGCTATGGATATCTCCAGCTTCTCTAGATTCATCGTCATCCTCTAGGGGTGCTCTCATTGCCTAGTCTGTGAGTTTAGGTCTATTTGCTAATCTGTTGATGTACAGACTGTTGTTGACTCTTTACTAATCAGTGGGGTGTCGAAAGTCAATCGCTTACAATGGTTTGTATTTAGGGGTTTCAGAGTGAACAAGGAGTTAACTACCAAAGCATACCACACATTTCAGAATTTTGTTAAAAAGGAAACGGAAAATGCATGCATTCTTTTATTTTTATTTCACAATTTGTGTTGATATATCACCTAAATGTGGTTGTAGTATGACAAAATGTGAAACGGGGTATAAATACTTTTGTAAAGCACTGGATAAGTTATTATGAGCCGCTGTTCCTAATCTAATCGATTCCAGGAAACACTCATGAACCTCTGAGGAGACCATTAGATTATTAACAGTCCCTGAAGGCCCTGCAAAACATGTCTGGGTAAATTTTAATCTCTTGAGTCAGTGTAATGTGTTGTTAGTGATTGAATCTAGTAGCAGTTGTACATGTACAATGAGTATTGTTTTTAGTCAAATTAGGTGGGTAATCAACCAAATTCTCCTAATTTTTGACTAATCCTATCAGGTCCAACGTGCAGGGACTCATCCTGGAGCACCCAAGGTTATAATCACTCTAGACAGGAGAGGATTCCTCCGAGGAATTTTAGCTAAAAACATGTCAGTCACCTGTTGAGAGCTGAGCCCTGCAGCAACACCATCATACATGGCATGACATGGTGGCAAACTGAAATCAAAAACAACAAGCAGGAAAAATGTATATTAGTCAGGCATTTCATTATAGGTGAAAGTTCATCATAAGCATGTTTTACTCTCTCATTCATTGACTGAGCGGATCTTTTGTGCTAGAAATTCCTCCCTGTTGGAGGAAACGTGCTTTGAAATCAGCACGTGTATTCACACACTGGGGTTGGGTATCGGTAAATACTGTGATTTTGCTGCAGGATTAGACGGCTTAGCTGGAATCTCTTTTGGAAAAATCAACAATGTAGTTCTCAGCAGTAGGTGGAGATTAATGTGCGTGGGTTAATATATTTAGAAAACATGTACTATGAGAAGAAACTGGTGCAAGAAGAGGGAAATGGAGCTCTCTTAGAGCTCAGATAAAAAAGAAAATCATATTTATTCATTTATTTTCCCTTTTTAGAAAAAATTGATTGCTTATTGTTTGTACTTTAACTGTTTTCTCAAAGTGCACAACAAGATAAGTTATTAAAATTATAATTTTGTTTCATTTAAACAAGATAGATTCTAGTACATCGCACCGAACCTGAATCAATAACTGCCACCGAACCAGGAATAAATGTAATAATTGTATTTTTTTTTTCTAGATGTGTCAGAGTGCTACATCAGAGAGTTGGAGAACAAGGTGAGGATCCTAGAGGATGAAAACAAACTGCTGATGATGCAGGTAACTTAAACTTTTAGTCTTCTCTTAATTTGACCTCTTTCACACGTTTATCTTATAAAGCTTGGTGTCGATAGTCATAAACACTCTCATCAAGAACAAAGCCTTCTTTGCTGATTGTACTGAACAATACATTTTATGACTTCTCATGTAGAGCTCATTTAGGGTCCTCCTTTAAGAAAAGTTGTCAAGAAAATCTTCAGTTTTCAGTTTTCCTTGCCTGTTAATGCAGACACTGCAGTAGGGGTGCAACAGTAACCATACTGATATAGAGTATCGGGGCCGATATCCTTCTGATGTATCAGTATCGGTATTGGTTAGCTAACCGATGCCATGAATCGATTCTTAAGATATGGAAACTCTGTAATAATTTCACAGAAAAGTTTTATTTTACACTTGAAATTATTATTTTTTTTAGGTCATTTTATAAATATTTTATTGTTGTGTAATCCACCATCATTTGTTGTAACAAGAAGATAAAAAAATACATCCTGCCTCCTAATGTATTGCTTTTTTTGTGTGGTAGGAGTATCAGTATTGGTATTAGGTATCGGCAAGCACTCAGATCCAAGTATCGGTATTGTATCGGTTGAAAAAAAAAGGTATTATTGGATTCCTACACCGCAGCTCTCATGTTACATATTGCTGCACCAGTTTCCTCTTCTTTGTAGCTCGATTTGTTCTCCCTGTAAATCCTGGTACATTTGAATGGAAATCATCAAATGCGACACTGGTTTTGGTTAAGAATGTGCTTGCATTTTCATACTCTATATCTGCTACTGACAGTGAGAAATCTCTCCAACTCTCAAGTGTTTTCTGTTTCATCAGAATCATCCCCGGACTCCCAACGGAGAAGTTTCCCCCACAGGCTTCTACCTCCCCCTGGGACAGAAACCTGAAGCTGTAGTCCATGCCATGAAGGTGAGCTCTTACTTACACTCTGTGAGGAACAGTTTTTCGTTAGTCTGTAACTGACCTGAAGTGTGATTAGGTGCTGGAGGTTCAGGAGAAGCTGGACAGCCGGAACTCGAGGGAACACGATGAAGACCTCAATGATAAGGAGAAAGCCATCGTCAGGGAGATGTGCAACGTAAGGCTCATCTGGGATTTATTCCTGTTTCAGCATGTATCTCATGACATCTCACGATCTTTTGGCAGGAAATCCTGAAGCAAGAAAAAAACTTCAAACCTTAAGAGCTTTCTTAAACATCAAGCAGCTTTGATCTGCATTCCTGGATTCTTCCTTATTCTTTGGAAAATAATTAGATCATTTACCCATTTTTAAGGGCCTGCCTCCAGATCAGACCTGCTCAGAGTGACTGATTACTAATTGCCTCACCTTTAAGCTTGTAACAGCTGTATTTTCTACTTCCCAGGTGGTTTGGAGAAAGCTGGGCGACGCCACTGGCTCAAAGCTTTCCGTTCGTCAGCAGCTGTCAGGAACCCAGCTCCAAGGACCAGTACAGTAGGAGACGCCACCATCAAACCAAGAGAGTAATCTTCAAATGGAAGCTGTAGTCTGCAGGGGAGGAATATGGACACATCTTTTACTACATAAATGAGCAAAGTTTCAACAGTCTTTGACGGACAGGATGCTGAAAGTGCTCACGGATACCACCATGTGGACTTATGCTGTAAATACCGTTTCAAAGAAGCACATTTTCAGTTTAATATGGCAGACTTCCATCCGTACACCATCCTCAAATTTCCTAAGATTTGGTCTAAGAGATAAGTGGTCCAAAACCTCCTCCCTCTGCACAGTGACGCACTCAGAATGGACATATAGTCCCTTCACAGAGTTCTAAGTGTGAGTTCTGGTCTCCCTCCATGTCCAGCAATAACGTCCATCTGGCATCCTTCCCTGCAACGCTCAGTATCCCCCAGAACGTGACGCTACTCTTCTTTCTCTAAGGGGGAGCCTGAAAAACCTACGGCGGGAGCTCATTTCAGCCAGGTGTCTCCAGGATCTCTTTCTTCCGGTCATGACCCATATCTCAATACTATAGCTGAGGACTGGATGCAAACAGACCAGCAAATCCAAAGCTTCACTCCTCCACTTCTCCTTTCCCATGTCAGACTGGAGCAATGTGTTCATCTTAGGAGTCAAAGTTCTAGTGCAGTCGCTTCTTCCTGCCATCACACACAATTAACACCAATATAGACACCGTTTTAGGAGCAAAAAAAGCCTATTTTGTGGCAGCAACTTAACGTGGGGAAGACAACCGGGAGTTTAACTGACTTGACTTTGTCCTTAAGGTGGGCTGGTTTGCATATTTCAGAAACTGCTGATCTACTTGGATTTTCTTGCATAGACACATAAGTTTTGCAGTAAATGGTTCAGAAGTGACAAGTCACCTGATGAACGGCAGCTGTGTGGATGAAGGTGTTTTGCTGATGTCAGAGGAAAATGGACAGGCAGGTTTGAGACGATAGAAAGGCAATAGGTCAAATGGCACCTTTTTACCGCCAATGTATGCAGAATACCTTCTCTAATAGAGTGACCAGTGAGAGTACATGGACTTCTCTGCAAACCAGACTGAGAGGAATATTTCCACCTTCAAGCCTCAGTAAATGGCCTAAGGGCGACAGCAGAATCACATGACATCATATAAAACCTTGTAAACTCTACCAAACATGCTGGATGAAGCCTTTTCTTCCATTTTCGCAAAATATTTCACTTCTTCTTGTTTGCTGATGCATGTAACGGTATCTTTTAGCAGAGCTGGCTTAGCACTTATCCTTTAAATATAAAAACCCTTTAATTCATCTGCTACGTCTGAGGTATATGAAAGCATGTTTCCTGTTTGAAGAGCTAAAACTAGAAGTTGATACATTTAAAGCATTTACCTTGTACAAAATGAAAACTCTTAATGAAATCAGTGCAGAAGGTTTCCTACTGATCCAAGTCTTTACGACAAGATGCCCCCAAACCACCGGAGTCAGGCTCAGTTCCAGTTTCCTGAGACTTCAGATACAGATTCTTTACTTTTAAAATGTTCTCAAGGAACAAGCTACTTGTTTATTGGAGAAAACAGTGGATCAATTTTCCACAAAGTTGTTAATTTGATCTCACTGGTGGTTAAGTGTATGTACTATGTGCTGCCTTCTTGTCAGGAGTAGATGTGGATTTTAAGGCATATATTTGTTTTACACAAATGGGGTTCAGCTGGATTTGAAATCTGATTGTCAAACATTTGCTGCGATTCCAAGAGTTGTTTGTTTAAAAATAAAAATAAATGCTTTGAATTAGATTTAGTAATCTGATAGGAACTCTGTTATTTAAATAAGTAGACAAAAATGGACATGAGCACATTTTACTGTACAGTTTGGTGGAAAAAAAAGTTTAAACAGCTGGTTTCTGAATGTGCTGTATGTAGCGGCAGATGTATTTTAGCAATTCTGGAATTCATGAAAATAGTTTAAAACAAAGAAAATACTTTTAGATTTTAACAAAATAAAGTTTTTTGTAAAAGGGTGCTGGTTCGATTGTGTTTCTGATGTCATGTGCGCAGAAATCATAACCATTTCATGAAAAGTTTTAATTTAAAAAGTTTTTTAATGAATGTTTCTTCAGGGGATGAGAGTCAGTCTTGTCATTGGAGGGTTGCTGGTTCGAGCCCCTGCTCTGACTGGTCCTTGTCCTTTGACAAGACACTTCACCTATTACCTACTGCTGGTGATCAGCTGCCCAGTGGCGCCAGTTCCTGGCAGCCTCTCTGCATTTTGTTGCCTTGTAACATGTGCAATGACAATAAAGTTGAATTATATTCTTTACTTTAAAACATAATTGGAAGTGCTACAGTATAAATGCAAATAATACATTCCCTGCATAGTATAGGCTAAGATACAATTAAATAGGAAATGAATGCTTTTAACAAATAAATGGGTGAATTTTTGCTAAATTGAAATGTGGCATGAGGGATGGACAATTAATATCAGCCCAGTTTTACTTAAAAATAGCAATATGTCAAAAACAGTTGAACATTTGTCAATGCAATGCATCCCTACTATATATAATTACCTATTGCATTGGAAGGAGCACTGGTAGCTTTAGCCACTGACTAAAACCAAAATTCGAGACACTTAATTTATTGAGGAATGCAAGCATTAGGCAATTAAAAAAGTAGTGAAATATTCTTTAAACAAAATGTTAAAGAGTGTGTTAATTTATTGTATATGTACTGTATGACATAACAAATATTTTTCATGAAATCAGAACATTTTTAAAGAAAGATTTGCTGAATTGCCACTTTTGGATATCAATATAGCTGCGGATTGTGCCTTGAACTAAAGCACTATGTAATTGTTGTTGTTAGCTGACACTGTCCTCTAGTGGCATATATGAAGAATAGAGCCAAGAAACACAAAATGTGGCTCCAAGTAGCTAAAACACAACGAAATCTGGTTGATCGGTTCACACCTGCTCAGAGTACGTTGGTGTATTCACCCAACCATTCAACTAATCAAAGCAGAACACACTTCTCAAAATCTAATCCTGAGATTATTTTAACATCAGTACTGCATTATAATAGTCAATGTATTTTTGTATTTGTTGTTAATTTTGGTAGCTGTATTCTTCCATAATCTAGATTGAGAAGTCTGAAAAAATAAAAAAGTTAAATTTTATTCCACCCACTGATTGTGTAAAATGGATCAAGGAAATTATTTGATACCCAAATCGTGTTGGGCTTTTTTTCAAGGAAAAATATGTACAGCAGATTATTGGCTTTTAAATAAAAACATGTATCCGCTTGTGCACAGTCTCTTTGAGATTTCAGACTTAGAGTTACTTTTTGGGAGAGTACATTTATATTGTGGCACATTAGAGCGATAATAAGTACAAGTGAAATAGCATTATTGAATTTATTCCAAAATGCATATTTACTGTTTTAGGTTCAGGCTGTTTGTCTCAGAGGATATGAAAATAATTTGTGATGTTCTCACTTCACAGGCAGTGGGTAAGTAATTACAGTTTTCCTGTGGAGTAAGTAATTACTGAGATTACACCTGATACTTCTCCTACTAAAACGTGTGATTATGGTGTCAGCTTACGTATTTTCTCTATGATTGTACCACTTTGACATGGGAATGAACAGTCATGATGAATGTTTGCATCACTTTGTGCAGGCTTAAGGTCAAGGATGAGGACGTCATAAATTTTGTCCTATCTCACTTGTCTTATCACCAAGACACTGGAGAAACAATAAAATTTATGACATTCAGGATCAGAAATGTGTCTGTGAAACTGCTTTGATCCTGAAGCAGAAGCCAAAGCATAAATTAAGATAAGTAATAACCGAACAATGATTATTATATTCAAATGAGAGGGTTATGAAGAAAACGGCTTCCAGGAGAGGAGCTCCGTGATCTAGGAGTTAACAAACTAAAAAAAAAGATGATGGCCGTCGAACCTGCTGGTAAACAGCGGCAGTGAGGGACATCAAGCTGAAGAAGGTGTCTTTTCAGGTCTTTTTGGCCTGTGGGATCCTGGAAGCAGCTGATGGATACCTGTGAGTAAAGTGGAATGCAACTTGGATGGTTGCTGATGCAAAAAAAACATGAGGATGAGAGGAGTTTGGAGAGGTCATGGTGACGTTGGCTTTGAGGCTTTTCTGGTCCACCATGCAGTGTCTCACACCCTCCTCGTTTACAGCAAGGATGGTGTGCTGCTTAACTCGATTCAGGACGTCATGGGTTGGTGGACTGAGTACTCCAAAAACATCCTCAATCCCACCAGCACTCCTTCCAATCTGGAGGCAGAATATGGGGACCTTGGATTTGGCTCTCCAATGTCTTGTGCTGAGGTCACTAAAGTATTTAAAAAGCTCTTTGGTGTCAGGAACCAGAGGGTGTATGAGAGCCGTCCAGAGTTTCTAAAGCTGGACGTTTTAACCTTTTTTAAACGGAGGAACACAGAATGGGTTCCAACTATAGGCGGATCACATTTCTGGTCCTCTCTAGTAATTTATTCAGGGGCTCTGGAGAGGATAGTCAAATGAGGAGGAACAATGGGGTTTTTGTACTGGCAGTGGATTTAGTATCGTATCGGTTTGAAAAATGTGGTATAGTTGCATCCCTAGTTCCTGCCATTATCCACACGAGAAAAAAAAAAGATGGCCAAAAAAACTCAAACGCCCATTTCGCTTTTGCCAAAACAATATCTACATGATCCTCAAGACGTTTTGGAAAATATTCGGTGGACTAACGAGACAAAAGTAAAACCTTTAGTAAGGTGTGCCGTCCTCTACATCTGGTATACAAGTTGGCATCATGCCTACAAACAAAGATGGTGGTGGTAGTGTGATGATGTGCTTTGCTGCTTCAGAGCCTTGACAACAAGCTGAAATAGATGGAGACATGATAGTATCTATCTACTAGAAATGTTTTCTGGCCAAGTGTTTGTAACAGCAAACCCAAGTTAGAGTAAGGCAGCCTGACAATGATCCAAAGAACAGCAGCCTCTTAAATAATGGAATATTTGTAGGCGTCTTGTCAAAGTCCACTTAAAGTTGTGACATTATCCAAAACTGCTTATTCATGCTTAAAAACCTGTCAGTGTGACTGAATTAAAACAAAAAAAAACCCATAAAACATCAAGTAGGTTAGAAATCTCAGATGTTGGGGGTAATTTCTGTCACTTAGGGCGTTTTTGCTCCTCGATAAGCCTGACTTTTACAATTAAAATAGAAAAGTCTTGGCCTAATTCTACTAATTCTCCACTTGATCGAAATGATCCCTCTGCTGTCAGGAACATGCAGTTATGAGTGGTTATAGATAGAAAGATACTTTATTTATCCCAAAAAAGGGGGGGGGCTTTAAATATTGCATAGTTTTGTGAAAGCTTTGATAAGTTCATGCAGGTAAAAAAAAAGAAATAACGTCCATAGTTTATTCTGGAAAACATTCTGAAATCAGAACAAACAACAAATGTGTGCTAGTTCTTTTACAATCATATTTGTTTTTCAGTGGTTGAATTTATTTAATAAAACGTATAATTTTCAAACAGTTACTATTTGCCTGAGGCTCAGATTGCTGTTCTCACCCTGTCCGTTGCTTCCCAGAGAAAGGGCGAATTAATGTAGCTACCAGTAAGTAGCACTTCTGGACTGTTGTTTTTTTTTTTTCATATGCAAGAATTAGATATGCACCCCACCCTTTTTCAAGTTAAATCTCCTGATCTAAGACATAGATGTACACAAAATTATTTTCTTTCATATGGTTTTTTCAATTTTATATATATTCAGTCAGTTTTAACTATTTTTCTTGCTTCTTTTGCAAGTTTCTACAGCCACTTCGTAATCAGAAAGCTGATTATTTCTTAAGAGTTAATTCCACTCAGCACAATCCCGTCACTGTTTTGGTCTGTGGTTCATGCTTTCCTGCAGCACTCACTTTTATGTTGACCACAGAGCACGTGCAACAGCATGCACAGTCGTGTCCAAACAACAGGATGCATACCCCGTCAGCTGCACAGATTGAAATATAATTCCCTCCAATAATGCACGTTCTAACATCAGGTTTGACTTTTTTTTTGTTTTTCAGTGACCAAACATTAAAGTACGTTAAACCCTAACTGCTCATTTACAGGCAGACTGTAGATGTTTGACAAAAAGAGGCGTGCTAACGCCATGCAGGACTGAATAAATCTCAGTGACTGTGGGAGAATCTCCTTTTACTTCTCCTCCTCTTTCCTCTCTCCTCCCCTCAGCACCAGAAGAACAGGCTCTGGTTCAGCTTTCGCACAGCCAATCTAAACACTGCAGGAGCTCTGATTCCAGACCAAAGTTAAAGCTCTTTACCTCAAGAAGTTTGACGTTTGAGAGTCAGCATGCCTGACAGCATGTCCATGGAGTTGGAGAACAAGGAGAAGCGTTACTGCATTCGAGGTAAACATGCAGCCATCATCTGTGCAGCGGTGGTGGTTTGCTCCTTGGCTGTGGGCTTGGGGGTTGGCCTCAGTAGATCCACCTCCTCCACACCAGGCTCCACAGCGGCCCCTACACCAGACTCCACAGCAGAACCTACACAGGCCCCTCCATCTAACAGGGGGCCCTGTCAGCCTTCGTCGGACTCCAGTGGGGACTGGAAGAACTTCCGTCTGCCTGACTACGTGAAGCCAATCCACTATGACTTACACCTGGAGCCAAACCTGGTGGATGACACCTACACCGGCACAGTGGACATCCAGGTGGAGGTCAGTAAACCCACCCGTCACCTGTGGCTGCACATCAGGGAGACGTTCGTCAATGCAATGCCCAGGCTGAAGTTGCAGGACGGCCAGGGGACAAAGGAGGTAGAAGTCAAACGTTGCTTTGAATACAAACCTGAGCAGTACGTGGTGGTGGAGGCTACGGAGGAGCTGCCCGTCACCGGCCAAGGAGAGGTGTATGTGCTCAGCCTGGACTTCCAGGGCTGGCTCAACGGTTCTGTGGTGGGATTCTACAGGGTAATCTACATGGAGGAGGGGATAACCAAGTAAGATACAACATTTCTTCTAACAGTAACATCAGACACTAATTCTATCTTAGAAAAAGACTCATTAAATAACTCCTGTAAATAGCATTTAGAGAGAATGTTGTAGAAGTGAGCAATATCAGGGTGATGATGAGCCATTCTTTTCTGTAATCTGTTGTGGAGGTCTTAATCAGTAGTTCTCCTTTGTGAAGATTTTTCAAACTTTATTTAGCTGTTTTTTCATTCACGAGGAGCTTTTTGTTTAAATGTTGGCATTCGGTAGTATGAGGAGTACATCTCCTTTATTTTCTCACCAGGAAGATTGCTGCAACTGATCACGAGCCAACAGATGCACGGAAGTCCTTCCCCTGCTTCGATGAACCAAACAAGAAATCCACCTATACAATCTCCATCACCCATGACAAGAACTATGGCGCTCTCTCCAATATGCCACCAGAGGTAGGAATGGCCCCAGTAATGTTGGTCATAAATTATGCTTGTTGTGTCATGGGTAGGATAGACTCTGAAAAATCCAAGATACAACATTGTTTGTGAGAATTGCCCAAGAAATACCAAACTGTGTCTTGTTTTCTTCAGCGGCGTTAGCATGAACCAACGCTATTAGCCTGGTCCTTCCAGTATGTTGAACCTGTTTTTATTCTACTTTTATTCAATTTTCACCTAGCTACGACAAAGTTTTTGACCGCGTTTGGAAAAACTCAAGTACAGAGGGCCTAAAACCCCAAAGAAGATGAATGCATTGATTCAAAACTACTTAATGAAGTGAGACATCCACGTAGGCATCAATATAAGTGGAACAGCTGCTTTCCAAAGGCTTTAATGGAAAATTAGAGCATGGATTCAAAACAGGAAAGGTCCATTTCCAGTGAATGCATTATTGAGATGCTCTTGAAGCTCTTCCTGTTATGTTTGATCTTCTCCAATATCAAATAATTCACTGACTCACAGGCATTAAGACTGCTACATTTTGCATTGGCAATAGATTACATTTACAAGTAATTAAAATATTTTAGCAGCTTCCATGTGCTTTTGACAGTTCTATTTATCTTAAAGTAAAACCTTCTTGAGAACTTCTCTCTTTGTGCTATATTGTTTAGATGTTTTTATTTCTTTTTAAGCTCAGTATGATTTGGAAAGTAGTTGTTGTTTGGTAATAGAATACTTGTAATATAGGGGTTTTGGAAAGCAAAGCATATATGTACCTTAATAAACTTTACATCAAATTGTTTTTTTCCCAATTGTTAAGGGGCATAACGTTTATTTTGCTTTGACAAAATACCAAAGAGAGATTTTTAAAAAATTTTAACCTGAGTATCTTCTCATCAGTACAAGCTGACTATTAAAATGAACCAATCAGCATTTTGCTTTGCCTTTCCAGGGTGACCCTGAAGAGCTTCCTGGCAATAAATACAAAACGACCTTCCAGAAATCCGTACCGATGAGCACCTACTTGGTTTGTTTTGCCGTCCACCAGTTTGGTTTTGTAGAAAGGACGTCTGCCAGTAATATTCCTGTAAGTTTACTGAAATATTTTGGACTATTACAAATAAATATTCAAGGAGATATTTAAAAGGATTAAAAAAAAATGTTCTTTTTTGGTGTGTGTGTGTGTTTAGTAATTGTACTGGTGTTTATTTTTTTTTTTTTTTTTTTTGCAGTTGAGGATCTATGCACAGCCCAGCCAGTTAGCGACTGCAGAGTATGCAGCAAACACAACCAAAATCATTTTTGACTACTTTGAGGAATATTTCAACATGTCATACTCCCTCTCCAAATTGGGTATGCTTTAAAACTAACCGCAAACAGTCAAATTCAAACAACTATTCACAAAGATCAGTGGAAACCAATGTAACATCTGTTTCAGTTCAAAATCACTATAATGAAATTCAAATCCGCTTAATTTTATTCAAAAATCCGTATGCTGAAATGTAATATTAAAACATTAAATTCATATCCATTCAGTTAAACACAATCTGATTGAATCCAGTTCTAAGAAGTCCAGTTTAATCTAATTCAATGTTATTCCATTCAGTAACAGCAGCCCAAATGAGTTAAATTCACATCCTAGACAGTCCGGTTCAGACCAGCGCATTGGACCCCTGGAATACATAAATTTTAGGCACCACAGCCAGCCCACACTTCTAGTTCTAAACACCTCCATTCAACACTGTTTCAAATATTGCTATTTCTGACACGGCTAGGTTTAATAGAAAGATTCATCTTCTATTATATTTCTTTTGTACAGTCCTTTTCCATCCCATTTTTTGCTGTCCAGTTTATAAAATGTGTATTCTAATTCCATTGTCAAATACATTGAAATTCAAATACAGGTTAGTCCAATTGATCTTAGTTCATTGCAGAAATAAATAACCCATCGCATTGCAAATATTTCAAGTCCAGTTGACTGGAGTCCATTACAGTTTGATTTATTTTGGAAAGGTTCTGGTAAATACTTTAAATTTAGTCTAAAATACAATGATTCAACATTACAATTACAATTACACACAACCCAATTCAATTCCAAATTTTATTTAATTAAGTCTGATTCAGATTCAATTCAAATCACACAGTCTCTTGAGTTCAACCTATTGATTTAAATTCTATATCATCCAGTTGAATGCAAAACAAAATATATTTATTGGTCGAAAATCAAAATATTTTATTTTTTTTGGCATTCACTTCAGTGTGGTTCCAATCTTATAGTCTAATCCCCTCAAATTATAACCAAATATGCTTAAATTCAGTTCAAATTAATTGAATTCATTAAGTTAAGGACCAACTGAATCGGATTTAAAGCAGCTTGATTCTGTATAATACTATTTATAAAATACTGTTTTCCATCAAATCATTGTATTTTGTGTGTATTTTAAATTCATTTAACTGGATTAGAAACTTTCAGTTTCATTTTACATGTTTGGTAATAAATATCCAAAATGGTAAATGTTGGATTCTTCCAAATGTTGTTCAGAAATAATATTTTATTAATCATTTAATGCTTTATTATTTGTCAGATCTTGTACACAAATGATTTACTTCTGTCAGAAAGAGAAAGTTTGTCCACGCCACACTGAGTGAATTATCATGCAGCAAAGCAATAAAACTTATCATATATGGTTACTTCAGAGGCTTCTTTGTGCTGTTCTGATCCAGATAAGATAGCCATCCCTGACTTTGGTACTGGTGCCATGGAAAACTGGGGGCTCATCACCTACAGGGAAACTAATCTGCTGTACGACGAGAAAGAGTCATCGTCTGTCAACAAGCAGCGGGTGGCGAGTGTTATCGCCCATGAACTGGTTCACCAGGTATCAAAAAACATATAGTTTATTACTGTCTGTGGTTACGGCTTATTGTTAACATTATAGAGCCTTTTTGTGGGAAAAACAACTGGAATCCAGATGCACATAATAAAGATTTGAGTCGATATTTAAGAGGTAATTTTACCTCTGAAGCAACAAAGAGAAAATACAACATTTCATCATCTGTTGTTAATATCTTTTGATAGATAATCCAAGTTTAATTCAAATTAAAAGATTTAGCTTTATGCCACTTCATCAATACAGTTATCTTCATCTCTAAGCTGGAAATCTTCCACTGCAAAGAAACCAGATTTGTCCAGATTTGTCCTGTCAATCATTAAAACGTGTTTTACTTCAAATTTTTATGACAATGCACAAAGTGACATCGTTTGTTCTCCAGATGTCAAAGATAAGCGGTCTGCTGGAGGTCTTTAAACTTTTATGAACTGAACCAAATTGTTCCTGGCTGTTTGTGAATCGTAGTAAAGCTGACTCACATGAGCTGCGCAGTGAACCTTTAAACCTTCCCAGTGTAAAGATAAGAAATGAGCCGACAAGCAGATGGCAAAGCAGATTCTTAATGTAGATAAAAATACCCCACTTTTCTCAGCACAACAAAAAAGTTCTTTCAAATGGAAGGATAGAAAGATGGTTCATTTTACCTAAATGAATTCAACGTGTATGTTGTGTCTCAGCAGTAAGAAGATCCTGGGGTATTTCTACATTGAGTTTTCATGTTGTCCCTGTGCATGTCTGGGTATTCCAGCTTCCTCCAAAAACATGATTCTGATGCTAATTGGTCCCACTAGGTATGAATGGTGGTCTTTAAACTTTCATGAACTTTTATAAAGAACATGGTTGCTAGTTCTGCTATCCTGCAATAAGCGGGTTTAGATGATGGATGGATGGATAAGTAAATGGATTAACTTCAATAGCAAAATAAGTAATAAAAATGTTAAGAGTTTTAAATGAAGGTACAAAATATTAAAAAAACATTTAAGTTAACTTCCTAACTAAACTATACTAAACAGATAAAGATTAAAATAAAGATTAAATAACTAAATTAAGAAACAGAGAAACAGAACATGAATAGAATATTTCAATTATAAATTTTACCAAATTAGTTACATAAATCAAAACAGGAATTAATATAACAAATTAGTTAACCAGATCAATATAAAACACATGATGTATATGTTTAAATTTGCATAAATAGGTCTATAACGAACAGTTTCAGTTAAAATTTAATTAGAATGAAAACAAAAGTAAAAATATTTAATATGTTTAGGAAAAAATGATAAATAAATAAATACACAAGTTTAATAACAGGCTTAATCATTCAAAATAATAAGAATAAGATGCTTATGACTATAAGTGCACGAAACTTAATATTTAAATACATAAAAATGAAGAAGTACAAAACAATTTAGCAATGAGATTTAGGCGGTCTGGTCCTAAATTGGTTTATTGAACCATCAATAACCTTCGAATGGAACATCTCAAACTGCATGAAAAGATGTAGGGTTCTGGAAAGGTTCTGGAAGGTCAGAGATATAGACCCAACCACAGGGTTCTAAAGTTAAAACAACAATTTTGAAATGAAATGAACTCAGTTTTTTAGATTATTTCCCCCCCATTCCTTGTACGTTTTATTAAAGGTGATGAAGATCATTGTGTCAGTTTTGGCGGCTTAAATCTGTTTTTTTGCCTCATGCCGGTTTTCTCTTACAGTGGTTTGGGAACATCGTCACCATGGATTGGTGGGACGACCTCTGGCTCAACGAGGGCTTTGCCAGTTTCTTCGAGTACATCGGTGTAGAGGAGGCCGAGCCGTCCTGGGGGATGGTGAGTTCTTCACTTCTTCACAAAAGTGTTGATCCTCTGAGGACAGCAGACTGACAAGTCGCCTTTCGCAGAGAGACATCATGATCACAGATGACGTGCTTCCTGTCATGGTGGACGACGCCCTCCTTTCCTCTCATCCTATAATCGTGGATGTGTCCACCCCTGCGGAAATCACCTCTGTGTTTGATGCCATCTCCTACAGCAAGGTGAAAGCTTCAAGAAAACTTATAAAAAAACAAAAAACAGATCGATATTTATTCATCTTTATGAAACTTATCTCAATAATTCAGAAAAACAGAGCAGTATTTATTTATGTTTTTAAAACAACTCAATAATGCAGAAAAGCTAAGTTTTTAATTTTTTTCAAGTGAATGCAACACGCTTCTATAAACTGTGATAAAAGAAGCTCTATGCCTCAAAAATGTTGTGCTTGTACGCCTGCGTCTGCAGTCTGCAGTCGATCAGAGGAAAGGCATTTATACAGAGTATGTATACATGACAGACTCTTGCTTTTATTTGTCCGTCATTCAGTGGGTGTAGGTTCCAAAGCAACATTAAATATGTCTTAATGGTTTGGCAAGGCTCTGTTTCAACTTAATTTCAAATGCATTTCATAGATATCTAAAGTCTTGCAATGTAGAAATGAAAAGATGATTTAAGTTGCCTTAAATCTTATTCTTAACCTCTTAATATTTTCAGATGGAAGTGTCCAAACTGTAACCTGAGTTGTGCACATATTTAACATTTCGCACCCTTGATTTATAATTTTTCTTCCAGTATTGTTAAAAAAAAGGACCTCAAACGCCTTAAAATGTTTATCTGCTAACAGGACTTTTGCTGTTTCTTCCAGGGAGCGTCTGTTCTCCGCATGCTGGAGGACTGGATTGGAAGGGTTGCGTTCAGAGATGGCTGCAGAGTGAGTGGACTATCAAGAAAAAAAAACCATCTCTATAAACACTCATGGTGGAAATTTGCCTCACAGTGGTTAATTTTTTTTCTCCTTTCTTCTGCCTGCAGAAATATTTAAAGGACTTTTTCTTTAAGAACGCCAAAACTGCCGACTTCTGGGCTTCTCTGGCTGAAGTATGTGTGAGAATGAAGGCAGATTCATTCACTCTAAATAAGAATATGACTTGTCAGACTATCAGACTATGAAATACAATTTCACATTGACATTGAAATGTCTAAAAATATCAGAGAAATTAAAGGCTTTTTCTGTTTTGAGTTCGTTAAACCCTGTTAACAGAAGAGTCAGGAATCAGGATGAAGCTTCAAAGATTTACTTGCAAGCAAGGAGAGCGCGATATAACCTTGAGCAGATCATACAACACTCTGTCCTCTTGATGCTCACAATCTGCTTTATACACAGCGAACTAATCAGTGTTAAGCATTGCATCATAAGAGAAAGAGGAAACACCTTTTGGCCCTTTTATATGGTCGGCACCAGCACTGATTATGACCTCTTGTCTCCACTCTTTCTTGGTGACATATCACAAGACCTTCTGAAAACAAAAATAACATGTCTCGTCTCAGAGTACACATGAATATGTATATTTGGTCAAGGAAGGAAAGTTAAGGACTGCAGATGAACCTTGTTGGGAACAGTGGTTCTTAAGGACTGAGGGATTTTCGGAGCGTTTTCTTTACTCTTTTAAAGCTCACATGCAACCCTCCATAGTCATACAAAGTTCAGCACATCTGTGTGTTTCATGTTAAAAGGAAAACTAAGAAACCTTGAAGCTTTTAACCGTCTTAACAACTTTTTTTCTGTATCCAGGTAAGCAAGTTACCTGTGGCAGAGGTTATGGACACATGGACCAAACAGATGGGCTATCCTGTCGTAGACCTCACCGTCTCGGGGACAACCGCCAAACTGACTCAGAAGCGTTTCCTCCTGGACCCCTTGGCTGACCCCAGCCAGCCGACCTCGCCTTTCCAGTGGGTGTCCCGTCGGGATCCTTGGAGTGAAAAAGGAAACGGCTTTCCCATTTATCATCCTTGTTCACCATGAATGTGTTTGGGTTTCAGATACAAGTGGACCATTCCTGTCAAATGGTCTTCTGTGAAAAGTAACAAGCAAGAGGAGACCATGTTTGACAAGAGTGCTGCAGGTAGTTCTCCAAGTTATTCATAAGGGTTATCTTAAAGGTCAGAGTATTATTATCATTATTATTAAACTAATCTAAAAAGATTCCTGCTCCTGGTGTCTCTACTTAATGGCTTAGATTACAGATTTGAGGAGTGGCATGAAGGGTTTTGTCCACAGCAACGACTGCATTGCTTTGGTCTGTTGTGGTAAAGAAAAGGCTGAGCTGAAGGGTGAAGGTCTGGATTTCCTCCTCCATCTTTTTCCTAACCCTTACCTTTGGTCATAACTGAAATAGAAAAGTCAGCACTGAGGCCCGGTTCTGCCATAAATATATGAATTAAAAGAAATTCTAGGATGAATATGGATTACTCTTGTCCTGAGTCCAGAGTTTGGATGTCTCCTGAATGGCTTCGTTTGTTTTTAAGGCATGTCCGCCCTGGGAGGAGACCCAGAACTCTCTGGAGAGATTATAAATTAGCTATTAGGATTACTAAGGAAGAGCTGGTAGTGTTTGTTTCTAGAACTGAAACCATCAGGACTTTATCTCATATAAGTTTGTGAAAGGATGTGTTCTCCTTCTGCTATGGTTAACAATGGAATGCTGCCAATAATCAAGCTTAACGGATAAAAAAAGACTTCCAGTTTTCCCGTTTGGGGGTTAATTTGTTTTTTTTAGTAAATAACGGACACAAAACTCACCATGATTAAAGATTGCGAAACCCAAAAATACTATTTTTCTTTCTTTTTCAGATCATGTCATCAGTAATTATTCACCTGCAGACGACGGACTGCTGAAGATAAATAACGACCACATTGGATTCTACAGAGTCAACCATGAAGACAGCATGTGGTCTGTAATCAGTCAGCAGCTTCAGGACAACCACACGGTATTTCTGTCCATAGATCTGATATTTAGCTTTATATAGCTACAGCTTGATTTATTCACAGAGCTGAAATGTTCTGATTTCCTCACCAGGAGCTTGATGCAGCTGATCGAACGAGTTTCATCGATGACGTCTTTGCTCTGGCCAGGTAGGGAAAAACAAGAAGAAAACTCTGTCAACATTACTCAGCGAAACAAAGATGAACGCCAGCTTGGTTTCTTTTGAAGGGCTGACATCGTAGATTATGGCAATGCCTTAAATCTGACTAAGTACCTGGACAAAGAGTCGGAGTACATCGTGTGGAAGCGTGTGGCTTCATCCATCGCCTACGTTCGGGACATGATGTCCAACAATGAAAAACTGTACCCTAAGTTTCAGGTGAGCAAGAAAATGTACTTTTCTTTTCAGATATTCATCAGGGATCAAACTAAATAGCTAAATAAAAGAGACAAGAGTACTTTTATAGGTATATGTGTAATAAAAATATCTTATTTAGTCAACATTTAAACCACTCCATGTCAACTATGAATTTAATTTAACAAGTAAAGGAAAAGAACAAACAAATTGGTTGGTAGTACTGTTGCCTTGCAGCAAGAAGGTCTTAGGTTCGCATACCTTTTTGCATGTTATCCCGGGGTTCTCTCTGGGTACTCTGAAGTTTCTTTATTTATTGATAAAACAAACAAATGTAGAGAATAAATACAGACAAAAAATTGCATAATAAATGCAATTGCTAAATTTGGGGTGATTTTCTGTGTGTGTTACAGTTTACACATTTAAACATGTAAAAAGCAGGGGGTTTCTATTGGTATATATTGTTCAACATCCAAAGAAATTAACTAAAGCATAAGAATGAGAAACTTAAAAAAAGATAAATCATTCTTTGTGCAAATATTTACTTGCTAACAAGTTGTGCAAAGCCTGTGCTTTCAACATACTGACAAACATCAGTGACTTCAAGTGTCTTTTGCTGCATAAACTCATCAGTATTTTACTGCTTGTTGTTGTTTTATTGTTTCCTTTTTTATATTTAAGGTAAATTAAAAAAAATATATTTTTTTCTAGAAACTGTTTGGTCAACTTGTTAAACCAATCGCGACAAAGCTTGGGTGGAGCGATGAGGGCACACAAACCGAGAGGTACAACAGCAACTCTGTCGTTTTACTTTTTCATTTATATGCAGCAGCATTAATGATGCAGAATGTTTATTGCTGCAGGTTGCTGAGGGAAACTGTCCTCAGCATTGCATGTCAGATGGGAGATGAAGATGCTCTGAATGAAGCATTTCGTATTTTCCAGCAGTGGATCGATAAAACTATCAGGTTGCTTAAAAAAACCCAAAACAATAAGCAAATCTTAAACTTTATTTTTAACTCATCCTATGTTTTAAAGTGTTCTCACCCTCGTTTACTTGCAGTAGCGTCCCTGTGAACCTGAGGCTGCTGGTGTACCGCTACGGCATGAAGAAGTCAGGGAATCTGGAACACTGGAACACGATGTTTCAAAGGTACAAGGAATCGAGTCTGGCGCAGGAGAAGGACAAGCTCCTGTACGGACTGGCGTCGGTGGAGAACGTGGAGCTTCTGTCCAAGTAAATACAAATATTTCCTAGATTTTCAAGAAAGACTGAAGGGTTTGGTCCACTAGATAAGCATCAGAACATCAAATGAAAGCTTTGTGACTTGGAAAAGTAACTATACTATACTATACTATACTATACTATACTATACAAATATAGTCATTCACCCCGTTAGTTTTCTGTCCATACGTTCAGGCCCAACTTTTAATTTCTAGTCAGAAGGTGCTTGCAGTTTGCTATCTTTGCCACTAGATATCGCCAAATCTGATAAAGCGAACCTTTGAAGTGAAATTGGAGCCTTTTTTAGATGTCAGAGTCCCATCAGGGTTTCTTTTTAAATTGTTTTTTTGAAATGCATTTTTTCTTATGTTGGGATCTTGTCTCTATATCAATCCTAGTTCAGCATTAAATAAATTAAAACCGTTTTAGATTATAAAAAAAGGTGAAACTTTTCTCTGTTTAACAGTCTCCTGGAGGCCACCAAAGACGAGAATGTGGTGAGGAGTCAGGATTTGTTCACTGTGGTGCGGTACGTGTCCTACAACTCAAAGGGTCGTACAATGGCCTGGGACTGGACCACGTTGAACTGGGACTACCTGGTCAGCAGGTAAGTGGAATTGGGTAACAACAAACTCAAATAAATACTAAAATCAATATATAGTGTTAGGCATTTTATTTTTAAAAATCAACATATTTTAGCCTTCAAAGCAGCAAAATATCTCAACTTAGACAAAATTGTTGCAGAAGTTCAGAAAAGTCAAATGCAGAGTCAACTCATTTTGTAGTGTAATAAACAGTGATAACGTATCAGCTGTAAAGAAAGTTGCATCGGACAGGAGATAAAGTTCGGAGCTTCCTGTAAGCTGTCAAATATTTACTTCAGGAAACAACTAGGAATGTCAAATAAAATACAGCTGTTGTTTTATTCAAAGGTGAAAAAGTCCAGATCAAGCTAAAAAAAAGCTTGTGGATGTCTCGTTTAGTTATATAAGTGCAGATATGGCTGAAACTGAAGATGGTGAAACCCTTTTGTTCCAGAGTAGCTTCTCCAGTTTCTTTGAGTGCCCTTCTAATTAACTTATCTATTAATGCGAATGGAAGGACAGCAAAGATAAAACTGAGGTATAGATATATATATATTAATACTGGAACAATTATTAATTCCTAGAGATATCATGTGTCATAAAGTCATAATTTCACATTTTTATAGTCTAAGTCTGTCAGATGTCAGGAGGTATAATATATCATTAAAGATAGAGCTGCATATCAAAATTTCTCTCAGGGCCAATTTAAACTGTATAGATAACATTAAACCTAAAAAATATCCTGAAAACGAGTTACAAATTTTACTTCATTCTTTTGCTTTGGGACCCAACTAATCAAAAACCGAAAATATTCTTTTTTTTTTTTTTTTGCATTTTAGATGTGACATCTTACCAACAACCAAGCATTTTTAGATGAAATATATTTAAACTATTTTGTCCTTTTGTTTTATTTGGTTACTTTTTTACCCCTGCTGGATTTTCAATAAATCTCTGTAAAATGTACTAAATTTGCATTAATTAAGAAGTATTAATCCAATAAGGTGTTTGACAAATATATTTTGACACAAAAAGCCTCTATTAAACTATTGTCATATTCATTTTGCCAATTCATTTTTATATTCATGCATTATTAAATGTTGTTTTTTAAATTATTAGATTTTATTTTGCTTTTTATGCATTGTATTTTACTTTTTTTCTCCTTTAGACATATATGTCTCATACATATATGTCTCAGGAGACACATAAACATGAGACACATAAACATAAGACACATAAACATGAGACATATATGTCTCATGTTTATGTGTCTCATAGTTTATGAGACACATAAACTTACCCGATTAATATGAAGAGCAGCTGACAATGTTTTTTTTATTTTCTTTTTTTTATAAAGATAAATTAATACTGTGTTGGAAAAATGTCTTTTTATTAACATTTATTCGTCTCAACAGATACACCATTAATGACAGGAACCTCGGCCGTCTGCCCAATAGGATCACCACCAGCTTCAACAATGACCTGCAGTTGTGGCAGGTCAAAACTCATCTTCATATTTTTCTAGTTCTAATATTTTTCCCTTACGAATAGCACGTTAGAAAAACTACCAATGGTTCTAAATTCGTCCCTCTTGAAGTTTGACTTCTTTTGCATACTGATAGTGAGATAAGTAATTTTTCTCTATTGTATTCCTTTTCTCTGGTCCTTCAGATGGAGCATTTCTTCAAACTGACTCCAGATGCTGGAGCTGGAGAGATGCCCAGGCAGCAGGCGCTGGAGACGGTGCGGAACAACATCGAATGGATCCGGAGTAACGAGGCCGAGATCGAAGCATGGCTGGACAACAATGTCCCCATGAGCTAGAAAGTGAACCCAGTCCTGTGTGTTGTGTACGTCAACCTGCCGAATTCTTCCTCCACCCTGTGATGAAACTTTACCTTCAGCGGAAGAAAGACAATAATTCTTGATTCTCTGCTCATTACTGGGAAATTGACAAAGCTTTTTGTTTGTTCGCTTCAATGCATTTTCCATATGAGTAAAACACACAAACGGTAAACTTATGAAAGATATTGTTAGAATATTCATTACATCTGGCTTTCTATAATTAAAATGTCAGACCATCCTGTGAAAATGGGTATTTTTAATCAGAATCATTACAATTACATGCCACTTCATGAAAATATTCATAATTATAATCATTTTGACTTCTGTAATTTACGGCAGATTGAAAAGTGTGGGACCTGAAACTGAGCCCTATGGAAAGCTAGTAGTTTACAAAAACATTTTATTGCCAGGACATGAATTGAACTATAAGTACAGCATGGATAACGAAATTAGTTTGCATCTGTGCTGTGTGGATTTAAATAGAACCATGTTTCTCTGTCAAGACTTGATGGCTGTTTGAACAGCTGTTTGAAATTACTCAGCGTGTTGATTTGAATCTTAAACAAGCAAAAATACTAAGTCTAGACTCTAAGTAGATGTCAAGTATTACCTCTCGATTTGGATGATACACTTAAGTTGGAATGTTGCTACTGTTTTTATGCCAACCCCAGATTAATTGGATCAACAACGTGCTGACAACAGTCTATACCGGGACTGCCCCAAAGCCTTGTGGGGCCTTTAACAGATTTCAACACAGGGGTGCTCCCTTTCTCTTTAGACCACTAATCACAACAACTGTTTTCCAATCAAGATTTGGTGTAATCTGGGAAGGGAAGCAGAGTTTACTCATTTTTAATATTAGCTGAGAAAATCTAAAGCTCAAACAAAATAGAAAGGTTAGGATAAAGCATCAGATTGTAACAATGTTAACACAACAACAAAATAATGAATATTAAAAAGTAATTATTTTAATTTAAATCATTTTTTAAATTTATTAACTTTTTTCCAAATTAAAATTATTATATATGTTTCCTTTTTTTTAAATGTATTTAATTTAAATATTTCACAACATTGTTGAAATTTTTAATATATAATAGAAAAAAATATAAATTAATATAATATATAACATGATATAATAATAAATAAATAATAACTACTAATAAAAAAATAAAATACGATTATTAGTTACAAATAAACTTGCCTAGTTACTACACAAAAATGTAAAAAAAACTTCAAAAAAATAAAATACTCTGAAACTAACCATTTGGTTTACTAAAACTAAACCAAATGGATTAATACTCACATTTTCTCTCATAGTCTCTATTCAATTTCAGCATTTTTTGGGGGGCCTGGATGGGTTTGGGGGCCCTGAGCAACCCATTAATTCGCGTATGCATTGGGCCGGTGTTGGTCTTTACTATAGGAAGCCGTAGATACCGCAGCGCACAAAGTGATTCATGACTTGATGTGGATGTATCTGACATAAAATTGCAGAAGTTAGACTAACAACGGGGAATAGAGATTTACTCAACACTCTGATACCAATCCTGAAAAAAAAAAGCTTTGATCCGGATATTTAACTTTACGTAACGTTTCTTACCTTAGACCACCTGTCTTTTACTTTCAGATCTCTGCTTTGATTCCTGTAACTGAAGTAAAAGATGACTCATTTCGGTTTCCGTATCACACATTTGCTTTTATTTTCCATAAATAGGTGGCGTCCACAGCTGTGCAGAACGTTTTAAAGAATTCTGGAAACTGAAACTATTGTTTCGTTCAAGGAAAAGATTTGAGATGAGCTCCGTGTTGTCCACTCAGACACTGAAACCTCTCAAATTTGCTGGTCCGTAGTGATTCATGTTGAACTGTTTCTCCCAGAAGAGTATTAATGTCTACGCTGAGGTTTTGATCGAGCAGGCAGTTATGAAAAAAAAGTATTAAATGTTTGTAGTGAAGGTGTTAGACCTCCTGCACATTTTTCTGTAAAGGTGGTGGGGCATCTGTAGATTTTTGACTCTCCTTGCCTTTGAGGCTGTTGGTGGCAAGAGTTCGCGGTGGCTTTCTGTATTTTGGTGATGATTTGGACAAAGTCGTTTTTGATTTTTTGTTTGGGAAACGAGACAGTCTTGTGATGCCCATAACCTTGACTCTGATTGGGGCTTCAGATATTCCAGCCATGTTTCGTGCCTGGCAGCGATATTCACCAGCATCCTTATACGATAGACCATTCAGGCTGATTACTGACCAGCGAACACCGACTTGAGGAGATTCCTGCATAACTGAAACACATGGTTGAGAGATTGAGCTGGAAGGACACAAAACATTTTTTTGTATTGTAGCTAAGTACGTCAAATGGTAATGGGCTGAGTATCAGCTAAAGTCTGGTACATGCAGAAACTGCAGAGGAGATTCAACAGGATAGAATGATGTAAAATATTCAATCAAGAGAAAACTTACAGCTCTCCAAAATCCTGGGAAGCTCTTCAGAGTTCTGCAGAAGGTCTCGTTGACAACAACCTGTTTGGGAAAATCAGATCCGTGTATAACATTGCTGTCCCTCAGATCCTGGCTGCTTCACTGCGGTACCTGACCGATGCCCTGGATTGCTCACCAGTGTAAGCCGAGGTTTTAACCCAGGTCAGCGTCGGTGTGGGGTACCCACTTGCATCACATCTGAGAATCACATTGCTGCCCAGCGGGGAGATGACCCTAGTGGCTGCAGGCTGGACAGAGGGCCTCATACAGCGAGAGAGCTCGGCCTGTGTCAGCAACCCGGACTGACCCACGGACCTGCTGCACATTAGCAGCTGATCCATCAGAACCACCGGGCTCCCCAGGGACATGGACAATGATGTTAGCATGGAAATCTGGCAGTCACACAGCCAGGGGTTGTCATGAAGACCTGGGTAAGAAGCACATTTTGATCTGATCAGTCATTCAGAGAATTTCTTCTCGAAATGCACAAAAAGCTGCAGGTAATCTCCTAATGTGGTACTGTTTCGTCCAGTGTGATTGGATTTATTGATGCAGACCCAAAAGGATCAATATAGTCTTTAGGTTTGCAGAAATTATCATTGGCCTTACATACTTGCCTAAGATCTTTCTTTGAACTGGTCCTCCCTGTAACTCTGGAAGAGGAAACCAGAGATCCAAGAGCTCAGCTGGTAAAACAGTCAACCTGAGGAAAGCAGAGCATCAGTGAACAGGTGGGGCATACCTATTGACGATGTTTTCAGCTTTACAGCCCCCATGTATCACAAAGACCCACCTGTTGCTGGACAGATCTAGGTAGGTGATGTTGGGGAGGAAGAGGGCAGCGTGAGCTGGAAGGCTGGACAGACGGTTGTTGTGGAGCCCCAGAGTCTGGAGGCGGGGCATGTCTCTGAGCCCCTCCCAGGGGAAGGCGGTGAGGAGGTTTCCATTCAGACGCAGCTCCCTCAGAGCCTTCAGGTTGACGAAGCTGCTAGGGTGGACAGATGTTATGGAGTTGTAGGTCAACCATAAGAAGCGTAGCTCCGAGAGGTTGTAGAAAGCAGCTCGAGGCACCCTGGAGATCAAGGTCTTCTCCAAACGAAGTTTGACTGTGTCGGCTGGAAGATTCACAGGGAGCGTGGACATCTTAGAGTCACTGCACTGAACCAACCTGTCCAAAACATAAACATGAAAGATGCATGAATCCTACATTTTTTAATTGTAGAAATATAGCGCTTTAATGTTTGCCTCTCCCTTAATTAAATATATACAGACGTTTCTTCATTATTTATTTTCTTTTAGAGAAACATGTTTTGACACCTTACAAACATGATTTTACAGAAACAGGTTGTGAGTGAAGCCATTAAGCCATCACTCATCAATACAATAAGTCAGGCAACGGACTCAACGGATGAAATTTGATGTATGTACTTTTTGGCTTCCAAAGCTTGCTTCTCAGCAAAAAGCAACGCGTGGGCGGGGCTTCCTCCGTTGCCGTACGTTCTGAACTATGGCGGATCGTATCGAGAGAGTGGCTTGGCTTTATTTGCTAGATAAATCTAGACAACGTCGACATTGGGTGCATCAGTGCCCATTCTTCAGATACATTCTGAGTTTAGGGAGTTTAGCCATTTGATCCAGGAGCTGCTTATGTATGAGGTTCACTTTCAGTGCTACTTCCGTCTGTCCTGCACCTAATTTTATGATATCCTGGGCCGCATCGGAGCTCAAATCTCCTACCAGGACACCAACTACACGTTCTCTGTTCCTCCTTAGGAGCGCCTGTCAATCTGTCTTCGGTAAGTGTTATTTCTGATTTTTGAAATCTGTGTTTGTTGAAAATATTTTCACTGGACCCGCGCTTCATTCAAGATACGTGTATAGTGACATCACTTCAGTGAGACGCTCTGATTGGTTGACGCACTGTGTTAACTGCGTTGGGTCCGTCAAAAGTTCAGCTTGCTGAACTTCTGCGTTGCTTGCATTGCCTTATGAAACGCAAGTAAAGTTGACGGACTGCAGAGATTCTGACAGACCTCTGACGTACTCGACCATAGACTTTACATGTAATCTTGCCGCAACTGACACTGACGTATGGGGCGGTGTGAACGCAGCATTATTCTGTCTCGCTGCTGGACCAACATGACTGATTTTTAAAGGCACATTGTGTAATTTTCGGCCAGTAGGGGGCAGTGCATACCAAAATTATCTCAAGCATGCGGTATCTGTGTCTTCCAGTAAGAAACTCAACAACTGAGGTCCAACGAGTGCTGTTTTCAAACGCTCAATTCCCTGAGAAAAATCTATTTGCAGCAACATGACGAGCAAATCAGCTTCTCTTTCATCGCTTGGAACTAGCGAAGAGGTAAAAATGTATTTATGGCGAAACTTTTTTGCACTTTGGGGGGAAATCAATGTTTTAATAGCGGGCTTGTTTCGTGCACTTTGTACGTCTGGAATCTTGTAGAAGTAAAGACATTGTGATCGGATTATAGACTCTTAATAAAAATCAGAGAGATTCCTTTTAGCGTTTGGAGGTTTTAATAAAAGTTGAATCGATCATACAGAAGAACAGCACAGATCATAGTGAATGCTGAATACTGCCTCCTCCCAGCTCAAATGAAAACAGGTATTTATTAAGAGCAGCAACCTTGCCTCTATCTTTTCTGAAGATAAAACTATTCTCTCAGGGTGGGAATTTCTCAGGATGAAGATACCTGACTCTTCAGCTGGGAATAAGTGAATCTTTGCAAATACAAAACAATGGCAATAGCTTGGGTTAAATCGTAACACAATAAGAGAAATTCTCAAAACTAAGTATACAAGAAGAATCCATTTTCTCAGACAGTGAGGTTTTCTCTAACCTCGATTCCCATGTGAACTCAACACCTGCATTCTGGCCCAACTGCATCTTCTGTTATTCACACCCTCTGCTCTCAGTGTTAATAATAATCATAATATTAAATTTATCCACCACAGACGTCATCTAATATGGCTTTTCCCCTGAAAAGAGGACCCGCGCCTATGTATTTTAAAACTGATTTTTAAAGTCATATTTTACAATATCGCCAATATTTTGCAATTAATGTGCTTTACGCAATCATTATTACATAACATTTTAATGCCTATTTTCAAAGATATACTCCAAAAACTACACACTGTCACTTTATGAATCCAAATAGGCATGATTTAGTAACACTTCAATAAAGAAAAAAACAAATACAATAATAATTCAGAACAGAAGCAGAAAGACAGAATAAGACCGGAGCAAAGCAACTCTGAAACGCATGTAAGTAACTGCCATTCAATCATGAACTGAGGCAGAAACAGGGAACAAGAACTCAAAATGTCAGCATGTTGGGGTATTTCTGTTAGTTCTCATTTGTTCTAGTTTATAAATCATTGAATGGCTTGGCGCCAAAATACGTTAAAGACCTGCTGTCTTTATGAGGACGTCCTATACTACTCAGGTCCTCCAACTCTAATGTATTAATAATCCCTAGAATCAGAAACAAACACTGAGAAATCCGGAACAAACTAACTGGTGACTGCAAAGCTGCCTAAACACTGGGCTGCTTTAAAGCAAAACTTAAAACTTATCTGTTTAAAGCTGCCTTTGAGTAAACTATTATAATTGCTCTCTTTTTTCATTTAATTCACATGTTTTATGCTTAATTGCTGTTTCTAAATTGCATTCTTTTACAATATTTTTTTTGTTTTATTCCTAATTACTGTTTTGACTTTTTATGCTTTTATCATATGTTCCTGTTATCATGTTTGGTTTCTTTACCACCAAATCATGTAAAGTATCTTGAATTACCTTGTGTTGAAAGTGTGCTGTACAAATGAAATAGTCTTGCCTTGCTTTCTTTTTTTAGACTTTTGTCCATAATTTTTTTTACTTTGTGTCAGGGATTGCATGGTTGTACAATTTTTCCCCATCTGGTTTTTAATACTGTGAAGCTAGAAGGATTTTCGCTGTCACTTTTTAACTTTTGAACAGTTGCTATAATTCATAAACGTGACAACAAGGTATTATTTTTACCGCTGGGAGCAGCTGATTAGCATCTCAAAAGTTCAAATAATACCCGAACTCTTACCCCAAAACCCAGAGGAACTGAAAAAATGGCTTCATAAATGAGCAGAGAGAGATGGAGAAAGTTCAACCATCTCTTCCATGGATTATAAAGGGCGAGGTTCAGATCCCCAACTCCAACATCTCTCTCCGGCTATATGAGCAAAAGGCCAGACTGAGAATCAAAGAGGAGTGGCAAAAGCAAATAAGGTGGATTAGCAGTGCTTGCCAATTGCTAATGGTGTCATCCAGGATACATTACTATGAAATATTGGCTCTGCTGCCTGGAAATTGAGATGCTAGCAAGGGTCTTCAGTTAGAGGCTTCTTTAGATATGTTGTTAGACTGACTGCTACTGGAGATCCTTCCTTCCCACAGAATAACCACCAACAAGGGCACTTTGAAAATACTTGGATGAGTTGTAAACAGCATTGTATTTCAGTTTAGTATGAAAAAAATACTTTATCGTTGAATTTTGTAGTTGTGAATTGAATTAAATTAAATGGAACTAATTAAAAGGATCTCAGAAACACTGGTATGAAACAGACACTCAGCTGCAAATACTGCAGGATGGACACTGATAAGGTGTTCTGACCTTAGAGTACCCAGAGAGAACCCACTCATACACAGGAAGAACACACAAACTCGGTGCTAACCACAGCACCACACTGAAGCCCTGATGAAATCCAAGGGGACAAAAATACAGGACAACACACTTTTATAATGCACAACAATAAACAGTAACCCAAATAAAGACAAGAGCATTGCGAAAATCTGCCATTCATACTTATTTGCAAATAAAAACTGATCTGAAGCTTTCCTGCATTTTTGCTGAAAGCTTTCTGCATGCTTCTCTTTAGAACAGATGTCTCGGTAAGTAGTACATGTGAGGTGACATTAGCTGCAGAAAGCAGAATCACATCCATTCAGCGCCACAGAAATGATAGAGAAACAACCCACCTGGGTTCTGTCATTCCGCTGCTGCAGACACAGAGAGCTGGGCAGGAACGGGTCAACACAGCTGACCGCATGATGTGGAGGAGAACCAGCAATAACATCTCGCATCAAATGGATCCTCTGCTCATACACGTTCTCTGTTTTCCCAGTGTTCCCCAGTCCTCATCCATGATGCAGAATGAAAGGGTTAGCCAGATTAGCTGGGATTATAGTTCTTAGAGGCGTGATTGTAATCCCTCACCTCAGTGCCATGGTGGCAGATCACAACATGAGGGAATTAAAACCTCCATCCACTCTGTGGATTATTTCATCAGAAGTGACCACAATAAAAACGGTCATGATGTTTTCCTTTTGGTCTTTTTTATGTATGAAGAAATATATATATAAATACTATTATTTTTCAAGCGTCTTGGTTTTGAGTTCCCTAATCTACTCCTTATCTTGTCTGTGCCCTCTTCAGATATTTCTACCTTCTCATGTTTACATCTTCTTTTCCGCTTTCTACATTTTCTTATCTGCACGTTTGTGCAACTCATCCTATCTGCCTTTTCATGTCAGCACCTTTTCCTATCTGCACTTAATCCTATTTGATCCTTGTGCTTTCTGTACCTCCTTGCTTTTTTATTTCGTTTGCATTTTTTCCTTTTGTGCACCTTTTACTGTATGCTCTCCCTCACTTGATGCCGCCTACTCTTTCCTGCTCCTAAACCTCATCCTCCCTTCACTTTTTAATTTGGGCACCTCTTCCTATTAGCACTTTCTCCTGTCTTCATTCCCAAATCACATTCTTCTGTCTCAATCTCCTGACTGCGTTTCATCATTGCTGCACCTTATCTGCACCTTTTGTACTCCACCGTCTGACTGCATCTTTTACTTTCAGTCAGTTATTTGTACTAATTAGCCTATCCTTTCATTAGCCTTAACTTAATAGACCTTTGCCAGCCCCGCAAACGCAGGGAGCTCAGTAATAGAGAGAGAAACTGGTGTGACCCATTAATCCTCAGAGAGGATGCCAGTCCCCTTTGTTTGGAGCGGGCCTCTGATCCTGCAGCAGAGATCAGTTCTAAGCAGAACGAAATCTAAACAGATGTATTCGTGATGCAATAGCTAAAAAACAGGTGGATACTTTTTCTTAAACTGCAGAAGCAGAGTTTCAGTTTCCATGTGGCATGCAAAGCAGCATTTGCATCATATTTACCAGTATCTGAGATGGTTATTGATAATATGTATAACGTGCACTGAAACAAATGAAGAAGAAATACAAGGCCAGACAGGTCAGGCAAGTGTTGACAAGTGTTGAGATATATTAACATTCAAATACACCGGGGGTGTTCAACTTGCATCTTCAGAGCTACATGTGGATCTTTAGAGCCTACACTGTGGCTGTTAACAACTATACAATAAATGGACAAAGTTTCCATGCAAGGAAAGGATGACAATAATAATTTAGGCAATATTTTTCATAAAGTAACTTTTAATGTCAAACCACAGGCTTTTTTTGACATCCTTTTCTAAAAAATTTTTTACGTTTTCTTTGGAAGTAAACGTTTTCCTTCCATTTATATAAATGTTGGACAGTTTTTTTTGTAAAACCTAAAAACAATAAACTTCTTATAGAAGATATGGTAAAATAATTTGTTTTTATTAAGCTTGTGTAGCTTAATAAACGGCTATTGAAAAAGCAAAGATTGTGTGCTTTATGCAGAGGTGGGTTGTAACTCATTACATTTACTCAGTTACATTTACTTGAGTAACTTTTTTTGTAATTTACTTTTAAGATTATTTTTCAATTCATAATACTTTTTACTTTTACTTGAGTAATAATATTATGAAGTATCACAACTTTTACTTGACCAAAATTTCTGGATGGTCTACACACTGTGAGTAAATTTACAGAATGAGCAAATGAGTTTTAACAAAAAATACACCTAACACACAGAAATTAACTGTTTATTAAAAGAGACCACCTGTTTCTACACCAGCTGTGTTTTCTAATGCACTTTTGAATCCGTTTACAGAGTCAAGTGACTTTACAGTAAATACCATAAATTGTAACTGGAAGCACATTTTACATTATTCTAATTTATATACATTATCTACTGTAGGTATTAGGATTATAGTGAAAATAGTATGACTTTTCTTCTGCTTAAAATATGTAATTTTGTGCTTTCGTATTTATTCATCAACTGTATTCAAAATCTTGTCTTAAAATACCAGAATTTGTCAACAATTTTGTCTGTTTTATGACTTTTAAAAAAGAGTAAATCAGATTTCACCAAATACTTTTTTACTCTTACTCGAGTAACTTCTTGGACAGATAAATTTTACCTTACTTGAGAAAAATATGCTGAAGTAGTGCTACTCTTCCATCAGTAATTTTTTTTTGGGTACTCTACCCACCATTTTACGTGATTTACGAAAGTGTTGTTGAAGATAAAACATTTTTTTTGTCTTGGTAGAAACTTTTTACTGTTTTGGTAAAAACTTTTTACAGAGAGCATGGGTGCATAGGCAAACAGCACTTTACCCTGTTGAGAAAATATTGTTTTTGAAAATATATGGCCACTTCTTTTTTGTTAATAGTCTAACAATAAAAATAATAATACACAAAACACAATAATATCAGCCAATGTGTGAATTTGAACACAAAAACAAAATGAGAAGGCAGTTTGAATTTGAATAAAGAAAGATAGTTGAAACTACGGTAGGTCTGTAGTTTCAGAGTTTAGGAGATGAAAAGAGGGTATGGAAATCTGAACAGAACAGGAGGATTTAGACAAATGTAGGATTTCAGAAATGTAAGAAGGAGCCAGGTTATGGAGGGATTTGAAGGTATAAAGGAGTTTGAATTGGATTCTGAATTTGATTGGTAATCTGTGGAGCATCTGAAAAGCGGAAGAGATATGGTAAGAGAGTGTGGTTCTGCAAATGATGCGGGAAGCTGAATTCTGGACCAATTGAAGTTTACTGAGGGGTTGATGTGGAAAACCAAAAAGGAGAGAATTACAATAATCGTGACCAGACTGTGAAACCTCTTATATTGGCTGGGCACTTGTTTTGCATGGCCCTTAAATTCATTCATGTAGCTCTCAATAAATGTCTGTATAATAATAATAATAATAATAATAATAATAATAATAATAATAATCCACCATTCACAGATCAAATCCAAGTGCTTTACAACATTACAAACAAACACAACAACAAACAAAAGATGCATAAACATAACCCAAATTAAATGATTGATTATGTACAATTAAAGCATTTAAATAAATAAAAAATATGAAAAGGCATTTGTAAATATCCAAATATAGTAAATATCTTGATACACTGTAAAGAACGTTGAAGAATCGCTGTCACCAAACGTTGGTAGAAGCAGGGACGCTCCGAGTCTGCAGGGGGCGCTCCTCTCCCTGGTGTCAGTGAGTCTCCCTCTCCTGACAGACTCTACGGCTGCTTGTCACCGGTCACTTCACACTTCGGGTCCTGGTAGTTGTAACCCGAGCATGTCGGCGGTACCGGACGCTGCGGACGGGCTCCCTGTGGAGGACCAGAGGAGGCGGAGCTCAGCGCAGACCGTCCGTGGGGAGCTGCACCCAGTCCGGGTAAATCTGTCACTGAACGAAACCTTCTTTTTTCTTTTCAAACCGGTTCTGGAGAAGTCTTCGGAACCTCCTCCCAAATAGTGTGGTTGGGTCGACGAGGAACAGAACCGAGTTATAACAGCAAAAAAGATCTCGGTTTCAAAGTTTGTTGCGCTAAAAACAGGAATGAGGATTGCCCCGAACTCCGTTAAAAAATCTGATGATTCAACGTTTTTAGTGAAAAATCAGCGGTTCGATCCCAGCTAGAGTAGAACCGATGAGCACGTGTAACCAGCAGGGTTCTCAGGAGAGTTCGGCGTCTGTGGGATTCATTTTGATTCAGGAGGTTTGTGACAAATGTGACTAAATAGTCTCTGATTAGTGTGGTGTAAGTAGGACATATGGTGGAGTCATGGAGGGTGGGGTCCGGAACACAGGTGATTTCATGTCAGGGGTGGGGAAAAAGGGAAGCTCTCTGTCATACCAGGAAGAGCTGTCAACACATCCATTTTGTTGTCCCATTAAGCTCAGTTAATGATTCAGCATTTACAGCAGCAGGCGCTTCACTTGTTGGAACGCAGCCGCAGCGCTTACTGGTCTGACTCCAGGCACCTGATCGGTACCTCCCACCAGTCCAGTCACTGTGCGGGTCTGAACTGGACCCATCTGTCCTGCATAGATCCATTAATGTCATTTGTCGTGAATGGAGCTGGTCAAACTAAACCGAGCTGAACCTTGTCCCCCCTGCAGATGGATCCCAGTCGGACCCGAGCACGCCCTGCCATCGACGCCGGACCGCAGCGTCTCCGTGAGCCGGAGGCCCAAGCTCCTCAGCTGGACGACTGCGAGAGGATGGGGACTCTGTTTGGGATGATCAACAAGTGTCTGCGGGGTGTGGGCTTCACCCAGGTCTACTTTGGAGACAGGACAGTGGAGCCGGTGGTGGTGCTGGTCTTCTGGCTGCTGCTCTGGTTCCTGGGTTTACAGGCTCTGGGGTTGGTGGGGACTCTGTGCATCATAATCATCTACATTCAGAAGTGATGCTCGGAGCTGCTGGGCTCTCCGGTGCGGACTGGTTTCACGCCGGTGGTGGTTTGTAATCAGCGAGGGCATCGGGTGTTCGTGGAGCATCTCTGCTGGAAGTTTGAAAGCTATTTAAGGTGGAAAACAACCTTCATCTGGGAACATTTGGGTTTCCCCTGGACAATCGTAGGAGCTGCTGTTTTCTGCAGTTTCTGCTTTAATGATAGTAACAGAATCGTCATCCTGCAGCCCCTCCAAACATCCTGATGATTTCCTGCCCTCTCAGTATGACTCATACCAATCTGATTATCCATTTGGGTTTATAGGAATAGATCATTTCCAATATTCGCCGCCTTCACTCTTCAGCTCCAAACTGGTTTCTGACTCCATCACCACAAATAGAGGATCGGTCAGATTGATGTCACACATTATTCAGTCCAGTCTACCATTTCACTTTAATGCCTCTGTTACCCTTAATCCAACAGATTTACAGAACCTGTTTCATGTTCTTCTCTGGTTCTGAATGCAATTCTGCCTTACAGTAATTGTTTGTTTTTTGTGTGTTTTTGCAGCTTCTGTTCATTTTTCTCAATTGGAGAAACCGAATGAGCTGCTTTACTTCAGTACTAGTCGTTGGCTTGTTTTCGATCGTAAAACAAGTTGAACATTTAGAACTTCTGACGAGGATCTGGCATGGGGTCAGTTGTTTGCATGAGAGACATTTATACAGTCTCAGAAGAAACTGCCAGGAAGTTAAAACTGGCTATAACCGAGCTGTCTCTGAACATATCCTCACGCCGTTTTACTCATGTGGAAGCTGGTTGTTGTAGGGCTTTCTGCTGAATTGATTTAAATAAATTGATTATCATCAAATAGTAGGAAACACACCAAAGACACAAACCTCTTTATGTCTCCTACATGATATTGTCATGTTTCTAACACTGGAAAGTTGGTTTGGATGTGAATTTAATAAAAGGTTTGCTGATTAAACACCTTTGGTACATTCTCTTCCGTTGAACTTGAAGAGTAAAACCTATATTTGCCTGCTCCAACACAACAGACAGTTGAGTTCTTCTTCTTCAGCATGCCATCATGTTTAGTACGGAGTAACGTCTCATTCACAGGCCTAACTTCATTCTCACAGACCACAATGCTGCAGCTCACCAAGGTCTCATAATTGGGGACCATTAGCTGGAGACGGCATGCCTCGAACGGAGCGGAGTCATTGTGCAGAAAATCCTAGAACCGCGAACTTGTGAGAATGAGGCGTCGTTATCAAGCTGCAAGTGACACATTGAGACATTTTGTGTTGCGGCTTACCCACCGCCGCGGTTAGGTTTTTGTTTCAACACACTGCTTGAGATGAGAAAATTCGCCATTGTATTTTGCCACCTAAATTCCCCTTTCGTGTTGTACTGTAGCAGTAGCTTTTTATGTTGTCCAAAAATGTCAGCTGAAAGCCAAAATATCATTTTGGGAGTGGTTTAACAACCTAATGGTTTGTCCAGTAAAAACAAACACAAAGTTATAGGGAACTTTTTAATCTGAGTACACAGAGTTTAAGTAGCAAAAGCAGGATGTTTATTTGCAAGAATCTGATTATAGGAAACGTATCAAAATATGACTAAGACTAAATATTTTGATTTTTAAAACTGAATTTAACCGGAGAAAAATTCCCAGCATTTTAAACACTCCAGTTTAATACTGAAAACATTTTATTACTAGATATAATTGATCCACTGGAACAAAGACGGTGAAAACAGCCACCAACTGGAAGTCTTAATTTGACTACAAGAATTACTGTCATCATCAAAGGCTTTATTCATGTCAGCGTTTTTATTTATTTATATTTTCTTACATCCCTCAGCTGCACCACCAGTTGCTGTGTCAAGGAGACATACGAAAAGACAAACACTTCTAAGCATGCAATAAATAAATAAAAAATGGGATAAACAGATATGTACATGAGTGGAGGTGATGTACTGTAAATCTAATCACTGAGCCAGGTGGGCTTTTTAAGGGAAAGCAAGCAAATGATACTCTTATTTAATGGCAGCATTAGCCCCAATTTTGTTTTACATAAGGAAAGAGGCCTGGCCAAACAGAACAAAAAGCACAGTACTTTTTATGGAAAGAAAAGCTTTTGCTCAGGAGTGAGATGCTGCCATGGATACTTAAGAAGGGAAAGGCAAACAAAGTTACTACACAGAAAGCAATAGAGACTTGACCTGAACCCCATAGAGAATCTATGGAGCGTTGGCAAGGGAAAGATGAGAGACATTAGAACAATGTAGAAGAGTTGAAGGCCACAAATCAAGCATCCTGATCTCCCATAACACCTCAGCAGCCACAGACTGATGGCGTAAATGCCTCGCTGCACTGAGGCAATAATTGATGACATCTCTCTATTTAAAAATCCCTGTTTCATTGATTTCATGTAATATTCTAATTTGCTGAGATATTAAATTTGTGGTTTTCATAAGCTGTAAGTCATAATCATTGAAAATTATAGCAACTACAGGCTTGAAACATTTTATGAGTATATCATATTTTAAGTCTCACATTTCAAGTTGAATTACTGGAACAAAGTATTGCATGATATCAAATTGTCCAAATTTCACCTCTACACAAACACTGAGCCAGTCAAGGTTTCTATGAAAAGACAAAGAATACACCAAGTTAATAACAGTAGTTACATTAGTTGTTTTAAAGTAAGAGCACAGTTATTGGCAGCAATAGCAGTAAGAGCTTTCCCTTAGAAAGAGGACACGGATAAACCCCCAAAAAAGAGAAAAGCCAGGTTAGTGGCAGCAATAATGTACGATTAAAGCATGGAATGAGGCTGGAGAGAGTAAAGACAGCAGGGTGAAGGAAAGCTTCGTCATCTTCATCTTTAGATTTCCCTTACAGAAACAAATACATTTGGTTTTGTTGTCCTGATTTATTTTAAAAAGCGGCTATGAAGTGGCCTTTTTACCAACTTCAGCTGAATACATTGAAGCTGCTCCCTGTGAGTGCTTTACACTGTAGTAGTAGTATGAGAGAATGGTTGGTGATTTTGGTGAAGAAAATAAAAAATAAATCAGACAAAGGTGAAAACACCGTGGAACACTGATCTTTAGGAGCACTGAATGAGATCAAAACTGGAGCTAAAAACAGAGAGACGTTTATTTGTGAACCAGTAAACATAAATACACCCATATATACAAAATGACATATATACAGTCAACTCAAAAACAGAGAACATTGGAGAAAAGCAGCAGGACTAGATGAACATCAATGAATCATTTCATCTCATCAAGAAAAAGAGGCCGATATTTACAGATTCACATGAGCAGCATTAACACAAACACCGAGCTTAAACGGTAGACGAGCAGCAAGGACGGAAACCAGTCGATGGTGGCGCTCAGTGCCTGCTGCTGTTGGCCTCGGAGAGGATGCGACTGGGCTCTGTGAACTTGGCCGTAGCGATGTAGAACAACGTGGGTCCTGGAACCAGAGCCAGCAGCGGCAGGGACAGCTCCAGCTTATCCAGCAGGCAGATGGAGATGATCCCATAACCGTGGAGCAGCCAGTGGCTGAACAGAACCACCAGACGCTTCTTCTTGGCGATAAGAGACTGGAGGGACTGTCGGGGAAGGAGGGAGGCAGAGGAAAACTATTACTACCATCTTTAGAATGCTGTTTTGGGGGGTTTAAAGACGTTTTGGTGGCTGGTGAGACCATACCTGAATCTCAGAGGCAGACATGTAAACAGCCAGTGTCACCAGCGACAGCACCAGTATGATGTAGGGAAAAGCGTAATCTGCAAAACACACAAGCCCACGTTTAACCCTCAGATCCAGCTGTAGCGTAACGTTTTAAACTAACAAAATTACTCACACAGCAGGCCGCCGCCGACCGCCTGCAGCACGGTGACGATGGGGAAGAAGTAGAGAGCGGCGTAGATGCTCCTGAAGCGATCCGTCTTACCGAGGCCACACGCGATCTTCTTCACCAGCAGGGGGCGTAGCAGCATCATCATTACCAGGCAGAAGGCGTAGTAGATTAACACTATTGTGTACCTGAACAAGAACAGCAACACAGACTGATTTAAAGACGCAGAATGAGATAAGCGAATCACTAGCTACGTTAACGTGTGCAGAATGTCTTTAATACAAGCATAGCTTGGATTAGAATTTGACTATTTGCATGGGGCCCTGATAAAATCTATCCGATTATGACAAGCGTTTACATCCGCTACATGTTTGAGCAGAACCACTCAGAAATATCCCAAATACCGGAAATGGATGTAGAAGATGTAGCAGACTTCCATTGCAAACAAACATGGCAGCGCACATTTCTGATATAGAGGCTGGAGATGGATTATGTCTGTCTGTATGACGCACTGTCAACTATAGCAAAAACACACGGAGGTGGGATGTTTTTTTTGGTTTAACGGTTTCATATCAACACGTGTTCATTGTTATGTACACAAAACTGTTTCTTTATTTTTTAGCCGACGTATTGTACGTCTATGCATGACTTAGCAGACGTGCAGTAATGACCCACATTCGGAATAAGGGTTTATATGGACCACGATCGGATTTACTATCGTCATAACCCAGCCCTTCTCAATCGGAACAAAATCTTGATCCGAATGTGTGTTAACGGGTGAGAGTAATCTGAATAGCACGTTTACGTTAAGCATTTTTATTCTGATCAGGCTTTTAATTCGATTACTTGTGTTCATCCGAATGCAACTATTGTTTTGCACCGGCAAGAGGAAAGGAAGGTATTTTTAAACTGGAACAAACTTAGCATTAAAACAGAAAAAGAAGAAGGCTGTGAAAGAAAGGGACCAAGACCTGATCCCTGAGGAACACCTCAGGTCTGCTGAGTTTTGGCAAATGTTGAGGGAGAAGCTAAATGTTCTCCTAATGAACTATGGCCATAAAAACTGAAAAGACTCTGACCCTAGGTGAAAACCGAAAGCAGAAACGTAAGTAAAGCTGCTTCCTCTAAACGGCAGTGTATTTGTGCGTCCGTACTCACAGCGGGTAGACGGCCTCCTGCGTGCAGTGTAAAGTGTTGACGTAGTCCGGGCTTGGGTTGTACAGCATAGTGTACCAGTCGGACAGCATCTGGACCCGACAGGACCGGATGCTGAGTGATCCCACGGGCTCGGTGAGCAGCAGAGTGACCACAGCTGACACGCTGCACTCCAACATGGCGGTGACGTGCTGCAGCAGAGCGCTGGAGCTACAAGCACACCAACAGATGTAGAGTCAGGACCATGACAGACAATCTTTCTGTTCAATAAGATACAAAAAACTGAAACCTGATCTCAACTCATCAGTCCACCTGTCCCAAATGTGTCCTATCCAGTTTATACCCATCTACACCAGTTTTAACCTGTTTACACTAGATGTGCCCAAACTTTTTCCCTCAGAGGGCCAAAATTAATATGTATCAGAGGGCAGAGGGCCAAATGTAGTAATTTTACTCGAAATACAAACACCAGTAGTAAAGAATAGTTAACTACTCATATTTATTATATAGTTATTTAATATTCCTTTCTGTGTAAATAATGAAATTACATAAGTTATATGCATTCTTTTAAAACATATGTAAACTTTGTTTAGCACGGATTTTTTTGTCTGTGTACCACTGACTATGCCACTCCATGTTGATAACAACTGCTTAAGCTAGCAGCCAACTTGGAAGTAGTTTTAGCCAATCCAGTGTGGCAGCAAAGAATATGCTAATGGGATACTTTTAAATGTATCAAATATGACTATTTGTGGTCTTACAACGTGAGCAAATGTAAATATGTTCACAAATTTTTACAGGTTTACACACTTGTTTTTTTATTTTATCTTTATTTTACCAGGAATGATCCCATTGAGATTAAATATCTATTTTTCAAGGGAGTCCTGACCAAGGAAGCCGCTAAAATAATTTCAAATAAAATAAATGCTAAAACTAGGATTAGCGCTGTCAACATCAGATTCACACCTGTTCCCCATATCTGTTCACACTTAAACCTTTCTCTACTTGTTTTAGACCCACACCAGATTTGCATTTGACCAGAGTTATGTCTATTCACACTCTACTACACCTGATTTAAACTGGTTTCCAAACATGACCTACAGCTGTTATCAGAGTCATCGATGTTCTCTGCACAGTGATCTGTGAGGTGAAATCTATAGAAACACAGACTGAAAAATCAAACTAGATCAGACTGACTAAACCAGGGGTCTGCAACCTTTACCATCCAAAGAACCGTTTGACACTCAATCCACCTAAAAAAAACTCACTCAGAGCCGCAAATGTTACATGACCTTTAGAAAAACGTATCTACTAGAGTAAAGTGTGTTGTCATTCATTGAGCCACCACTCTTATTTCTGTTTTTCAGTTTTAAAAGAAAGAAAAACCTAAAATGTTAGCAAAAAAAGGATGGACTAATTTTATTTTATGAATTTTTGACATTTGTGGAAAATTATGTAAAAATACAAATAATTTATCACCTAAAGACCAGACAAATTGATCTAAAAAATTGTTTTACTTTTAGCGTCATTCTATCAAGGAATTACAAAGCAATTATTCAACGGAAAAAAAAAAAAACTGCTAAAACATGAATTCGTTATTAAACAATTTGTTATTACCCTTAGCCTAAATTAATGAGAGCCATTGTATATGGTCTAAAGAGCCACAAGTTGCAGACCCTTGGACTAAACCAATTATTTATTGTAATGATTACTAACTACCTTTTTATCGAGACATCTCAGAGGCAGACGCAGAATATCGTCTCACCTCCTCTTTCCTGCTTTCCTAAACTTTGTGATTTCCATATTTTAGGGTTAGAATCTGTGTGTATGCGGTCCAGTGTCACCTCTTCTTCCCGGAGTACCACTCGATGAAGAACCAGTGCAGCACCAGCGGCAGCATGGCCATGAATCCCAGGTAAAGCCAGTCGTAGAGCTCGGGGTACTCTGTGCAGCGCTGGCATACCTTCTCGAGGTTGGCCCGCTCTCCTCGAGGACAAACCTTCCAACAGAGACGATCAGAGTTCAAACTGGAGAAGTTTGTTTTTTTTTAAACTACCCTTTTTTTATGATGGTCATCAAAATTGACTCTTTTTTTTTTTTACATTATAAGTTGAAAGGAGATCATTCTTAATGAACCTGTGGGTTATCAAGTCCTCATCTTGTTTTTATTACACAGATTCTTATGGGGAATTAATTCTGCGAGAATGAGGAGATAAGGGTGAAGCATGTCCCTCTGTGAGCTCTAGCTTTACCTTCAGAGGGAACAATCAAAGTGCTGCGGAAGCAGCTTTAATTCGAGTGTAATGAGGCTTCACCACAGACAGCACTAACAATCCCCACTCTGTCCATAGGGAATAAAAGCCACATCCTCAGTTTTCCCAACAGGACTAATGAGTAAACAAAACATTAACACAAGCATGTTTGAAAAAAAAAAGTTTTATAACACCACTCATTATATTTCTTCATCAGTTAGCGCCTTAAAGGACTAATGAGGCGTTAAACCAGCTGACGCTCTACTGTCCGTCACATGATCAGCCTCAGAACCCTCAGGCCTGCTGGGTCTGAACTGGAAATATGAAAGGTAGTGTTTGGTACTCACTCCACACTCTCCCTCCACCGACCCGTTCACCATGATCCGACCGCAGTACAGACCGGGACACGTGGAGCTCATGGCCACACCTGGAGTAGAAACAAGCACAGACTGAAATGCTGTGGCCTCTGAAAGATGCTGGTTGAACTCTGTAAACTTGAACTTTCAGCTCACTGTCTCTCTCTTGTGGACAGAAAGTGCAGCTACTCATCTCGTTTCCCACAAAAAGGTGCAAGATTTTTAGAGAATATTTTCAGGCTTCAGAAGAATCATGGGTGATTATTTTTCAGATTAGAACAAGTTACTTAACCCCAGCTGATGCAATGAGTAATCCTTGTCGACAGACTTCCTGAGGTCATGGAAAAGTTGTTAGTCTGTTTAAAAAGGGTATCAGAAAAAAAAAAATAAGAAGGTTGCAGAAACCAAGAACAAAAAAAAAGAAAGAAGGAAAGTGGGGAATTGTCATCTTTGAGGAAGAAATTTGGTCTGAAAATAAAATCCTGAATGATGGTGATGATCGGCAACCACTTGAGTGTTTGATAAAAGCAAATTGAAGTAAAACAGCAAAATCAGGGCTATGCTTAATGGGATATTCCAACCCTTAGCTAAATTTTGTGTGTTGTCTATCCCCCAGAGTTAGAAAAGTGAGATTATCTTAATCTGGCAGCAGTCTGTTTGCTTTAGCTCAGTATTTCTCAAACTTTTTAGAGTGTGTACCACCTGATAAAATGCCGAGCTCTCCAAGTATCACGATCATAACCAACCTAAACCTACAGTATAGAAGGCTTACCGTTTTAACTACAGGCAATTAGCAAATGAGGCTTATTTACTCCTATAAATGATTATTTATTGGTAATTACTGGCAGCCACACTGTGAGTGGTACATTTCTGAATTTAGTTTATTTTCAAAAAATATTTACAACATTTCCTCCAAGCACCGGAGAGTACCACAGTTTGAGAATCATGGATTTAGCTAATCATAAACAATGTAAGTGAATGGTAACAGCTAGCATTTTGTGTGCAAAATCAATGAAATGTACTCAATAATGATCCTAATTATTCCTAATGACTTCAATAACCATATCAATTGCGACAGAAAATAAGTAACACAAAGCACGAGCCAATTAAGACTTGGGACTACATTATGTCAAAGCGTCACTGTAAGCTTGCGCTTTAAGGCGCATGGACATCCGGCAGCACCTGGGCTGCTAAAAATGCTTTTTCTAACTTATCTAACTACGCAACTGGATAATATTGCAACAGACTAAATTTCACTTTGTGGAATAACACTTTAGTCGTTTAAGTTTGGAATAACACTTTAGTCGTTTAAGTTTGAAGGTTTTCACACGCTCCAGGTGAAGGGAACTCTTGGGATTGGGATTTAGCAGCTGTGAAGCTTAAAGAAAGCATTTATCTGTGAGGCTTGTCTGGAAAAGAAAAGTTTCAGTTTATTAGGGAGCATGAAGACTGGATTCTGGAACAGTTGAAGTAGGCCATGTGGTCTGAGTAGTCCAGTTTTACCATCTTCCAGAGTGATGGTCGCATCAAGGTAGGAGGACAGGCAGATGAAGTGCTTGCTGCACAAGCCTGTGAGGGCAGTGCTGTGAGCTGCGGTTGCTGCAGTTGCTCAAGTCTGGGTTCAGCAACATCATGAGCCCAAAGAACGTGATTGGCCGACTACCTGTAGATACTAAATGACCAGGTTATTTCAGCAGTAGATATTTTCCTCCCTGATACCATGACCATATTCAGAGTAGGGCTGGGCGATATGGACCAAAAGTCATATCCCGATATATTTGGGCCAAATATCGATATACGATATATATATCCCGAAAAATTTTTTTTATCACAAAGTGAGAGCAATTGCTTAGTCACGGTTAAACCCAAAATTTGGGGGAAATAACTTTTTTGGAGACATCCGGATTTTTATCTCCCAGTCTTGGATAAAATGAACTGTTAGGCCTATATAAGGCTCGCACGTCCTGCTCGGAAAAATGTCACTGGTCGACGCGAAATGCTGCACGTTAGCGAGCTGGTCACCAAGATGCTGCCTGACTTAGGTGTACATTTGTGGCAGTGCTTCCCGTGCAAAGTATTTGCGACTGGGGAGCTAATATCTCGAGTCTGCGGCTTTCAGTAGCTTTTTAAATCCCAGCCCCTCACCGCTCTCTCCGTGAAAGAGGAGCGTGGGAAGCAGTGCTGAGAGCACCTGGTCAGCAGCTTGCCTGGAGAAAGGATCGCAGCGCATATCGATTTATATACAATATGGTCAAATTTCAGAACTCGTTAAAAAATATATCGATATATTTTTAATATCGATATATAGCCCAGTCCTAGTTCAGAGATGACCAACCTAGGACTCACTGGCTTCGGATTATAAAAGATTTAGCGACGATGTGACATCATTTTCACAAAAGCATTGACCACCACACTACAGACCTTAACGCCAAATAAATAAAGACCAATCACCCTGCCTCTACTACCACCACCATTACTTTTAATAGTAACAATAATAATAATTCCCTGATCAGTCCCTAATTTATTAATGGTGTCACTTAGTGTTCTAATGGTTAGTTGATTTTAGTAGGTTTTTTATTGGAAACCATGTACAAGTAGAACCACTGGTGGCCTAAGGGACTGGTCAGGAGGGGGCTGTGGCCCCACTACCACAATTTTCTGGTGGGAGCCACTGTGTAAAACATCCCCAACATGTTTTGGATGTGCTTTATAAATAAAGTTGACTTTGATCCTGTTAGAATCCCTCAACACAAAATAATCCGCAGGTTTCACGCTCTCAGCTGAGGTACCGGATCCCGATACTTTAGACTCTTTCTTCCCCCCTCTCTTCCAATTTAGAACTAAACATGTACGAAGCAAAAGTCCAGAACCCTCAAACCGGGGTTCCGTTTATTCTCAGCCCGAGCGGTGGCTCTGGTTAGGAGGTCTGGGTGATGCGAAGTGAATTATGGTCCTGAAACGGTCCAAACAGTAGACCTAGGAGCTCCAGTTCGGTCACCCATGAATAAACTCAAACTCACCTGAACTCATCGCGAAAACAAGAATCCAGCACTTATAATACAACAAGAATAATCCAGGCAATTCGGGTTCAGTTGATAGACTCCGCGACCTGCTTCCGCCTGCTCCTGTTTGAACCCCACAGAAAAGAACAACAGCGCCTCCACCTGGACCGGATGATAGCGTCTCCTCGATTCTTGAATATTTGTTTTAGTACCTGGACAAGGGGGTGAGGGGTGGGTTCCTAATTTATTATCTGCAGGAGCTCATTGTTGAGGGTACAACGATAAATAACTTGCAAATAATGAGCGACTGAGAAAATTTCAACACCTTCATGTCTTCAACGGTGTTCAGAAAGTAAAAAAAAAAGAGTTAATAATAATAATAATAATTATAATAGCTTGTAATAATGAATAAGTTATTTTGTGGTTAAGCATATTTTCAAAGCTACATGAAATTGATTTTGACAACATTTGGTCTCTTTTTGGCTTGCCTCCTCTCTTTTTTATTTGAGTTCACCATCACTGGTACAAAACTGAGGACATATTTTGTATGAAATTATTAACCAAATACAATTAGTTGAATGTAGGTCTGTGTATCTTATATTTGGAAGAAAAAAAAATCAGTTTTCATACTTAAATTGGTTTTCTGAGACAAACATCCCCTTACATATTGTTTCAACTACAAAAAAAGGCAAGTCTTCTAAATGTCTTACCAAAAACCCTGATCAGAACATGCAGAAGGTGCAGAAAATACAATTTAATTTTTATTGTTTTCATAACACTACACATTTTTTATTCATATTGTAATTGTAATAAGATTTTTATATCACTTCGTTAAATTTTATGTGATTTAGTGATTTTTAAATTAGCGTTACGTGTACTTTCCTTTTTTTTAATTTGATATAATTTTCAAACCTAATCGTTCATCCCAAACCGTCCTTCAGTCATATCAGTCTTTGTCCAGATCTACCCTATATGAATTTTCCTTTGGACATTTCATAGTATTTCCCTATCAAATATTGTTTCTACGTCACAAAATAAATAATTTACTCGTTTTTTGGTTCTTTGTAACAATCTCTCAGACTCCATAACATGATCCCTTTGCTTTCAATCAGTTGTCATCCTCAGTCTGACTGATAGCAACATCTCTATTATTTATTTATTTATTATCTGTAATGAATGTTTTTTAAGGTTTTCTTATAAATTTACTTTAGAAATCAAGCCCGTATCCTTCTCAGGTGTTTTAAAATCTTGACATTTTTATGTTCTTGTTCCGTTTAGCCTATCTATCTATGAGTAAGGATAAAAAGTGAAAATAAAATAAATATTTGTGAGGCAGCTCCATGCCTCAAAGAAACAATCAGGTTAAAAGGGTAAATGAGTCCCCCAAACCAAACCATTCGGAATCCTTCAGAAACGCCCCCTGCTGGTTCAGATGGTGCTACTGCTATTGTAACCATAGAAACCACTAGAACTAGACCTTATTAAAATTTTACACCATGAAGCGGGGGGGGGGGGGGTCACGTGACTGTTGTGATCACGTGGTTTGAAGCCAGTAAACACCAGGGACGAACCAGCAGCCATCTGACCGCTTCGGGGTCCCTGTATTGGTTTCCATGGTAACCGTCACAAAGCCATGATCGCGTTCACGCTGGGCCCGTGATTCAGATAGGCTACCTCTCTGGAGTTGTTGTAGATTTTTTTTTTTTTACCAAAACGATCAAGATCTTCTGCGTCCGCGCGCCGTTAGTCTAGAGAAAACGCAATGGAGACTGCAGCGTAATATCCAGCCCGCGCGCGTTCGCAGCGAGATGACGGACACGGGAGGAGCGTGTACGCGGACAGGAAGTGACCGAGACCAGATCGATGGATGTGATTAGAAATGTTAACCCAGAGGTTCGGATTAACAGCTGAGTGCACCGGGGACTGGTTCCGGTGAGGCTGAGGTCCAGGATCAGTGTTCTGGCTCATGCAGGTCGGTGGTTCAATCTTTCAGCTCAGACAAATACGTGGTTCATTTCCAGGATCTTTGTTTCTGCTCATCTGTTTATTTTTTACTTAAACTGGTTCTCAGCCAGCAGACATACTTGAACTGAGCTGCAGATATTCCAGCACATCTGGACTGGGTCCACATGAAGCCACCAGTTGAATGAAAACAGGTTCTGAAATGTTCCAGGAGGGGTTCTGTGTGATTTGCTTCTAAATGTGGGAACATCTATATTTAATGAGGACTCCTGCGGATCGATCGCAGCTTCAGTCGATGACCTCTCCATCTGAGAGCTGCTGTCAGGAGATGAAGGTCAGCAGCAGGGGGAGGATGGAGTTCATACCAGCGTCAATAATTGATCAGCAGCTGCAGGACTAACTGGGAGCTGATGGGAACCAGTTAGGCTGAAGAAGCGCAACGGATTCACCTGTTAGCATGGCTCTGCAGTCCGGCTCCAACTACACAGCTGACTCTGTCGTTCCAAGCTTACCAACCTCACCTGTAGATCCCAGGTAACTCTGTTCAACCCTCATGGTTTCACCCCTAAACATACCATCAGTCATACATGGAATTTTTTTATCTGGATCAGAAGGATCAGCATAATTTAAACACCAAATCGAGATTCTCTCCATTACTACATTTTATTTAGATTTTATGTGCTAGACCAACACAAAGTAGTGCATAACTAGGAAATCCCAGCGTCTGAACATCAGTTTTTGTATGAAATATTCTCGGTTGGCCTTTGGGTCGAACTTTGACTGGACCATTCTAATATATAAATGTGCTGTATTTCCCATCCAGCCATCCAGTCCATTGCAGAGCAGCACAATTTCAAACATGAAAATCAGCCATGCATGCACACACTCACACCTTAGGACAAAATTAGAGAGCTCAGTTAACCTAACACTCATATTTTTGGTTTGCGGGAGGAATCCAGAGTACCCAGAGGGAACGCATGCATGCACACATGCAAACTCCACGCAGAAGCATTTGCACCCAGGACCATCTTGCTGCAAGGCAACAGTGCTGCAAAATACTCTAGTTGCCTCTTAATGGATTTAGTCTATTTTGAAGCAGATTTGACAGATATTTCTACAGAATTGTCACCTCTTTCTAGTTTCGCTTTCTATGATGAACAAGAGAATCTCCAGGCCACGATGCCGCCGCCATCGTATGGACTTGGGTTTTATTTAAAACACAGACATTCCTCCTGAAAACCATTCCAAAAAAAGTATTTTTGAATATAGGGGGGGAAGGGAAATGTTTTATAGTCATGGTCGAGTAACCCCCTCTTTTTCATGACAGCAGCATACAAGGTGTACCTACTTAAAGGAGAAGTTTGGATGGTTTTTCAACCTGCACCTTTTTTTTTTAGAAAATATTGCATTCATTTTACGCACCCAGACAAATTTGGAGTCCTTCGGGACAAGTTTATATCTAGTCATGATCAGAAAGTATCCTATCAGGACAGGAGATTTCCCACCTTTTGTTATTAATCATCAGTGATATTCCCTTGTGAGTTTGTAATGTCTCCGAGTTTGTAAGGTTTTAGCTTCTGAGGTTTTTACAGGCTTTTAATGCAACCGATTCCAACTTACACTAACCCTGGGATTTCAATTATGTCACAGCCGCTCGGTATTGCACCTGTAGTCTGCGTGGAAAAGGAGCCTGTGCAAGCTGAACGTAGTCCATTTGGTTAATGCAATTTGGAAACACGCAAACATAAACCATGTTGATTTTTACAGCAGAAAGTCCTGTGTAGCCGACCGCAGTAGAGCACAGAGTTAAAGTCCTGGTCAGACTACAATTAGAATGGAGGACGGCAGTGAAGTCATTGTAATCGTGAGTTAGTGTAGTTTATTATAAGCCTCTAAATCAGGGCTGATACAATATGTTCTGAACTCAGAGACAGTAGTGCTGACGATTAACAACAAAACATGGTTAAATGAAACAGTTTTGGGGCAACTCCCATTATGTGGATAAACACTGATCGCTACTGGATATAAACTTGTCTGGGTGAGTAAATTAATTGCTAAAAATAAGGTCCAGGTTGAAAAAAAAAAGAACTTTAACACAGGGGGCGCTAACTCCCCACTACCACCCTTGCAAATAAGCAATACAAAACTCTTTCAGGATGCAACTGAGAGGAGATTAGAATCCATATTTTAAATCTGCTGCCCAACACCCCTCAGTGCGGCCCTGGGCATCTGCCCATATCAAAAAAACATCAGACACATTGACTCGGAAGCTATTTGAGTTGTTTGCACATGGCGCCTGTTTGTTTAAACTTAGGGCTGGATGGCAAAGTTAAGCTACAGGTCCGTGTTTGATTCATTTCTCCATCTTTTCCTGACGTGTCTCCAGGGCCGTTTCTATAGTAACCGGCCTAGTGACGGCCACCACTCAGGCTGCTGTGGGAACATCAGGAAACCTCTCGGCCCTCAGAGAGCAGAGGGACAGCGACTTTGGCGAGGTCCAGCTGCCATCGACGGCGGCGGTTCTGAGCGCAAGCGACGGGAACTCGGCTCTCCAGGGCGTGGCGTTTGTGGCTCAGGCCCTGGTGCTGCTCTTCATCTTTCTCCTGTCCAGTCTTGGAAACTCGGCGGTAGTCGTAGTTATAATCAAACACAGACAGCTGCGAACAGTGACCAACGCCTTCATTATGTCGTTGTCGCTATCGGACTTCCTGACAGCCGTACTGTGTCTGCCCTTCTCCTTCGTCATGCTCTTCAGCAAGGACGGCGTCTGGATGTTCGGAGATGCCTTCTGCATGGCCAATGGCTTCTTCAACACCTGCTTTGGGATCATCTCTACGCTCACCATGACCCTTATCTCCTTCGACAGGTACTACGCCATCGTCAGGCAGCCTCAAGCTAAGATCGGGCGTCAGAAAGCCACCCAGCTGCTGGTGGCTGTATGGTTAACGGCAGTGGTTTTCTCCCTGCCTGGGTACCTGTTGGTCCGAACAACATCAGGAGTCCATAAACGAGGGTTCTACCACTGCATGTACGTGTTCCACCCTGGCAGCTCTGGTGTAGGGGCGGCGTACAGCATCTGCCTGATCGTGGTGTGCTACCTGCTGCCATTCTCCCTCATGTGCTTCTGCCACTACAACATCTGTAAAACGGTCCGGCTCTCTGAGATCCGGGTTCGGCCCGTCACCACCTACGCCTACCTGCTGCGCTTCTACAGCGAGATGAGAACAGCCACCACGGTTTTGATTATGATCGTGTTCATCATCTGCTGCTGGGGGCCGTACTGTTTGATGGGCCTGGTCACAGCCATCGGGAACTACAGGTTCAACCCGGCAATGGACACTGTGGCCATCTGGCTGGCCTGGGCCAATGGAGCCATCAACCCCCTGATCTATGCCCTGAGGAACCCCAACATATCCATGCTGTTGGGCCGCAGCCGGCAGGAGGGCTACAGGACCAGAAACATCGCTGCCTACCTGTCCAGCCAGAGCCGCAACCGAGAGGTCCGGCTGAACCAGGCGGAAAGAATCAGGGACCGCTACGTGAGCCGAGCCGGGACCAACAACAGCCGGCTGTCCAGTTCCAGTCCTGGAAAAACAGGAGTGGGAGGAGGAGGAGAGACGGCTATGTGGGCCTGCAAGAACCCGGCTGTGTTCTTCTGCAGGGACGCCCGACACGATACAACGTCGTTACCGAATGCTAGTGGGGAGCTGAAGACGAAGACAGCCGATACTAGCCTGTGATATGGGCAAGAAGAGAAACGCCTCTTTGACTTGATCCAGAAACCTGAAGAACGATCTGAGCAGTTGATGTTTGAACGCAAGTCTTTTACTTTGCTATTAGTAGCATTTGTACGACAAATTTAAGGAGAACCTCCAACGATTCATCTAGAAACGGAAGTAGGATGAGCTCTGCTGATGTTGTGTGGAAAACTGAGTAACAACAGAGCGTAGGATAGTATGCATTGCAAATTAAACTTCATGGTTCTGACTTGGCTTTTTCAGGCTTCTCGGGTGGAGTAAAGCCTTGTGAAAGACCAGCCAATCATGGTGAGACTTTTTTGGGAGCTGGATTAAACTATCCACCCCATGAAGGGAAAAGGGAAACTAAAGTCAAGCAGTTACCAACAGTTTTTCCTCTATGATGTTGGAGAGTTTCATATACTGTATGTCGGATTGTACCTTCAACATTCAGCTTAAGTGAAAAAAAAAGTCTTCTAAGGGCTGTTTTGAATATTCACTGTATTTCAAACATAAAATCAACCTACTGAGTAAAACCAGTTTAATATTTTCACTTAACGAACATACATTGTTGATTTATTTTAAAAAGTATTTTAATAAAAAATAAAAAAGATAGCTAACCTTCACAATACCTCGCTTTGTCTTTCACACAAGCAGAAATCATACAACAGCAGCCAAAAAGGTTCTTTTTGACTAAATGATATAATCCAGACTAGTTTATCACCTAAGTTATTATATGTTTAGTTTTTAATTTAATTTGCAACTTAAAAAGATTTCCAATAAAGATTTTTCAATGATTTAAAAGAAGCTGGACTCTATTTCTCTGCAAAATGAGATCAACATTGAAGGCTTGCAGTTGTTTTCCTGCAGATGGAGCTGAAAGTCAACCCCTGCTACAATGGAGATCTATGTTTTTTTTGAGCATTTATTTAGTATAATTCTTATGTCATTGCTGAAGGGGTTTATGCTTTAATTTAATGCATTCAAAAACATGTTCTCGGATTGTGAAGGCATTGTCCGCCCCAGTCTGTCATATCTGTAGGACAAATGCAGAGCCAAACTCTAGTAGGACAACTGTAAAATCATGTCTATTATCTGAGGCCAAAGTAATTATATTACTTAGTTGTTATTATGGAACCACTCAAACTTAAAAAACGTATGGTAGAAATACCAGTTGCTGAACTAAGTCATTGTCAGACATCACAAAGCAGTCAAACTTCAGAAGTCAGATCGGACCTTGACAGACAGATTCCCAATTCACTATTCAGCTAGGCTGGCAGGAAGATGACACCCTGGAGACGAAAGCTGAGCTCATGCAGTTCGAGGATAAACAGTGATTGCTAAATGCAATTTCAGGTTTTGAATTAGAAGGTATGCTCTGTTCCTCCACGTTTGGTCAAACGCATTCAGTTAAATACTTACATACCAACAGGAATCGTTTTCACCTTTGTTTTTGAGAAGAGTTATATTTTTTTCCACAATAGGGGCAATAAAGATTTCAAATTTCTTTCTTTGTAATTGTTGCTTATTTATATTTCTGTTGTAAGTTTGTTGATGCAAATAGCCTACTGTACATTTTCTCCTGATGGATACTTAAAGGTACATTCTATTTAAATTTTTTCCATATGGTTCCATTTTTCTTTTGCATGCTCTGTGCTATTGTATTCTTGAGACTGAATTTGCGAGTCCAATAACCGGTGTGGCTGCCGCAAAGCTGCTGGTTTAACAGCTCACATCAGCCTCTCCCATTACTACTGCTATATGAAGTCTATGTCTTCATCCTGGAAGAACTAGCTCAACACAGATCCTTAACTGAAATGTGACTGATCTTCTTCCTGTAGGGAGAGCAGCTTTTCCTCCTCCACAATCAGATAACTGTTGCGTTGGAATGTCACCCAGCTTCATAACACAAAACACACATTTTAAAGCTATTTTTAGAAACATCCATCCATCCATCCATCCATTTTCTTAACCGCTTATCCAATTTTTAGAAACATGAAATATGATTTTCTTAATTGTTATTAAGGATTGTATATTTTTTTTAAAAACATTTTTTACTGTTTGGTTTATGGTAAAAGAGTTTTTGAACTGCAATTAGGACTTCTTTGGAGTAATGTCCAACGGCAACCAAAATTGCTCTTAAGGATGTTCCATTCACCAGCTGATTTACTGGTAAACCATCAGGAGCAGGCAGAGATATTACCACACACTAAGCCTCACCCTCCTCCCTCTGCAGAGGTGAGGCAAAGCTGGGTGTGACGGCAGCTGCAGGAATGCAGTAATGTGTGTTTCAAACTCCCGCCGTGGTTGTGATTCAGTTTCTTTGCGCATTCTGTTAGACGTGCACACACACACAAACATACCAACATACGCACGCATACACACGCACGCACACACACATTCATAGCATGTAACTGTGACATCAGGTAAATATGAAGTGACTGTGGGGACGGTGCTGCAGTTCTGCAGGTTTCTGTGGAACTGGACAAACGGCGTGAATCAGCTCAGCAGTAGTCATTTCACCTGTGGTGTGAAACAGCTGTCGGATCAGATTTTAACTTTAACTATTCATTCCTGGACTCTATTCAGCTTAATTTTCAACTTTTCCTGATAATTTGAAACATGTAAGGAGGTTTTATAAAACATGTTGGACTGGAAACAGCAGACTAAAAGCAAAGGAGACAACTGGACAAATCACAGCTGGAAAATGACTTCACACCCTGTGACATAAGTGAGGATCAGAAAGGTAGGAGACTCGCACATTATACCCTCAATAAAATTAAATAAATAAAAAACAGAACTTCCTGACCCAGGGACTTTATCTTTTCTCATCAACACACCAGTAAGTTTCTTACTCAAGTGTGACACATCAAGCTTAGAGTAGATGTATTGACTTCCTTACAGAGTGAACACTACAAGTTTGTGTGAAAAACAGAGGTCACTGACTCAGGTGGAACTCAGATGTTTGTGGAGCCTTGGTCTCCATATGAAACCTGCTTTCATGTTTTGTTTAAACTGAGTGGTGGTTCAGCTTCTAAACTCAGTTTTTAACCAATTATTCAGTTATCGTACCTTTAACTAATCAGCAGTTAAATACAACTTTAAATATACTTACCACTGGATACTAGAAAAGGGTCAACTGGTTCTGATATCTATAAATCATCCTATCAGTGTAGAGAGATTACAGAGTTTTAACCAAGGGGCTTACTCAACGTTTCAACCCAGGACCAGGAATACTAGAGGTAGACCTAGACAAATGAGCCACAGACAGAAAGAGACCATGTGAATTGGAGTCTGACTGAGATCAGGTGAATATAGGGCAGAATGAGATTTGATACCCGTCAGATAGAAAAAAGCTCAAATTGAGGATTGGAAAATCAAAGCCATGTTGGAGAATCAAAGACCAAGCCAACCAGAGTCAAACTGAGCTTAGCGGAACCACAGTCAAACAGAGACCAGGCAAACTGAGTCTGACAAAGACAAGTTGAACCAGAGTCAGACTGGGGTCAGGTGAACGGGGTCAGACTAAAATCAGGGTTACCTGTGTCTAACTGAGACCAGGAGGGTCAGATTAAGACCAGGCCTTCATGTTGTCTACATGTGTTCCTCTGTCTTTAGTCCAGACGTGTTGTAACCATGACGTCCACGGGGAAACCGCAATGGGGTCGGGGCATCGCCGCTCTGTTTCCGTGCTGCAACAGAGAAAGCGACCAACGAGAAATCCGCTACTGCCATGACAATGTTGTGGCGATGGAGCCCACGATGCCCATGCCCCCCTCACAGGAGCTGGACTCCAAGTTCACCGAACTGGTGGTGCGTTCAGGATCACAGTTTCTGTCAGTATTCTGAAAACACCTTCAAAAGGTAATCCCTGTCTTTTAATTTCCTCCTCAGGATGAACTGGGGCTCTCAGAGGAGCGCAGAGCGGCCATGTTTGCTCTGCCAGCAGAAAAGAAGTGGCAGATTTACTGCAGTAAGAAAATGGTCAGTGGCTTTATTGAAACTCCTTAGCAGCTGAAGTGTGTTCAATGTCCAACAAAATTTAACTGTAGTAACCTCATTAAGGCATAAGAAGTAACAACTATCTGATCTGACTCAGTCTTTCAGTTCTGTTCAGGTTCTCTACTTTTCAAAATGGACTGCGTGAATACAGTTTAAACTCAGTTTAGTGTTTTATAATTGTAACTTTTCCTCACTTTAGAAATATACTTTCTTCATGGGATCAAAAAAAAAGGAATTACAATAAAATTTCAGATGTTTCCATCCACACCAGGTTCTAACTATCTTGTTGTTGGCTTGAGGTGAGACTTTCAAGACGTTCAGGAATATCTAAATCAGTTTCCCTTTATCTGATGCGGGTAGTGTGACTCTTCAGAGCCGGCAAAATGGTGACAGATATGAATAACTTGTATTTGTCCTGCTTGGCTTCTAGTTGGTCCCAAATGCAGGCAGAACTGAAAGCAGAAAGCTACAGTAAAGGTTGTCTTTATAAAGAAAAAATGACTTACAGAATACCCATAAAAGAAACAGGACATGGAACCGCCCTGAGTGTAACAGAAAGTCTAACGGAATGGGTAAGAAAGAATCCAAGCATGAAAAATTACAAAACCAGAAGCTTAAACAAAAATCCAGCGATGGAAAATGACAAAGGAACTAAACAAACTAATCAGAGTCAATGGTAGAATGTAAAAAACAAGGAAACTGAGGTAAAGGGACTAATTAACACAAAGGGGCTGAACAAAAACTCAAAGACAATACTAACCGAGGGGAATAAACATTGATTTAAGGATGATAAATTCAGTTGCATTAAGGTGAGAATACACAAATAAACTGAGAAGCTGAACTTAAAGAAATTAACTAATATGGCACCACCCTTTGAACTACAGCGAACACAGAGGAATTAATATGGTAAGACTTAGCAAATGTAAGAAACAGTAAGGTAATGATCAAAACACAAAACTGCTCAAACACCCAAGGATCGTAACAGTAGTTGGGCAATTTTTTTAACTGATGATCGATGAATCTGCAATTATTTGTAATGGATCCAAAAAACTTTACCAAGTTGTGCAAATAACCAGTTTTCCGTTTTAGATCGTCTCTGAATTCCTTTGAATTTTCTGATCATTGATCAATTTAACAAAAACTATCAAACAAATCCTTTTTGTTGTTGTAAAGAGAAACGTAAACACTTTTTTGTAACATTTAGCGAGCCTGGATGTATCATTATGACACTGTGTGAGTTACAAAAAAAAATAAATCACAATAAATTCAAACTTATATTCAACATTATTGAAGTTGTATGTGTTAGAATCATTCCACCCTGGAGCAAAAAGCCCTGCTTCAAGAAGTATTCAAAACACCAAACTTGACATTCATGTCAATAATGGAAACATCTGATTAGAGGGGAAACATTTTCAGACCCGTACTGCATCACTCTAATATGCTCTTGGTTTCTGCAGTGTTGTTCAGCTGCGAGAAAGGTGTCCTGTATATGTGATTCGACAGGCAAAATCTGTCAAAAATGACAGCATGATTGCTTTTAGGGAACTGATATAGTCCAGTGTTAAGAGTGTATGCTGATGACTGTGTTGTGTGTTTGTACTTTGTGCTTTTTAGGATTCAGATGAGGATAAAGGAGCAACTAGCTGGCCTGAGTTTTACATAAACCAACTCAACTCCATGGCTGTTGTGAGTTATTTCTGAACAGTTTACCCACTGCTTCAACCAAAAGAAGGATGTAAACCTTACTTAGATTAAGCAAAAACCCTTCAGCGAGATGTCTGCTAGGAACAGTGAGGCATTGTGTTGATTTGAGCCCTGTTTTCTTAGATGAAGCCTCTGGTGGCATTGGAAGAAGAAGATCAAGTCAGGCTTAAGCAGGTTAATGGTTTGAAAACAGCTCTGAGGACTCAGCCAATAAGGTGCACCTTCTCAGTTAAGATGATGAACGTCTCTCTGACCTCCAGAGAGTTTCAGATTAACTGTTTTCCCTGACCCTCTGCAGTTTTGTGACGGGCTTCCTGGAGCAGGATGGCCTCTCCTGCATCCTTAACTTCCTCAAGTCCATGGACTACGAGACGGTCGAATCCCAGGTCCACACGTCTCTGATCGGCTGCATCAAGGCCCTGATGAACAGTTCTGAGGGCAGAGCCCATGTCCTGGGACACCCAGAATGCATCAACATCATCGCTCAAAGTCTGGCAGCAGAAAACATCAAAACCAAGGTGTGTGGATACAGTCTTTAGAACCATAAAAAACGTCATAACTTTTACAGTTGTAGTTATGTCGAATAATAATTTTGAACAGCTTTAGATATGTTTATTCATATGAATGGGCATAGCTTAGGGATGAGGGTGTGTGCTGTGGTTGAGTTGTTTGCTCATTGATGGGACAAACAGAATCAGTCCGAGTATTCAGCTCTCACAGTCCTTTCTCCCAGCCTGGGAGAATGGGGATGGGGAAATCATGACTCCAACACCCACTGTTCAGACTTCACCATGTTGAATAAAAGCAGGACAGGTGAGGCACTTCCTGCTTTACCTGTATTACACTGCACTCCACCCACTTAGCACCCTGCACATTTTCTAATCTGTTCGCCAAAATCTTCTGTCTATATTTGTTGGTTTCTTACCAGATGTTTAATTGTTTGAAATAAATCCACAAACTGTAAAACATGAACGAGGGAATTTTATAATTGCTCCAGCAGGCCTTTAGCAATTGTTTCAAACCTGTCATTTCCTGAAAGGTTGCTCACCTAGTGTTTATGGACTAAACAAAGACTCAGGACAGCATCTGGCCCCTCCCTTACTCGATCACCCAAACATCAAACAGAACAAACCTGTAAGATCCTGACTCTGATGTATTCCCGGAGCCAAAACCTCCATGAGAATTTCAACTATGCAGATGAAGTTTCTCTCAGAATCCCATTGCCAGTATAAACATGAAAGCCAGATGCAAGTTTCACCTCAGAACGCCAGCTTGGGGAGGAATCGGAGAAAAACATGCATGCAGTGGACTGCACTCTCACCTTTTCTTTTAAGTCTGTACACCTCAGACTGCCAGTATAAGTCAACGATCTGTCATTTGTGGAAATACTTAGATGACTGCTGTTGTTGGTGTATCATAGATGAAAAAGAAGCTGAATGCAGAGATCTACTTTGTAGCACGGTGTGGAAACGATTGTACCGTGAATGTGAAGATTATTGTAGATTTCAGAAGAAACAGGGTTAAGTCAACCACTGTTTTCATAACTGAAAAAGAAGTGGAGGTGGTCGAGCAATAAAAATACCTCAGAGTTCACCTGGACAACAGAGTAGACTGGATAATGAACAGTGAACCTGTTCACAAGAAGAGCAAACTGTACTTCTTGAGGAAACTTAGGTCCTTAAAGTTTTGCAGCAATATACTCCATATCTTCTAAGAGTCTGCAGTGGAAAGTGTGATCTCCTCTTCCATCATCTGTTGTGGTTGCACCATTAGAGCCAAGGACTTAAATAAGATAAAAAATAAAGATGGTTAAGTTTTGATTCTGGAAATGACTGTGGAACCTTTGGAGATGATGATGCAAAGAAGGATTCTTCATAAAATAAAATAAAAATGGACAACCTTGAGCATCCTTTTCATGAGACTGTCATGCAACAATATAGTGTCTTCAGTTGGAGGACTATTCAGCTTCCTGTGCATAGCCGTCAGGATCTTGTTGGTAATTTCCAACATGCAAAAGAGTTCAGCAGTTAAATAACACAGTAATGACAGTTCAATCTGAAATATGCAGCCAGCCAGTCAGTTTATTGTCCAGACACACCTCTGGACAGTTTTTCGGAGTACAGTCACCACATCTAATACCCTTTGCACAACCTACACTCTGCCCTTTCCAAAACCTCCCTGCATTCTGCCTCTCAACTCTCTTCATCCTACTTTTAAAGCCTATTTTGTGTCCTTGTCAGCACAAGCTATCTGATAGGAGACAGCTTCCTTCAAGCAACTTCAAGGATTCACTTTATCAAGCTTCAACCAGCCTTTCTGACTTCATACGCCAATTACTGTAGACAAAACATTTCCTCATAACATCACCAAATCCCCATTACCTTTAAGATTCCGCTATACATTACCTCATGTATTCTCATGAAAGAAAAATGTGTGTGCGGTCATGCCAAATTCCCAAAACAATTTACAACAAGTCCTTGAAGAATCAAATAGTATGAGCTACAACATCACTTAATTTCCCTGTGGTGAATTTATTTAATTTTTTTAATTGTATTGAAAATGATTGAGGTTGTCGGAAATGAAGCAGATATCTTACCAACATAGAAAAATTTAGAGAATCTAATTTTAGACTAATTCTGTTGTTGTTGTTGTCTCCAATTTACATAAAAGATTTTCGATTCTAACCTTGTAAGTCTTGTTGCTAAATTTTGTCTTTAATAAACCGTTCTCCTATCTGACGTCTAACTATTTATCTCTGTATCCTCAGGTGGCAGTCTTAGAGATCCTCGGTGCCGTGTGTCTGGTTCCAGGAGGCCATAAGAAAGTCCTGGATGCCATGGTACACTACCAGACCTTTGCCTCGGAAAGGACTCGCTTCCAGGTATGTTTTTGGTTCTGGCTTTTATCAAACCTAAACTGTTCTGTTTTCACAACTGTGATCAAAAAATATATGCAGAGTGCTTCTAGAGTTTCTGTCTGTTTCTAAAAAAAAATCTTTGTCACATAAAGGTAAGCTTTCATCGGTTTAAGAGATTTTCTGTGAAAATCTGAGGGAAGCTGATATGGAAGTCTGATATACAAAAGTATTTCAACAATCTGTAAACTGAAGCTGTGAGTTCAGAGTCCAGACGAACAGTTTTTATTTGGTCAGGCTGCTGTTGGACACACAGGAATTTGATCTCTATGTACAAATCAGCCAAAAGTATTCAAGCAATGCAACCATTGAGCAAACACAACTAGAAATGAAGCTGCACCTGAAGTTTCGGTCCCTTGCTACACAGAAGAGAAGGTGAAAGGATCACAAATTTTGAAAGAGTAATGTGTAGATCCAGCTGAGAACTACAGAAAAAATAAAACCGTAACTCCATCCAATAGGATTTCAGTCTGTAGGTTGACAGGGCAATGATAAAGGGTTGATTTTGTATATGATGAGCCATTTTGTGTTCATTTCAACATGTTTTGGATTATTATCCTGCTATTAGACCATATAATGACCTATTTTTTTATTTTTTATGTAAAGTCCATCTCTCATGTTAAAGGCTGAATTTTTTTGTTTTTTTGGGCGTTAACTTGTTCTAATGCAGGAAATGTATGCATTTATGCCCTCTACACATCTTTTATCTACTGTCTATGAACCTGCAGTGAAATGTTGCCTGTTAAGTTTAAGTATGTCAATAATGTTTAGAAGATAAAACAGCTGGAGATTAGAAAACAACCTGCACAAACACACTGGGATCTCCTGTAGTAGATTATCTGATAGATACAGTACAAGAAGCTATGTCTATCAGATAAAAATTCACCAAAGAGGATTACTTTGTAGGTCCTTCATGATTATAAATGACACTTAAATTCCACATTATGCTAAGAACTAGGAAGAGCTGGAAACCAATAAAATAAAGAATTAGTATTATTATTATTCTAAAATTTATCAACAAAGACAATCTATGTTAATTAATTTACCGACAATTGATTAAGTGGGGAAATTCAAACAAGGAAATAAAAGTTGAAAATATTATCTGAAAGTTACATGAAGTGACTGGCTAACTTCTAAAGTGAAAGCATAGGTTAAATCAGATATGGCTCACTAAATGTGTGCGTCACAGAGCCATACTGAAACAAACTACACAAAACCATGCATGCATACATCAACTCCCTTTAGAGAGACCAACAAAGACCTAGCATGCTTATTTGTGAACTCGTAAAGCCGGAGTACCCCCAATTTACCATAGATCGTGAATTAAACTGAGGTAAACGCTGCTCTAACACATGAATATGGTTTGATCTAGAATAATATTTTTTTTCTATTAGTAGATTGTTTTAACAGGGTTCCTAAATCGCCATCTGAGTAACCTCAGTCGCTGCTTCTCTAAATAATACTCCCTTGGACCCGACTGTCAAGATGGACATCCTTGGTATGTTTGCATTGTGCATTACTCTTTCCATTTACGAATATTTTTTTTTACGAGTACATAAATGACACTCCCCATGTTTTCGGGAATCTGGCGGTCACTTCCATGGATAAATGCAGTTGCTTTGAATGCGTCAGTATTCCTACAAGGACATCCTAGTGACCTGGATGAAAGACGGTTAAAGGGGACTAAAGTTCACAGCTTGACTACAGAAACATTGATTTCTAAGGAGGACCAAAAAGAGGAGCATTTTAGTACCGCATGTAATAAAACCGTCGACTAGTAACTAGTGACAATTTGACCCATCTCTTGTGTACAGAACCTGATGACAGACTTGGACCGGTCCACTGGTCGCCACAGGGATGACGTCAGCCTGAAGATTGCCATCATGTTCTTCCTCAATGCTGTACTCAATCAAGGAGTAGGAGCGGTAAACACAGTTTTTTGTCTTTTTGATGTTTGATTGGGTTGTCCTTTAATTTTTTCTGTTAAATTTGACCTCAGACCAATCTGAAATTCCGGCTCCATCTGCGCTATGAGTTTCTGATGTTGGGCATCCAGCCAATCATGGATAAGCTTCGGTCCCATGAAAACACCAACCTTGACTGGTAGATCAGATATTCACCTTGCAAAATGAGTAAGTGTCTGTTCTTTGACTTGAATCAGTTTTTTTTTTTTTTTCAGGCATATAGACTTTTTTGAACTTCAGAGGAATGCAGATGAACTTGAGCTGTCTAAGTCCTTTAAAGTTGTGAGTAATAACAATATTTTCACAATCATGCAGGAAATTCACACAAAGTCAGTCAAGAGTTGATAACCTGATGTTCTTTCTTGCTCCTCAGAACCACATCGACACGAAGAGTGCAACCCAGATGTTTGATGCAATCAGGAGTAGACTAAGCCACAGTGAATCCTATCCTCACTTCCTGTCTGCTCTGCAGCACTGTCTCATGATGCCATGTAAGACCCTAGCTTTGCATTCACACTATTATCCTATCTTTTCAGGTAATAACTTCAATGTGTTCTGTTTGCAGTTGCAAAGAGCAGGACAACACTTCAGTACTGGGTGCTGTTGGACCGGATCATTCAGCAGTTGGTTCTGCAGACGGATAAAGGCGAAGACCCAGATGTGGCCCCGCTGGGGGACTTCAATATAAAAAATGTTGTGAGCATGTGAGTTTTGACAACCAAACGAGTGTTACATTTAAAGAAAAAATGTGAAAATGCAACGGAGAATGTTGAAAAATTCTTTAGTGCATTTTTATTCTTCCACAGATCTCTAAGGATTTTTAAGCTTTTTATAGAATATGGCTTTATGTATTTTATTCTTAGTATAGGAGTTTTCTACACTTTTCTACACTGACTAATGCCAATCTTTTCTGCGGAAAAACCAAAAAAGGAAACATCTCAAGCACGTCTTCCCTCTTTTTATGATAACTAGTCTGCTAAATGAATTGATCGAATGCCACCAGTGGGATTCTTTAGGAGCTTCACCAGTGAAGATGATATAATAAAGTGTACTGGTCAGTTTGAGCAAGAATGCAATAATAGTTTGGTTTGTTAGTGAAATCAGGATCCCACATTGGTAATTGTTAAACAATATAAAAGCCAGAATCTTATTTGTTTGAAAATTATTTTATTTTATTTGTTAATGTATTTCACATGCTAAACTACTGTATGATGCTCCTCTTTGCCCATATGTTGGTATTAACTGACAAGCAACTTGTAGGATTCTTATTTAAGAACATTTAGCCATATTTACCATGCCAATAGGACCAATTTTTGGAATAATTTCTTAATAAGCCAACAGCTAAAATTCTGATCTTAGCATGAAGCCAATGAATAGCAAACACTATTTACCATACTGATGTTACATAATATAGTAGCATTAGTAATATGCTATCCTTAGCTAAAATGCAAAGTTCAGTTAATATGCTTATATTAGTTTGTTGGATAATACTAGAATGTTACCCATCACTACATCTATTCTAACAGCAGATTATATGTTTTCAAGTAGCTAAAATGTTAATGTTTGTTTATTGGCAAACAGTAGATTACAATAGGTTAACTGCTAAAAGCTGTTAATATGGTGTATATAGCTTTAATGTTAACAAAAATGCTAATGCTTTCAAACAACCATGGTAGGTAACATTAGTTGATTAACACTCTCTTTAGCCAGTTGAAGCCTACACACTATCATGACCTAAAATGGAAAACATTTGTACAAATGTGAGCAAACATAATACTTTTGTACATAATTTTATGCTATATATACTATACCAACTGAAGTTCAAGTGATTGGGTGATGGATCGAAAAACAAGACTTTTTTTCAATTATCTATGAGTTTTGTCTTTAAAATCCAATTCATAATCATAATTGCTTGTTTAGGCCCAATAGTTGTTTGAAACCTAAAATAGGCCAACATGCTTTATCGTACGAATCCCATTAGTGTCCTAGACAAGAATGTGAACAAGACAAGACAACAAAGTGTAAGAGACTGTAGTTCTGGAGTGATATCTACTGGTTGTTTGAGTTAACATTTTAAGTCACAACAATCCAAGCAAACTCAAAAATATATCGACTATATTTCTATATGAAACATAATTTCCTTCATTTCCTTTTTGGTTAAGCTGTCTACAGAAAACTGTCACTGGCTGAAAGCCAGGAGTTAATCATAGTTTACCATTCAATAATATGAAGTCGTCTTTTTGTCTTTTACCAGGTTGGTAAAAGAAAACGAGGTGAAACAGTGGAAAGAACAAGCAGATGAAATGCGAAAAGGTAAAAAAAAATGTCTATATCCACGTTGGATCTGAGTCTCTTTGGTTGTCGTGGACTAAAACTATATGCACCTTTTCAGAGCATCAAAAGCTGCAGCAACGCTTCGAGAAGAAAGTGAAGGAGTGCGAAATAAAGAACAAAGAGAAAGACGAGATGATGGAGACACTGAACAAGATGAAAGATAAGCTGGAGCGATTGAGCAACGAGCACAAACAGGCTAAACAACAAGTGGATGAGCTGACGACTCAACTGCAGCAGCTCAGCTCTGTAAGGTCACACATTTAAACTCACAGGAGTAACGTTTCTGACACATTAAATGTTGCATCTTTATCTTGTGGCTCTGAAAATGCTCTCCTCTCCCCCTAGAGCTCAAGCGTTCCAGGAGGACCTCCAATCAACCCTGGTGGTTTAGCTTCACCTGTATCAACTTCCATTTCTCCTGGTGCTCCTCCTCCGCCTCCACCACCACCTCCCCCCCCGCCCCCAGGTGGTCCCCCAGCATTTGGCATGGTTCCATTAGCACCTCCTCCTCCAGGACTTTCTTTAGGGATGGTAGAGAAGAAGAAAAACATCCCTCAGCCATCCAGCGCTTTGAAGTCCTTCAACTGGAGCAAATTACCAGAAGTAAATTTCACTTCCCATTGAAGTGATTGTTATTTTATCCTATTTTTTGCTGAGTTAGTTCAAGGTATTTAAGTTTTATCTTTGCAACTGTGGACAAAGAAGTCTTATGTCCATCCATTGATTTCCAAAACTTAGTCAGCTCCTTCTTATAATATCAAAGCATTCCAAGTTTCTAAAGGGATATATAAATCTTCTAGGTGCCTCTGCATCTGCCACGTTGTTGGAAATCCTCCACAAGAAGGCATCTGAGAGAGATCTTCATAAGAGTCTTGAACAGTCTCACCTGTCCGTCACTCAATCAGTAGAGCAACAATCATGGTTAATCATGATCTTTGTATTTGGCCCCAATCTTTTGCTTTATCAATGGACTATATTATAGAAGTCCCCACATTACTTCAAACAAAGCCCCAATCTGTCGGTCTATCCATTCCCATCCTATCACAACTCCTGAGAAACCGAAATAGTTAAATCCTCACTTGCAACAAAGACTGACCAATGACTAGGGCTGGGTTTTGATTTAAATTTCAAGAATCGATTCGATTCCGATTCTCAAGAGTTAGATAAAATTATAACTATCCAAGTCAATCTGATCCGATTCAATCTGATCTATTTCAATATAAATATGGGTCAGTGCTATAAAAAAACATTTTTTTTAGCTCTTATCTTAATTACACTGAACAAAAATATATACACAACACTTTTGGTTTTGCTACCTTTTGTATGAGATGAACACAAAGATCTGAAACATTTTCTACGTACTCAAAATAATTTCTCTCAATTATTGTTCACAAATGTGTCTAAATTTGTGATAGTGAGCACTTTTCCTTTGTTGAGATAATCCATCCCACCTTATAGGTGTCCTATATCAAGATGCTGATTAGACTGCATGATCATTGAACTGGTGTGCCTTAGACTGGCCACAATAATAGGCCACTGTGAAATGTTCTATTTTATTTTAATGGGGGGTCAATGGACTCAGAAAATCAGTCAGTATCTGGTGTGACCACCATTTTCCTCATGCAATGCAACACATCTCCATCGCATAAAGTTGATCAGGTGGACGATTGTGGCCTGTGGAATGCTGGTCTACTCCTTTTCCATGGCTGTGCGAAGTTGCTGGATATTGGCAGGAACTGGAACACGCTGTCATATATGGCAATCCAGATCTTCACAAACACGTGAAGTGTCCGGTGAGTATGCTGACCATGCAGGAACTGGGATGTTTTCAGCTTCCAAGAATTGTGTACAAATCCTTGCAACATGGGGCTGGGAACTTTCATGCTGCAACATGAGGTCATGTTATTTAAAATGCCATCAATAAAATGCACACGTGTTCCTCGTCCATAACGCACGCCTGTCCATATCATAATGCCACCGCCACCATGGGCCACTCGGTCCACAACAATGACATCAGAAAACCGCTCAGACAACAGAACGCCACACACGCTGTCTGCCATCTGCCCTGAACGGCGTAAACCGGGATTCATCCATGAAGAAAACCCGTCTCCCACATGACAGACGTCATCGCATGTGAGCATTTGCCCACTCAAGCCTGTTACTACAACAAACTGGAGTCAGGTCGAGACCCCGCTGAGGACGATGAGCATGCAGGATGCAGTTTCTGACTGTTTGTGCAGAAATTGTTTGGTTATGCAAACCAATTGTTTCAGCAGCTGTCCGAGTGGCTGGTCTCAGACAATCTTAGAGGTGAATATGCTGGATGTGGAGGTCCACGACTGGTGTGGTGACATCTGGTCTGTGTTTGTGAAGCTGGTTGGATGTACACCTTTGGAGACGACTTCTAGTAGAGAAATGAACATTCATTTTAAGAGCAAAAGCTCTGGTGGACATTCCTGCTGTCAGCATCCCAATTGCAAGCTCCCTCAAAACTTGCGACATTTGTAGCATTGTGCAGTGTGATGCGCAAAAATCATGCCGTCTAATCAGCATCTTGATATGGCACACCTGTGAGGTGGGATGAATTATCTCAACAAAGCAGAAGTGCTCACTATCACAGATTTAGACAGGTTTGTGAACAATGTTTGAGAGAAATTATTTTGTGTATGTAGAAAATCTTTCACATCTTTAAGTTAATCTCAAAAAAAGTAGGAGCAAAAGCAAAAGTGCTGCATTTATATTTTTGTTCAGTGCATATGTCTGTAATTCAGTGACTTAACAGTTTGTCAGGAAAAAATCAGAATCAACATTTTGAGAACTAAGCGTTTAAACAGCTGTCTGGAGTTTTAAATACTATTTTATCTTTAAAAAAGGGCAAACAATTTAAACAGATTTTCAAACTTGTGAATCGATTTGAGTCTTAGAATTTTTATAAGAATCAATTCGCAATCGATTTTTTTTTTCAACACAGCCCCACCAATGACTTAAAAAAAGCAGTCCAGCTTTTGACCCATGGGCTTTGAGTAGGGTGATTAATTGGAGGTGAACCTAGCCTGAACATGACAACAAAACATTACTCACCAAAATCCAAGCTAATACTGCACCTTAAATTCATCCCCTTAAATCCCAGAAAAAAACAAGCTTAGACTTTTTTACAAGGAAGGTGTCAGAGTTAAAATACAAAGGGTATCATTACGTCTGCAAGACAGTGTAGTGGAGCTACATCCAGGTTGGTATGAGACTGTGATGTTTACTCCTTTGTCAGGTTATTCCTTGAACAGGACTTTAAAACACTAACTCCACAGACAGTTCATCAAGTTTTCATCAAATTCATTGCTGGTAAAGAGATCTGATAGTGCTGAACTGTACTGTTTATTTATTTCTTTGTTTGTTTCAGGCCAAGATAACAGGAACCATATGGAAAGAAATTGACGATCAGGAGGTTTTCAAAGTTCTGGATCTGGAAGAGTTTCAGAAGAGTTTCTCGGCTTACCAGCGACCAACAGTAATGCAACATACACACACTAAGCAACATCTAAAAAAAGAGTTAGTCCGTTTAGCACATGCACTGACAGCAGTTAGCAAAGCTTCAGTTAGTGTTTGAAACACCTTCACATAGTAAACAGAGTCGTTGGTCCTGGTTGTCTACAGAAAGACGCTGGGGAAACTGAGACTGTTAAGAAAGTCAAGGAGCTGTCTGTGATCGACGGCCGCCGTGCGCAGAACTGCAACATCCTACTGTCACGGTCAGTATCTGGGTCCGGGTCAAGGTTTCTGTGAGTTGGTGTGAGGCTTTATCCCTCTTCACTGTTAGAATCCTGTTGACACTGACCGTTTCTGGGTGTGGGTCTAGCACCAGCTCTGTGGCTCTGCTTCTGATTCTGTTTCTTGTTAATGTACCGGGCCACTTTCAAATAGTGGGTCAGACGACCTTTTTGTTGTCTACGTTTGGGTTTGGTCAGTTTCTGGGTTTGAAGGCGATTATCTGAGTTTGTTGGGCAGTCAGAAATCATTCCTGGAATCTGAGTCAGGTTCTTAGTTTGGGGGTCAGTCTAAAAACCTTTTTCTGGTACTGGGTCAGTGGGTTTATGGGCCCATCGCAGAACCTTTTTCAGAGTGTGCTTGTATGTCAGAATAAACTTCAACTCTATGAACCCATCTCAGACCCTGTCAGTTCCTAAGCATTGCTCTGTTTTGGGAGCTCATCGGTGGGTTGGGTCAGTTTTATGGAGTTAAAAATGAATGTTTGCGTTTGACAGATTGAAGATGACCAACGAGGAGATCTGCCAGGCTGTCCTGAGCATGGATGATCAGGAAGAGTTGCCCAAAGACATGTTGGAGCAGGTATAAAACAAACAACCTTCCACCATTTGGAGAGAAAAGCTTTATTCCAGTGTTTCAGACTTTCTGTATGAAGCAGGTTTAGTGAATCAGACGATGAAGGAAGCAAATAATTTTCCTTGCCCTGTGTGTCTTAGCTGTTGAGGTTTGTTCCTGAGAAGAGTGACATTGATCTTTTAGAGGAACATAAACATGAGCTGGACCGCATGGCTCGAGCTGACCGCTTCCTGTACGACATGAGCAGGTATGTAACGAAACCAACAAATCTGAAAACGGCACAAACGCCTAAATACTGACATCTTTGTCAGGCTGGAAATAAGGCTGGTAGGGTGTTTTTCTCTTTCACCAGACTCTGGGACAGGAACAGGGGTTCGGTGGTTCATTTAAAGCTGTTGTCCCAGAACACGTGAACTCCATTACGTACATTTAAAAAGGAAACTAGATTGAAAGCAAAGAAACTAAACTGATTAGAACCCCTAACCATGGTGGAAGAAAAGGGAACTGGGAGATGTAAAGAGGTTAAGCTTTCTGGGGCCTTTATATGTCATTTCTGGGTACTCCCGCTTTCTTGTCACTGTGATGTTGGTTTGAGGTTCAGTCCAGGTTCCAACCTTTATTGCCCATATATCTCTAGAGATAGGTAGTAGCCTCCCTTGAATTTGGAAAGTTTAAGCAGGCACACAAGATTGATTCAAAGGAAAACTGGTCTGAACTTCTTGGATCCAGTCTTTGAATCAGTTTGGGGTATTCTGATGAAAATAAACCAGAATGGCTTTAGTGGAAACTAGTTGTTATCTCTCACAGTTAGACTGATAGATGTTGATCCAAGTTTTTACTTAGATCCGTTCTTCTTCTAAACCAGAATCAACCACTACCAGCAGAGACTCCAGAGTCTTCACTTCAAGAAGAAATTCACTGACCGAATGTCCGAAGTCAAACCCAAGATTAAAGGTATGTTCTGATCTGGCTGAACCACGTTTGTGCACTTTCCTCATTGCCCTCTTCTCATTCTGTCTCTTCTTCCAGCTCTCGGTCTCGCCTCCACAGAGGTGGTCCAGAGCCACGGTCTCCGTCAGCTCCTGCAGGTGGTTCTGGCCCTCGGAAACTACATGAACAAAGGACAACGAGGAAACGCTTATGGATTCAAAATTTCTAGCCTCAACAAGATGGTTGACACCAAGTCCAGCAATGACAGGTATGATTCCCAACTCAGTTAGGTGAAGAGGAACCAAATCCCTGCTATTGACCTGAACGAGACCAATTAGATGGGTTATAGCGAATTATCCAGAGCAGGTGGGTGTGAAGGTTTGGCTGACTGTTGATGTGTTTGTAGAAGCATCACTCTGCTGCACTACACGATCACTGTGCTGGATAACAAGTTTCCTGCTGCTGCATCCTTCAGCAAGGAGCTGCAGAACCTCCCAGAAGCTTCTAAAATCAAGTAAAAAGGAGCCTATACACTCCCTGATACAAGTGCTCATGCAATGTATGCTACTGCCTGAAATGGGATAATTAACACCCCACCACCACTTGTCTGTCTTGGCAGCATGACTGAGTTGGAGAAGGAAATAAACACTCTGAGGTCTGGTCTAAAGAGCATCGAGGCGGTAAGATCAATAAAAGCATGAAATACTTGCTGAACCACATAGAATTATACATTTACATGCATGCGTTTATACAGGAGCTGCAGTACCAGCAGAATCAGTCCTCCCAGCGTCCAGTCGATAAGTTTGTATCTGTGGTCAGTCAGTTCATCACCGTGGCATCCTTTAGCTTCTCAGAAGTTGAAGATTCGATGCGAGAAGCAAAAGACCTGGTGAGTTTCTGATAGTAACGGTCTGTCAAATATGTTCTGGTGACTGTCTAGGAAGGGTCTTCATATTGTTCTACTAGTCTACTTTTAATCATCTTTTGGAACTTATGATCCAGACTTTCTTCTAACCTCTTGGAGGGGTGTTGAATAATATCTGCCTAATCTCTCTATCAAAGTTAAAGAAGTATTGCAGCTCTAGCGCTCTGGAACCTCTCCAAAGGTTCAGTTGGGTTCAGAAGGTTATAACATGCTTTTCTTTAGATTACAGAATTAACTCTTAAGTTCTTCTTTCCTGCTGAAGTTTGTTAAGGCACTGACATATTTTGGAGAGGATTCATCCAAACTGCTGCCAGATGACTTCTTTGGGACCTTCAACACTTTCCTGTCAGCATACGCTGAAGCCCGACAGGACAATGAGGATATGGTCCGACGGCAGGAAGAGGAGAAGAAACGGGCACTCTTGGAGGCTCAGGTCAGTATAGAAGCTGAACCTGAGTGGTTCTTCGGCAGCTGCCTGACAAATGGCTGCCTGTAAAGAATCGTGATCTTTGTTTGTCCCTGCAGAAGAGGAAAGACAGGGAGCAGAGAATGAGGAAGGCCAACTCACTTGAAAAGGAAGAAGGGGGAGAGTTTGATGACCTGGTGTCTGCGCTGCGTTCAGGAGAGGTCTTCGAAAAAGATCTGTCCAAACTGAACAACAGAAAACAGCGCAGACTCAAAGAACTTAGCAACCGAGAAAGACCTATGTCAACCCTGAGCCAGTACCAGGACAGGTAATAACCAGTACTGGTTCACTGGGACTGGAGCCGAGCCACAAACTGGATAAAAAAAAAAACTAGTTCTGCTTCAATGGAACTGGATGACCAATACTGCTTCAACAGGACTTAAACTGAATTGGTATCACAACAGAAATAGCCACTAACTGTCTCACTGAAAGAGCAACTAGCCCCCTTCCAGAGTCTTCCATCGGCTACATTTCCAGTTTGGAATATGTGGCAAAAAGAGGCTGCTGGTGGACCGAGGGACACACGTGGGCGGGAGGGGTGGACTGCATTAAGACTTCTGCATCAAGACTTCTTTGCTATTCCAAATCCAACTGGCTACAGAGGTGTGGCCAAGGTTGGGCTTGTGCTATGCTCCACAGCAGCAGGATGACTGTTGTCAGGAATTAATGCTGCATTCCATTTTTTCTCGGATACTCGAGTCGCTGTACACGAGAACGTGACGTAATTCTCCAATTAAAGCGTTCCAGTTTGTCTCACTACACTCTGAGTTGGAAAGAACATTGACGCTTTGAAGGCAGCAGCTGTCGAGGGGCGGGCTAGTCATTGTTATTGTTGTTAGCGACATAGCATCTTCAGCAGACCAGCATGAAAAACAAAGTAGTACATTGTATTGCACATACAGCAAGGCCATGCAATGTAAAAATTGGTGACCGGATTAAAGCGGAAATGTATTCAAGTGAGTAAGAGCATTTAAAACGACATTGAAATGACCAACATAGTACAAATACAAGAAAATACATCTCAACAAGGGTGCAGCCATCTTTGTTCTCCAAGCTGGCCGCTCTACTCAGTCTACTATCCAGAGATCCGAGTTGGAGCTCAAAATTTCCAACGCAATGGGGCCGTGTCTAGGTTTATTGATTACGCGAGACAACTGTGCGATTTCCAACTTTCCAACTCGGAAGAGTTAACTGGAATGTAGCATAAGGCTGATGTCTGCAATCAGGGCTGACCCAGTAGCAATGCCCTATTCAACAAGTGTAGTTTCAAGTTTTTAACTGAATAGGGCACTCCACTGACGGTTTTTGGTAGAAAACTAATGTTTTACTATAATGTACTAGAATACCTAAAATAATCACCAGACATGTAGACAGCACTATCAGACATTCATTTATACAGTTTATCTGTAATATATATCTTTGGGGGTGAGCTGCACTTGAAATAACCAGTGAAGTTTGTAACCATGCAGTACCGACTCACTGGGACTAAAAGCAAATGAATACTAGGACATTTGTCTGAACAGAAGGGGCTGACCCCTGACCTGTAACGGTTTATAATCAACAGCACCTTTCTGGGAGTGGAATATAATGTGAAAATGGGTTCCACCATGAGAAAATGGTTCTGCTTATGCTAAGGAGCCCATTAAAAGAAACTCATGTAGATTCGTTTCTAGAAAAATAATCCCACTCTTTGCTATTTTATTGCAACAAAGTTTCTTCACATTTCACCTTCAAACAAACCAGTATAGAACTACAACATTCCCATCACATCTCACATTTCTCTGCAGCCTGAAACCAGTTAAGGCTTCCATCGCTCAAAGAATCAGTTTAAAGATCCAGAAAAACAACTAAACTAAAACTGGGGCTACACAAAACAATTCGACCCTCGATTCTTAGTCCAGGAATGTCGGCTTGAGTCTGCATTTGTTGTGGTCAGTCTGCAGGACAAGTTGGCGCGGATATCTAATTGTGTGAGATGACGACTTGAATCTGCATGTGTGTTGTGAGTGGGACCCAACTATCTAAGTGACGTGGTCCAGTCTTGCAGGGAGAAGACACTAGAAGAAAATACTTTTATTTGAACTGGTGAGGGCCGGCTTCTCCAGGAGCGGGACAAGAAGGCTAAGCTCATATTGATTAAACTGTGTTTGGTAAATATTATATAATGTTTTGCATTGGTTGGTGAGGAATTTCGTTTTTTTGTGCACACTGTCCTCCATATTGGCCAACATTGGCTTATTAACTATCAAAGACGCCTGAAGGACTTCAGTTCCATTTTTGTTTTGGAAGAAGCTACTTTTTCCACAATAGCGATGCAGCCCAAAGAATTATATTATTGTCTGCAAAAATAGAAATAACATTTTTTAGAGTAGAGCAAACATTCCCAGTCGTTCCCAAACCCACAACCAACCTCAGATAAATGTTCCAACCTCTAATAAGAGTATAACACAGAATACAACCACACCATCCTAATCTTTTTCACTTAAACACAACACATCTTATGTTTTGATACAGAAGTATCACCTCTCTATACACTCAGACTGCCTTCTATTAGCGCCACCTACTGGTATATTTGTACCTTGAAACTGTCACACTTTGCATGTTTCCACAAGAGTTTTAGGGCTCAGATGTGATCCCTCAGTTTCTAAGTTTCTAAGTGTGTCATCTCCAGTATTTAAGTCAAGGAAAAGCTGGTCATCTTGTAGTGTGTCCCCAGCTTTAGACATGCAAATTCCCTTAAAATAAAGACAAATAAACAACAACAAAAAATAATGTTTTTTAGTATTCAGCTAGGTGTATTATTGTTATTATCTGTTGTTTGCTAAGGCACTTATTTTTCACGTTTGTGGCTCAGAACCAATCGGAATAATCTGAGGTGAATGATCACCTGGAGGCCATCTTCAGAGTTGTGGATGTGATTCTGAAGGGGACGTGCAATAATAGAACCATCAGTGATGACTGATGATTATTTATGTCTGATTAATTTTTAAACCAGTTTAATAATGTTTAATAGTCAATTATATTAGCTAACATAATACAAATATTCCAAGATTGTGGTTTTACATGAATTAATAAATTTAAGGATTTAAAAATTGTATATTTAAATAATCCGCATGAAATAATCAGTGTTGAATAAATGTGTTCTCCAAATAATTTTTTTTTCATTTAGTTCTAAGTTCTGTGTGATTTGTATTTTTTTTCTGATGTTAAACAGTTAAAATAAATAAAACTGTATCCAGTTTCTCTATGACTCACTTTCGTCTTAATAAACTGATTGTTATATGAAAATGATCCTGAGGCAGCACAGAATTATAACCCAAAGACTGAAACGAATGTAGCCCAAGTCGTGGATACATCTGCCATAGTCCATGTATTATGAATTTCCTCAAAATTCCTGAATGGAGTTTAATTTCCAATCCCCCCCAAGACTGGTATCATTCCTGTTGCTTGTGCATCTTTTTCTTTGAGCCTTCAACTTTTCAGCCTTATCCACTCACCTTTGCATACAGCAGTAACCTTTAGTGCATTACCATTCTGATTGCTGGCGTCACTGAATGTCAGCTGGACAACTGTGGGGGTCCAGAGGCTTCTGTGTGACTTTTTAGGCTATATGACACAATTACTGATTATTATTATTATTTGCTATTAAAAGGCTGTTCAGTGTATTTTATGGATGTGAACAGAAACTGATACGGATAGTTCAAATTGGGCAGAATTATACATTTCCTACGAGGCAAAAAGCTATGTACTATATTCAGCTTTAACCATAAACACTAAATGATGTTATTTTTTAATCAACTTTTTTAAAGATGATAAATATTTGGAGGTGTTTGTCGCCCCCTAGTGGAGGTTTCCGCTTAAATCAAAGCTACGTTCAGGAACCTAGTTAAAATCACGTACATTCCAAAAGTCTCATCAGATTCCACAAAGACTCAACAGTGGGATGGATGTGATGTGTGAACGTACGTGAACGTGATAACCTGGGGCACCCTTCTCTTCCGCCTCCGTGAGACGTTCAGGACTACTCGGAATTTAAATATCCAGGCTGCAGAACTCCACTTCCTTAAACTGCAGGGAGATTGTTGTGGTTCGTTGGATGTGCAACGGAGTAGCTCCTTGGTTCCGATTCGTTTGAGAGGCGGGGAGGACCATGGTGTTCGAGGACATCCAGTACGATGATATTCTGTTCGAGGCGGTAAGTCCTGGTTCTGCTGTCGAGACGAGGTTCTAGGCGAGGTTCAGGGCCGAGCTTGTGAAGTTCCTATATAACGGAGAAGGGTTCGGAGCAGAGGGTCCATCATTAGGTTCTGTACGTGTGTGCCCGCAGGCTGTGGGGAGAGGGACCTTCGGAGTGGTCTTCAAAGCTGTGTGGAGAGGAAAAGATGTGGCCATCAAGACCATCGAGAGCGACGCAGAGAGGAACGCCTTTCTGGTGGAGGTATGGACCCAGGATTTATGGGTTGGAGGAGACTAAAACCCGGGTTACAGCCAGGTTAAGTCCAGTTGAACCAACTCTGATTGTAGAGCTGAGCACCGTTTACTAGCTAAAGAGTCTTTTTTAGTGTCATATCTACTAAATAAAATATATCTGGTGCAACGAAACTTATTTGACCCTTAGGAAAAATATCACTTATTAATATATAATGTATGATACATAAGATTGTGGTGATAGCCTAATTATTCTAGAAAATGTGCATTTTGGGGTGAAAGAGGACATATAAGACAAGCTTATTTAAACTGAATGTCATGTGCACAAGACGATCCTAAAGGTTTTAAAATTAAATGAAATATCACATGAAATGCAGGGAGGATATAACACAAAACTTGTGTGAAAATGCTGATATTAAAGGCATAAAAGAAACAAATATTTCTTAGTCAGAATATATGATCTAAAGGTGCTGTGAACTAAAATGTTTTCATGTATTATCTAACCAAAAGTTCCTTCACCTCTCAGGTTGTCCGGGAGTTTGTTCCAGATCTGAGGAGCATAACTAAATGCTCCCTCACCTTGCTTACTTCTAGTCTTGGAATCGCTGAGAAATCAGGTTTCTAAAGACCCGATGGGTCTACAACATCTCTAAAGTTCGGCCTGGAGGACATTTCGGGCCCTTTGAATAATGTTGTGGTCCTAAAAAATTCTGGAAAGGAGAAATTCTGGCTTCCTGGCACAAGCAGTCGATGCAGATACAGTTTTTTTTTAATCTTTACGACAACATTTTCACAGACAAATTAAATTTTAAAAGTTAAACATTGTATGCATAAAAATATCTCTAATTGGTTTTCTGGGGTTTCTAAATTTTTTTGTAATTTTGTAGTAAATAGAACCACAAACATCTGGCAATTCTAACTTAAAATTGTAATGGTGGCTGCTCCTCCCTTTATTGATACAGCAGAAGGCGCTCTGTTCCATTCTTGTAGCATAGCTAAGACAAAATAAATTATTCAAACCAAAAAAACATTCAGTTATGTTCAATTTAATAATAAAAAAATCATTTACAATTCATTATTGAGCACATAAAATAAGAAATGGAACAAGAGATTCGTGGTCCCAAGTGCTTTCATTGCGATTCTGGCAGAAAATATGGACACCCCTGACGTAATGGCTCAAATTTTAGAAGCAATTCAGACAAAATCAAAATCAGCTAAAGACCATTTAGTGCTGTGTCAACCAATTCCAGAAGTCTAGGTGTTACACACATGAAACTTCGATTTAGCCTTGTGACTTTTCTTGATTACTATTAAGCATTCAGAGATATTTTCATGTATTTATCAATTACTACAGACTACTGCAAGTATTATTTATTTATGACTTCAAGACTCAAGTCAGACAAAAACAAAAACCCCAATAAATATACAAAAATAAAGAAAAGGGAACACTAAAATAACACATGCTAGATCTGAATAAATGAAATATAATTTATTTACATATTTGAATGTGCTGACAACGTCACACAAAAAATCTCAATGGAAATTCAGTTTATCAACCCATTAATTTCTGGATTTGGAGTCACACTCATAATTTAATTGGAAAAACACTACAGACTGATTCAACTTTGATGTAACATCCTTGAAGCAAGTCAAAGGCTCAGTAGTGTGTGTGGGTCTCCACTTGTCTTTATAACCTCCTGACAACACTTGGAAATGCTCCTGATGAGGTCGTGGATGGTCTCCTGAAGGATCTCCTCCGAGACCAGGACTAAGGCATCCACCAAATCCTGGACGGTCTGGTGCAATGTGGCGTTGGTAGATGGAGCGAGAAATGATCTACCAGATGTGCTCAATTGGATTCAGGTCTTAGGAACCAGTCCATAGCATCAATGCCTTCCTCTTGGAAGAACTGCTGACACACTCCAGCCACATGAGGTCTAACATTGTCTTGCATTAGGAGGAATCCACGGTCACCAGCAAATGATCTCACAAGGGGTCTGAGGATCTCATTCTGGTACCCAATGGCAGTCCGGCTACCTTTGGTGAGCACATGGAGGGCTGTGCAGCCCCCCGAAAGAAATGCCACCCCACACAATTACTGACCCATTTCCAAACTGGTCATGGGCAAAAAAAATCTGTTGAATTAATTAATTAGAATTTTTTTGTTGTGGGGGATTAAAAAAAAGTAAATCGTTTTTTTTTGTGCAATGGCACATTTTTGGCTCGTCGGAGCTGCCATAGCTGAATTGGTATGGGTTTGTTGCAACTGACGTGAAGCAAGAGACCCCACGCTGTTACATTTGCCTGAAGCCCATCGTAGTCAAAGGCAGCAGCACCACAAACTTCTTCAAACGGCTGAAACAGAGGCATCAAGCTGAATATGAAACTAACAAATCTTAGCTAAAAAACAGCTAACTGTGGCCGAATCATTTGCAAAGTTGTCTGCCGTTTGTACCTATTGCTTTTCTTAATAAGCGGTGGGACTAAAGACTCTGTCACATGTGCTCAGTGTGAACCTGCTTTTATCTGTGAGGAGCACAGGGCATCAGTGGTGAATTTGCTAATCTTGGTGTTCTCTGGCAAATACCAAACGTGTCTGTGGACGTTGGGCCTTCATACCACCCTCAGGGAGTGCGTGTCTGACTATTTAAACAGACACATGCACATTTATGGCCTCCTATAGGTGATTTTTTGCAGGGCCCTGGCAGTGCTCCTCTTGTTCCTCCCTTTCACAAAGGAGGAGGTAACGATCATGCTGCTGGTTGTTGCCGTCCACGTCTCCTGATGTACAACTGGCCTTTCTCCCGGTAGCGCCTCCATGCTACGGACCCTACGCTGAAAGACACAGCTAAACCTTCTTGCTACAGCTTGCATTGATGTGCCATGCTGGATGAGCTGCACTACCTGAAACAGTTGTGTGGGTTGTACTCTCTGTGTCATGCTACCATTAGAGTGAAAGCATCACCAGCATTCAGAAGTGAACAAATCATCAGCCAGAAAGCATAGGAACTAAGAAGTGGTCTGTAGTCACCACCTGCAGAACCAATCCTCTATTGGTCTTGCAAATCGCCTATAATTTCCACCTGTTGTCGATATCATTCGCACAACAACATGTGACATTGTCAATTAGTGTTACTTCCTGAGTGGACAGTTTGATTCCACTATATATATATATATATATATATATATATATATATATATATATTCCACTTTTCTTCCTGCTGTGTTGGTTTGATTCGTTTGCTTCTCAGCCGGCGTCAAGCTGATACCATGAATGCTTTTTTTAATGCAAAAATCTTTGCTTGCATGTGTGAAGCTCCGGCAGCTGTCCCGGGTCAGTCATCCCAACATTGTGAAGCTGTATGGCTCGTGTGAAGACCCGGTGAGTACACGACAGCTCACTGCAACATTTACATTGTTCAGCATCAGGTTGTACTTGGAGAGTGCTGGGTAGTTTTGTTTGTTTTCAGAAGGAGAAATTAATTTATTTAGACCCGAGTCATTATATGCCATCTTTGGATTCAACTGGACTGATCAGTAATCACAACCACGTTTATTGGAATAAGGTGTTGTGTTAAAAGCTTTGAATAATAAATAATATAAATTAGCATAATCTAATAAATAATCGGATAAAGTTAAATTCAATTAAAGGTCATTTGATGATTATTTCTCACCATAACTAATCAAAAATAGTGAACAAATGTAGAGGTTAACTGTGGTTAATGTTTCTGGTTTCACCAGTTATTCTGAGTTTCAGCTCCTCTCTGTGTTTTATTTGCGTTGTCAGGTGTGTCTAGTGATGGAGTATGCAGAATGTGGTTCTTTATACAACCGTGAGTCTCCTCCTTTTGTCATGTAATTTTTTTGTTCTCGAGAAATATTGTGGATTTCTTCTGGTTTTTTGTGCTTTTTTGTTACATTTAAATGTTTCAGATTATCAAACTACTTACTTTTACAGAAATAATCTAAGGATATACAAGATTTTGTTCGAAATGAAGGTTTAATTCATTGATGGGGGAAAAAAACCAAAAAACTATCCGAACCAACCTGCCACTGTGTGAAAAAGTCTAAGCTCAGCAGTCATCGAGAGTTTGCTTGTTATGTCTTTTACGTTTCTGTGGAGATTTGTTTTAATTCAACCACATCGTAGAATGTGTTTTAATGTCTGATATAAAATTAGTTTGATAATCGGAAACATTTAATATTGACAAAAAAAAAGCAAAAAACTAAATACATTTGAAAGAGTTTTTCATGGTTTTAAGTTTTCTCCTCTGTGTGTGTTTCACCTTGTTGCAGTCCTGCACAGCGCCGACCCACTGCCTCATTACACGGCCGCCCACGCCATGAGCTGGTGTCTGCAGTGCGCGCACGGCGTTGCCTACCTGCACAACATGAAGCCCAAAGCTCTGATCCACAGAGACCTCAAACCGCCAAAGTAAGAGCACCGTTATTTTGTTTCGGGCCATTCGCACCCACCCCACCCCCTATTTGGGTGGCGCGGCGTTGTTTTGAGCGTTTTCTGATCCCTGAAGATGTGTGCGCCTCTGTTTCAGTCTGCTGCTCGTAGCTCGAGGTACTGTGCTGAAGATCTGTGACTTTGGAACCGCTTGCGACATTCAGACCTACATGACTAACAACAAAGGCAGCGCAGCTTGGATGGCGCCCGAGGTGTTTGAAGGTCCGTGGTGTTTCCGTGCGACATTTCGCAGAGCTCTTGGTTGCCTGAGCTTCTCCTCCACTCCTCCTGTCCTTTTCTGTTCTGCAGGGAGTAACTACAGCGAGAAGTGCGACGTGTTCAGCTGGAGCATCATCCTGTGGGAGGTCATCACCCGCAGGAAGCCCTTCGAAGAAATCGGTGGCTCTGCATTCTGCATCATGTGGGCCGTGCACAGAGGTGGGCTACACCTGAACCTGATTGTGCAGAGTGATGCTATGTGTCCTGCAGCTTCGTCTTCAAACTAACACCCTGGTCGTTGGGATGCAGGTACTCGTCCTCCTCTGATCAAAGACCTCCCCGAACCCATTGAGACTCTAATGACCCGCTGCTGGGACAAGGAGCCCAGTCAGAGACCGTCTATGAGCGAGGTCCGGGACACCATGAGCTGCTTAATGAAGGTAATGTGCTTCAGGCCTACAATAACTGCAGCAAAGTGAGACAGTTTAAATCATCAAGCTGCCACCAGCATTCATTACCTGGTCGTGTGTGTTCCAGTATTTCCCAGGCTCTGATGAACCCCTTAATCTTCCTCACCAGTCCTCATCCAATAGAAGTGGCTCCTCTTCTGGAGCAAGCACAGGTAGCTGATGTCTCGTTTCCACTGCGCGGTACAGCAAAAGTCGGTTGTATGATGAGCTATACCGCTCAGTGGAAACGAGGGATAACAAATTCATAGAAGTAGCTAAAGTATGCATCTCTCCGAAGCTGTTTCTGTTTCCTTCCAACAGTCAGTGAAGCTCTGTGTTTTCATGTACGGTCTTCAGGCTCATGTGCCGATGGAACCATTAACGGTAATCGCAGTGACGACACCAAACACAGATCCGCAGCTGGTAGTGAGGACACCCTGCAGAGCTCTGAGAACAGAATCCCGCTGCAGATCAGAACACCCAAGGTAACAGAACCCTATGTAATATATTTAAACAGACGCCGGGCCTAAACACAAGAACATGCCTAAAGCCGGGATCATACTATGAGGTTTTTCGTCCGTGAGAGCCCTACTGAGCTCTAGAGATGTGTCACACTGGACGTTGGTCCAGTTGGCCTAGCTGTAGCAGGACGCACCAAAAACCAACGTCACCAGTGACGCACCATAAGTCACAGACAGACGGACAGAGGCAAGATAACGACAAGGAAATGGACAACAAATACTTTTGTTTCTAGACTCTGAATCAAAAGGGAGATGAGGAAGAAAAGAAGAATCTGGACATGTTCATGGCTGGTAAAAAGGGGAGTTTGGGATGCCTGTTCTTCAAAATGCGCTTTGTTTAGCATAATCGTAGCTGACACGTCGCTCTAGGGGCGCGTTTAATTGTGGTCAATGTCAGACTGGAGTTGTAGAATTTCTGACTCTGCCTGAAGATGGCAGATGGCTGGTTTTGGTCGCAGATGCAATAAATACACTGTTGGGCAGCACGTCACAATGCATAGCCACAGACCTGCGAATCACCGTTTTTCATCACGACATAAGTAAAGGTCTAGGACGGCCGTTATCGCACAGTGTGATCCCGGCTTAATGCAGCCAGTCTGTCTGACAAGGGATCCAACAGAACCTTCTGATTCTCTTCACCAGACTCCTTCACGGTGGTCCGCCATGTCCAGGACCTCCAGCTTGGAGAGTCAAAGCCCCGCCCACATCAGCAGCTCTGTCAACACTTGCAGCCAATCAGAGCTCAGAACCTTTACTTCTACAGGTAAGCATAATTTAAAGCAGGTGTCTTCCTTCTCCAGTGGCATTATGTCAGCTAACTGCAGCGGCTCTGAAGCGTCAGATGGAGGCTTACAAATAAAAACTTCCCGCGGTTTCAGCACACATCTGCACATTTGCTGTTACTTTTACTGTTACTTTACTGTGAGTTTTTTCACTGTTAGCTGTACTTTGCATCTTCAGTTATTTTTACTATAACTGTTACTGTTAGTACTGTATACTGTCTCATTTCTCTTAATCTTAATTTTATTTTTAAATAAGCATTACTAGTGGTAGCCTTTATTCTGGACACTTACCCCTCCTTTCCACAGGACGCGTCAGCAGCATGTTACAGCAGCAGCACGTCATACGCGGCTGTTAGCCACCGCTGTAATCAGTATAATGAGCGTCATGTCGCAGCACTTTTCTAAATATTCGCGGCAGTCCTATTTTCTACGCGGTTCGCCTGTAAAACGTGTACATTTCGACAGGAAATCTGACGGCTCGGCATCCGGAAAATGTCAAAATAAAACAAAGGTGCTTCTTTCCGGTAGCTTTACTTACCACCTGTGCGGCCCCATGAGAAGTCAGTAGGTCGCGGGAGGGTCCACACTACCTTGGATCGCCACTAACATTATTCTTTTGCACTTCGAGGGATTTTGTATATTCCCTGACATAACATAAACTTATTGGCGAATGTAAAAAACACAGAACATTAAAACAAAGACCTTTTGGAGCCATGTTGTAGTATTTTTCCTGCTTGTTGTTGCGTTTACTGACGAAACCACGCGTGATTTTGCTGATCTCGTATGATTTCGGGCCCTCTCGGTGACAGCTGCTTCCCTGCTGCTACGTGCTGCTGACGCCCCCCGTGGAAAGGGCCAAGCAGCAGAATACGCGAGTAAAACGTGCTGCTCCTGTAACATGCTGCTGACACGTCCAGTAGAAAGCCCGGGTTAGTCTAACATACAAACAACAACTACCTGCTACAACCTAAGAGAGACGACTGTTATACAAGTGTTCCCGTATCCTTAACTGGTAGCGTCTAAGACAAAACGATAAGATTTTCAGAATTGTTCAGCCTACAACTACATTTAAAAATCAAATTTCTTAAAACTGCCTTTAGGGTGCTCAACCTTGCATTTACAAACGTCTCACCTCAGTCGCCCATCTAGGGCTTCCTCGATATCAAACGCAGAGCGTCATTATAGGCAAACTACGCATATTGCCTTTTTTGTAATTAGTCCATAGGTAGTTGCAGTGTTTGTAAGATAAAAATCTAAAACCTTCCTTGGTTCAACAAACCAGAACCACGCAATACCTAGCAGCTGCTGTAGAGCTGCAGTACTTGTACTTAGAACTAGCAAGTCATCAGCATGCATCAGGCTATTTATGACAATACTGACGGCCACACAGCCGGTCCTACAGACTTTTAACTTCACTAATAAGTCATCCATGTACAGGTTAAAAAGACGAGGAGATAAAATGCCTTCTTGTCTAACACCATTACTGACCTTAAATGGCTCTGAAATACTGTACCGTATTTTATCTGTAACATTTGCTGACCATAACAAGATGCGAACAATATAGCTTGGAACACCTCTTTGCAACAGCTTAATGAAACATTTTCTATGATTAACCCTATCAAATGCCTTGGATGCATCTTTGAAGCACTGAAAAACTTAGGAGTTCTGTTTTCTATCTGGTGATGATCTCCTTTAAAGCTTATATACACGTGTCTTTGCCAAGATCAGACTTAAAGCCAAACTGTTACTGGTATTTCACCGTTTACTGTATTAGTAATTACTGCTTCACTGACACTTTTGCTGTTTGATTAGTGTTGCGTTACTGTTGCGCATTTACAGTTGTTGTTATTGTTGCTGTTATGCTACTTTACAGTAATGCTACCTTTACATTGGTGTTCATTGCAGTTGAGCCTAGTTAATTGTTTTTTTTGTTACTGGACTCTGTACTGTCAGTTAGATGGTTTATTGCGACTATTGCTTCACCGTTTATTGTTCTGTTAATAACTTTACTGTTACTTTTGTAACTAGTAGTTCACTGTTATTTTGCTGTTTTTAAATTTACAGATGTTGCTTTACCGTTACTCTTACTTTCCCAGTCAGTAATAGTATTACTATTAATCTTACTTTATAGTTACTATTTTATTTAAGGTTACATTAATGTACTTTTTCTTCACTTGTACTATTAGGTTTACTTTAACTTTACTGTTACTGCTAGTTCCGTTGTTTTACATTCTTTACTCTTCTGTTACCCTTAAAATCACAGTTATTATTATTATTATTATTATTATTATTATTACTGCTACTTTATAGTTACCACTGCATTTATTGTTGTATAACGGCTGGGTAACATGAATATTATACTTACTTCGCTTGTACTGCCACTTCTAATTTTATGTTTCTGTTACTTTACTGTTACCACTAAGTCACTGTTATTTTGTCTTGATTTTATTTTTACTCTAACTTCAGATTTGCTGGTATGTTACTGCTACTCACCTTTTTTGCTACTTAATTAGCTAACTTAATTACTTTATTGTTACCTTTATTGCTACACCACTTTAATCCTAATTTACTTTTTTCTGTTACTGTTAGTTTAGTGTTACTGTTAAATTACAGTGACTGTTATGTTAATGTTACTCTGCATTTTTTAGACTGTTTCTGCACAATTAATGCTACCGTGCTTTTCATCATCCATTAATATTACATTAATGTCACTTTACTGTTACTTTGTGTTCAGGTTCCGAGGGATCAGAGAGTCCGGTTCCCTCTGTGTACTTGAAATTAGACCACCAATTACAGGTAATTATTGTTTTGTTTTTACTTCAATGTCCTGACCATGTAGCTTATTTTCTACAGACTATTACCTGTCCATGCTCATGGTGTTCAACTGTTCAAAAGTGAATCCAATATGGATCCGGTGGTTGAAAAGAATGTCGCCAAACTCATTAAACCACATGTTGCATTTACAGACAAAATAAAGTTGAGGTTTACAGCGCTGATCATTAGGAAAATTGGCCCATCTTTTGGTGTTTGATTGTCTGATTAACTGACATAAACTGTCCGTCTGCACTATTTTCTTCCTGTGTATTCGTCTCTGAGTCGTGTTCTTGCCCTCAGCCTTTGGCTCCTTGTCCAAATTCCCGGGAATCCATGGCCGTGTTTGAGCAGCACATACGAATGGCTCAGGAGTACCTGAGAGTCCAGTCAGAGATCGCACACCTGCTGAGCAGAAAGTATGTTTTCCTCCACCTATGGGGGATATTGACTTCTTTTAGCTTAGCTTGAGGTTTTATTTGGCTTGTAAAGTGTCTATTTAGTCCAACTGAACTCTCCTGGTCCCAGTAAGCTCCGTGATACTTATCAACTTATTTGTGATGCTTTCTGTTCAGAGAGGAGCTCATCAAGGAGCTGGACCAGGAGCAGAAGGAGCAGCAGAGCTCTTCACGTCTTATCCAGGAACACAGCAAGCTGTTGGAAGACAACACCAACCTGTCGGCTGTCTGCCAGGACCTGAGGAGCAAGCTGAGTCTGATCCAGGGTCAGAACCAGCCCTACAGCTGAGACTGAGCACCGTTCCATGCACCGGTTTCTGATTCTGGTCCATGAACCTCTGTCAGATGTAACATATTAGGTCCACATCTGCATCATGCTGGACCTGTTTCTTCAACTTCATATACCAAACCAGCAGTCTGTAGCGGAGCTGTTCCAGAGTCAGGCTGATCCTGAGGTGAAGAGCTGAAGTTCACGATGAGGTCTGAGGGACTCGCTGCTGAAATATAAGGCTTAAGATCGGCTAAAGAACTGCAGAGTCGAAGGTGTAGAATTGTGAACACTGATTTTACTAATTCCCCCACTGAACTCCTTAAATGATCTACTTTTACTTTTCTATTTTTATACTCTAAACTTCTTACTCCACTAAAACTGACTGCTTCTAATAAGTGGATTAAAGAAAAGGTTTTCTTTACAAAACTAATGAATAAATTTTGGCCCAAACTTTAAGACCGGACTCTATGTACCTCATGTAATTCTGCTTTAGAACAGCAAGTGTCACTTTTTCCCTCAGAACAACCTGAAATTATTTGCAGAAAAAAAAATCAAATTTCAGTAGATTATCTGAAAGGGTTTAAATATCCCTCCTGTTAGGACTGGGCGATTATGATAATAAAATAATCGTAATTATTTTCACTACATTGAACCATCTCGGTTTTTGATTTTTGTCTAATCAAAACAATAATAATAAAAAATTTTATTTAAAGTGACAGTGTGTAGTTTTTGCAGTACATCTTTGACAATAGCCATTAAAATATTATGTAATAATAATTACGTAAAGCACATTAATTGCAAAATATTGGCGATATTGTAAAATATGACTTTAAAAATCAGTTTTAAAATACATAGGCGCGGGTCCTCTTTTCAGGGAAAGCCATATTAGATGACGTCTTTACTTCTACAAGAGCCCGGATGGACAAAGCGCACGGAACAAGCCCGCTATTAAAACATTGATTTCCCCTCAAAATGCAAAAAAGTTTCGCCATAAATACATTTTTACCTCTTCGCTAGTTCCAAGCGATGAAAGAGAGACTGATGTGCTCGTCATGTTCCTGCAAATAGATAATTCTCAGGGAATTGAGCTTTTGAAAACAGCACTAGTTGGACCTCAGTTGTTGAGTTTCTTACTGGAAGACACAGATACCGCATGCTTGAGATAATTTTGGTAGGCACTGCCCCCTACTGGCTGAAAATTACACACTGTGCCTTTAACCTTCACTCTTGATGTTGCATACAGATTGTGCATTCTGTTCCTGTTGTATTTCCTATAACATCACATTAAAACTGAGTGCTAAGGCTAACTGTTGTTGGTCGCAACAATTTCGTTTTATTTATCATCTTCCTTCTGTCCATTTTCTTTCACAATTCTTCACCAGCTGAATACTCTTGATTAAGCACTTTCAGTTTACCTACCAGGTGACCTCCACCTTCACACTACTAAAACCTTTTCTGCATTGTGATTAGCTTGAAAACAAGTACAGTTGGCATAACAACTAGAGCACACCACGTCATTATCGCGATCAAGCGTTTTAATATCACGATTTCGATTAAAATTTGATTAATTGCCCAGCCTTACCTCCTGGTGGGATGTTAGAGATTTTTTTTTTCCAAAGAGAAAGGTTTGGTGCAAGTGGCTGACACTAAACACTGCTCATCACCACTAAAATACATGTGGTGGTAGCATCATGCTGTGGGCAGCAGGCGCCGGAAGGCTTTTAAACGTAGAAGACATAATGAATGCAGTAAAATATAGATGCATTCTGTGACGTCAGTTTTCTACAATCTTCAAGAGAACATTTATTTTCCAGCAAGATGAAGACCTGAAGCATCCGGCTAGCTGCACAGAAATAACTTGAAGACCAAAAGATGGATCTTCTGGAGTGGCCCACTCAAAGCAAAGGCCTCAGTCAGAATGAGAAGTTGCATCCTGTCACAGCTAGAACAGTTTATCAGGAAGAATTGAGGAAAACTGCTGCATGACTGAGACCAGTCCATAGACTCCTTGCTGTGATTGCATCCAAAGCTGCAAATATTGATTTATAACCCATTTTATGTAAAATATTTGTATTTACATTGTTTTGTAGAAACAGTTTTCACCTGGACATTTTTTTTTTTGTGAAAGAAAAGCCACATTTTAGTAATCTGTATTGATTTGATGAAGCAGTAAAAAAATAAGCATCCATGGAGAGGGTGTGGATATAACATTTGATTCCTCTAAAATCCCACTGCAAAAACAGATGTGTTAAAAAATGAAATGTCCTGAGTGTTATCAGGGACCACAGATGTTGAGCTAATTTTAACACATTCAATATGTGAGACATTATGAATAATTGCTCCCGTTAAACTGTTAATTAGTATTTGTATGCATTCTTTTTGTTGCTTATTGAATATTTGATTTTTCTGTTTATTTTAAAATCTTAAAATCTTCAGGCACAGAAGATAACACTATCAATGTGTCAATCAATAGATTGGAGCATTACACACCGTGTGCTAAAATCCACACGTGTAGTCCCTGATCACACTCGGGAAATGTGTTATTTTTCACATCTGTTTTTGCAGCACACTGATTGTGAAGACTACCGGTACATCCTGGACCTAAAGCATCTTGGATTGTCCACACTCTGGAAATTTGATTTAGAGAGGTAAGGGAACATTTTTATTTGATGTATTTTATTTTTAGTCCAGGTAACACAAACCCTGATGCTGATGGCTGAAAGGTTTTGGAAGCAATGACTTCAAGTCCACACACACCTTTCACATCCCCGTCATGCAGCGGTTTAGGTTGCTGGTTCGTTTTTTAAAAATGTAATAGACTTTTTCCTCCCACTAAATCTTCCTTTAATATGCTTTTTTTACAGAAGCATCTGTCGCACTAACAATCTGTGGCTTACCTTTCATTGGGAGGATGTCAGCAGTTTTCCTCATCATTGTGTATAACAGCATATTTCTTCCCTTTTTAATGATATAAGGAAGATATAATTGCAGAAAACTTGTAAACCAGGTATTAATTCATCTGCTGTGATATTGTTGCAATAAATCCTCAGATATGCTGAGTGCTGGAGGGAGGGGGGGTGGGGGGTTGTTATTGTGAATGAGGGACACCATGACGTCATTCAACCGATGTCAACAAAGCAGCTCCTGAATCAGTGAACGCGCTTCATGCTCACACTCAGACTCGGGTTCGGATCCATGTGGACCCGCAGCTCTCGGTGACGGACCAGCTCAGACCCAGGTTCGGTTCGGCGCCATGCGGACACGCTGTGACTTGTGACGGGCCGTGGAGAAGCGCAGGGGAAGCCGGTGAGTTCCCTCGTAGCGGGCGCTGCGGCCGCATGTGCCCCGGTGAGGGTGTCTCCTCGGCGGTTCGGAGCTGCTGGGTGAGTCCGTTGGAACTCGCGACCCCCGCGGTGCGTGGGTGTGATTTCATCCCGGAGCCTGACACGAGTCTGTGCGCGGGAGCTGCGGGTCTTTGTGCTTGCCGGTCCACACGGTGGGAACACGGTTCATTACTCCAGGGGGGGAGGAGGACAAAGGAGGCGGCCGCCGCTCCGCCCTCCGCCGGGGAACAAAGCGCTGAGGGCCGGGGTGCAGCAGCCACGCTGGAGCCAGGTCCAAGCAGCTGCAGTTCACAGAACCGTGTTAGAACTGAGCTTACCGTAGAGCATCTCATTTAAAGTCTCAGCGTATGGCAGCATGCATGCACGGCACACACGCCTGGTTTTGCAGGACGAGCTCTTTGTTATCAGCAAACAGTCCACCAGCTTCCTCCTCAGAGCTGCTGGTGTTCTGATGGTCTGGTTCTGGGTTCTGCCCACATGAACACAGCCAGGATGGATCCAGATCAGCTTCTAGGTGCAGATTGAGATCCTGCAGGCTATTCCTGTTTTGCTCAAGCTTATGTTGCTGAGTTTAAACCCAGCGGAGCTGTACAAGGTTAACCACAGTGGGGTTCAAGAGGATCGCTCTGTTCTGCTGCAAATTGTAAAAACATTCCTTCAGAATGAAGCCTGTGAAGTTTAAAGCCTGATAGACCAACACAAATTAGTGCTCATTTGTGAGGTGGAAAGGAAAGCATTCGGTGTTAAGTCTGAAAAGTGTGGCATGCAGATGTATTCCCTCTCCTGAGTCAATGCTTTGTAGTCCCAACCTGCTCATTAATTCTCATTCTCATTAATAAACAATTTTTCCTGACAGTTTAGACACACTGGATGGGGGATATTATTTAAAAATGAATTATCTTCGATTCTTAGTTGGATTTAGTCTTTTGCAGCCTCTGTTTTCCTTTCATGATTGCCCTTTATTTACCTCCATCCTTCCTCCTGTCAGCTCTAATCAGCTTCCATGTTAATGCGGAAAAAAAAGAAAACCATCCCCACAGTATGACACTACAGCACCCATGTTTTTCGGTGGAGATTTGTTTAGGATTAATTTATTAACGCACTATTTTATAACCCTAGCCCTTCTTTATACTTCTCCACAACTTCATCCCCACCCTGCCTATTCTGTTTCTTGGTCTTTTTAATGCTTTTTATAAGATATAAGAATCTTTATTGTCACTGTCGCGAGTTCCAAAATTTCAGAGTGAAATTTTGTTTAGCAGCTCTTTTAATATTACAATGTTTAATGCATAAAATGCAGTATCTGTCTGCATTTGTGGGTTCAGCCCATAGTTCTCTATTATGTATTCTTTTCCACCTCCTTCACTTATAAGCACTTTATTGGATTGGAAAAAATAATGGAATAACACTTTTAAAACACACTTTTGAACTTTTAACAGTTTCGTACAGTTGTTCATAACTGTTCTGAACATTAACGCTGACGTCACTCTGATCCCTTCAGGTTTTCCTGATGAAACTGTTTCTGGGATCAAAAGAGAAGGATCCCACAGAAACTGAAAACACACGATCACGCAAATGTCTCTGGAAGTGTATAGAATTTCTGCTGTTTAGCTGCTTGAATTGGTTCAGTGGATTAGTTCATTAGGCTTGATGAGCTCACTTTACCTTTCTGGTACCAAAAGAAATTGTTTTTAGACTCTGAAATTAATTCTAGGTCTTGTCTGCGTCCCGGGCCTCCCTCCTGTTTGACTGCTGTTACGGTTTTAACGTGTGACTCATGTCACTTTACTTTCCCTGAAACCCAATGTGTCCGATCCAGTTTCTACTTCCTCAGAGCCTGCAGGCCAGGTTTTCTGATCCGAGTCCATCCAACACCGAGACGAAACTGAACCCATCAGGTGAGCAGGAGTTGAGCTGGGAAATAATGGTTCCCAATCTGGACTATCTGCTTCTTTAGATCAGAAGAATCCGCTGATCGCGTCTGTGTTTTCTCTGTTGCTTAAAACAGGTTGATCATCTCAGTCGTGTAATTTTTCTTAAAGTCATCACATCAAACAGCAGAAATAAAAAAAGTTTTGGAAACAAAAAGCTTCTCCTCCTGTATCTGATTCAGCAGCCGAGGCTCAGCAACTGTGCGTCATCAGATCTTTAGTATGAGGAGGACCAGCAGCCCTAGGGATGAAGGTTGTGGGTGACCTCAGAGTTCAGGTTTCCCGAGTGTCTGCGAACAAAAAAGGAGACAATGATGTCATTGCAGGATGTTAGTCTCCTCAGGGATGTCTGCTGGTCATTTCTGGAACAAATCTAATCAGCCAGCGTATGTTGGAAAGAAAACATCCTTTCAGATTTAAATGTACATATTGCTTGGCGTAATCTTAAAGACTCTTAGAAACAGCATCTGTCTACATTCTGTTGGGGAGTTAATCTAATAGTCTGAGTATTTAACTGCAGCAAGAGCACTTGGAGAAAATTAAGATGTTTTACTTAGCCAGAGGAGCTTCTCTGTGCGGCCTGCAGGATGATTCTGTGAGTTGTAGCAGAATTTACCGGAACGTAGCAGGGAGGAGTAGGGTGCAGCAACATGGAGCAGCTTGGAGTACAATGCAGCAGGAAGCGGCAAGATTTAACGGGATGTAGTAGGACGCAGTGGGATAACGCAGCATGTAGTAAGATGCAGCATCATGTAGTAAGATGCAGCATCATGTAGCTGCACGTGTCTGTCTTAAGCAGAGGCAACATGATGCATTAAGATCGAGCATGATGCAGCTGGTTGCAGCAGAATGTAGCCGCGAGATGAAGCAGGATGGTCTGAGATCAGCTGGAACTACACCAGACAAGACTCTGCATCAATTCAGAAAATATAGACTCAGACTGTTAGGATAGACAGAGCTAAAGAAGATGGTTCTGATGGAGTTCTGATATAGAACTGACCAAGTAGAACCCATCTATTTAGAGTTCAAGTAAAAATTGCATTAAAAGTGTTCATTTAATTTATTCACCATACCAACGCCGCAGAGGATTAGAAATTGAACAACGGGAACAATAAGACCAGTCAGTTAGAAGCTTGAGAGGTTAATCCTCTCACCTCTTTTAGACCACACTGTGACTGGATGAAAAGGAGCAAAAACGGATTGTAAAACAGAAGATCAGGTGACGTATAGGTGTTCTGGTGATCCTCATGGATGCAGCAGAAAATCTGAGGAAACCGTGATGATGATGACCAGTGTGTGGGTTCATGGTGAGCCTTCAGAGGTGGGCTGCTTCAGCAGGTCTGACTCAGCACAAAGCTCTTACACACGCGCGCACACATACTTAGATAGACTGCACACTCAGCTGTCTGCAGGGAGGATTTATTAGCGACAGAATCACAAAGAAGTAGCTCTGCCTGCAGTCTGTGTGCATGGCTACAGCTCTGTGTGTGTGTGTGTGTGTGTGTGTGCGCCTGCCTCATCAGAGCTCAGCTTCATATCTGCAGCTGCGCATGTTCATTCCTATGAACTGGGATGTCAGGAACTGCCTACTTCTGCAGGACTAAAGACATAATTATTGATTCCCTCCAACAGTTATCTGACTGTTAAGGGAGAATAATGTTAACATGTACACTTGAAACAGATAAAATGAATGTTAACAGGAAGTAATGCAGAAGCAGACAGAAGAACCGGTGAGGATTTGTTCTTTCATTCCACAAACCCAACAGTGTGAGAAAAAAGGATTCCTGTCCTAGATATTGTGGTAGATATAGATTAAAAAATTACCCATGCACCAGGATCACTAGAGAAAAGGGAGCAGGAAAACAAGGTGGACAAAGAAACAGATTTCAGAAGGATTGGTGATGGAATTCAAGTTTCAACTTTAAATTTCACAACCACAGCACCTCAGAGAGTTTTTAAAGCCTCACCAAGAAGCATGACATTATATTAAGTCTGGTCTTACGTCAAGGCTCCTGGTTCTTTCATCTAAGCCCCATCTTTCCAGCATCTCAGATTACCCTTTAAAAGATTTCCTCAGACTTTGGTGAATCACAGGGACCCAGGTAGTCTCTCTTTAAGAGCCAACCCACCACCATGTAAGCACAGTAGGACGTAGCAGGATGCTTTAAAAAGAAGCTGGATGATGATTTATTTAGTCATCATACAGCTGGATGCAGCAGGATGCTACTGTATATAGTCAGATTCAGAAGGATGCAGCAAAATAGATCGGGGTTGCAACATCATGAAGGTGCATGAAGCAGGATGCAGCTTGATGTAGCGAGATGCAGAGGAATAAAGCAAGGTCCTGCAGAGTGGAGCAGGATGTAGTAGAATGAAGTTAGATGTATCTACCCAGTGTAAAGAGCAGAGTGAAACAACGTGTAGGATCATGCAGCTGGATGTAGCAAGATGCTGCAGAAAGTAGTAAGAAACAGATACTTCAAGGAACGACAGATGTAGAAGGCTACAAAGGAATGGAGCAATGAGGCTGAAAATAGTTTCCCAGAACAAGATTAAGCAGGATGCATGGAGATGCATCAGGTTGCATCAGGATATAGGAATATGATGCAGGAGGCCAAAGGATGAAGGAATATAGCGGGATGTTGTAGAAAACTACAGGATATTGTGCCATGAAGTTCATGGAACATGAGGCAGCAAGTTGTAGGTGCATGCAGTGGCTTAATTAGAATGAAGGATGAATGAAAACATTTATTGTCCCACATGAGTGGAAATTCAATTTTTAGTACAACTCATCCAAGAGAAAACAAAAACAAGACAACACAGACAGACAGAAACAGGCCAACTCTGGTATTGCGGGCAGCACAAGCGGCGCACTATATGCAGATAAGGGACAGTTTACAATATGTCAGGGTGGGTGGGTGATGGGGAAAAAAACATTCACCTATGTCCTGTTCCCAATGGGAAACATGACAGAGATTGTAGGAAAAATACACATCATTACGTTGAAGCACATATTTCAGACAGTTACGACAGGAGAGACAGAGGTGTCAATAGAACTCAAAACTCAAGTAGTAGTATAGATACTCGGGATTAAAAATACTTTGGTAGACGTTGAAGTATCAAGTAAAGCTTTTTACCTAAGTAAAAGAAAATAAAGTAGAAGTACTGGATTCAAAACTACTTATGGTATTAAAGTAAAACTAATGGAAGTTTTAAAAAAATGCAATTAAAAACTAAAGCTTAAGATGCACCACAGTACTAGCACACATCCTAAAAAAACTTTTGCTGAAGGCCATCATGACTATAATGTTATATAAAAATCTTAAAATTTAAAAATCAGGGATACGCTAGGCAGCCTATTTCAGCTGCATATGATCATCAAAATTTATGCGTTTTAGTGTAATGTCAATACTTCAAGGAACGATCTTGGATTACTGAGCATTGATACATGTTTAATGGAGTGGAAGATATGATGGCTACTTGCCCATATTTAATGGTGCTTGAGTTTCTACCATGCGTATCTTTGAACTTGGCAACATACGTCTGCTTTGTCCTGGCTGGACTATGACGGGTTTGTGTCATTACTCAGCTAAAGTTCATCTACTCAAAATAAATCAGCATTTTTAAGTCATCAGGTGTGTCTAACACACAGTGTTTATTTTTTAAATAAGTCACTTCAGCCAAGGTTTTGAAATCGGGGAACATTTGTCTAATATAATTGACCAGAAATTGGAAAGTCTCTCCGAATTCAGTATTTTCTCTCTCCAGCGGCAGAAGAACCAGTTGCAGACCCTCCTTTTGAATGGGTGGTTGGCACCACACCTGCCTCTTTGAAGCGGGTTTAACCAGCCGCTCTGGTAACAATCACGTTTCAAAGCCTCCAGGTCTGAGATGACGCTTGGATACCTTCATGGGAATCTTTCCGTCAATACATTGATTTTGTTACCTGTAGTCAGATTGTCTGCACCAAACGGTCAGGGATCTAAATTGTAATGAGTCAAAAATGACAAGTGATCTTCAGATATTCTGACACCATTCTAAATAATCGGACAAATACAGCAAATATTCGGTTAACGTGTCAGAATGGTAGATTCTTAAAATTGTTTTTCAAAACGCAGTCAAGTTCTATATGGCTAGTGCATTTTTGGACATTTTTTGTGTGTTTATTTTTGATTAAATGACAAGACAAAATGAAACAGAAGTAATGAGGCTATTTTTAAAATGGACGGAGTAAAAAGTACAGATTATTGCGTGAAAATGTAAGGAGTAGATGTAAAACGTAGTCCAATCTATAATCCCTCAATTGAAGTATAAATACCCCAAAATTCTACTTAATTAAGGTAATTAAGTATTTTTACTTTGTTACTTGACGTCTTTTATGAGAAAACATTGAGCAGAGACAGGTGGGGATCTCCTACACATCAGCAGGGCCGCAGCTATAGGTCAGCGCTTCTCACCATCCTCTGCGCAGGAGTGGGAGGGAGGATCAGGGTGTGAGGTCAGCACATTGAAGTAAGGGAATCTGCGTATCTAAAATTGATGTGTACATGCATGCTTGTGTGCATCAGTATTCAGTAGAAGTCCTTCAACTCTCAGTAGAGAGCTTCAGACCCATGAGAGCAGCAGGGTGGAGTTTGGGCAAGGAGCTTCTACCAGCATACACGATACATAGGGATGCAGGACAGTGATATAGGGTATGACTAAATCTAGCCATCTGGAGCAGGATGGAGTGGAGATGCTGCAGGATATTATAAATCAAATATGTGAAGTCTTCTCATAGAACTGGTTAGGGTGTTGCTTGCAGAGGGCCACCTGGTGGCACGTCTGACTCTGATGCGAAGAAACATGCCAAATAAAACTCCCAAAAACCTAAATAGTTGTGACAAATTAAAATTTATATGGAACACTATAGGTCAGAATAAATCTTCAACCTTCTGCAGTTGTATGCTTTCAGATCAAGCTAGATGTTTGTTGACCTTTGGCATGTGACGGCAAAATCTTGACACCACGGACGTGTTTTGTTTGTTGGTCTCTGATGGTTTGCTGAGCTGAGAACAGAACATTTAACTATGCTGCAACCTGATCAGATTTAAAGTAGTTTCATTTTGTTGTATCATGAACTAACAAACCCTCTGTTTCTTTATTCTGTAAATAGTTTGTGCAGGGTGTCAGTGGAAGTGATGTCGGAGCAGCAGCATGACAGCGAGGCGTCAGTGCCAGTGTATGTGTATGAATCCAAGGTGCACTGTGCCAATGTGCTGCTGAGCCTGGAGGAACAGCGGCGGCGGGGGCTCCTCTGTGATGTCACCGTGCTGGTGGAGGGCAGGGAGGTCAGAGCACACCGGGCTGTCCTGGCTGCCAGCAGCAGCTACTTCCTGCAGGTTCTCCTGGGACACAGCGAGTCACCAGGCAGTACAGAACCCATCATCAGCCTGCCAGACAAGGTAAAGGGAACAATGACCGACCACAGAGATAACCAGATAAAGGTGAAAATCGGGGAAAAAATGTGAATATCGTGCAAAAGATCATTTATTTCAGCAATTCAACTTAAATTGTGAAACTAATGCATGATATAGACCAATTACATGCAAAGCAGGTTGTTTCAAGCCTTTATTGGTTATAATTTTAACGAAAATTAAACCCTTACAAAGGTTTTCCTTGGCCTTTAAATGGTCTCTTATTGTGTTTGAGTAGCGATCATAATCATGGGGAAAAACACTGACCTGACCGTCATGCAGAAAAACATTATTGACAACCCCCAGTAGGAGGGAAAGCCTAAAAGTTCATTTCAAAAGAACTTTGATGTTCCCAAAGTGCTGTTTTGAAGCACATTAATAGAAAGCAATGTGTAAGAGGACTGTGTCAAAGAAAAGGTCCACAAACTGCAGGGATGATTGCAGCTTGAACAGGATTGTCAGGAGAAGGCCATTCAAACCATTTACCAGGAAATTTTGGATCACTTCATGCTTCCATCTGCAGACGAGGTTTATGAAGATGCTGACTTCATTTTCCAGAAGGACTTGACACCTGCTCACACTGCCAAAGTTACCAAAACCTGGTTCAGTGACCATTATATTAGTGTGCAGGATTGGCCTACAAACTCTCCAGACCTGAGCCCCATAGAGAATCTATGTGGGGTTGCCAAGAGAAAGATGAGAGACATGAACCCGAACAATGTTGAAGAGCTGAAGGCCATTATTGAAGCATCCTGGTGTGTACATGTATGTATGTATGTATGTATGTATGTATGTATGTATGTATGTATATATATATATATATATATATATATAACATTTTTTTTTACATGTCCTGTCTGGCAGTGTGACACTCAGAAGAGCATTATAGCTTTTAGTATTGTACTCCACTTTATATATATATTTCATAAATCGTTATTAGAAATTGCTGTTGGTTTAATTTTCTGATGTTATGGACACGGAGCTGGAAAATACAAGGGAAGAAAGAAAGAAGATGAAGAATAGAGGTAGGAAACAATGAGAGAGTGTGAAAGTTGATGGTACAAGAGAGGAAGGGGAACAAAGAGAGCACTAAAAAACATTCCAGTCTGCCTCCACACCAGCAGGACAGCAGAGAGGGGAAAAAACAAAAAAACAATATCCACCACCAAAAAAGAGTAACATTGACAAAACTGATCAAACAACGTGAAGCAAGAACCACAACACACAAAAATGGAAATATAAATACATCAACAATGTCACTGAGAAGATCTTGGCATAGATTATTCAAGCTCTACTAATGATAACCTCAGCTCAAGAATATATCCGTAAACAGCAGAATCCCCAGACCTGTGTGTGTGAGCATGCTGGTGCATGTAAGGTTTCTCCATGCAAGTGTTCGATAGCTGGTGTGAGGAGCCGTCAATCCACCCTACAGGAATTGAGGCAAACCTGATGCAGACCTGAATCACACCCCCCAAAAGAGGGGCAGAGGAAAGTCCCCAGGGGAACATCCAGCAGCTACAATGCAGGGGCCCAGGAGGCCGCAGCAATCAGCCCAAGGGCTCCGCTGACATCCAGCTACACCCAGAACTTGATGGCCCAGGCACCAGGGGCACACGACATTCTAGTGCTTTCCGCTGCTGGTGTGTGACAGCAATAGCTACAGTGGATGGACGAACCCCTCAGGCCAAGCACAGTCAGCACCTGGACACTGAGATCTACCAGCTCCTGAGTCCCAGTCCCGTACTCCGCAGAGCGCCGAGACCAGGCACCCAACCAAGGCCAGATAAACCCACCAATGAATCAACCAAGCACGTAAAATACAGAGCAGGCAGCGGAAAGCGCACAATACGTACCCCGCAGAGCCATCGAATGGCATCCTGGTCTTCAGTTTCAATAGCACCCCAGCAGTGCCATAGGCTAAGGTCATCCGTGCCATGCCACATTGAGTGAGTAATTGATGCAAAAAGTTTGCAAACCAAGTACTGAGTACATATGCATGATTAAACTTTTCAGAGGTCTGACTTTTTTATTTAAGATATTTGTTATGGCAATCCGTATCTTATTTTAAAACCTAGTTTGCCATCATGCACACAGTTAGGGGTGAAGTTTCAACGCAGACTTAAGGATTTTCCAGAGATTATTGCAGTTGAGATTTGTAGTTTATTGTACTAATTTGTACAAACAGATGAACATACCAGTTGATTTCTTATCTTGTTCCTAGTTGTTAGCATGCATGTTTCCATGTTCAGTTGTCTGTGGTCTGGTGAGAACTGTGTTTGCTCCCCCTTCCTGCGGCTACCACTTCCTGTCACCTTTGCCCCTTTATATACACAACCATGTGCATCTAATCACCGTCACCCAGTGTCCAAAACACTATGATAAATATATCCAATCAAAATAACATATTATACAAACAATAAACCTATATGGCTCCTACAATATTTATTTTAAAATTTCTGTTATTGATTTTATGCAACATTCTACTTTTCTTGGATTTTTGATTTGGGGGTTTCATAAACGTTAAGCCATAATCACCAGAATTACAACAAATATTGTCTTGAAAAATCCTCTTTTGCATTTAAAGAATCTATATCATGTATTAGTTTTATGTTTTTCAGTTAAATTACTGAAATAAATTAACTCTTGAACAAAATTCAAGTTTCACCTGTATGTTCACTTTTTCTGCTCCTTTAATGAAGTTTGTACCAAACAGAAACTCTGTTTTATATAAATGTAGAATAAACCAAATAAACAGTGGCTGTATTCCATCTATCCAGTCGTGTTAAAGCAGAGCTCTCCTCAATGTTTCACAATCTTATTGTTCTGCTGTGAAGCCTGAAGTGATGCTGATGTGAGCATTCACTACAGATAATGCTGACAACAGTGAAGGAGGATGAAGTTGAAAATGATGAAGGATGAAAGAGACCAAATCATTCAGGGCATTTAGGATTAACACAGCAGGAAGAGGAAAACATGGCAAACACTGGATTTTCTAAAGCCACATCTACTTTCAAAAGTGCCTTTTAAAAGCACTCATACCCCTTGAACCGTCTTTTTTCATGGCGTGCAGCACAAAACTTAAGTACATAGAACAGGACTTTATGAGACAGACCAAAAAAGTGGTTCATTACAGTTAAACTGTTTTTATTTTTCTGCAGGTGACAGCCAATGGTTTTGCTCCGCTGCTCCAGTTCGCCTACACTGCCAAGCTGGTACTAAGTCGAGAAAACATCCATGAGGTCATTCTGTGCGCCGACCTCCTTGGTGTGCACAACTTGGAGGATTCCTGCTTCCAGTTTCTTCAGGCTCAGTTGGAGAGTGATGGACAAAACTCCAGAAATTGCAAGGAGGAATATAATGAGAGGGATGAACTCGTTTCCCACGACCTTCCCTTTGATAACTGTTTGGAGACAAAGAAGCAAAGCTGTCTAAGAGCTGATGCTGCTTCAGCTCCTGAAGATCTTCCACAAAGTCCTAAATCCTGGAAGTACCAGCATCAGGTTTGTGATGAAAAGCACAATGGATTAAGTCAATCGACTATTCACACTCTAAGCTCTTCAGAGTCATCAGAACCCTGTGCTGACCCTCAGACCCTTCTCAACCCCTCCAGGATTAAAGAGGAGCCCTTTGAGGAATCAGGAAATGAGAGGAATGGGTTCAATGCTGAGTTTGGTACTGAGGAGGTTCTGGAGATGGAGCTGGAGGTAGAGGGAGTTCCAGTTGTTGATAAGCCCTCTGCGAACCGAGAATTAGCCTCATCCTGCCTACGTTCGTACCTCCAGCGAGGTGGCCTGGATCTTGGCACTATGACTGGGAGCACCATTCAGCAGCTGCTCACCAGCCATCTCTCCATCAGCCACTACAGGGAGCTGCTCAAAGACAGGCAGAGGAGTAAGATGGACTCTCTAAGCCAACCCAACCTCAACAATGTCAGTGACCGTGACCTGCAACAATCCAAGACCTCTTCTTCTCGGTATGAAGGAGAGCTTGATAGACGTACCGTCATTTTCTCCTCTGCAGCTGGTGAGAAGCCTTCGTTGACCAACAGAGAAAACACCTCCACCATGGAGCAAGTAGAGACTTCCTCATCTGATCTGACATGCCTCACTAGCTCTCCTGTCTCCAGCAAGACGTTGGCTGCCTCTCCTGTACCATCTGAACACCAGACTTCCAGCACTCACCCCTCACATCCAGAAAATGTTCCCTCTGGTAGCTCGCCGTCCAACCTGGCCCTTGACCTGTCCTCAGCCCCACACGTTGGTTCAGGTTCAGCTCTTCCTCATTGTCTGGTTGGGGTGGTGGAGGCCCGGACACCCCTCAGGAGCGAGGTAGTCTTCAGCCAGGGCCACATCAAGATCAAAAGTGAGCAGGAGTTTGGTACCAGTGGAGGAAACTCAAGTGATGAGTCTGAATCATTCTCAGAAGGCGACAGTGAAGGTGGATCCAGAGTCTCCGGTCCTGAGGTTAGTTTGGTCCTTCAATTGTCTTTCCAGCTATTCCGTGTCAAAGGTCAGTTTGGCTACTCCAAACACTGAAACCGGAAACTTAAAGGGGGGGGTGTGTGTGTGACAGTTTAACAGTTCGTTGCATCATGTTGCGTTTTACTGCTGCACCCTGAGCTGTTGGTTAGTGACCAGACCTCACCACTGTGGATTGGTTATAGAATAAAATAGGGTCATAGTTTCTCATTCCAGCCTTCTGCCACCATTATGTGTTGCCCTTCATGGTGTCCTATCTTCACTGAACAAAGGCAGGTAAAAAATATACATCACCTGATGTCTGCCAGAGTAGAACAACATTCTGGCAAGGCTTATATTACCCGTTTCATGTGCACAATGTCCCAATTCGTCTCTATGACCCAGTTATCCTGCAAGAACAAACGGTAGTTCCCTGTTGCTGGACCCAAGATCTACTTACTGCATTGCCTCTACCATCTGCTGTGGACTTAGTTCAGGTCTTTTTCAGTTAATCCAGTATCAACTTGAATTTAGGTACTCACTGTGTAGTTCTCCTGTTTTTGGTCTGAAACTCTTTAAGCAGAAAATCATTATTGGAGGATAAGATCCAGTCAAACTTTTGAAGTCCCTCAGAAAGCTGTAGGGAAGCCAATGTCAGAGGAACAAAAATCTTTTCTATGGTTCTACCTGTTATCTTTAAATTCATGCCTGACTCACAATACACAGCCTCACTTTACAACTCCCTTTGTATCCTACAAATAAAACTAGCTTAAGCACAAACGCTTGTAAAATAACACATACCTACATTTTTCAAAAAGTTAAGCCAAATAGAATGCATTTGCTTTTGAGCTTCCTATCACTGCTAATCTGATGATTAAACAAATTTCGTAGCACTGTAAGAGTACCAGAAGAAGCACAAATGCACACTACATCACCCTTACTAAAGGCTGGTTGGGCAACACTTACATTTGTTTTGGAGAAAATGCAACAGCAAAAGAACTGAACATCCCCGTGCACCACGTTATTTACATAAGAAAATCCAGTGGATCAGAATTTATTTTTGAATTCGTAGCATTTTTGCCATTTTATTTTGTTACCATTGTTTGATTACTAATGAAATGGAACAAAAAAAACATATTAAAAATACAAATAAAATGCTTGCACTCAGCGTAGATCTTCTCCAGATTGCCTTTTTATTTGAAAATAAAAGTCGTCATCCTTTCTTTTCCCAATAAGACCTCAATGTGTCTGTTTATCTGGGCACTTGAGGTCCACTATTAAGTCCTTATCTGTGGACATCGAGGCTATTGCTGAAAGCCGTATCTTACTGGTCGTGTTTCTTGAAAGGTCCGTCTTGAAAATGGTGTGGCAAGTATATCTGCAACCAAATCTATCTCTTCTCCTCCTTTTTGGCTGAAGGGTTAAAAAATACATGGTAGCTGTCAGTAGCTAATGAATCTCTGGGTTTGATTCAGATATCTTGCAAAATGTTGCTTTTCAGTCTCTCATGAGTGCTTATCCAATCACTACATGTATACATTGTCAGCTTCAGGACCTTCTAGTTGGCCTTGGGAGTCTCAAGAGCTGATTGGATTTCACAACTGGCTGTGCTTGTTCACTTACAATGCACAGGAGCCTGTTCTGTTTATTCTGAAGGCCTTAGGCAGATTTAATACAACCTTAGCACACAAGCAAGCTGAAATATGATTGGATAAAAGTTTTTCCATAACAAATATCAATGGAAGCAGTGCAACCAAGTGGGTAGAATATCATATAAACAAAACAGACCTGGGAGACTACTTTTATTTAAAAGGTTTACAAAAGTAAATCTTTTAATGTATCTGAGTGAGAAGGCTTTGCTGGCCCAGACAGCCCACCATTGAGGAATACACAACTGGCTATTAGCCACTAGAAATGCTGAAGTTGGTGACAGCTTCAGAGTTTTCCAGAGTCTGACTCATATCCTTCCTAGTTCAAAAATGTAAAATACTGAACAAACCTCAAACACAGTTTGAGATTCACAAGATATGTAATTATTTTGGTAAAACAGAAAATAAGCACTATTAATGCTTTTTTGTCATTAGGACTATCTTACGAGTAAGTAAAATTGCATTTATTTGGTGAGAGGTGAAGTACACCCTGAACAGGTCGCCAGTCTGTCGTAGGTAATCACTGAGACCAACCAGACAAACAAGCATTCCCACAAACTCGTACCTAAAGGCATTTTAGAGAGACCAAATAACCTAACGATCGTATTTTGTAATATGGGAGGAAGCAGGAGTATTTGGAGAGAGCCCACCCATACACAGGGAGAACTTGCAAACTCCATGTAGAAAGACTCCAGACCAGGATTTGAAATGAGAAGCTTCTTGCTGCAAGACAAGACGGTGCAACCAAGTGATTAGATCAGTTCTCAAGTGGACTTAGTGAAGCTTAACTCAATAAGGCTGGGACGTCCAACTCTAGTCTGCAAGTTCTAAGTCTTGAAACCTTTCATAGAACCAAAGCTGTCCCTTTGGAGACCTGTTGTTCTCTCTGCAACATGACGGAACACAACAGCATACATTTTCCAGTTGGTGGTTCCTGATCTTTAGGTGAATATAACAGGAAGAGCTTAGTTTGATACTGACACCTGCTGGATTTTGCCTGATATTACACTCGCCGGGCTGCATGCTGGTGATTCTTTGGGACTTCTTATAAGTTTGTTTTGTTTGGATCAGTTTCTCCCTCCTAGTCCTCAACGCCCTCCCTGTTTCAAATTCCTGCTGTACTTAATGACGAACCTAAGAGGTTATTCAATACTAATAATTTATAACAGGTTTGTTGGAGCAGGGATACATCTGAACATTGTTGGACAGTGTGTCCTTTGATGACTGTCACAAAAATATGTTAAAGTGCACAGATGGGTAAATGTAAATTTAAATGTTAAATAGCCTGATCTGAAAAAAAATTTCCTTTGATTTTTTTATTAGTTGTCATAAAACTGTCATCAGACGGGAACTGCTCAGATTAAACTTCTCGGTGCTTTCAGGTGAAGCTGCCTTTCCCTGTGGATCAAATCTCCAACCTCCCTCGCAACGACTTCCAAGTCCTAATCAAAATGCACAAACTGACCTCAGAACAACTGGAGTTCATCCACGACATCCGGAGGCGCAGCAAGAACCGCATCGCTGCTCAGCGCTGCCGTAAGAGGAAGCTGGATTGTATTCAGAACCTGGAGACGGAGATACGAAAACTGGTATGGGTTTAGAAACAAACACCGTGGACAGCCACAGGTTTCTGTTTGAAAATAAAGTAACTGATTGGTTTTAAAAGTTTAAATTGAATGTTTTGATTCTGGAAGGGTTAAAGTTTGTTGGGAAAATGATCCAAACAATAATTTCCAGAGTGAAGATCAGAAATGTTTTAGTTACATCCAGAAACGTTTGCTCTCTATGGGCTCACTTTAGCCTGTTTCCTTGTGTTGGAGATCTGACCTGATTGTGTGTTTTTTTTTTTTTTGGATGCAGGTGTCTGAGAAGGAGAAGCTGCTGAGTGAGAGGAACCAGCTTCAGGTCTGCATGTCAGAGCTCTGGCAGAACGTTTCCTTCCTCTCACAGCAGGTGTGTAGGGAGGTCCAAAGTAACCAGACCCCGCCCGTTTCTGCCACCATCGACCTCACATCAGACGCTCCTTTGTCCTGTCTGGACCAGGACTCTGCGAAGGCAAGGTCCTCTTTGTCGCGGCAAGGCATGGTTGTAGAGAACTCTGAGGAGCTGGACAGCAGACAGCAAGTCCAGGAAGTGTTTGGTCTGAAGGAGGAGAACTCAGACGGTCCACTGGTTCTGGTATCCAATGAGGAAGTGTGTAGCCCCACAGTGACGGTGGATTTCTGTCAGGAAATGACAGTAAAGTGCACAACGGAGGAGCCGGACATGCAGGACTCGTCTTAAGCAGAATCTGTTTGTTTACCTGACTGACACACCTGTGATCTCATCTGTACTAATGGACAGGTGAGATCTATATGGGGCATTATGTGTTTGGCCAGATGTGTGTTTTTTTATGGTACAGGTATGAATGAACATGTTGGCAGCTTCGTTTCCAATTTTTAAGTGATCCATTCTCCGGTTTATCTCGGTTTTTCTCAGGAAATATACAAACTGTTCAGTTTTCTCCTCCTTAACGCTTCTTTAACTCCTCATTATGTCTTACCTACAGTAAGTGTAACAAGTTTAACACCAGGACCAAACCACATCCCTTAAAAGTAAGGAAGGCCAACAGCTGAGTGCTGATCCAAAAAAGAAGCCCCCAGAGGACTAATTTTAAACCAGTGAGAGTTATTCACATAATGTTTTATCTTTGACCTGCCAACGTCTATCAAAGGGTTCCCAGCTATCAGCCAAGCTGTTTTCTTGGAAAACAAGGAAATATCAGCATGTATGAGCACAGTATCAGTTGGTGGGAATATTTGCTCCTTTGCCAGTTTGTACCTTCAGTTAAAATCCACCTTCTTCCATTTTGTAGGCTACTTGCAGACAAACCCAGCTATTTAAACTAATGCTGCATCAGTTTATTTTTCACTGTAGTTAAGTAGTTTCATGAATTATACTGTAGATTTTAAAACGGCCAAATTTGGCATGTAGATTCTTTTAACTCTATATTATTGTCTTAAATTATTGTATTGTACTCTGCTTCCGTTTAGCCTGGTTTTTATTCCCATTTGGGCTATTATGAAATACACCAGTTAAAATTAGAATAACTCTCAAGTGACCTCCTGTTAGTAGATATTATTTATTAAAGTTGTATCAAATGTCTCCCTACAGCAGACTGAGCAGAATATAAAAAGTAGGTATAAACAGAGGTATGTTTGGTATGTCCTCCTGGTAAAGAGCAGAAAAACAACTGAGAATGAAATAACTTGTGCCTATGAAAACTGAATTAAGCAACAAAAATCACCTCATCAAACTGAAGTAGAAAATCTAATCGACTCACATGGAACTAATGCCCACCCAAAACGAGTAAATCCATCAAATCGGAGGATAAATTTGGAAATATGTAGCAAAACTCATGTCTATATAGTTTCAACAGCACAATAAATTAGGTTTGCAAAGCTGCATCTGAATAAACATGATTAGTCTTGAGCATTGTTCCTTGACCAAACATCAGCAAAATCATCACAAAAACAGCTGATAAGCACGGTGGTGGAGAGCTGATAATTTGGGACAGGACAGCACACCTTCCAGGCACTGAGTTGAACATGAGCTTATTCTCGAGTCAAATGTGAGGTTAAAGCCTGGCTCAAACTAAGACTTCTGCATTGATCAGAAACAAAATATTTAATCTAAAAAATAACTGCTAAAACAGAGAAGTAGCGGTGGGTCGGTCCCAGCAGCTGACTGCTCCTCAGTGGATTTACATCCCAGCTAAGCGATTTTAGCCTTTCTCACCTCGGTTCACTATCATTTGTTCAGTATGAAAATCAATATGCGCATCAGACGGGTCACAGCGGTTAAATTGGGTTACAAATTGTCACAGTTCATTAGGATTTCTTTGAAAATGGACAATACCTCGAAATGACTACCGGCGTATCAACAACAGAATGACTTTGATGGGGGGGAAAAGCTTGCTGACTAATACAGCAATTGTTTTCATAGGAAGCAAGTAAATCAATCTTCTAAACTAACTGATTTGATTCTTGATCGCTTCAGTCGTCAAACACATCCTGTTTTATAAAGACTCTCACTGGTGCCCCCTGCTAAAAAAATCCTTACACCTATTTTCATATTTAATCCACTTAATGAGAATAGATTGATACATAATCGCCTAAAAAAGGTATTAAAAAAAGGCAACTGGTCTTCTTTGGGTTTCTTGAAAACTTTTCGCTGCCCATCCATGGAGCTTAGTCAAACAAAACGTTTTCAATAACCCAAAATAGTCCAGAAGCCTTTTTTAATACCATTTTAAATTATTAGAACCTGGATGACTGAGAACATCCATACAGAATTAAGTTAGGTGTTTAAGTCAGGTTTTAATGAAATGTTTTAGATGTATAAAGATTTGGTAAATTTTTCTGAATCTCCAGCTCTGACCCCTGGGAACAAAGATGACCAGATTTCCTGGTGACTGCACATGAAGAGTTTTCTCTGAACATTGTAATGACAAGAGTTAATCAGACGGGAGTTGGACCTCCTGTGGTTCAGAGAAAGAAGCATTAGGCATTATAAACACAAATATAATCTTCACGATTAGCTCAGATATTTTAGCTTTGCAGGAATTTCTCTTCAGAATTTATGTAAATATTTGTTGAATGAAGAAATGTGTAATTAGTGCAGGTGTTTTGTTATAAATAATTAGTTTGCTGTATTTAGATTAAATTATTCAGGGATATTCTCTCAGCGGAACAACTTTGACGGTTTCTGCTCTCAGTTTCTGCAGCAGCTGCTAACTAAAATCCAAACTACTCTCTGTGCCGGTGCAACTTTAAAATTCACATATCATGTAAATTCGTTGAGCTCTGATCAATTTGTTCTGACACACCAGTTTGTCTAATGGTGAATGGTTTGAAGCCAGAGCTCTAAATAAACACTGTGGCACAGTATTGATCGGTCGGATGCCAAATTCATGTGTTAAAGTCGATGCGGGAGCACGTGGCCACACAGAGTGCTGCTGCTGTTTGTTTCAGGCCCCAACGTGTTGCCTCTGCACTGCGGTCGGCCTCCTAGTGTCCACAGCAGGTTCAAAGAGTCTCTGTGGACACCCGCTGCTGGAGATATCCACCACAGTAGTTGATGTAATAAATCTGAAGCTGCTGTATTCGTTCTGTTTATCTATTTATTAGGATTCTTTGTGGATGAAATTCCTGTGATTCTGGATTTATTTATTAGTTTTATTGCTTGGTTGTTATATTTGAACTCCTCTGGCCCTATTGTAACATAGAATTAAGACTGAAAAATTATGTCTGAATACTTTTTTTTTTTCTATTCCAAAATGTACATTGTTTTTAGGACTTTTTGAGAAGAAGTTAACATCTTCCTGGTGCAGCTCTAATTTCTGCCTTCAAGCCTATTAAGGCCAAACCTTCGACTGAGAGAATCAGCAATCAAACAAAAATGGATCAGCAGGGATCTTTGCATGCTCAAACAGATAGTAAAACTCCTGTTTAGAAAACTGGGATCCCTATTCTTGCAGGATGCAAAGAAGTAAACATCACAAATGACCCCAAACTGACCTTTTTATGAGCTGAGCATTCTGGCTTTGTAAAATGTACCTAAAATAAAAAATATATACAATTGTTCTGATTAATGAAATGTCTTCATTTCAGGTCAAGTAATGGAAAAAATGGCGTAATCAGTAACCATAAATATACCAGGACTTTTCTAATAAAGAACAATGCTCCTCATCAGTCAGGTTCCAAGTATAGCACCGACCAGCTTTGCATAATGAAGCCTTATCATGCACCAGCTTTTCCAGTTTCCAGTATGACTATTGAGTTGGGCTGAGATTCAGACTGTTTGCTGGACATGCCGTTGAGCTGATTCGCTTTTTCTAAAATAGGTTTGAATGTATTTTGCTGGACATTTGCGTTCTCATTCCGAAAAAAAGGTTTCATCAGCAAACCTACACAGAGTTGATGGAACACGGTAACATCCACTTGTGGATTTCATAGTGATGTGCTGTCTGCTTCTGTCTTGTTTTATTTCCTGACATACATCTGTCATTAATGACTGTAGAAATATGCTGCATTTCTTCAAGCAGTCATCCTTAGATGTTTCAATGATTCGTAATTGATCTCTGAATCCAACGTTCACCCAATCAGTCATCCAGAATTACCTTCTTTAAGGATTTGTACAATGCTGACAGATCTCTTGCTGGTTTTCTGTCAATCAGCCAGCTTGATCGGCTTGTTAAAGCTCTCCTTTTACACTGGTGTAATTGGCAGAATGGAGTTTTGTTTTTAGAACTGCAAGTTGCAGAATTGTATCTTTCCTAATTGATCAGAAAACAAGATTAGCCATGAATCCAAAACAATTTTTTGTTTGATGTAATATGTTTTGAGGTATGACTTAGAAGGCCAGAATATCAATTTATCAAAAGAATATTCTATTCATTATGCCAAAGTGTTTTGTGTAATCCAAGCCAACATTAACATATGAGGCCCATATTGGCAAAAGAAATGGGTTAAAATAAAGGCAGAAATTTGATTATCTTTGGGCTACATCAATAGTCTTCAACCCTGGTCCTGAGGGACCTCTGTCCTGTTTGTTTCAGGTGTTTACCTGCTGCCAGATCCACTTAAATGGATGGGGGATTCATAGTGTTCTGGTACACTTGATATGCAGGTAATGCAATTATTTCTTTCAAGTGTACTGGAGCAGAGAGACACCCAAAAACATGCAGGAAATTTGGCCCTGTGGGCCAGGGTTGGGACCCACTGGGTTACGTAATGGTCACAAGTTACTTGTCTGTACAGGTTCGATACAGAACAAACTAACAATAACAAATGGGGCACATACTTGTAGGAAAACTGATTTAAATTGTGCCCAGATGGGATTATTCTGAGATTACATAATGACTCAAAGTTAGATGCGTGTAAAGTTTTGATACGGGACAACCAAAATTTTACACATTGTGCCCATATTTACTGGAAATGGGCTAGAAAACTGGCCCACAGGGAATTATTGGAAAATAAGAGCCCCAGCGTAGTAGCCATTCTTAGCCCACACCTATTTAGTACCCATTAATTCTGAGCAAAATCCATTTGGAGCCCACATTTACATTTTGGCTGGTATATTTAATTTTTTTCCCTGCTTCAGTGGGAGTAAAGTTCAAATGTTCTGACAGGTGTTGCAATAAAATCAGTAACACCAGACAGAACACTGAATAACCCTGTAACCTGAATGCTGTTGACTGTGTTGTTGCTTTAACAAAATAATATCGATGTAAAAGCCAAACCCTCTGATCTCACGCCGTAAACACGACTAAAATGGGTTTCTGGATTGAATTTCAGCTCGATTATTGATTTGAACTTTCTGCAGTAAAATTACAGTTCAGGAGAACTTTTGGGAACATTTAGGCTTGATCCCACATAAATACCCCCCCAAGAAGAATCCATGTTTGGATGTTCAGTTTCCCTTCTTTGTAACAGACTGTCTGTTTCTAACTTTTTACATACTTATTTGTAGGTTTTGTGGATCATCTTTACCTGTTTGTATAACTATTAACTGATGACTGTTATCTGCAGCTTTTTCTTTGTAAGTCTATGAATGAAGTTTCTCTGGCTTTTGTAAAAACTGAACATGTCACATCCCATTTATTTGATAAGAAAAAAAAAGTCTGACAGGAAAACAAAAAAACAGTTTTTGTAAAGAATAAAAGCATGAGGACTGTTGACGGTGGTTAAATATGTTAAAGTGGTTCTGTCCTTGTTTTAAATCTGAATCAACTGAAGGAGTTTTCATATAAATAACTTTACACAGACTGAATCTGTGAACCTAAAAAGTCACAGTTACAGAATCAACCAGATCCTCTTTAAATCTGATCCAGCTCTTTGCATTGAAATGCTCCCGCAGACTTATAAGGTGCTTTGAATCATGCTGTCCTACAGGGAGTCCGCAGCCTCATGATGGCCGATCCTGGCCCCATGTGACTCGCTCTGTGAATCAGTGGATCGCTGATAGTTTCTCTCTCGTCTCTTCATTTCTTCATGATTGAGGAAATATCCAGAAACATGCTCTGTAAGAGGGAGACACATTGATTTTACACCACATGAACAGACATATTAGATCACTTTCTGGTAAACATGCTGTGGGCCTAATTAATGCACTGAGTAGATTGTTTGTCTGGCATCAGGATAATGATTTTTCCAATATACAGTGACATTTGCATCACGCATACAAGCAGGGGTCACTGAAAGTGCTTATTCCCTTCTCAGGAAGTTTTCTTAGAGTTCATGGCGTTTGACCTGAGTTGGGTTCCTCTTTTGAAATGGTTTGGTTTTTTCTCCCTCAGTTCAGAGGAGCTACTGGACTCTAAAAAACAAATGTACTCTTAAGGCGAACAATTGAGAAGGAGAAATTGATCCAGCGAAAGTCTGTCTTATCTTGTTACAGGTCCAAAAGGGAAACCGAGATTTTCCTTTCTTCTCATGGTCAATCTGCAGCTCCCCCTAGAAGATCATAAGATCTTCCTATCATAGACTAGACAGATACTTGATTCTTGGGTCTCTGGAGTCTCCATGCAGTGGGAAGTGCCCTGAAATCATCCAACTAGCGGTTTCATAGAGATATTTTATCAAATTAGTATGTCATGCTGCCAGATGATGGAGCTCCTCCCTACATCTCCAAGGCACAGCTTGACATCCCCAACAGAGAAAGCTCATTTCAGCCGCTTGTATCTAGAATATAGTTCTTGCAGGCAATATCTGCAGGTGAGGAGTTTAGTAAAGATGATTGATTCTAGAGCTTTAGACAACAGTAATGTCATTAAAGTAGATGAGGCCCAAAACCGCTTGTGCAAATCCTGCTCTATCATCATCACAAAGGCACAACAGACTAAGATATTTAAACTCATCTGACTGAAGCAGAGATGGCCCTCTGATTGACAGATAAAGCTGTACAAGACAGTAGTGAGACCAGCAATGTTGTATCGTCTAAAAACAGTACCAGTGAGGAAAAGACAGGAAGCGGAACTGGAGGTTGCAGAACTAAAGATGTTGAGATTCTCTTTGGGAGTGATGAGAATGGATAGCATCATGAATGAGTACATCAGAGGGACAGCTCATGTTAGATGTTTTGGGGATAAAGTAAGGGAGGCTGAGATGGTTTGGACATGTTCAGAGGAGATGTGACAATAATATTGTTAGTAGGATGCCAAGGATGGAGCCACCAGGCAGAGAGGAAGACAAAAAAAGAGATTTATGAATGTGGTGAAGGAGGACATTACGTCAGTTGGTGTGAGGGCAGAGGATGCAGAGGATAGGACTAAATAGAAACATGATTGGCTGCTTTTCATACTCCAGCCAACAAACAAATGGGGGTGAGTCTGATTTGCAAATAGGCATGGGGATCTACTAAATTAACTTCACTCAATTAGCATTATCAGAACCTTTTGCATCTCTCCTTACCATTGACATTCGTCGGCCTCCGGCTGGTGGCATCATAGGCATGTCTCCCTGGAGAGATCCCAGTTCATCTGACTCCTCCGAGCTGTGCAAGGATTGGCTGGTGGAGGCGCTCATAGAGGACAGGCTTTCGGATTGAGGCCTGATCATGAAGCTGGTCCTTCTGGGGTTGGGGTTCAGGAAGTCACTGACCGCAGACTGCCGTCTATCTTCTTCATTGTGGGTTCTGATGGCTGCAGGCCGTAAGGTGCTCCCAGGCAGCACAGGGTCCATAGAGCTGGGTTGAGGATGCTGCTCCTCATCGATTTCTGCTTGGCTGGCTGTGTCCTCCTCCACTGTGGACATGGCAGTATTCCAGGCTGGATGATGGTCCAGCGTCACTGTATGGACCTCTGACCTTTCAGTGGTTTGTGGAGTTGCACAGATCTCTACAGACCTGGGTGTCATCCTTGCTGGGGGGCAGGTGTACCCGGTTTGACCCAGAAGAACCAAACTGTTGTGTCTTGGCAGATCATGAATCGTGTAGTTAAGAGGCTTCATGTCAGCCTCATGAATGACTTTGAAGGTCTGAGTCAATGGCCCATTGTGGGGGGAAACATTACTCATGACACAGAGCTGCTGTAAGGATGCCTTCTTCTTGGATCTGTAGATCAAACTGTCGTCCTCTGTGTACCTCTCTCCGTACAGAGTCTGTTTGATTTTACGGATGCCCAAGTGGAGAATCTCCAGAATGTTCAAGAACAGTGAAACTCCAGCAATGATGATCATAAAAAACATGAAAATTGTCTTTTCTGTGGGTCTGGAGATGTAGCAGTCCACACTGTTGGGGCATGGTAGCCTCTCACACTTATACAGGGGCTCCAGATGGATTCCATAGAGGAGGCACTGCCCCAGGATGAAACAGACCTCAACCAGAGAGCGAGTAAGGATATGGATGATGTAAGTTCTCAGCAAAGAACCTCTAAGAGGAGCTTTCTTCACCTTCCTCTGCTCCTCCAGCTTCCTCAGCTCCCTCTCTATGCGTTTATGATCCTCCAATCCAAGCTCTGCCTCGTCCATCTCCCCCTTGAGTTGGATCCGCCGCCTGTGGCGCTCCTTCTCTAGCGCTCGGATGCAGTACAGAGCATGACCCATGTAGACCAGAGAGGGTGCAGACACAAAGATGACCTGCAGCACCCAGAAACGGATTAGGGAAATGGGGAAGGCACGGTCGTAGCAGACCGTCTTGCAGCCCGGTTGGTCCGTGTTGCAGACGAACTCTGACTGCTCGTCCTCCCAGACGTCCTCAGCTGCAGCTCCCAGGATCAGCATGCGGAAGATGAAGAGAATGGTAAGCCAGATCTTCCCTACAATGGTGGAATGAATGTGGACCTCTTCTAGGATGCTGCCCAGCAGGTTCCAGTCACCCATGGTCAGATTTTCACCACTTTAATGCCACATAGTCAAACTGAGGACACAAAAATCAAGCACATTAGATTTGAACAGAGGTCCAGCCACATTTAATTCAAACTGACAGAGTTTAAAAGATAAACTATACTTTACAGGGTGATTCATGAAGACAGAGACGAATCTCTAAAGATTGCTGAATGAGACTAGTGGACTTGAACGGATGACAAGGAGCTAAAGCTGGTTCAGAAAGAAACGACTGCCAGAGCATCCAGCAGTCAGAACAAAGAGGATTCCTCAATCATTAGCAACCAAACTTAATTTTGGTAGCCACTACTTTACCACCCCTAAACGCATGGTGTGACCATATGATGTAGTCTTTTGGCATTCTGGGTATATGATGTCATAGTAGGCTGATATCAGAACCATTGGCAAAGTGTGGTCCCTCTTGCACATTGGGAATGTTGTAGGAAGCCACCCAACAAAGACCATTAGAAGGATGAGTTGTTACCCTGATCACATCAGAACCTGTCACCTGACAAAGAAAGAGCTAATTAACAATGGTGATTAACCATTCAGTTAGCATAAGAAGGGGGAGATCTGGGCTGGTTATATCACTATTTGCTTTAGTATATATTTCTCATCATCCAAACAAATCTGAAGGGATATTCGTAGATAAAATGAAAGCCTAGGATCTTGGCTTGAATTTTATCCATCTAATTATTATAAAAGGTTATCACCTGTCAAAGACACTGTGACAACCTCCCCCATGTTGGGGGTGGGGTTCCTATTAATCTCAGTGGGGCTCTTGTTTAAAATGAGATTAGATTTGGTTTAGGAATAGGTAATAACCTATATTCCTTGTGTTCAGTCCCTAAAATTTAGCAAACTAATGTTTTATTCTGGTGAATGGTAAAGTGAAGGAACCTGTAGAGCTGACAATGTAGTCAGTTCCGTGTGATCTCTTGATTTCTTGATCTATTCTTTTAGCTAGCTAACACATGTCTTTAGCTATGCTAAAGCTCTCGTCTTTGACTTTTTGACAAATAGTGTTATTTTAAAGCCAAAAAATTTATTCTAGAAATATTTCAACCCATAAAAATACAAAATGTATCCTCACTCCAGCACTGTGTGTTTAAATCAAAAGGTGAATATCGCAAAATGACTAGATTAATAAGTCAGAGGGGCCGATGGTGCAAAATGGCAGCCTTTTTTTCTGTCAGTCTGCCACAGCGCAGCTGTGGCTACAATCATTGCTTTCTTCCACCAATGTGTGAATGTGAGAGTGGATGAATAGTGGAATTGTAAAGCGCTTTGGTTGTCTTGAAAAGTGCTGTATAAATGAAAATTATTATTATTATTATTATTATTATTATTATTATTATTAAGTCAAATGTTTCAATAATGCTCTAGTATGCAATATGACGACAAACCCCATGGGGCAACCAGCCCCGGTCTCTCATATTTTTTTTTACAATTTAGTAAAGGAAGAAATGACGTAAAGACTGTTTTTGTACATGATCGCATATTCAGAAAACCTGCAGTTTCTTTACTGTTCAGATCTTGCTTCTTCTCTTGAGACATCAGTCTTTTCCATGCTGTTAAACCCTCAAATATTTATTCCGATTTAGGTTTAATGTAATCTTGTAATTTGACCAAATTTCTTCTGAATGGAAATTACAACATTTTGGAGTGGCCTTGACAGAGTCCCACCTTGAGTCCATGGAAAGAGGTAAAGGTTAGAATAATGGCAAGGAAGCATTTAAACCTCTTCGCCAAAGAGTTGTGAAAAGTGATAAGTTGTGAAAATACCTATGGACACTTGCAAAAAGCAGGTCAGCAAATGTAAGATGGATTTTAAGGCCATAAAGCCAAAAAAGAGTGTCAATCCAATATTGAGACTGTTGACAATTTTTAACATGCAGTGTTTTAACAGAATTTAAATAAAGCTAGATTTTTATTTAAAAAAAGAGACTTATTTTACATTATTTTAGGGATGCAACGATATGAAATTTTCGGCCAACCTTGATATCTGATAATAACATTTCTCTCATGGCAGATAACTAATATATACTGATATTATACATATTTTCCTGCCCTTCCTACACCAGAAAAAACAAAAACAACCACACTGCTGACATTGCATTACTGTTTCAGTAAAACATTTTAGTTAGTTTAAAATAATACAGGGGTGTTAATATATTAGGCTTAGCTGTATTTGTAAGAACAGGGGGAAACTTTAGGTGCTCCAACATAAATAAGAGTAAATACCAAGGTGTTGTTGGTATTATCAGCATGCTGAAGGAATCTTTTTTAATAGATTCAGGCAAAAATCATATAAAATGAGTGCTAATGAATATATGACCCATCATCTGTTCTGTTGATGGCTGGTTTGGCACCATAAAGGAAAGCACTGCCATCACAGGATAAAGGCGATCACTGTGAACAGCTCTGTATTGATCTACAGTGACCTTCGCTTTAAGGCCACTGCTGGATACAAACCATGTCAGTCAAATTTCCCCAACAGAGTACAACACTGGCAACTGCAGTGGTCCAGGACTTTCCTGTGAGGTCTCCTCAGTTCACAATTTTTAAAAGAATAACTTTAATTCAGTTCATATGGAGATTACCCAGCCTTTTCAGAATGCTGACATGCCTTGTACTTTTTTTAAATTTGTTTTTACATTTTTTGTCATATTGCCAAGCTTCACATGGATTACATTAACCCCTTAGCATTCCTAGGGCCCGCCCATGGGCCCACTAAAGTTTGGTTATTAAATGCTGCTACTGTCTAAACAAGCTTTAGTCAATGTATACATATCTTTTATCATTTGGGAGCAATTATGGATGACAAACAAGGTTACAATGACCACTATAAGCACAAAAATCTATTTTTTCAACCCTAAACAACATTCAAGAAGTGAAAATAAACTTTCGAACTTACTGCTTAGTAGTCCGTTTTACATGATAAAACCCCTCCATATTGACCAAATACTGTCTTTTTAGATCCTTAAGGGTCTGTTCAAACTCCTCCATCAAAGTTGTTGGTCCACAACAAAAATAAATCCATAAAAAATGTAAAATAACAGCCTAAATTTGCTCTGCCAAAACCCAGAGATTTCCTGATTCATTACAGGAAGTGACTTCTGACCCGTGATATCATGTATGGCAATGTGCTTCCTATTGAAAATATTTTCAATTAAAAGCAAATTTTGTAATTCTGTCTGAGAAAAAAAATAGTTTTTTTTAACCAATCGCAGTGCAGAGCTCTGATGATTGACACATCGAATAGCCCAATGGAATGCTGAAACGGCAATAGGTCACTTGAGGGGTCTGACTATATCTTTGCAATAGGAAATGGCGAGTGTAAAGAAACTTATCCAAACACAGAAATGAAATGATTACGCGCAGTTACGCACACTAAGTAATCCGTTAAGTGCTGGGTCAAAACACACATTTTTGTTATTAAACAACATTGCCGTCATGGCGCATTGTTTGACAAGACAGTGGTGATTTTGGGATTTTTTTGTTAAATCAGAAGGAAATGGCAGATTTGGCACAGATTGAACCTTTTTTGGGCACCTTTGACCTTTAGTTGATGATATATGATGTAAAATGCACTTTTTTTTGTTGCTTATTGCTGTCATTTTTTCCTTTGTGGATGAAGGGAATAAATCAGACTCTAGACCCATAATGTTTTAAGGGTCACAACACAGTTCTAAAACACTTTTTTGAGCATATATTTTATACATTTTAATAAGCAGACTCCCCCCCCCCCACTGTATTAAAAATGATATAAGTGGGCAACAATTGCACAATATTTTCACTGTTCTGTAACAAATTTCAGAGTATTTTCTTTCCAAAGAGACCCCAGCCATTTCTCTACTTCAAATGGTTCAAGAACAGCTCTAATTTTAATTTGGGTATGCATTTTAAAAATATTTCGGATGGAAATTGCAGGAATGTTAAGGGGTTAACAGACCAACACTAACAGACTAAACAAAACAGAATACTAACTAGCACAAAATAATTGTGAAGGGGAAGGAATATGATACATGTTTTTAAAAATTTGTGGTGCATTTTTTGCCTAAGTCAGTACCTTTAGTCTTGTTGGGAATATCACCAGCAGCTGTGCCCCACTGGAGGGATTTAGAATTTTTTTTGCCCATTCCTCTTTGCAAAATAGCTCCAGACAATGAGATATTTTTTTAAATATATAACACCTTTCTAAGATTTAACAATAAAAGTATAATAGTATGTAAAAATACAAAGCCTGCTTGAATGTCTTTAGCTGCTTTTTAAAGATGTCAAGACTGTGATAAGCAAAGGAAGGTGGACCACCCTAGAAGTTGAGATCCTTCAAATTCTATAGCCGCTCCTCAGTATCATGACTAAGGGCTTCATTCAGAAGACATGGCGTTCAGTGAAATAGGAAGCGTCTATATCATGCAAAGGCTTAAAGCTTTATGTCAGGATTCCAAAGTGAAATCTGAAGCCAGGCGAGCACTTCTGGTTGTTCCAGAGTTAAAAGTCTTGCTGCAGAGTTTGGGTTCAACTGAAGGTGGTCAAGGGCCTTTTTTTTTTGTTGTGTTTGAAAAGTGCCTATTTAGTCTGAACTAGAGGAAATGAAAGCATGCATGGTGAGCTCAAGTTTGTGGCGTTTTTTTCACACCAGCCTTCTTGGTTTGAATTGGTTGCTTTGAATATCAGAGATCATTGCCCAGAAGAGCATTTTGACACTTCTTCTCAGTTGGAGTTCAGTTGGAGAGGGTTATGTTTTAAACAATGCTTCATTTCCCTGAAGTACTGATTTGGAATATGACTAGATAACTCTAAAACACGAATGTCCTTTGATCTAAACCAACCCACTATCTCTGGCTGTATGTTTGATGTCGCTAACCTGTTAGAAGGTGAACCTTATTGCTGTGATTATGTTATTTGAGAATTTTATTCATAATAGTTGTTTTTACCTTAGCCTCTGTCCCAAGCCTTTTGTTTAGGTATTCTCTAGGGAATGTCCCGTATTTAGCTCTATCCAACTTCCTGTCACACTCTGGAGTGGTGTTTTCAGGGGGATTGGCAGTGCCTTTTCTAGCCCCTTTCAGGTTTTCTAACCCTTATTCAAACACCTTCTTAGCATTCCCTAAGAAACCCATGAGGCCTTCACATCTCAGTTACCGACAGGTTGAGTCTGGTTACTTATTGAATGAATTCTATTTGTAAAACAAAAGAAAAACATCGATCCAAAATGTGGAAAATCTTCAGAGTATATGACTATCATTGCGCTGTAGCGATCAGTAGAACAAGTAGAACAAGGTGCAATTTTCCTAGACCTCTGGTTTTCATAAATAAGCCTATTTTCTTATTAGAATACCGGCTGCAAAATAGTTTCTGATTGATGATTGTAACATGGGATGAGTATGAAGGTTTGTAATCCACTCTTTTTTTTTAAAGCATCATAAACATGGAAAACTGGATGTTAAGAAAGGTCATTTCCGAAGAATGGATCATCTTTAAAGTGTGCAACCCTAATTAAAAAGAACCTGCCTGACATTTCTATGGGAGATGACAGATGGAGGTACCATAGGAATTTCAAACGGTAGCTCCTTTAGTGTATTACAAAGAGTCTTCAGAGTTTTAAAGAAAAAACTCTGAGCAAAAACATCACAGCTGTGTGCACCGAAGGCCTTTGGTTTTCGTTTGGAATGAGGCTTTAAGATGAAGATGAGGAGAAACTGCTCAGGTAAATCTCCATGAGGACAACACTGGCAGAACACATGTTGGGAATTGACCCATCATAGTTGAGCTACCTGCTCCTTCTGGAAGTTATATAATCTGCTATCGCTCAGCTTCAACAAACAGAAGCTTTGGTTCTGACCTGAATCTTCCACAACTGAGCTTGGTTTCAATGGTGAGGCATAACCAAGAGTCGCTGCTTTGGGCACAGCTTCAGCAATGCAAAAAAACCCTCCAAAATAAAACAATAAAACAAATCAGAACCTATACGTAAAATCAGTAGTACTGTGGTTCAAAAAGCCTTTCAGAACTCTGTATTCTCAGGGTTCACAGTCTGTCTAAAGTTTTCTAATATTATTTAAATAGAGGTTTCCTGAAATATTGCTGCTGCTGTGCTTTGGCCCTCAGGGCCATCGTAGTATGAGCTTTTTTTGGGCATTGGACGACGAAAGGTCGATGATTGAACTACTGGATGCTGCTGTTATTAGAGGAAAACATTTAAAACTTACCAAAAACGCAGGATTCAGACGTTTGGTGTTCACTTTGTTAAGGCATCTCTACTTCCTGAAAAGATCTAACATCAGCCTGACTTCAACATGACACAAACATGCAAACACCAGCTTACATCTCACAGGTCCTCTGTCTCTCTGGGCCTCCATTTGCATGGCGTCATGCTGGTTTTTCCTAGGAAAACACCAATTAGGGATGCTTCTACCCCATTGGGCTGCTTGGTCCTCCCTCGGTTTTAATCCTGAGCGGCCGCGCAGTTCTCTCTGCCATGTAGCAGTGTGTCTGTGTGTGTTGGGAACGTTCTGCCGTGTTACATGCAGAGTTCACAGGATGTGAGCATTGATCAGCTCCTGCTGGGACACTGCCCCCGCCCCGCTCCCTTCTCCCCCATGCCAGGAGTGCCAACTGCAGCCTGGACCATCAATACGAGCCAGTTTCACTTGAACCAGGTGAAGCTGAGCCGTAACTGATGTTTTGAGCTCATATTTAATCAGAAAGACAAGAAACCTGGAACAGCTGATGAAAAAGATCTGCCTGCGGTTAAAACTTGCAGCAATGAGAGTGTTTAATAACTATTGTTGGGTTAAATTCTTCAAGTGGGTTTAAATGTTAGCATATGACAGTCATTGGAAGAGCTGGCCCAATGTAAAAGCCAACTATGTCACTGGTAATGCCCCCTTGACCATCAGGGGCCTCTCATAGAAGTGTAAAAAAAGAATTCCTCTTTATAGTGTGATTGTTTTGTTACCATGGTTACATTCTGGTGCAACGGATTTAATCTTTGTGTTTTAACATCAGTTAAAATAAATAAACACACCTCACCACATAATAGCCAATTATTCCTTATTGCTTTAAGCTCCACCCACTCCCCTATATAACACCACGATCCAGATTTAAATGATGTTCTGAACAAGAGATGGGGGCCCAAATCAACTTCTGCTTTAGGCCCCTAATGACCTTGGGCCAGCCCTGGTTAGCAGCTAAGGTGAACTAAGGGAATAAACATATAAGTTTCCCTTGCATGCAGTTTTATCATTAATCAAGTTTAATTGGGAAGGTTTCAAAGGGCACTGCACTGACTGCTTGGACAGACGCTGATTGATGATAGTATCTCTTTCTCCAGCTGACTGTAGAGATGATCAACGTTTTTATGAAATCCCATGATGAGCTCATGCTGAATTTTTGCATCCTGCTGTGCCCTGAGCCCTCCATCACTGTACAGCCACATGTTTCAGCTTGGTCTGCATGAAACGACCAGCTGTGCCTGCAGGGCCTTTAATTAGGTTTCCATCGCATCCTCACGCAGTCGATGTAGCATTGATTTGATTTTCCCTTCAGAAGTTGCAGTGTGGTTGCTGAGGCCTGACGCCAGATGTCACACCAGGATCATTGGGTTACACAACCAGAGCCCCGCCCACTGGAAAGAAAACCCACCCACTCATTCTCTGTGTTGTAATCTCCACTCATAAAAAAAATAAAATAAATAAAACTGCAGTTGCAAAATGCACTATGGCTCAGGCTTTAAGCTTAGTTGAAACTGAAAATATTTTTTATTATGAAAATTTTCTTATTCAAGAGATTTTAATTAATTAAAATTTAAAGATTGTCATAATGTAGATGGATAAGAACTAGGCACAGACTGAGCTTGATGAGAATGATTTAATAGTAATGAAAAAGGCCAGCTACATTGAGAGCAGATGAAAATTCACAGAAGTTACAGGGACAAGGATTTTGAGAAAGATGGATGGAAAATTAAAGAGTTTAAAGGGTGTATATGGAAAATTTTGATAAAAGGCTACATTTAAATAATAATAAATCCACGGGGCTTTTAGTGGGCTGCAGAAAGAAAGTACACCATCTTTTAAAAAAATTATATTTGAATTAAAATATAACAAAATGTACATTTAAATCGGGCATGACATTTACGTTATGAAATGTTATATGTTGGTCTCTATGATCCAACAATATGGTCGGTACAGCTCGGTTGGCACTGGTAAGAATGGTGGAGCCGGCAAGTCAAGCACCTGCTTTAGAGCCCTGGAGATCCCTCTTAGGAGAGGAGTCACTGCAGAAAAACAGAAACTAGAGTAGTTTCAGGTGAAGCCTACACTATATGGACCAACATAAAACATTCCCACGGCATCAAAAACACACAGAAACTGTGACTTTACTCCTGGATTGGTAAACTAACTCAGTTGCAAGCTCTACTAACTTCCCTAAAATACATTCCTGACTGGATAGAGTTCAGGTTGGTCACTGGGCATATCCGCAGCGAACCAGGCAACACAACAGCTGGAATGATGTTTTCCTTGTAACTATAACCTAGTTAAAATAGATGTTACTATGCTCATATTCCATATCCTACCTTTAATTATACCAGGGAGGAGTGGAAAATGGCACAGAAACCAGGGCGGTAATTAAGAGCAAGAGGTGAGAGAGAGTCTGCAAGGGAAGATTCGAGATGAGTTGCAGGAGTGACAGGATGAAAACAGAGGGAAAAAAGGAACATAAAAACACTAAGCAGAAAAATAATCAAATAAGAATTCAAAAAGCCTGCTGATAAACAGGAACTAATACAGACAAATGACTGTAATCAGCCTAAAAAAAAAAAAAAAAAAAAAAAAGTACAAACTGAACCCAAAAAGAATTCAGGATCGTGATGCTGTTGACCTCCAGTGATCACCAATAAACTGCTACATTTATTGCAGTTCGGAAATCTCAGACTTTTTAATTCTCGAAAATGTCTACTTTAAAGAGACATTGTGTAGTTTTTACCATTAATCTCTGGAAATATCCATTAAAATATTGTTGAAAATTAATAAAATGATTGAAAAAAATCATTTAAAAGTACTGGCTGCTTCATAACATATAACCATTAAAAGCGGGTCTAAAATACATGGGCGTTCGTCCTACTGTATGGGGGTTGACATATTGGACGCTGTGTTTCCTTCTAGGTGAGCCGATGTGGACAAAATACCTTTACTGGTTTTTGAGTACGTGGTAAGATCCCTATCCCCTTGTCCTCATTAGAAGTTTAAATGAAGAGCTATATGAACAGAAGAAAAAGAAGAAAAAAACTCCAACCCTGACGACTGACCAACCCAATCTGAGACGTTCCCAACCCAGGCCGCTGTTCCTGCTCGGGGAGAGATGCGCAATCACCTGTTATGTCCGAGCCTTCGTGGGACGGACCTGGCCCATGAGGCTGAAGCCAACAGAGATGATCAACACCACCAGAAAACTAGAGTTAACATCGGCATTGCATTCTCTTAATGGAAATAACTGAAAAAGTTGAAAAATCTAAGGAACCATGCTGAGGTTGCATGCTTTCTGCTCGATAGGTAACACCTTTCACTGTTTTTTTTTTTTTTCAAACTAGTGCCAGTCACTGTGAAATTACCATAGACTGTAAAAAAGAATAGACAGCGCCTCCTCACTCCTCACTGTTTACCAGAATGACACACATTCATGGGGGAATTCATGGCGGATTCACAGACTCCTCCTCCCCAGCTCTGACGAAGCATGTTCCTAAAAAGGGCATAAGGGCGGGATCTTCACTGTAGACTCTGCCCTCGCGGGGCGTGTATGGGCGTGTAGTTTGGTCCTAATCACGCCCATTCTGCTCCCGCATCTTTCGCTCTGATGCTAAACTTGGCTAACTAAGCTAAAGGATAATAGCCCCATGCCTGACTGCTGCCGTATCTACTTTCCTCCGACGGTTCTCTTATTTCTCAAACCTCAAAAGGTAAGAACTAGTAACTTGAAATAATTATTAAAATGTAGTGTTACTATAATTAAAGTCCAACGAAACAGCCTGTCAATCAAAGTCTGCTCCCTCATTAATTATGCAAGATTTCAAAAAATTATCTTACGAAAACCAGCCTGGTTTCTATTTTTTTTAAGGGCCCAGCGTTATCTCAGGAAGAAGATGTAGCCAGAGAAAGTTTAAAATAAATGGGCACAAGGCATTAAAGTTGTTTTTAAAGTGTCTAAAGTCCAATGCTTTTCAATGGGGGCCTATAGCCAAATGGAGGTACTACAGCAATGGAGGAGCAATGGCGGCCTCCATGGTATGCGGTCACAAAGCAGAGCGGCCAGCAGCCATTGGAAATTACACTGAAATGTGTCATTTTTTTCCAGTGAGGTCATTCTGTCTAACATGACAGTTTATTCATTTACAAAAATATCTGAATAACATTGCTAACCTACAAAACGCTGAAAACCTTTGCTTTTCACAAATGCTGTTTTACACATTTAGCTCTTCCCTCGCTTCCTGTGATGAAAGAAAATCTGATGTGCTTCTCATTTTTCTGCATATATTTCCTTGAAGGTTAAACTATCTGTCTTTTAGAAGTAAGAAAATTGCACAATTGCAATTTTAGGGCTGAATGGCCATCAGTCGTTACTCGAACACAAAATTACCACTTGCTTGCAATGATTTAGGTATGTACTGCCCCCTGTCATCAGGAAACTACACACTGTCACTTTCAGCAGAAATCCTATGGATTTTGCCTTAAGAAGATATTTGTTTCACTACCAGAAGTCTAGAGAAAATGTATCCGTTAATGAAGTCTGACCAGGATTCTCTGTCTGCTGAAGAAAAGCAACCCCTCAGCATGATGCTGCCACTATCCAGTTTCCCAATGAGGATTGTGGGTTAGATTCCTGCCTCATGTAGCGTTTTGTAGGGACAAATGTTTTGACTTTTTGATTCTGTGTCTAGAGCACCTGTTGCATCACTCAGGGACAACTTTAAAAAGGAAAAACTGTGTTTCTTTCAAAAGAAAAAAAGACGTTCTTTTTGCAACTCTAAAAGGACAAATTTATAGAGGAAATGGCCAATTGTTGATTTAAAGAGATTTTTTCTCTCCTCTCTCTGAGCTGTGAATCCCTGCAGCTCCTCCAGAGTCGCCACGGACTGCTTTGCTGATTAATGCTCTCCTTTCTTGACTCGTCAGTTTTAGTGGACTGACATGTTTTGGTATGTTTATCCTCAGAGGTTGGCAGTAGCTGGTTGCAATTACTTGAGTAGCTTTTCAGTAAAACGGAACATAAAAACCTTTTAGAAGTAGTTTTACTACATGGAACTTTAAACATTTAATATTACCATAAAATATTGCCACACTTGTTTGAGTACAATTTCTTGAAACTTTACCCTCTATGTACCTACAATGAAACAATAAAAATTTTTTAATCATGCTGAGCTTCTTCCTTCAGTCCATAAACATGACTATTAGGTTCATTCATCTCCAAATTATCCTTAGACATAAGTGTGTGAATGCTTGTTTCTCCAGTGTGTCTGTGCTGGCCTGTGATGGACTGGTGACCTGTCCTGGATACACCCTACCTCTTGCTTAATGATAGCTAGAGATAGGCGCCCGCCCCCTGTGACCCTGCTAGAATAAGCAGGTGTACACAATGGATGGGATAAAAAAGATGTTTTTCCTGCTGCAGTGCTTAATATGTACAGAAGGGGGCAGATGTAATACTCTGTGAACAGGTCTTCAGCAGCTGAAGCTTTTTAGATCACCTGCTCAGGTCAGATCAGGTTTCTGCTGGACTGATAGATCTACTTTTATCCACACACACACACACACACACACACAAATCCTAAGATATGGATCAACTTTGATCCGACCCGATATGATGAAAAAACAAAACATGACAAATGGATTCATACAGAGACAGCGTTCTCTCAGAATGAATCTATGGAGCTGGGCGATCTAAAACGGGATGGAGGTTCAGATTAAACATTGAAAGAGAGTCCATGAGTCCATCACCAATGTCAAATATTAAACTTTTGTAAAATGTAGTCAGTTTATAATTATGTGTTGAGCAGAACTGTGTTATTCCAGAGAAAACAAATAAAGCTCAGTTACTGCAGAGACAATAACCTACTAATCGACATAAAAAAAGTCTGGCATTGAGCTACTCAATCATCACAAGAAGCAGAACATCAAGTTACCGTTAAAGAAAGACAGTGATCTGTTTGATGAGAGCTTGTCTGTGTGTGTGTATGTGTGTGTGTTATTCTGTTTGTCTTTATTTTTCTCTTTGCTTACTCAGATACAAATGTGTTCTCTGCAGACTCAACAAATACAAGGTTGGTCCCTAAACTGAGGTTTTGTTTGAAAAACTCAATATTAAATGAACATTGGTGGAAAAAAGAAAAACATTGATCACACACCTTGAAACAGTTTTTTTTTTGTTTTACATAAATCACTCTGTGGTCATCTTTGGGTCGAAAGGAATGTCACAAAGTCATGAGGAATCTTCTGGATGAAGCAAGGATTTTACAGTCTGAAATGTGGGTCTTTTTTTAAATTTCAAGTGAAATCAATTAGGATCAGGTTTTAATGTGAACCGAGTCTCCTGACAATAAAACTCAAAACATAAAGGTGTCCCTCAAACACTAACTTAAAACTTGCTGCTTATTTTAAACCTGCGGCAGACCAGCTGAATCATCTGGACTCGGTTCACAACCGGATTTCCTCTGTCTCCTGAAGCTCTCTTCCCCCTCATTGGTGTGGAGCCTGTGAAGCTCCTCCTCCAGCTCTCGGATTCGCTGCAGCATCTCCTTCCTCTCTGTCCGGGCCCTGAACTCTGAATGCAATTCCACCTCCAAGATTTTCCTGGAGCACCATCGCTCCAGCTGATTCGACACAGCGTCAAAGAACTGCTGAGTCACCTGCAGCAAGACAACAGCTTCAATTAGTGGTAGGTAGTTTGGCAAAAGTATTTATTGAATATTTAACATCGACTTTTCTTCAAGGCATATGGTCTTTCATGTTCTCTGATTCACATGATTGAATTACCTCCTCAGCATTCCATCAAATGCTGCAGAAAGTCTGTAAATCCCTTATTTATTTAGGTAAGGTGTGTGGCAGTGGGGAAAAAACCTATGGTAAAGGTTACACAGCATTTTTTCAGCAAAAATAAAGTTTTTATTTTTTCTGGGCAATTTGGCCCATTGTTTAAAATGCAACCTTTTGAAAGGGGTTCCAGAGTGGAGAATTCTGACAAAGCAGGATGATGGGCTCGACACACAAGAGGCGACAAATGACTGCGATCAGCGAAACTCGTGGTAGCCGCTTTGAAAACCAGACACACGGGAGGCAGCACGCGTTAGCGCCCAGCGACACAAGCCAGTGATGTGCTGTTTCAGGGCTAATAGTGAGTCTTCAGTGGTTTTGATTGGCTGTCAGAATGAAGGGAATTTTGGGCTATCAAAGCATTTCATGGTTGGAAAAGCCATCCATCCTTCAACTCTTTTCCAAGTTAGGAGGTGGAATCCGTAGGAAACCATAAAACACTGCATAGAAGGGGCACACAGCCACCTAAAGCCGGGTCATGTGTACTACATCGTTTTTGACCAGATCAGATCTTGTGCCCTGTTGTTTAAAAACAGTCTTAATTTCACCTGTGAAGTCAAACTAAAATGCAATGGTTGTCATATAAACTGTCCCTGAAACATGCAGGACAGTGGGCCCTAATGACCTGAACTGAGAAACACTGGTTTAGATCAAACATATCCATGCGTTAGAATAGTCTAGTTAGGGTCCAGACCGGATTTCGATCAAAAATTTGTTGCAAGACCTGAAAGGTGATGCCAACAGATGTTCTCCACTCCCAGCGTTGACTCCCAGCTTCACTCAGGAGACTCACCTCTATGGCTTGCTGTTTTTTTCTCTCTTGAATAAATGTGGGCTCAGCAGGTCTGTCCATGAGGAACTCCAGAACCATGGTGTCATCAGTTGGCCCACAGACCTCTTCTTGGAGGCTGGTGGTGCTGCTGGAGTGTTCCTCGTTGTAATCGGCAGAGTCAGGAAGGTTCTGCTGAACGACTGGGTGCCAGGAGGGGGCAGTAGAGACTGTGGGGAGGTCTGAGGAGTTTTCTGGGTTCTGGGTTAGATCTGTTGCAGGGATATTTTATAATGTATGCGTGTTGAACAGCTTTTAAACACGTTTATTTGCTCATCAACCAGACCAAGCATCTTTGCTGCTGGTTCCCCATACATACCTCCACACCTGTCCACCTTCATTTCAAAGTAGGTCCTGCTCCCGTTCTTCTCAGCCAACCTCAAACCGTCGCAACACCTGGGTCTCAGGGTATTAGTGGACACAGGGGGGCTGCTGTCTCCAGAAAAAAGCAGTGGCATCGACTCCAGGTCCGCTCCTGCTGCAGACGGAGACAGCAGCAGGTTCTGGTACCGGGTCTCAGCTGGCACAGAGATGTTCATGTCCTCCAGCAGTGACAGACACCACGTCTTCAGCTCATGTCTCAGAGCAGCCTAAAGATGGAACAAGGAGCTGCTAAAGAGCATCTCATCCAGTAGAACAGGCAATGGATTCAGTAAGGGGACGTTACCTGGTTCCTCAAAGCTTCGGCTCGATCCAATGCTGCTCTCTGCTCCATCCTGGATGTAATGCTCTTCCTCTCAGATGCTGCTTTCTCCTGAATCAACATGTCCAACCTCCTGATCTATTCAAAGAAACAAAGCAGGCTAAGACTTGTCAGCCTTGCACTCAGTTGTTTTTCCCCCAGATATTCTGGGATTTAATCAATCTGATTAATGAACTGAGGCATAGAGACTGACCTGGTGTTTGTTACGCCGCTCCATTCTGTCCATCTGTCTGTGGAGCTCTTCCTGGACATGCAGTATCTGCACACTCAGTTCCTCCTTTGTGGTCGTCAGATTATCCTGCAGCTTCTTTAGAAGAGACTGACAGAGGCAGCTGCTGGCAGGAGCCTTAGAAGAAGCAGATATATTCAATAATATTCAGTCTTCTGCTTAGGAACCGTCATGTACTGAATTTTATCAGATTAAATGAGACTGAACCAACCTGTCGGACCCTTCCCTCCGTATCTCTGTACAGAGTGTAAAGCTGGAAGGTTTTTCCACCCTCAATCCAGAAGTCATCCTTCTGCACTTTGTGCTTCCTTCCTAAAGGGAGATCTTCTTTGTCCAGACCCTGTAGAGTGTTCAAAATTCTTTCATTTTACCCCTCATCGCTCTCAGGGTTGTGGAAAAATCAGGGATAGGAGGGGACCTGATCTTCAGGGTTTTAACCCACTGGTTTTGCTGATCAAGTGCATTGAATTAAGAGGTTGGACCAAGTCCAGGTCAGTTTAAAGGATATTATTTTGTTTTGTTTATTTAGAACATAATAAAAATACAATAACACAATAATAATGTAAAACAAATCAAGAAAGCAGTAGAAACCCAAATAGGGTTATATCAAAACCACTTCCTCTAAACACGCTCAAGCTATAACAACAGATGTTCCTTAAAATTAAAATTTCTAAGCAATTCTAATACATATATTATAAAATATACACAAATATTTAGATTGTTCTTAAAATATATTGAGATTAGACCATATACCTCTCTCTCAATTTATTTTTTTCATCTATTTTCTAATCTAGGCTATATAAGTCCCAATTAAGTGTAAAGTGAAGACATGCAAGCTTTAAGTCATGTCTCCGGTCTTAAACTCAGAATTTTTAGTCGTAAACAATTTTTCATTTTGCTGAACAAGCAAGCAGAACTAAAATTCAAAATTTATAGATAATTTATTTTTTGTTTCAACCCTTGATTACCTTTTACTTTAAATTAGCCATGTTACATTTTTTTGATACCTTTAAAGTAAAAAAAGTGCCTTTATTAAGTGAATATTGTTAGATTGCAGAGAAACATCTGTTTTTTGTGGGGGTTTTTCGTTAGTGTGTGTGTGTGTGTGTGTGTGTGTGTGTGTGTGTGTGAATGGGTGAATGACTGAATGTAGTGTAAAGCGCTTTGGAGTCCGTAGGGACTAAGTAAAGCGCTATACAAACACAGGCCACTTGCCGTTTTTACTCTGATTTAGGCATGTTAAATGAAAAATTCTATCACATTTATTATCACAGAAGTGTCTGCAAGAGAAAAAAATCAAAGTTTTATATTGGACTGGGTAATTTTAGAAATTTATTCGAAAACAGAAGAAAATGCATCACTTGTGATCGTGAATGTAAAATGCCTTTCCCAACTCCCAACAAGGAATTAATGAACAAGACCATTTACTCAGAGTACATTAACTAGATATTTGTTACTGACCATAGCATTCCTTGTGTAACTGAATACAGAACGATGTTTGGTTCATCTTGTAATTTGATTCAGTCAACTGATACGAATCATAAGATTAATACTGTGATTAAAAAAATAGGCCTTGAGTCCAAGACTTAACTCCATTCTGACTTGAATCCAAGTTGTGGCTTTAGTCACGGTCAATCTGATTCAACTAAAAGTCCCCCGACTCGAGTCTGATCGGAGTCTAGTTGGTCTGAATCAAGTCGAAGCCATGTGGCTCTAATCTGAATCAAGTTCAAAGTCACATTTACTCCGATCTGTCTTGAATCCAACTTGTGTGGCTCCACTCTGACTCAGATCAAGGTTGTACACCTCTAACCTGACCTGAGTCCATGCCGTATGACTCAGGTCCTCCCTTTGATTGAACCTGATTCAGCTTATGACTCACCTTACCATCTGATCTGGGCTCAGTTTGCTCCATCCCACAGGTGCTGTCCTGGAAACAGTAAACCAGAGTAGAAAAAGCATCAAACAGAAGCTCCCCTGCTGATTCTGCAGCTGCTCTTAAACTTCTGGTTTCTTACTTTGGCAGCTCGTGTTGGTGCTCTTAGTTTGGGTTTCCTCATTGTTTTTCTTCTCATGTAACGTACCTGAAGACAGGAAAACTTGCTCCAGTCACCTTTTTTGTTATAATGCATTAATAAATGTCTTTATGTGTGGGGTTACTGAACCTGAGGCACTTTGGAGAGCAGGAGAGCCACATGTCTGCTCTGGTGCTCTCTGGCTTTATCCAGAGCAGTTTTTCCTGCCTGAAAGAGGAAAAACAAGTCAAGCAGGAAACACTCAGACTCTTATATTAATTCGTTCGGATCGGTCAGGAGGTTTCAGATGTTCCAAGACGCGTTAAAAGATACCTACTTTGTTTCGGACTCTCACATCGAGACCGGCTGACAGTAAAAGCTGAACAGCTTTTCTGTGGTTCAGAGCTGCAGCGACGTGCAGAGCTGTGTCTCCAGCCTGCACTCGAACAGAATCAGAGTCAGTCAGAGAACTGATTCATAGAGCAAATTTAAAAGCAAGGACCAAAAGAGGAATCAGAAGAAGAATTTGGGTTGGAGACTGGGACCAGAACTAGTTGTTATAAATGTGGACCAAAGTCCTGATATATTTTAGTGTTCCAGGAGCAGCAGTTTGAATTGCAGAGAGCTGATGGAAATAAATTCTGTAGTTTTTAATTCATCCCACCCACAGGAGTACAGTTTCATTCAAAATGGTTGTGAGATGGTTCTCACTAAGTATTAACACTCTTATGAAGGTCAGCTACACCATCGGTAAGTCTCAGGAAGAATCCACACTGTCGTCAGATTCATCACCTGGTTGGTCTCATTCAAGCAGCACCGTGACCTCAGCAGGACCTTCAGTAGGTCCAGGTTGTTGTAACGAGCAGCCACATGCAGACAGGTATCGCCCATCTGAAGAAGGAGCAGAAGCACAGTTTTCATGATACTAGGACTCCTGGAGATCGCTTTACAGTCAGATGCTTTTCTCCCACCTTGTTCTTGGCGTCGGGATTCGAACCTCCGAGCAGCAGGAGCCGAGCAGTTGGAGTGTGTGCATTCTGACAGGCCAGGTGAAGCGCCGTGTTTCCTGCCTGAAACATTCAGAGCAAACCAAGACCTCAAACCTAGGAGATCACTTCAGCTCCTGCTGCAGGTAGAGCTCAGAAATCACTTCAGAGTCAGTCTGAGAGGCTCAGCAGGAATAACTGAGGATAATTGGTGGGTTTATTCCTGTGAGAACAAGTCCCCCGCTGATTGTCGGGTTAATTTAAGAAGAAACAGCATTGAATGAGGGTTCTGCTGGTCCAATCAGAGGCTCAAGTAACTGCATCAGAGCAGAAATGGCGGCCTGTAGACCTGGCTTTATTTATTGAAAACATTTGGAAACAATCAGGGTTCAGATTTGCATCATGTTTGGAAAACGGCTACCTTGGAATTTTAATTTCCATACGATCAAAACAAACATGATATTTACTGAACTCTGCAAAATCTGAGAAGAGCAGCTCATGCATTTTCCAGCTTTTATTCTGCTACAGCAACACAGATTTTGTTCTTCTTTGTGGAAATAGCACAATTAAAGATTCTGTCTCTCCATCCTGGGTGTTGAGAACAACAGCTGGGACGGGTTTTCCTCCAGTTACCTTGTTCTTGACGTGTACGTCAGCTCCGGCCTTAACGAGCAGTTTGACACACTGCGTGAATCCATGCCAGGAAACCTCTTGCAGCGCTGTGTTTCCAAGCTCAAACAAACAGAACACTGCAGTCAGAAAGAAGGACCGTGAGCTGCAGAACTAATCACTGATGGTGAGAACTTACTGGGTCCTGCAGGTCCAAAGCACAGCCTCCAGCTATCAAAGCAGCCATGGTCTCACTGTTCCCCACCATGGCACTGCGGTGGAGTGCGGTCTGACACCTGGAGACCTGAAGGTGGCAGGGAATCATAGACTCTTTTCACCTCTACACTTATAATTATGTTTAAATCGAGCCTGGTGGATGTCAATCATTTCAGGATAAATGACAATCATAGATGATAACCAAATAGGAAGGTAAATGTAACTCAACATATATGCCTTTATAATGACAAAAGCAGTTTGCAGTTTGCCGCTGCTTGTTATTCTGACTGCATACATGGAGGACTGTTACCGCCTCCTGTCAAAATCCTTCTTATCCATTTCATAACCTTCATCTACTATAATGTAAGTATAGGTTGTATTTAGAACTCCACTTCAAGCAGTGCATTTCAAATATTGTTTCTCTTTGTTTTCATCCAGTCTGCACATGTGTAGCTCTGTACATTTGAAGAAACTCACACCTGAACACTTTCATGTCTTAACATTGGGAGAAATGTACATCAGGGGTATTGAACTCCAGCTGAATCCCCTCCTCCAACACACCTGAATCAAACGAAAGGACCAGCACATACATAGACTTAAACACCTGCAGAACTGAACCCTAATATAATTGAAAACCTTTGTATATGTATCCCCTACACTGCTCCACACCTGCTCACCTTCATATGCAACCACTTCACCTTCATACCTGCAAAGGAGCACACATATGTACACCTGTTCACATTTAAACTTTAAAGCTACACAATTAAACTTTTCAAACTGGTACTCCTGCACACATGTACACATTAAAACCTGCATAATTGTACTTCTGTATACCTGTGTACCTTCACAAATGTACACCTACATCTTTGTGTGACTGCACATCTTAACCTCTGTACAACTTCAAAGCTTCACATCTGGATTCCTCCAACACCTGCACCTGTCTTTCAGCAAACTTCCATGCCTGCCTGCCTGAACTTCATAAACTTTCACAACTCAAACCTGTCCATCTGCACATTTACAAACCCTCCCAACTGCGCACTTGTCCTCTTGCACACCTATACCTGCATATCAGCACACTATGTATCTATGCATTCATAAATTTGCACGCCTGTGCTCCTGAAAACTTTTTTATTTGTACATCTTTATATACCCAGCTGAAATTTTATGCTGAGACAACTGTCCCTCTGAACACATTTACAGCTTTAAAATCTTCAAACCTGAACAGATACACACACCTGTGGAGCATCGTTCTTTCATACCTGTAATTTTTCTATTTCTGTGCATTGGCAGATGGCTTTGTACGTATTTTTATTCCTGCAGAATTCAAATAGCAGTTATTGTGGGTTACTCATGAAGAATAATCCCAAAACCGTTCCCAAAACCTGCTCTCTATCAGTCACATGACCCATATTGTGTTTTTTTACACCTGTCTGACTTGCACTAATCCTTACCTGCACTTGTGTATATATCAATCTGTTTGCCACATTTTATTTTTATTCTTATTTAACTGTTTGTCTTTTTCGTATGTTTGCAGAATGCACCGGAGCAATTTCCTAATGGTAGTAACTGGTTAGTATCCTCTATACCTTTGAATGGACAGCTTCACCATCTTCAGGTCTGCATTGGTCTTTCGTGCCAGGACATTTTTCTACCTCCTGTTGTCAAAGAAACAAATTGTTTGAAGTCAGGTGAAACTGTCAAACACAGTTACTGCAACCTTTGTTTAAATATGTAAGTAGCTGGGTTACAGCCAAATAATTGACAGAATCACCTCTGCTGAACTAAGTGTGCACACCAAGTTCTCCATGTCTGAAGATCTTAGAGAGTTTCTGTTGCAGAACGCTGCCATTCGGCTGCACCAACTGTAGGAAAAAGAAAAATAGGATCTGATCTGTGAAAACTACTTGGTTCTCTACACAGCAAACCAAGCTGTAGTAAAAAGTAAAGAGAAAATACATCTTTAAATGCCTCATGTATGCATCTCTGGGATAATATGCTGTATATTTATCATCAAACAGGTGCAACAAAAAGTGTTTATGCACTGTATGAAGTTGCAATTTTGATCAAATCCTTTAATCTTTCCTTAGGCATCAGAAATATAAACGATTTCAGATCTGATGGTCAGAATGAGTCTTTAATCCCTAATATGTCTCCAAACAGAGCTCAGTAATCCCTCTGTTGTCAGTCTGTTGTTCTCTGTGTTTCATCATCTCTCTTCGTGAAGCTGCAGGGGGTTCTTTTTTAGTTTTTTTCTTTTTCTCCATTCTATTTTATTTTTTATTTAAAGGAAAAAAATATAAATAAAAACGAGACCAGTAAGAAAAGGTGAAATGTTTGGAAATATTATGAAACTGACCTTAGAGGTTAGCAAGATGCATTTCGTGTATTTGACAATATTAGGTTACATATGATGCTTCAAAAAGGTCAGAATGAAATTAAGAAAATTTTAAGTTACAGAGGAAGCAGACAATTCAAAATAATGGATGTAAGTGAATGCCTCGCCTCTGCTGAAACTTTAGGATGAAGCTTTTCTGCTCAGAATAACCCAGTTCAAAAATTATTTACAGCATCAAGTTAAGGTAAATACATCATTCAGTCTGAAGGTTTCTGTTGCATGATTACATCTTAGATTATTTTTCTAAAGAGTTAAGTTTAAGAATACAAAATATTCTGGTGTTTTATTGTTAATAGCCCAAGAAGCTGAAACTATTAACTATTCATTATTGTCAAAAAAGAGAATAAATCAGAGGAATCTGAATTACCTGATCCTGCACAGAGATGGCTAATTCCTCAGCAGCAAAAAAGGAGCATCCGTTTTTTTAAAACTCCAGGGCAGCCGTTCAGAACACGATCTGCTGTTTGTGGTGAGGATCAGGATCATCTGCTGCAGCAACAGCAGGCGGGTCATTTACTGAGAGAAAGACGTGTAGAGACAAGGACAGCTGCTACGGAGCAGGACAGATTAAGGGGGGGGGGGCACAACAGGTTTAATGGGTAGTGAGGGAATCCTTTAAAGGCTTAACCATCTTCAAAAGATTCAATCTACTTTCTATCTTCTGAGCATGAGCCTCTATAAACATAGTAGTAGTTATATAGTAAAAGTTTTTGTATACTATTCACTTCACACTATCAGCAGAGGGAACATCTGAAGCTCCTTGTTTGTTCAGGATGTGATGTCAGCAAAATGTTACAAAGGAATAAACCACAAAAATTCAAATTAAAATGTGGGAAATCTGAACACTGAAGCCACCCACATCTAATCTAAGAGAAGCAGATCTTCATTCAGAGGCTGAATGCAGCTTGAAACACAGTTTGGTGCAGAAGAGTTTCAACAAAGATGCAGCAGGAAGCAGGAGGAAGAGATAAAGAGGCGATAGATCACAGAATCAAGGTTATAATCGTCATCATCATCATCATCAGAAACATCCTAATTGTCATACCAGTGATCATTCTCTACCATTCTGTCATCATCATCTTCACCTCGCCCCCATCCCCTTCATCCTCCAACACAATTTTTAGAAAAAAAGCTTGTGGATGAATTGCTCTCTACAGTTTCAGACATCATTGATACCATTGCTCCAACTAAAGTTAAAGTAGTCTCAGGTAGCAAGAAGTCTCCATGGACAAATGATCTACGTGTACTTAGGGTGTTTCTCAATGCCAAGGAACCTCCCCTTGATGCCTTGGTCCCTCCCCGGTTGCCTATGAGATCACCAGGGACCGCCAACGTGTTCCAATTTTCATGTGCTACCAAGGCGACTGTCCTCCGTTTGTCTGCAGTTTAGCTAGGTGACCAAGGATACATGGGAGGTGCCTTGATGCCTTCCCACAGTCAAAAATTTCACAAATAACAGCGTGGTAGGAGGGCTTAAAGGACACATTTCAAGTATTAATGTAAATCAGCTAATTGTAGCTATCAGGCTTATATCTAAAATGTCTATTCTTTTATTTATTTCATTTTTTTAAATAAAATCCAAAGCAGTAAAATGTATTTCGTTAGTTGCTTAGTAGTTGCACATTTGGTGGCTACCAGGTATTAACTCGCTTACAGATTTGGTTTAACCAACAAAGACACGGTTAAAAAATGTAAAACGCTTGTTATACATTTCCAGTTCCATGGCTGAACGATTGTTAATACGCTACTATGCTACTACAATGGGCAGGACGTAAACAGAGTGCGTAAGTGGGCTGCCGCGTTCACGTGAGGTAATTCTGTTCCATTTAACCACTTTCTTCAATCAAGCAAGGATAGTGTTATTATAAGCAAGGCGCCATGCCTTGACATTGAGAAACCATAGAATTGAAAAAAGGAACTATCGACTAACTTTAAAAGATGTAAGGGGATCATTATTTTTTTCAAATCATTAACAGAAACCGTAATAATGTGCTGACTTTATTTGTAACAGTTGCGAGACCAACTAATCCTCCAGTGACAGTAGCTCCTGATCCAAACTCTGGTAGAACTTACAATGAATTTGTCAGCTTTTTACAAACAATTATGACAATTAAATCTGTACAGCAGCACCAAAACCCCTACCAGTGTTATCCCCATTTAAAACCAATGTAGGGAAAATGTCTGAATAAAAAAAAAACCTAAACCAATCAAACCTTGATGAGATCACCAACCTATTAAGCTCCTCCTCTTACTGCTTGATGTCTTACCCACAAAAAGTTTTCCGTCATTGGGTCTGAACAGATTCAAATAGTTAACACATCCCTTTTGTAAGGTGTCTCCCCCCAGGCCTTAAAAACAGCAGTTATTAAACCACTACTCAAGAGGAGCAACCTGGACAACATGTTAATGCAGAACTACAGAGCAATCTCTAATCTCCAATTCATCACCAAAATTACAGAACAAGATGTGTTTCAAGAGTTAAAAGGCTTCTAACAATGTACAGCAGCTTTATGTTATTTTTAGCTGTGTGGTTGTCTCTCAGTCTGCTTTTCACTAGCTGTTTACACAATAAAATTAAAAAGAAAGCAATATATATATATTTTTTTAAATGTATACTAATTTGTTTTGGACCACGGAAAATGTTCTGATCATTTTAATTTGTCAACAGAAATTAAGGCCTTATAAAAAGGGGTCATCTGCATCAATCATTTGTGTTGTGATGCAAATAGCAGAATGTATAAATGGGTCAAGGGCTGTGCAAAATCAGTCCAAGGGCCGCAAACGGCCCCTGGACCCCACTTTGGACCCCCCTGCTTTAAATCAAAACTAAAAACTCATTTTTTTAAAGCTACCTTTAAGAAAAACGATTATGCTTAATTGTGTCGTATATGTTGTGTGTTTCACACTTAATGTATTTTATGCTTTACATGCATCTTATGCTTTAAGTATCATATGTCTTGTATTGATTTTGTGTGATTTCTCTTTTTTATCCTCTTTTGATCTCTGACATGTCATGTGTTCTGTTCTTTTTCCGTTATTGCTGTTTTTATTTTTATGTAAAACCACCTTGGATTACTTTGTTGTTGAAAGTGTGGAATGCAAATAAAATTGCTTTGCCTAGCCTAGTGTTTGACATCATCATCATCCTACACAACTCAAAGTCTTGATGTGAAGAAATTACAAGTTTTCTCTTTGGTTTTGTAAGGCTGTGACTGAATTAAACATAACTCCTCTATGAATGCCAGCTGCCTGAGCAAGTTTTGAGCTGCTGTTACTGTTTTCCAAAGATGTTCTCTGTCAGATCTAGTCTGCTCAACAGCTCCTTGTTAAACTTTGACAATTGTTTTTTTTCTTTCAACAGAAAACTAACCACTCCTTATTCAACAAAACTGAAGCTCCAGCTAGGTGTAACTAAACTAAAGCAATGTTTTTTTTGTAAATGTCACAGCAACGATCATTTCCTGAATAATTTTATTGTGGAGAGTAAAATATTTTCTGAGGATGAAGGAATCACATATGAAGAAACCCTTTATTTGAGTATAAAAAGCGTGGAGGTCAACCAGGTTCATAGCTTGGCTTTATAATGCTGGACTTTCCATTCTGATATCAAAATAAACCTATACACACACACACACACACACAGTTTTCTGAGATCTCTTCCGCTCACATTCACATCAGGTGTGTTTAATAGAAATCTGTCCCAGACTCGGTTCAGAGTGTCTGCTCACATGATGGCAGTTTGATCTCCCTGAGTGTGCACGCCCACGTGCATGCCATCCCCTCCTTTCCAGGTCAGATTGTGTAATCGCTGCTGCCACTGTCAGCATTACAATGTGTTACATAAGACAATTTGATGTTCGGGGCTGTAATCCGGCTGTGCTGCCTGAGCGCTCCCACATCTGGAATTTCCAGCTCATCCTGAGCTCCTCGCTCAAACAGAGATTTTCCTCGGGACTGCGGGTTAGAGAGGGGGGGACCTCAGGGCAAATATGACTGACACGTCTAAGTCTTGCTTCAGTTAAGGTGTTGGATCATCATATTTGTCTCCTTGTCATGAGCTAAATTACATGCAGTTATTTTTTAAAACTTTTTCTTTATCAGAGCAATTTCTGCAACTTTAGTTAAAATGACATTACATTACAACTGAACACTGGAAGAGCTCACAAAACAGACAATAATTGACACATAAAATTATCAAGGTATTTTAAGGCAAGGCAAGGCAATTTTATTTTTATAACACACATTCAACAAAAGGCAATTCAAGGTGCTTTACATGATTTGGTGGCAAAAACCCAAATATATGATAAAAGTATGAAAATTAAAAACAGAGAAACAATCAAACAATAAAAGAGAACATTTAGCATTTGATTAAAACAACAATTTAGGAAAAGAATAAAGTCAAAGTCAAATGGAGATAGTTTGGGGGAGGATGGGTGTATTTTAATATTAATTGGTGCAGTACATGGTTAACTGGTTAACATGTTTAAGAACAGCTGCTCCACCACCTCCCCACTACTTACCTGTTTACCATCTCAATAAAAATCTCACAGAACAAAGGCAAATGAGGGAGACAGAGAGAGCGAGAGCTGCAACTCCCTACAGGTGTGCACTTTTTAAAGCTAGGCTCTGCAGCTGTTTGGCCAACTAGAGAAGAATAACACAATCAGAAGAGAAAAACAGGAGCCAGCAGTGCTGAGCACGAAATGGTCAGTTAATGGAAGATGAATGGAGCTTGATGCAGGGTAATCCTAGAACCAGTTGGAGGCTGCAAAATACTTGAGACCTGTCCTGGGCAGTGGTTCACCATCCAGACGGACAACAACTCTAAGTATACAGCCAGAACATTCTCATTTTCTTTTTGTTTCTTCATTTTAAAAAAGAACATCATTTTCAGCTCTAAACATTTTTTCGTTTAGATGGACTGAAAGGAAAAATTGTTTACTGTAAAGGTTTCAGACCCCTGACTTATGGTTATCAGATTAAATGGGATAAATACCAATAAATGTTGCATTTTTCAGATCTTATTTGTAAGAAATCATGAAAACTATGCATTCTTCACTTCCCAGCTAAGCCATAGGCCACTTTTTCTTGGTTAATCACACAAAAGTCCCCCCAAATTCCACCGTCCTATTTTTATTTTTATTTTTTTTGCTTAAATTTCTGGAACGTAAGTTTAAAATTTGTAAATCCTGTCCAAGATCCATTTGGGTAAACCCTGTCCCAAAAACATAGAGTCAATTAACAAACCTCAGAGATGAAACTATTTTTCAGTCTGAGTTGAATAAATTGCTGATTTTCTCTTAATAGACTTATGATCTATACATTATAGTTTTAAATGTACATTTTGCGTTTTACACTCCTGCATTCTTTTTGTATTTTTGAGTTGTGGTTGGTTTAGACAGTCACATATATTTCACAATTTTTTGTCTCTCTTTTCAGAAAGTGGAACACATATATTATTCAAATTCATTATAAATTAAATTAAATATTTATTTCCTGTAATTTTAATGATCACATTTTGAAGATACCAAAACCCCCAAATTCAGTGTTTAGAAAATTTGAATATTTGAATATATATTAGTGGAAAAAGTTCTACCATACTGATAAACAGTTAAGTGGAAGGAAAAGCTGAAGGTTGCTATCAAAGCAACCTGGGCTTCTGTCACGACTAAGCATGTGTAATAAATCTATATAATATAAGTTTCACTTTCTGAAATAAGAGACAAAAAGAACACTGAACAACACTGAACGCTTTCACATTATAAAACAATTTTGAGCTGTACTTGTAACACAGAAACAGCTGACACAAAGGCCTAAGAGAAAAACGATAACATTTGACTTAACAGATCTCTTTTTTTGTTCTCTTCGGTTCTGATCCAACACAAACAAACAGTCAGTAAATGAAACATGTCGTGCAAGAATGGAGAGCGATGGCTCCAGATCATGTCCAGCAAAACATTCTGCTTTCCTCTGCAGGATTCCTGGTGCCATGTGAACCCAAATCACCTCACACTGTTCTGAAACTGTCACAGCAGCTTCTCCTTTGTTCTGCAAAATCACAGAAAAACTCTGTTTGAGGGATTTCAGAGACAGAGGCGGCACATGTTGGTGCCACGGGTCCCGTGTCGTTCAGCCTCACATCTGTTGCCTGTGTTAAAGATGCAGAGGAGGTGGGGGAAGGCAGGAGGGGGTTCTATTTACTCTGTTTTTTTCTTTTTTAGATTCAATGTTCATTTTATTCAGATCCGAGAAGGCAGTAAATATGATATGTAGAAAAAAAGATTATCTCAACTACGAGGCGTGACATCAGATTGATCTAGAGTGGCTATTCTGGTCATAAAGTCATTGTGTCCAAACACATTTCATTTCATTAACAACCATGAACCCATAGGAATAAGCTGTTTAATTATCCTGCAGCAGGTCACAACATCTGTCCCGATATCCGTCCCTCAGGACCCAACATGGCTCAGGACACATTCAGAACATATTCAAAACATCAAGGAAAGGTTCAGGGGAAATTATAGACTCATGTAGGATGAGGTGGGCACTTTCTGGATCATACAGATTCCTTGTGGGTCCATCTAAGACACAATTAGGGTCCATTCAGAACAATACAGACCCATTCAACAGAAAGCTTCAGTACACATTCAATACTTCATGGAAACATCCAGAACCACAGAGAAACATGAACATTCAGGACTCATTCAGAGCCACAGAGACACATTCAGTTCCCATTCGAGACAACCTGGACACGTCCGGAACAAATTCACATAAACATGTGGACACAACCATTATGGAAACCTATTTAAAATCCATTCAGGACCACCTTGATACACTCAGGAAACATTCAATACAACAAATACATGTTCAAAACACATTTGAAACCCATTGAAGACCACCTGGGTACATCCAGGAAACACTGAGATCATGTTTAGGACCACACCGGCATATTCAGGAGATATTTAGGACACCATGGACCCATTAAGGTCACATTCAGTGCTAGTTTTATTCAGAAGACAGCTAGGAGCACACAGTCCTATCCAGTACTCATTAAAGACCCACTCCGATCATCTTTTGAGCTATTTTAGAATGTTCTCAGTGGTCTTTAAATTATTATCGTGGTGATTTAAGCCAAAGTGACACAACCCATGCCGTTTTCTAGGACTTAGATTCTGCCAGCAGCAGTAGCTCATTAACAGTGTTGTGGGCGGAGCCGTTGGCACGGAGGACACTTTATCTCCTGCGGATGTGTGTAGGTGTGTGTGTTTGCTGGCAAAAGTGCTCGCTATGCTTACAGTAATAATTGTATCCGTGATTGGTATATATTAGAATCACAAGACACACAAGACAAGAGCTTTCGAATCATATAAAACATGTGTAAGTACTCCTCAAAGCTTGAGCAGGCGGTTGGAGAGGAGCAGGAGCTTGTGTCCTTGTGCATTGCTATTCCAAAAAAGCAATCTGTTTTAAACACTGTTTTAGTGTCTGCTACAGATGCACAGAGATTTGAGGTTACTTTTCTTAATATATTTCTTCTAGCATCACAAAAAATGCCACAAAAAAAGGTTAACAACATTAAAAAGCCTGATTTTTATCGGAGTGGGTCTTTAACAAACCCCCAAATTTATTCAGGACATTGTGAGAAGATATCAAGGACCAGAAGGATACATTCAGAACACATTCAGGACCCTCTGCTCCACACAGAGACACACAGGACACATTCAGGACACCTGATATGACACCTGTTTTTAGAGAAAAGAAGCCTTTTCCTTCAGTCCTTCCAAACAAGCCATAATGCTTCAGTCTATTTCTAGTTGTTCTGTCATGAACTGCAACATTTAACCTGCTAACTAAGACCGCTGAGATGGAACTACTGGTCATTTGTTTCTTTGTATTGCAGTGTCTGATCTCAAGGTCAGAGGACTCCTGGGAAAACTGGCAGCTGTCTTAATGTTTTATATTCAAGAAGTGATTTAAGTGTGGAGCTTTGAGGGTCTTTGCCGCTCTTTAAGATGTGACATGATGTAAGACGACTGGAATCATCCAGATGAATCAGAAATTATTTAAACTCTTACATAACAGATTTCCCTTAAAGAATACATTGAGCTCTGCACAATCTTTAAGCTCCTGTGCAGGTTTTCTTTTCTGATTATTTGAGACATGCTTGTGTTTTAAACCCATAAACTGAATACTGATTACTATCAGACTGAGCTGTGTAGAGTTTAATTTAAAGTTATATTTGCAGTCGGTTCAGATTATTAGGTGCTGCTATAATTACTTAGTCACTCAGTAATCAATCAATATATGTTCTGCGTCTGATCTTGGTTCATGTTTTTCTGTGAAGCTGAGTGAAACTGAGATTTTACCTGAAGCTGTCTGCTCTAAAACGAAGTCAGTTTGTCGTCACAGCGTCTGTTGGGTCAGCTGAAAGCAAAGTGAGTTTATGTTTACCTTTTATTCTCACTATGAGCAGCTGAAGGGTCGTTTTTCTCAACAGGTTGCCTGTGTTGGTTCACTGAGCTCAGCTGGAATTGGATTTTTCTACCTGACACATTTCAAACCAGCCCAAAATGGAAAAACTCACCTCAGATGTATGTGTAATTGTTTGAATCATCCTGCTAAAAGTAAAACACCGGGGAAAACATTTTCTCTGAGATAAACAGAAACTCATTTGAGCTCAAGAGTCAATATTGAGATCATGGGTTATGAAATCAATTTACCACCAGGAATGCTGCTGAATAAAACATGTTTCTGACTGTTCACTCACTGTACAATCAAAGGTTCCACAACATCTTCATCCATTAAGCCTTTGAGAACATGTGTAAAATAAATGTCTCCTATAGGAACTTATTCTCTTTGAGCCTCTGAACACAATAAACTCCCTGACATGTCGGAGGATGAGGAACAAACAGCTAGTTTCTGCCCGTGACGAGAAAAGAGGAAAACATTTAGCTTTAAAACCAACTTCTAATTCCTCAGAACATTCCTTTGAAGGGTCTCCAATAAAAACTGTTTTTCCAAATGAAGTCATTCAGGACCACAGTACGTCCATCAGGCTGTATTGCTGCTGTACGGATGTATGCATGTTCACATCAAAGAATTTTAATCTGGCTGAGGCCTGGGGGCTGAGATGATGAGAAGAAACTGGAACATATGCAGAACTGGCCTTTTTTCAGGTTTTTATCTGTTTCCAAAGATCCTCCCAGCATCCTCTCTGCATTGCACTAACCCCCTCCTTTTCGTAAAATGATGCTGACCTGTTGAGGGGAAAAGCATCCAGGTTACTCATGAAGGCTGTAGGTGGTCTGCTGGAGATCTGAAGGGGGTTCTGCAAGAAGTCTGCTGGTGTTTAGCAGGTGTTCTTTTAAAATCTTTTCTGGCATTCTCTGTATATATTTTGCTGGTGTCCTGCATCTGATGTGTTGACGTACTTTTGGAGTTCTGTGAGTTATCTACGTGTAACTTTGGGGAATTATGGATGCATTCTGCTGGTGGTAGGGGTCTACTGTTGGAGTTCCTCAGATACTCTGTAGCAGTTGATCAGGAGGCCTTCCGGTTTCAGGCAGGTGTTTTTTCCATACGGGAACCATAAAGAATCAGAATGCTAACGTTGAGATTATAGAATAATTTGCAAGGCCTGACAGCTTTTCTTTCCTTTGGGAACCATTTGAGATAACTGACACTTTGGGAAATATTCCTCATCTACAACTCGTCTCAGGAGGATCATCACAGTCTTTGTTCTGAGTAGAAGCTTTTTGCAGTTTGTTTCTGTGACCCAGATCTGAAAATAGACACTTTCCACTGCAGTTAAGATGCCATTTTATTTCTCTCCATCCTGCTAATTTGAACTGCAGGATACTGCGGATCTCAATGGTTCTATGGTCAGAAGGTAGAGTCGTCCATTGATCCATCCAGCTCACTGAGACATTTGCTTTACTCGGTAAAAATCCATCAAATCATCCTGATGTTACTGTGTTCGTGCAGCGCATTTGGATATAAAACAAATCTGCAGCTTCATCTGGTCAGTTGCAGACAACACCAAAGGCATTACATAAAACCACAATGTATTATAATCATCCATGTTGATTATGTTGAGTTTTTGTCCACAAGATGAAGAGTTAAAGTGGAAAAATGTGAACTTTAGAGCTGATGTAAGCAACTAACATATATTAATCTAAAGGTTTCTGAGAAAAGAGACTGGAAACATTATTGGAGAGTGAATCCGATTGACTGAAGCAAGACAGAAAAGCAATGGCATGTCTTATTGGTTACCATGAGGAGGGTCTGATGTAAGAGAATGGTGTAAGATCATCTCCTACCCTTTAAAAGCACAGCCTGTTATCACTGTCAGTCATGAGACCTGAGAGGGTAAAGAGATGTCTGATGTGAGCGACCTGATGATTTTTTTTTTCTGCAAATGCAGGCTGACCGAATGTAATAGTGTTAAAAAAATAAATCTGTCACATCAGACAGCGTAGTTGGAGGTTTTTATCTGGTTTTAGGGTGGAATGACCTTCAAACCTTTCTCTGAATGATGTGCAGCAGCCTACACAGGGCGTGTCTGTTTCATGTACTCCATTTGCAGCAAGAAAAAGTTCTCAGTCACAAAACAGCTTCCTTTTTACTGAAGGGAAATCACACACATGTGGAGTCTTGTATTGGATTTGATCAAGGGGTTTTCAAGTAAATGGGGTTGAATACAGATGGATACACATGATTTTTTCATGTGCATGTTAAAGGCTAAACATTTTTAAACAAAGACTACACACAGTTACACAGTTGGTAGCACTGTTGGTTTGCAGCGAGAATGTCCTGTATTAAAAATTCAGCCTGGGGTATTTCTGTGTAGAATTTTCACGTTCTCTCTGGGTTCTCCAGCTTTCTCCCACAGTCCAAAAACATGACTGTAAAGTCATTTGTTCTCTCAAAATTATCATTATGGTTATATGTCTCTGTGACAAAAATAAACTGGAATAAATGTGCTTCTTTGTTTTAAATCCTAAAAAAAATGCAACATAGTTCGGGGGTTTTAACACCACTGAATGCAGAAGTATTGTTACTACTTTTAAGAACCATATCTAGGATTGAAAGTCTTTTTGAAAGGACAGAGTGAAACTAAAACCACTGAAATTCAATTTATTCTTAAGTCTGGCATCATAAATCTGCAGGGACATCAAAAGATCACATGTAAAGTGAGCATGAGGAGAAAGATGATTGTCTTTAAGAGAAAGAGCAGCTGCAGATTTGTCTGAAATCACATCACTAATCTGGATTGACAGATGAAGGCAAAGAGATTCCTCATGTTCTGCTTAAAAAAGAAATTCACGTATCACGTCACATGTCTCTGCAGGCTCTGAAGGAACGTCCACTTCTAATAAAAGGTGAATAATAAAGACTTAATTAAAAAGTTTCATTCATTGTCATTATTCAAATGCGACAGGGGATCTGATCTCCATCGGAGACGTCAGAGATGACATTCAGCAGCTTCGGCTCAGGCTCTCTGATCAGTCAGAGCAGAATCACAGCTGTCATTTGTGTGAATGGAGATAATTCAGCTGCAGACACTTAATTACTGTCGTTTCATCAGGCAGCTGTCAGGTACGAGGATGAAATGACAGGAAGGGCGAGAGACCTCTGACCTGAGCTGGAACCTTAACAGACTCCCGATGATTACCTGTAAGTGTGATGATCTGCTGGATAGACAGAGAATCAGAAATGTATCCAATACCGCAGCACGCAACTGCTACGCTGCTTCACCTCTGGTAATAACCTAATTTAAATGCATTCAGGTCATCTGCAAACAAACTCCTGCACCAGTCAAATGTCCGTATGCGGGAAGATAAAAACATATTGAAAGCAGGCGGGGCTGAGAGTCGATACATGGAGACAACGATAGTAACAGTGATCATCTACAGAAGCAGCAGCAGTAGTAGGAAAAAGCCCACATACGTTCAGTTCAATGTGTTTCTGACACAGCAGCTCATCCATCCATCCATCCATCCATCCATCCATCCTTGCAGGATGTGACTGATAGGTGTGTCCTCACAGCTCATCTGGACTAATCAAGAGGAGGAAAAAGAGGAATAAACTCTCTGATGCAGATGTTAGAATGTTTCACTCTCCAGTGTAGTACTTAGACCTACTGAATCCTGCGTTGTGTCCTTCCTCACATTCTGATGTTAATCCCAGTCGCACTTGATTTTATAGAAGCAATTTCCATGTTCCTGTTCAGGTTTCTACATTTCAGTGCCCTGATTCCTAATGGTTTTTGATTGTTGGTGAAATCCTCCTAGCTCCTCAGATCCCTCTGCACCCTGTTCATCATAAAGGTCCTGTTCATCTGGGGTTGCCCAAAGAGTCCCTGGGGTGTGCATGGAAAACCTCGAGACTGAGGCATCCTGATCAGGTGAACTCCATCAGTGAACTTTTTTGGATTTCCACTCCAAACTTCTCCTGGACAATATGACTTCTTGTCAAGGCTCGTCTTTTGATCCCTATTGATTTCTTGTGACAATAGTTGAGTTCACAATAGATGGACCACAAATCCACAGCATCACATTTTTGTTAAGTCCTTACAACATCTTGGTCCATCTTTTCCATCTAATGTTACAGCCTGCCATCAAACAGGACTAAGAAATTTTGTTAGACCAGTGGGTCAGTTTGGAGTTTTCTAAGCTCCAGTTCTGACCAATAAAGCCAAAATCTCTGTCATCTGAAGCTCAGGTCCGAGGTGAACCCTAAATGTGTGTGACTTAACCATAGAACATCTGCTCCCTGACAGTTTTCTACAGTGCTCATAACCTTGATCAGCCCTTGGAAGTTAATATGGCTACATTAAAATTGAAGTTGGATATATTGCAGGATGATTCAGGCTGCTACAGAAATCAGAAACTGGGTGTTCAGAGTTTTTGTGAAGCTCCACAGTAACCCGTAACTAAACCTGTTAACAGCCACATAATAAAAGCAGCAGCCATGAGCTCTAAGAGCTCTGCAGCTAAATTAACCAGAAGGCTTCAGCCCATTTTAATCTAGACACCACAGGCTGGATTTTTACATAATTCCTGCTCTGGCAGAACGGAGAGCCACATCCTGCTTCAGAGTGAGTAGTCAAGGTGCTCAAACTGTCAGATGAGACATTAATTGTGACACACAAAGCAAGCATATGATGTAAAACAGCTGAACAATAGAGAGATGTATGTATCTGACAGAGATTCTAACCATTTAACATTAATATGTGTAAGTCACAACAGATGTGACAGTTTCAGAAAAGACAACTGGCTGCTGCAATGAGGCATCGATCCAGTCTTAGATGAATAGGTGCTCTGTTTTCTTAACAGGCATGGATTTTTCTGATTTTCACAGCAGGTGGGAGGAATTGTTTCACAGCTGAACAAAGATGTTTTCTGGTGCTTCAGAAGAACATGGACATAGGTGTTTGTGTCTGCTGACAGAAACAAGCATGTAAAATTAAAAATAAAACCAATGAACAGTTTAATTCTAAAACAAGTCACTGTCTAGCAACTGTCCTACAAATCTGGAGCTAAAATTGGATTATCAGGAAGCTCCAACAGGATGTGAATAGAGTAATGAGACTATAAACCTGCAGCAATGGGGGTGTTACCTCTGCAAATCCATGACTTAGACTTTTATAAATTAATACTTGTTAGGCGTAGGTACTACCACAGGACATGCCATGAAAAATACATGGACCTCAACTAAAAACAGCAAAACAGTTATTGTCAGAAAAACTTAGGACAATCCACACCAAGACATGGTCATCCAACTGAACTGACAAACAGATGCTTGATCAGAGAGTCAGTAAAGAGACCTATGGTAACTCTGGAGGAGCTACACAGTTACACAGTTCAGGTGGTAGATGTCATGATGGTGGTGAGGTGAGGATCTTAACCCAGGCAGGAAGAAGGCAGTTTCATTTTGAAAGTGATTTAATATGAAAAGGGACAATCAATCAATCAATCAATCAAACTTATAAAGCGCTTTTCAAACTACAAAAGCTTCTCAAAGTGATTTACAGGTTAAAATGACCCCACAAAGCCCAACCTTTCCAAACCCCAAATAAAATCATCATCACAACTATAGCCACAGCCGACTACCACCCCCAATGCAAAGGGCTCCCACAGAGGAAACACTGGAAAGAAAATTTTAATTATTAAAATAAACAGTTAAGAAAATGATTAAGTATTAAAATACTGATAACATGTTAAGACATTAGGACAGGGAAAAACAGCTAGACTGAAAAGAATCACAGGACGTCTGGAACAGGCTTCCTGTGAAACCGAAGGAGTGTGACTTACATCAGAGAGCAAAAAACAAACAAAACAACAATACAACCAGGTACAAAGTAACAGCTGATTGACACTGAACAGCTGGAACTGCAGCAACACACAAATGGACTCTAAGGAAACAGACTTAAACACCAAAAACACAAGAAAAAAGGACTCAGATAAAAGGATTATTAGTGATGCATAAGATGTTTGACAGAAGCCTAATTGCGACACAGCAAACATGTGGAAAAAGATTCTGGTCTGATGAGGCCATAGGTGATCTTCTTAGCCCACATGGAAAATGCCATGAATGTATGAAAAGTTACTTCATAGATAAACCTACATGTGCCATAGCCCATTGGAAAATATGGTTGAAGGGAAAATGAATATGAAAAGTAAACTACTACTGGAAGAAAACTTGCTAGAGTCTGCAAAAGCAGTGAGACTGCTGCAAAAGTTTCACCTTCCGTGCAGGAGAATAACCCGAAACATACAGTCAGAGTTACAACAGAATCGTTCATAGCAACACAAATTCATGTCTTTGAATCCACAAGTCAAAAGTCCAAACCTAATTCATTCAGTTTTTTTCATTAAATTCCCCAGTGCTTTGAGAGCTGTTTTATTTGAAAAAATGCTCTCTCACTCTTGTTTCAGAAGGTCATAGTTTGTCGGAGGAGTGGGTGGGGTGAAATGTCAGGATCAAGAGTATAATTTGTTATTATTCACTATAAGCAGATATCTAATCTCTGATTGCCTAACAGAGATGCAACTCTTATAATGCCTTCATTAAGTAATTAACTTGATTTGATGGTGGTGTTCCGAGACAAATTCTAACAGTTTCTTCTTCAGATCCTCTTTCTGATAACAACAATTATACAACAGTTAGATCCGACCCAATAATTTGAATGGACAAGAGACATTCAATGTTTGCTGATATTGCAGTACAAAAATAGTGTGCCTTTTTACAGACTGTAACACTCCGCAGCACAGGCATTAATGGTGCGTTCCAAACGCCCACGGCCAGAACAGCAAGATTACAAGTTAAGTCTAGGGTTGAGTCCCTCAGAGTCCCTCAGAGTCTCCATGGTGTCCATGGTCTCCATTTTTTCTCAGCCACAGCGATTTTGTATTCCAAGGTCAGTCATGTCGAAGTTACAAGAAAGCAAGTCAAAATGTTCAGTTATTGGGTGTATTTTTTTTTTTTTTAATTTTAAAAAAAAAATTTTTTTTTAACGTGTCCTGTCTAGCAGTATGCTACTCAGAATTGGTGTCTGAGTACCAAGTACAAGCCCAACAGTTTTACTTTCCCAAGCAGAGTATTACAGCTTCGCTGTAGTACGCCACTTGATGTATATGTATGAAAAATCTTTATTAGTGATTACTGTGGGTTCAATTTCCTGACGTCATGGACATTAAACTGAGACAAGAAGGGAGAAAGGAAGAAGGTGAAGAAAAGAAACCGGACCAACAGAGGGGCGAACCGACGACACAAGACAGGGAGGCAAATAAAGAACACAAGAAAACATCCCAGTCCTCCACCTCTGCCGGACGGCAGAGAAACAGTAATACAAAACAAAAACAACAAAGTGTACAGAACCAAACCAATAGTTCGGATCTGGTAGAATAAACAAAGAATTACACATTCACTACACACAAGCATTGATTAATGAACATAATACAAATGTTTCTGGTAAGCTCCTGTGAACAACTAACTAATGATGATAACCTCAGCTTAAGATATGTCCGTCCTCACCTATGTCCCCACACCTATGTGTGTGCGAGCATGCAGGTCGGAATAAGGTTTCCCCATGCAAGTGATTGATAGCTGGTGTAAGGAACCGTCAATCCGTCCTACAGGAATCGGCACAGACATGGAGGAGGCAAGAGATGTATGCATCCAGCGTCCCACAGAGTACAGAGTCCACAGGCGGATCAGCGCAGGGTCGACCACCCGCCAAGAGGGGAACAGATGGAAGCCCCAGGGGAGCACCCACCAGCCGCGATGCTGGGGCCCGAGAGATCGCAGTGACGAGCCCACGGGCTCCGCCGGTAACCGGCTACGCCAGGGCGGGCCCGGACCAGGAACCGGAGGCCACGGGGACCAGGGGCACCCCACCCCCCCGGCGGGGCCCCAACCAGGGACCAGCCGACAAGGGTCCCCCGCCGCCGCCGCAGGCAAGGAGGACCCGCAGCCAACCGATGGACAACACACGCCGCCGCCACCCTGGACCAGTACCCACCGCCAACAACCCGGCCCGCCTCCACACATCCACACGCCAGGGAGCCACAGCAAGAGCCACAGCGGATGTAGCGGATGTACGCTAGTACGTAGTTATTGGGTGTATTAACCCACACAAATCCCTAGATCGACCCCAAGCATCAGAGCCTCTGAGAAGTGCCTGGTTAAATTGTATTTTTAGTGGAAATATACCGCCATCCGTGGGGAAAGCTCTCCTCGTTTGCGCGAAGCACTTCGAGGACGAGTGCTTCAGCAACCTCGGTCTGTATCAGGAGGGATTTGGCAAAAATACTTCATCTGATTGAGTGGTCAGTTCCTTCTCTCCACGGAAACAACGGACAAAGCAAAGCGGTAAGCTTCAAATAACACTAAAATGACAGTAAACTTTATTTTAGACATGAATGTTGTGTGTTGATATGTCGTACGGGCGATTGTTTTGATAGTTGTAGCATTGCATTACAGTGCAAAGCTGAAGGAGCGATTTTCTGTCAACGACTCTTCTGCAGTTTGGAAGGGCCTGCAGACCATTACCAACTGCAGGAGACCATCCCCCCACCCTGTGGGGAGCCCCCGCCTGGCTGAGGACCTCAATGACTTTTTCTGCAGGTTAGAAAACGACTTTCACACCTTCCACCTCCCCCACCATCTCCATCACAAAAGGCCTGGCATCGCCAACTATTTCAGAGACAGAGGATTAAGAAGGCATCAGGTCCTGATGGAGTGTCTCCATCCTGTCTGAAAGTCTGTGCTGACCAGCTGGCTCCCATCTTCACTCAGATCTTCAAAAACTCCCTGGAGCTGTGTGAGGTCCCCTCCTGCCTCAAACGCTCCACCATCATTCCGGTTCACAAGAAGTCCCCTGTCACAGGATTAAATGACTAAAGACTAGTCGCCCTGACATCTGTAGTCATGAAATCCTTTGAGCGACTGTTGCCGTCCCACCTGAAGGAAATCACGGATCCCCTGCTAGACCCCCTGCAGTTCGCCTATAGAGCAAACAGGTCAGTGGATGACGCAGTCAACATGGCTCTCCATTACATCCTGCACCACCTAGACTCTGCAGGTACCTGCGCTCGGGTCCTGTTTGTGGACTTCAGCGCTGCATTTAAATCCATCGTCCCAGAGCTCCTCCACCAAAAACCTCCACTGTGCCTCCCTCCGCCTGTCAGTGGATTACCAGTTTCCTGACTGACAGGAGGCAGCAGGTGAAACTGGGTGACTTCATATCCAGCTCCCGGTCCCTCAGCATCGGCGCCCCCCAGGGATGTGTTCTCTCCCCACTGCTCTTCTCCCTTTACACCACTGATTGCACGTCAAGAGACCCTTCTGTGAAACTCCTGAAGTTTGCAGATGACACCACCGTCATTGGACTCATCCGTGACGGCGACAAGTCTGCGTACAGAAGGGAAGTGGAACAGCTGGTCCTCTGGTGCAGTCAGAACCACCTGACCACCTCCAACAATCAGCTGGATCAGTGATTACCTGACAAACGGACCAGAGTTTGTGAGACTGAAGGATTGTGTGTCAAATCAGCTGGTCAGCAGCACAGGAGCACCACAGGGTGCTTTACTCTCACCATTTCCTTTTATTCTGTACACCTCAGACTTCCAGTATAAGAAGAAGACCTGTCATCGGCAGAAATACCCAGACGACTCCGCAATTGTTAGAGAGATGGAGAAGAAGCTGAATACAAAGAGCTGCAAATCTTCCAAAAGTCTGTGGTGGAGAGTGTAATCTCTTCATCCATCATCTGTTGGGGTAGCAGCATCAGAGCCAGGGACTTAAAACGGCTCAACAACCTGATAAAGAAGGCTGGTTCTGTTCTGGGGACGACTGTGGAAAAACTGGAGAAAATGATGCAAAGAAGGATTCTTCATAAAAATAAAAAGATTACGGACAACCCTGAGCATCCTCTTTATGAGACTATACAACAACAGAATATCCTCATTCGGAGGCTTCGTCAGTTTCGCTGCAACACAGACCGCTACAGGAAATGCTTTCTTCCCACAGCCATGATGGTCTTCAACAACTCCTTCAAAACTGAATTAGTAATGAGCTACAACAACACTTAATTTCCCTCTGGGATCAATAAAGTATTTTTGAATTGAATTGAATTTCAGTTGCAGTGTGAATGTTTGTGTATAGGAAATGTTTGTGTTGCTTGGCAACAGCCTTGTCTCCCTTCCAGTTGGAACTATTTGTGTTAGTGGAGAGAAATAAGTGATTAAATAAACAAACAAATCACATTATGTTGGTCATTATTATTGTAAAAAAATGAAATGAGCTTGTAGAACTGTTGTATGAAAGCAATATCATACTCGAGGTCATGCTGTTGTGCGGAATAACAGTGCTGGTGTGATTTTCTACGACCGTATCACACCAGTGCTGATATTTGGAACAACACCACTCCCTCACATGTGATATTACTTAATCGAAGCAAGCCGACCTTGTTCTGCCATGCTCCTGAGTTGCTAACAGTTAGCTTCGTTGCTAAAAGTTCGCTTCAGTTTCAACTAGCAGAGATGTGCTCGGCTCTCTCCAGGCTGCAAAATCAACCTTCCAGTGTTATGTAGAAGGGGCTGACTTTTTTTTGACTCACTCGTTTTGCTGTATGTTTTCTTACTGCGGCTAATGCAGGCAGCGGGGGCTAGAGAGAATGTTTACTTGCAGCATATATTCAGCCCCGAGTGACGGATCGTATTTCACAAAGAACAGTTATTATACGGTTTCTCAGTGAATTACACCTTTAAACTAGTCTTGCATGGATTTACAAAGTTAGTTAAGATAATACCAAAAAGACTTGCAGCTGTCAATGAAGCAAGTAGTCTTTCTAAACATATTACAAAACAGGCATACCATGCTTTTTATAGATTTATCAGTGAAATGTTATAAAAACCACGTATCACTTTCCGTTTACTTTCCCATTTTTTGTGTTGATCCTTCACAAAATGTAATCAAACATACATTGATTACAAGTTTGTGGTTGTAATGTGATAAAATGAAGAAAAGTGCAAGCATTGTGAATACTTTTGTAAGGTAATTTATGTGCAGATAGAAAACAGTCTAACAGGTGGCTGGTGGTTTACTGGTGCCTGTGGCCGCAGAAAGTCTGTTTCCAACCCTGCACTGGTTAGAAATGTTGCACACCGCCCCGTGATGATGATGATGATGATGATGATGATGAGGAGCAATAATCTGAATAATCCCACAGTGGGTGTGTGCGCGCTCCTGCGTGTCCACAGATGCTGAGACACATCACCGTGACGGAGAGCATGACGGGGTCCGCGTGTGGAGGAGGATGATGTTCCTGCAGGGACTCACCTGTGGATGGACGCCGTCAGGATGCCTTACCTGAACAGAACTCTGCTCCTCCTCTTGCTGCCGCTGCTCCTGCTGCTGCTGCTGGGTCAAATCCGAACCGCGGAGGCGCGCAAGCACAGACAGCGGGTTCGCAGATGGACGGGAACCGAGGAAACCCAGAAGCACGGCGCGTAAGTGCAGATAAATGATGTAGATGAATGCATGAGAGAAACCAGAAAAGGAGCGCTTTCAGGTTTAAATCAGGCTGAGAGTAGAAACTCAGGGAGAAGTTTACAAGATTTATTTTTTTTATAGTTAAATAGAAAAATCACTGAATCCGCTGCTTTGGTCTTAATTGGGGTTTTATCATAATTAAATTATGTTATATTCAGACACTTTTCCTGTCATGTTTGAAGCTGAATAAATTATTCAATGTTTGTCAGACTAAAAGAAATAATCATTTAAAAAAAAACATCCCAGACGAATGTTTTTGGTTGTTTTCGGAAGTGACGAGCATGCCTCAGATAAACTAATTACACGCATCTTCCCCTTTAATATCTGGTTGGTCTTTGGATCGGAACTTTGGATCAAAGAAGTTCTTACATCAGACTCCAGGGCTTTGGACTCTAGGTGAGATTAGATATCCTGACTTTTAGTTTTTTGAAGCGACGTCTCAATTAATTTGCGCTTGCTCACATCCATCCCGGGCAACACCGTGTCACAAATGCAGAGGAGAAGCTCTGACCCTCTGACCATGTTTGTTGATCAAACCTTTATTAAAACACAAACCCTGCAGAGCTAGAACAATATTAACTAAATAAATCCACATCTCAGCTAAACATATAAATCTACTTCTTATTTGTGACAATAAAGATGATCCAGGGTCAATGAAAAATCCTCAAAAAAGTAGATATGACTCTAGCTGTTTGGGTTTTACTGTATGGGCACCTGAACAAATACTGCTTGTTTCTAATGATTTGATCTGTCCAGTTTGATTTGGAATATTCTTTTATAAAATTTGCCTCATGTTAAAATGTTACCGATTATAACAAGATCTAGTTGTGGCAACAAACTCAATCCCCACACCTGTATATAAAACGCTGCACTTGTGAAAGTAGGTCTGCTAGGGTTCTACTAGGCACTCAGACACCAATTCTGATAGCCATGTTGCTAAGCAGGACACATGTGGATGGCTCTCCATGTAATATCACCAGCGCGTACACCCTCGACATGTCACTAGTCCAGCAGCACACAGGACCAATGTAGATCAATTAAGTCTATTTATTTAGGGTTTCTCTCAACAAATGCACTTTAAAAGACAAACAGGTTTACTTAATATCCAAAACCATATCAGTCAATATGAACAAACTCAAGTGCTATATGTTAACATTTATATTGAAGTTATGTTACAATGCAAAGGAACATTTAGAGTCCTGTAAGAATTGCACGGATAAGTTGGATTATCAGCAGCTGAGCGTAAACAAGCTGTACGTGATGGAAGCAAACCTTACTCAGAAATAAATACGCTGCTTTCAATTCTCCTCATGCCTCCCAGCAGCAGGATTCTTAGGTTTAATCTGCAAAATCGAATCGCTATATTGCTATTTCATGGTGTAATGAATACTATGCAAACACATTTCTTCCAGATCTTTGACATATTAGTGTGAAAAATATATAATATAAAATAAGTGCAACAGTGGGAAAAGCATTGCTTTGACAGAAGTACGGCATGTTAACAGTGGGAAGCAGATGACATGCTGTGGTTCTGGTTGCGTGATAGCAGCAGTTCAGTAAGGTCATGGATAGGATGTGAAGATTCCCGTTACTAGTTCAGATTATAAACACGTTCTGGGCATAGGTTAGGGACACTCCAATGAATCTTTCACCTCCAATCCCCTTCCTCTGCAGGGCTCTCTTCTCTGCCAAGAGATGAATTCTATTTTCTTGTTCTAAAGCAATTATAGCACTAAGGTCTTAGCAAAATCATAAAAACCATTACTAATACTGTAGACTGTATTTTAATTTTGTAGTCTCATTCCCAGATTATTTTAAATTAAATTATGTGATAATTTCGCTCTTATTCCCTACTTACGTCCACCAATGCCAGGTTTTCTTTATTTGTTTGCCTTTCTGTTAGCAACATAACAAAAAAAGTTGTAGGTGATTAAAAAAAAATTGAAATGTCCACTTCGAGACCAGGAACAAGTGATTAAATTTGGAGAGGGAGGTTTTAGTTCTTGGTGTTTTCAAAAAATAGACATGAAAGACGTTCAAGGAAAGAGTGAAGGAGCTTCTTTTTTTACAATATTTTATAGGATCTGATGATTTTTATATGTACTAAGTCATTTTTGATGATCAAATTTCTTTATTTTGATCAGATTGCAGGCTAAGCAAATTCTCAAATCTGACCAAGTTTCATATTTGAATCTGAGAACATATTTAAATGTTTTTTTATACTTCAAACTGATTCTAAACCTTAAACAATCTCAAGAACCTGAACATATTTGCTATAATTTGCTATATTCTGAATAGATTTGATGCTCCAGACAAATTCTGTTCAAATACATCATCACGATCATGACTGCAATAAGACCCCATTGATTATATAATATATATTTCCAGCTTTTTTTTCTTCATGTATTAGGATATTGCAGCACATGTGGGTGAAATAGCTGGTGGTTGAGCTCATTTAAAATGTCTCATCTCTTCTGATCATTTTAGAGGAGCTCATGAGTAATTATGTTTTTCCAGAAATACTTTGAAGCCCTGTTGTTTCTAACTGGCTGCTTCAATTTTTTGACGAATTGTTGCTTGTTTTAAAACCAGCAAGCTTCTGCAGAGGTTCTGGTTTCATGCTGATATATTTTCTGCTGACTGCATATGAAGTGTGCAATAGTAATCTTATATATGATGAAATACAGTGTAAAAATGGTGTAATTTTAATATGGAGAAGTTAACCCTGTTGGAGATCAGACTTCCTGTGATTCCCTGAGCTGCTGAATGTTAGCAGGAGCTCCATCCTGAGAGGAAACAATTTGTGTTTTTGGTTGTGATAAGAGCAGCTGTACTAGCAGCAGATATTTTTCAACCGCTGCTACTCTCTGTTGTTGTTTCGTCTGCTTTTTGACTGATGTTTTGTTCCTGCAGCTCTCTGCCAAAGAAACCCCCAGACGTGACCAAGTCCAGAAAAACCAAGACAGAACAGCTTCTCAAAGTAGATGATCACGACTTCACCATGAGGCCAGCATTTGGAGGTAAGCATGGTCTGCACCACCTGGAGATGTGTCTGATGGTGCACTGCAAGTTGTTCATTGTAACTAGATCTTTAAAACACCTGCCTAACATTTTGAAGGTCAAAGAGTTTCCGTGATAGGGTTGGTAGATACACTGTGGTGTGGAATGTCAGATTAGGCTAACTTTGTAGTCACAAACCAAAAGTCTGATTTTACAGAGACCAACAAACGACTTAATAGGCAAAAAAGCAACAACATAGAACAGACGGTTCAAGAACCTCTGCACAAAACGTAAAACTCAGGTCGCTGTAATCTGCTAAAAATAAAATGTGACATTTACAGCAAACTTTATTCGTTGGAAATAAAAGTGTACGAGAAACCCTCTGTATTTATGTGCGTTAGGGATCACAGTTGCTGGCGGATTGCTAAAATGTGTGAAAGACCCTAAAAAAACACTTATAACTTCTTATTTTAACAGCTCAAAAAACAAACATACCTTAATATGCAATAATACGCACAGTGCAAAACATCTAAGCACTAAGACAGAAGCTAACAACTACAGTCTTCCTTATCTCTTCTCTTGGAAGAACAGCCAGTCAGCGGCAAGAAACATGAAAGACGCTCCTCGATTCGCCGTTCTGCAAACAGCCATTAGTGTCTCAACTAGCAGGTCTTTTAACTTCTCAAACCACATTTCCTTTTAAATATTTTTGATGTGCTCTACAAAAAATAGGCAATTGAATATTAGATTAAATGTTTATGAATAATTTTAAGTAATTATCCATGATTCAGTAAATATAGAAATTCAAATGGGGATGGCTAGTGGCTACGTCATCGTAACCGAAAACGTCACTACTGTGACCAACCAAATTTCAGTGGCAGTGGTGCAGTGCTCTGTCCCTTGTTGTAATAACAGAAATGATGCCAGTAAAATAATATGTTATTAATACATTTAAGGGTGGATTAGCACCAGTATTTGCGTTAAAATCGAATTAATTATTTTTCCTATCATTGCAATGCCGTTACTGTTACTGGAGATGTAAAGTGGCGCATTATTACTGACGCACAGCGGTGTCAGGCTTTGTGACAGCCTCACAGCAGGTGCCGGTGATGATTCCAGGTTGGGAAGATATCCTTAGTGCGCTCTCTGTCTGAATTCTGTAAGACCGCGGTGAAGTTAATTTTTAGTTTGATATTCAACAGACATTAGTTTCATTAAAATAGAGACTTCCTCCAACATCTGAACAAGAACTGTACTGATAGATAAATTGCTGCTGAAGACGTGCTCCTGAAGGCGGTGGTTTTGGTTGGGGTTTGGTTTTCCCAGAAAATAGATCAATACCTGTGACATCTATTAACAAAGTAACGCCAAAATATTGATAAATCGTTGCTTGACACCAGAGGAACTTGACACACCGATTTATAAAAAAAAATTAGACTTTTCTTCAATAGCTTACAGATCATGTAACCACGTGACACCAAATCAATCATGAAATGTCTTATTACATCTAAAGAACAAGACACAACAATTTATTTGACATTCGAATGCATAGAATATTTTAGATTAATATTTTAGTATGGTTTAGTGTAGTATTTCAGGTTTTCCTTCAATATTTTTCAGGTCATGTGACCAGGTGACAACAAATTAGTCTAAAAATATCTTACTACAACTAGTGCTCAGTTTACTGTGCAATATTACAGATAAATTGATTGGCAAAACTTAATGGGCAGATTTTCCTTTGTTTCTTTTTACCTATATTTGTCCGTCTTAGTTTTGCTCGTTAATAAAAAGTGTGTAATTATGTATGTCCAATATTTACTTTTTGCATATTTTTATGTTTCTGCAAACAGCTTCAATCTTATTGAGTCAAGTTTAAATACCAAATGTTCTAAAATAGTGCATATGGTGTTTTTAATTGTCAGTCTGTTATAAAATATTTGTCGTTATAGATATTATAGAGTGTAACTGCATTATAGAACATATAAATAACATTAAAGTTACTTTGTTGAGTACCTAAATGAGTAACTAAAATGAACTCAATTACTTTTTGGAAAAAGTAATTTGTAACTATAAGAAATTCCTTTTTTTAATGTAAGAATACAATTGTAATTTACTAATTTTCATGTAACTGAGGTAGTTATGAAAAATGATATTTTACAAAATTAAACTCATTTACGAAAATAAAGTAATTACGAGAATTAAACTTATAATTTAGGAAATTAAAAGTCAACTAAATGCATTCACTCTGTCATGCAATACAAGACCAACATTAGCTTCAAAGGCTTCTCACACCCAGCAGAAAGTATGTCCTAGAAATGGAGGCTAAATTTCTACTCCAAGTGGATGGACAGCTAGTGAGAATTGTATCCCCTGATTCACACTGGGCCCAGAACAGTTGCAGCCCGGATGAGGCAACCATATGTGTTACATTTGAGCGGCTACGGATCCCGGCCAGCCTGGCGGTGTTGCTGTGTTTCCATCTCGCAGCTCCCTTAAAAGCTGGATTGTTAGAGCGACAGCTTTATTATGCTATAATTATACTATAATTATAATTATGCTTGTAAAAAATAACCCGATCCTTGGCTACCACCACTGTGTTAACATTGGCTGCAGCAGCGGGGAATCTATGTCGTGAATTCATGCTATCCATTCCAGTAGATGACAGCCCACCCCACTGTACATTTTTTTGAGACCAAAAACTTAAAACATTTTCTTGTGATATAGAATTTTGACTCTCAGGATCAGTCCTTAGTTGAACCACCTGTTACTGCTATTACATCTGCAAGTGTTTGGGGCATGTCTGCCAGCTTTACAAATCTTGAGACTGCCGAAGAGATTTTTTTGACCAGTTCTTCGCTCGAAAAGAGATGAAGCTTCGTCAGATTAGGTTAGACTTTTAATCATCCCGTTGTAGCTCTGGCTCTGCACTTGGGGTAGTTATCCTGCTTAAAAATAAAGCTCCCCCACAATCTCTGGTCTTTTAGGTCTATCTAGCTACTCAGCAGTTGTGATATGCTTCCAATCTAAATAAATGGTTTTGCATTCATGGAAGCAAAGGACACAAAACACAGAAACATAGCAAAGGACTGAGGCTGAACGAATCTGAATTAATCCCAGCTTCTTCGAAAACCAACCTAAATATAACACCTGCAGCTACAGGTAGCAGGTCATGTTAAGCCATAGGAGAAAACTTGGGTACTGATCCAGTCAAGAGTTGAAAAACATGAATTCAACAATCCATATTGGGAGATATGGATCTTGTGGTTCTGACCCGGTTGGACCTCTATTTAGATACTATCAACTGCTCAGCAGGAATTCCCTGCAGTTCCTGATGGTTCTAACCTAAAATGACCCATTCTCAGCCTCTCCGATTACCGTCTGCTGCGCTGACATTTTCCTGATGCTAATCCTCCATCTGCCTTTGCTGCTGCAGCTGATCTCAGTTTTTGTGTTCAGCTCCGATGATTCAAATCACATCCAAGCTGGTCTGCCATCAAACAGCAACAGTCTTGCCACACACACAGAAACAAAGTACATGTTTTATTTCCAGCTCACAACAGTCTTAATTTAATTTTGATTCTTGCCCAGAGTTGAATACCTAGTGAGTCAGAAAGTAGAAAAGAACTGTGGACAGTTTCTATCACCAGATATTCATACGAAATGTATGAAAATATACCAACTATTTTCTTTCGGTCTTTGTTTCTACCTATCAGATCAAACTTTTCCTGTTTCCGTCACCTTTCTTCAGAGTTGTAAACTTTCCACTACTGGCATAATTTTACATACACTAAGATTTTTCTACACACATAAATACTTTGTCAAAACCACGGTGATGTTGTCATTTTTAAAATACATTTTTCACTTGAGTTTTTTGTTATTGACAACATTTAAGTAAAGTGTAGGAGCACTTGTTAATATATGTTATTATAAAGAGATGACCCTATAACACAGTTTTATTGTATGAGTTCACTGAAAAATCAAAGGAAATCAGTCAAGAAATAATGAAGAGAATAGTAGATCTCCACGTCTGGGCAGATGTTTGTATGCAAGTGAAAACATGGGTTCTAGTGCAAAAATGATTAATCTACCCCAGAATATAAGCAACATTGAAAATTCTGAAGCTAAAGCTGGTAAGAAAGCACCATTGTACAAAGAGAAACAAGTCCTGTACTGACATGGGCTGAAATGCCTCTAAGTGAGCAAGAATTCACTTTGCCAAAAGCAACATAATCAATACAGTTTGCAAATCCACTCCAATAAAATGACTTAAATTTTTGGAGCTATACTAAAGTGTTTGGAGGAAAAAAGGGGGAAAGCTTGAAACACCATTCCATTTAGGAAGATTTGGGGTGGCAGCATTCTGTTGAGGTGTCTTTGCTGCAGGAGGAAGTGGTGCACTTTAGGGAACCAATGGCAACATGATGAAAGAATATTATGTAGACAGTTTGAAGCAACATCTGTAGAGATAAGTCAAACAGTTAAGGCTTGGAAAAAAATTGAACAATAACCCTAAACAGATCACCAAAGTAGTTACAAATTTGCTTAAAGGCAACAAAGTCGGTGTTTTGGAGTGACCATCACAAATCCCTTTCCCATAGAAAAATTGTGGGCAGAGGTGAAAAGGGTGTGTGAGTAAACTGACCTTTAAACCAGTTATATCAGTCAGGAGGAATGTACCCAAACAAAAAAATACATAATATAAAGAAATATATAAAATGTATATTTGTATATAAATAATAAGTCAGATCTGACAGGTTTGTCTTTTTTCTTATTGAAGAAGAAGCTCCATATAAAAAATGAAAGCAATCTTAAAGTGACTCCATCCCAATTAGGCCTTCAGCTGCCTCAGAGAAGTCCAGCGTAAAGAAGTGACTTTCAAAGTGAGTCAGGACCTGTGGTGACCTGTGGGTATCAATAAACCAGAACCTGATATAAGTCGGCCTGCGGGTCCTCTCTTCCCAGTACCTGTGATATGTAGGCTTCTTTGATGTTTCCATTTCACCCTCCTCCTCCTGGTCTTTCCTCCTTCCCTTCAGTGTTGTTGTTGTTGTTGTTGTTATCACCAGGAAAACAGACTTGGAGACTCTTTCTCCAGCTGACAGTGTCACTAACCTTGATCCGTTCCGCCTTTTAACTACAGTTTCAGACGCTTTCAGAACGTCCCACTTGTGTTGTTCTGAGTGTGGTCTGAAGATGTGTCATACATCTCAGTTTAATCTGCGTTTCTTTAGATTTTAAAGGGCTGAGTTGGATCTAAACATAGTTCATGAGTGAGGAACTTCAGAAGAATTGCTCAGAGTTTTCAGTTCAGAAGTCAGCGCCTCTTTTCAGTGTGCAGAGAAATAAAAGGAGACTTGTTGGGTCTGTAGCTCAGGGGACAGACTTTGGACTGAGATACTCCCGCGTGTCGGATAAGCAAAGACTGGTCCTCCTTCTGAAGTTTGTGAACCCTGATGGTGAAGAAGACCTACTCATTGCTGATATAGATACTTCAAAGCATAAAAATGTGGGTCAGAAAGGGAATTAGGCAATTACTATCTCCGTTAAAATCCATTAACAGATCCCAAGGCTTCATAACTGCATTATGAAATGCTTTTAAGAGATCAGTCCTGCATCTCTGCCAGTTTAAAAAGGTTCAGACACAGCAACTGGAATATAAACCAGTTTATCACCACAAAACATTCTCTTAATCATTATGTTGTTCAACATAGAAGCTCCAGATGAAACAAAAACACAGTAGGGTTTTAATCAAAAGGTGTAACAGATTAGGTGATGGGGTTTGAGGCTGCAGAAGGAGGAGGTGCTTGCCAAAGTCAATCTTCATCCAAGAACTGCAGAACAGATTTTCTAAATCTGAACAGATTGTTAAATGCAAAACTATTTCAGGATTTAATCAGATTTCTGATTCTCAGCAGATTGCCGCCTCCGAACAGATTGTAGACATTCTGACCAGATACCAGACTCTCAGATTGTAGTCTGTGAATGGACATATTATTTTATCAAACATATTATTTGTTAAACTCTGACCTCTGAACAATTTGAAGAGGAAAAGGTTCATGAAGTCAGGGGACGAGTAAGTCTACATGTATCATATGGCTTTGCACATTGTAGTATTGTCCATTATGCAACAAAAGAGATAATCCTCATCATCTCTAAATGTTACCCAGGACTATTGCAAATATATTTAGGTGGACACACAGACATATTTAACAAGCTCTGCTTCAGTCTGAGTGCCTGTTGGAGGGTACAAGTGGGGTGTATTACAGCTCTTAATCCTGGGTAAAATAACACATTAAGCTTGTGGTTAATCCAAGCTGAAAGGAACCAGATGAAAGCCCCTCGGCTATGTCTCCCAGAGTCTGTCCACGTCCCAACTTGTTTTCTGTTAAGTGACTGCAGACTTTCATATTTGTGCTGCTCAGTGTCGAGGATTTACTGCAGGTCAGAGGTGGATTGATGTCTCCTATTAGTTTAATGGATCCATCTATCATCATTTATCCATCATCCATCGTATGTGTGCATGTCCATCGCCTATGAGTTAATTCATTTCCACCATTCCTAACTTTCTATTCATTATCTATCTATCCATCGTATTTTAATAATCTGACATACATTAACTTCACTTTGTCATTGAGATTAACTTTTTTTTAAATCATCTATTGCCTAGTTTCCACTCATTAGTACGGTGTGGGTTGGTTAGGGTCAGGACGGTATATTTTCATCGTAAAAGTGTCCCATACAACAGGCTCATACCGCTGCATTCCAGGACCTACTTTAGTGTTAGGTCTATAGGAAAATAGACCACTATAGTTAAGGCAGTGATACTAGTGTCACACAACACAGTTCTTTGATTTAGGGACAGAAAAACGTAACGTCAGAAATTTTTGACAAACCATTCTCAGAAAATCTTTGGGTTTAAACAATTGCTCTCATTACTCTGTGTGACAGGCTCACCAAATGCTGATTCAGGACTGTGATGACCAACAAACTCTTATCACTGTATTATAATGAGCATTTTCTTAGGTGCCTCCTTTCCCTCTCCCTTATTTTGTGGGTAGGAATCTAATAATCAGAACAGTAACTCCTATACGGTGTTCCTATTCATTGTTGGATTCTAGCAGATGTTTTATTCTGGTGCAGCAAATAACTGTGCAGTCTGTCATTTGTTAAATCACAGAGCATACAATATAAAACTGGTTACTATTAATATTTTATAATACTGAGCTCTCACTGTGTGACATGCAGTGACATGTCCTTCTGTCTCCGTTTTTATTCTGGTATTGAAAAAAAGATTTGTGATGCAAGAAAAAGATTTGTAATGCAAGAGCATGGCGTCTGATTTTACTCCCACTCCTAAGTTATTTCTTCATTCTTGTTGGCATTTAAACCAACCATAGCAGTTATCGTTGGTGTTGTATTGCTAGCTCAATATTCAAGGTTGGAGAGTGCATACAATAAAGAGCCCAAATAAAATTTGCTTTTGTTCGGATTTGTGCAGGATGAGCTATAAAATATATTTCAAAGCAGGAAAAAAACGAAGAATTCTGAAAGTGTGAAACATGAATAAATCGTTATTGGGTTTCCATTGTTTTTCTAAGTAGATAAACAATTTTAAAACGTCCTATAAAAAAGAAAATCCACGTTAAAATGTTTCAAACACATTCATGTACCCTCTGATAGCAATAAAAAAATATTAAGCAGTTATTAATCCACCGAAAGGTCCATGGTGCACATAATGCAACAGTAGACTATTTTTAGCTATAAATAACTATGAATAATTGCTTGTTGCAATTAGTCATGAAACTAATAATTTAGGTCTAAATTATGAAGATGGAGCCACATTCCTGAGAAACAGTAAAAGCCAATGATAATGTTTGTGACTACTTGCCTGATAAGGCTGAGGTAATTAAATGGTTATCGATGGGGTAAGTTTGTGGTGTTTTTTGAACAGAAAGTTGTTACATGTGTGTTTTGAATAACAACAAACAGCGACTTTCCAAAATACAATAGTTTATTAGCAAAAAATAATTCTTCTGTAAGGTCAAAATACTTTCATCAACAAACTCACTTAATAGTAACACACAGAGCTTAAGTAAAATAAAAATTATTAATAAAAATTAACTACCAAAGGTAAATAAAGTAAAAATGCATATAAATAAAGACAATAACTGGTAAAATGACAGTGATGTAAGAGTCAAGTATTAATATGTGTGCTTATAGACCAAGGCTTGTATTGAAGAGTTTTAGGAGTAAGGCTTTGTTAGTTTTAAACCAATTATCATTATCTTAAGACCGATTAGCACAATTTGGATTGTGTTAGAAAAAACAAAACAATTTACAATGCAAAGAAGAAGTGAAGACAAACCATTATTTGGTCCAAGTAATGTTTTGCTGAAATGGAAATCAATAACTATTACTCTGTGTATCTTAGCACCAGAGAATAAAGAAAAACGCGTGTGAGAAAGAACAACTCATTTTGCAATATTAAAATGACTCTTTCTATTGGTCAATTACCTACCTAACCTAATAATATAGGCTGAATGGTCTGTTCGTACCCAAACAAGTGGAGAAGGAAATCTTAGAAATGGAGAAAAAACACAGTGAAATAGACAATCATAACAATCTTTAAATTTTACATCCTAAGCTAGTATATCTCTGCCTAGACACAACCTTTTTTAACAATTCTTAGATCTCTGTAGAAGGATGAATCTGTTGTCTGGGGAAAGTCAACATTCAAGAGGGAAATTCAGCTTCAGTTCGCCCATTGGTAATTGGCAGCAGCTGCATGGGTTGTAGCTAGTTACAGTTGTAGCTTGCCCATGTAAGATGAGATGTCAAGTTCTGCTTTCAGCTCGGCAGCTTTGGCAAAAACCAAGGATCTTTTCCCACAGCAGGACAGCAGTGGTTTGGCAAAAAAGACTCTGTCTTTGTTGGAATCTGTAGTTCAATGAATTCTTCTGCTGAGTTTCGAACAAGGTTCAGGTTCAAGACTTATTCCATCGGCCGGAATAGTGTTAGCTGATCCATGACTCTCTATGTGTATGTCTTGATTCAAGGAGCTCAAACTCTTGTCAGCAATGAATGGAAAGTTACAGCCCAATGGACTCTCCAATATAAGTCTTTTAATGACTCACAGATAAAGAGGAAGCAGAGCAGGCGCTTAAACAGTGGTGATGATATTACATTCACGCAGTTTAAAACTGAAAGTGGGTTTAATGCTGTGCATTGTGGGATTATTAGTCCTTAATGCAGGGGTCTATCCTTGTAGACCAGTCTTGTCATCATGGTGAATGACACAACACACATGAAACATAGGTACGATTCATTAAAGTAAACACCTTGTTCTTCCCCACTCAACCAAAAGCAATGCCTTGCTTGGAAGAGCAAGGCATGGACCAGGAATATTGTGAGGAAACTGCCAACAAACTTTAAGTCTGAGCTGTTAGTGGTGACATTGGAATGCTATTTTTACAACTATATAATGTTTTTGTTGTATGTTAAAAAACTGCGACTTTCAGCTGCTTCCATTCACAGTGACTTTATTTTAAACAAATCCCTCTATGGCTGTCTCAAATAAGTGTCTTGTTGTGCTTTGCTGTAAATAATTCACCGTTCAACAACTTGCGGCTGCATTCTCATCTGCTTTGAACTCGCTTACTTTGAGACTATTTTTTAATATATCTAGTTTTCAAACGTGGGCAAGTTATTTCCCCAATTCTAATTAAAAAGGAAACTTTGGGAAAATGTTGGTATAAGTTCTTTAATTGAGTCTAGATCAAGAAGTACTAGAGTTTTCTTAGATATGTGGATGAAAGGGACATTTTCTTTATATCTCAAACACGTTTGAGTCAGATCAGTTTTCTGATTACCTCGGCTGATGATACATTAACATATATCTCGTGCAGGAGTGACCAGCTGCTGCACGCCATGATCCCTATGAGGGGAGCTGGAGGTCAGCCATGATTCTAGCTGAGCTGCAGTTGTTCCACATCAGTAATCACATTCGCTGATAGAAAGCTGGAGCGTCCTGTTCACACTCTGTGCTCTTACATAGAGAAGCAGGGAGAGACTGACAATCGAGAAGACTGCTGAAAATGATTAATGAGCTGCTGTGTTTCACAAAAAAAAGCCCCAAAAGCCCAGAAAGGAGGACAGCATGACTGTGGCTGCAGTCATGTTACACAATCCTGCTTTTCTGCCTTTTTATTGAGATGAGCTCAGGAGGGAACTTTACTGGGCAGTACCAACAAACGATAACATAATATCTCTAGGTTCTTTACCCTCCTCTGAAGCCAATTTAATAAGTCCCTCACATAATCCTTTCCAGCCTCTGTAACTAAACATGTTGCTGCAGTGCTTGGATAGAAAGTTTTCTTTATTATTTCTGAGGCAAAAAAGGGCCATTAGAAAAAGATACTTAATGTAATCAGCAGACCATCCTGGGTGTTTTACTAAATGAAGCTCTTCTTTAAAAATATACACTCTGATAACAAAATAAACCTACTGTGCCATCTCACACACATTGTTAACATAAATTAATAGGGATAAAACATACAACTTTTTTTCAAACTGATACAATACGGATACCTGGATCAGAGTACTTGCCGATACCGAGTACCAATGCTAAAACTTCTATTGCACAAAAAATGCAATGATTTGGAAGGCAGGATTTATTTTCTTCTCTTCTTGTTACAATATATTTCGGTGAATTAAATATAAAATATTAATATGAATAAAAATGACCAAAAAACTAAAATTTTAAGTAAAAAATTTAAAGTTCTGTAAAATTTGCACATTTTAAGTATCGTACCGATGCGATGCGAGTACATTAGACGATATCGGAGCCGGTATCGAAGCCAACACTAGTATCGTGCATCCCTATAAATTAACTCCAACTCAAAAGGTTTTGAAGTGACCTAGTCAAAGAGTGGACTTAGATATGACTGAGATGCTGAGGTATGACCTGAAACATGCTTGAAAACCCTAAATTAGAACTGCATAGAAGATTGGATCAAAAATCCTTCACCATCAGGTAAAAAAACTCAGTTTTAGCAAATTTTTAAATTTAGTTGTTACCAGCAAGGTTCGTCAGGTATTACATAATATTGTCCCTACAACTGCAGAGGTATAAACAAACAAAAAAGGTATTACTGCTTAATTTATACATTATACTTTTTAATGACTTTTGTTAATATTATCAGAGAGAACAGAAGAATATCATTAGAAACAAGTGGATAATTGACATTTAGGGCTTACATTTCTATCTAGTGAGTATGATGTTTTGACCTGACTTGGAAGCCTCAATAAGAAACGAGTAAAACCATGGGCCTGATTTATTAACAGTTTTTTATGTGTTGTTGTTGTTTTGTAAAAAAAAAAAAAAAAAAAAAGATTCATCAACAGTTTGTGCTTGTTAAAACCAGCGCAAACCGTAAAGCATCACAAAGACAGGATGTAGCTGATTTACTATCATGGCGTAGAGATAATTCTGCCTATTAAACCCATAGCTAAATGCAAGCAATCCATTTAGCTCTTTTGCCCATGCTGAATATGCAATATGGACGTTTCTGTTAGAATACGGAAAATATTGGGAGGAGAAGAGGCAAATAAGTAGACGTTCCAGGCGCATTGTGAATTTCTAAACATCAAAGTGTTTGCGGTGGCTATTTAGCATGTATTTTTACCGATTCTAAAAGGCATGACTTAACTTTGAGGCACCACATTTAACATAAATTTATTACTGGCAAACGAAAAATGTCATTCACACATAAATATAACATAAGCGTAATTAAAGAAACTATATCATGCTATTTTACAGCTTTCAACTTCTGGGATAGACATATATATGCTAAAATGTTACCGTTGGTCTGTGATGGACTGGCGACCTGTCCAGGGTGTACCCCGCCTCTCGCCCGTTGACAGCTGGAGATAGGCAGCTCCACCGCGACCCTTGGAGGACTAAGCGGTTCATGTTACTGTTGGTGTTATACAGTATTAATTTTTCCTAAAATGTAACTTGTTTACTGTAGTTAATGTTGGACCACGTAGAAAAACGGCTCGTTTCTCTATAAACCTGCCTCCTACACCCCCCACCCCCGCGCGCACCGCTCCTCTCCTCTTCCATGCAGAGGCGCAGCAGCTTGGACTGAGAGAAACAGTGTTTAGCTTAATCTCAAACAGTATTCTGACAGTGAATTTGAAAAGCACACAATGAAGCCTATTTCAGTTGCTATATCTCCAGGCTTTAGACAGAGCCGAAAACAACTAGCTGAGCAGATCTTTCCAGCCCAGTATATAAAGAAGCCGTAGGTGTTGTTTGCACCTGTTTAGTGAAACTTCTAAGATGCCACAGATCAACGCTATGCTAAGCCTGCATGCTAATGACTATGCTACCAAAACTACAACTGTTGGATCTAGACGACCAACAGAAATACTGAACCATTAACATGTGTAATCACACATTTCTTAGCTTGTTTATCCACCTCGCATGTCCATTCGGATCCTTCTTTCCTGTATGTAATGTAAATAAAATAAATAGTTTATTACAAGGGTCGGTGTCATTCATACACTGGTTCATTATGCAGTCTCCACCGTTCAGTGTGGTAGCTTATTTGAAAAAATCCATCAAGAACAGCCTTTAAGTGGCTTTAATAGGCTCTGTATTAACAAGAAAATGTGCATGCATACGCTGTTTACAGTCGAGCCAGGTGTTTGTTTGGGATCTAAAAGCTGTGACCGGGTTCCAAGTCGCAATGCCTTATTCTTTTCATTGAGCTTCCTGACCCACATGATGAAAACAACTAAAAAGACCAGTTATATAATCCAATTATTTTATTGAAATAATTGGTAGATGATCACAGGAATCAGGAGAGTTGCACAGAGGAGTGGAGGGAATCAGTACTCTATAGGGGAAGTCCAAAGGTGAATAAAGAGTTTTGAGTTAAATAGATATGTCTGAAAACAGGTGAGGCTTACTTGCAGGTGGTGGAGTTGCCACCGGGAGAGAGAAAGGAATCCAGGGTGTCTGCAAGTATTTCCAGTGGAGGTCCAAAGGGCTCAATAATGGAGGAACCAGAGGCGGAGGTCGTAGGGTGGTAGAATGGCAGAGCTCGAATTTGTAGCGTGGACACTGAGGAAAAAAGAGCTTGTCATTTGCCATACATGGAATAATACTGGTAGCTTACAGAGAAGCTAGGGGACAGATCACAAGGAAGATTCTTCAGGAGGAACCTTGGAAGGTAAGTTTTCACAGGGAACTGTTTCAATGAGGAGTACTCAGGAGAAGACACAGATGGCTAAAAGTTTCAGGTGACGAAGGTCTGAGAGCCAGCTCCTCTTATCCAGCCTGTGATGATGGCTCAATTAGCTGCAGGTGTGTGGAAGCTCAAGAGCATTGCTCCGCGCCTAGCTGTGATGGACAGGTCCTTGTCTCAAGTAAGCCACCTGCAGGAGATTACAGGGAAGTTGGAGAAAAGGAAGGCAAAAGACAAATATTCCAGACTCCTAACAACAATGGTTTTAGATTTTGAATGTGCTGAATTTCATCCTGGCTGCATCACACTCTGCTGCAAACTGTTCCACCAAAATCTGGAGATCTGGTGAAGCCACCAGAAACACCTCTTCTGCAAAAGCCAGTCCTGATTCCAAGGTCTCCCCTCAACACCTTCTCTGCACCTAGAACTTTTGTCCATAAAGATCTAAACAGACAATCATTGACGGCATCCAAGTCCCATCAGAACTATATCCAACCTGCTGATGGCAATGCAGCCCAAACTCTGACAACTGTCATACAGGGACCTAACCGCCCGTCTCAACTAGCCTGGTAACACACCACATGCTCTGAAAAAACTGCTTTGACACAAATTAAGGCAACATTTTCAACATGAAGTGTGTGTTCTTTGCATGACTGGAAGGTGTATGTGAAAGAGTTGTAATTTGTAAGCAAAATCATATACCGAGCAAAAGGTGGCAGCAAACCTGTGCAGGAAAGCAGAGACAACTTGGTTGGCAATCAGGGTTGAAAAATGGCCTTACTGGGTCCTCAAATGCCCCATATCAGTAATCAGTTTTCTATATGAAAGGTTAATGTTCAATTTTATGACAAGGATCCTGCAGGAGTCGAAACAATTAAGTTTATGGGGGAAATCATGTCTGGAATTGCTCCCTTTTCTTTCCAAGTGGATATTAGCAGCTATATTACAGAAATAAAAAGTGGGGACATAATCAGCTGCTGATTACTGAGCCGGAGGCAGAAACTAGGCTCTTTTGCTACTTGTGTTTTTGACAGAATGTCCAGTCGACAATTGCTGCTGTGTGTCTGATGAAATTTGTCATAACTCAAGTCCAGCCTCCGATAGCATCTCTCCATTATTTATGACCATTTATATCAGTGTTGCACAGATTTCATTTGATTAGGTTAGTCCTGTTCTTTCTGAGCTACTTACTTTACCTCGAATCTCTCTCTGCCACCGCCGTCAAGTCCTCTCTACCTTTATTTATAATGTTTAAAGTGCATCTTACACCAAGCATTTAGTTTGGGACTGCTCATGGATGTGTTTAGCTAACTTGGTTTGAAAAGCCAAGGAAGAAAGATTCTGCTATTTTGCACGCTTAAGGTAGATGAATGTGTTTAATGTTTGTGCCAAAAATGAGACGCCACTTTTGTGATTATCTCTGCTGCTGTTCTGGTCCTTTAGGGTTTAGCTATTTGTGGAAAACATTTTGTTTTACTGTGTAAGCATCAATTTAAAGAAAAAAAGCTCAATACCAAAGCAGAAAAAGTTAGGAGTATGGAAAATGCAAATAAACAAAAAAGAATTGTGATTTCTACATTTACTGTGAATTGTATTTCATTGCAGACAATATGAACACAAAATATTTCATGTTTTGTCGGGTTAACTTGATCTCCTTTGCAAAAATACATCATTTCCTTTCATTCAGACCTGCATCACCTTACAAAAAAAGTTTTGGACAGGGGCAATTTAAGTTAGTCAGCAGGTAAATTGGTTAAATAATGATGTGATTTTGATTTGGTACAAAAGCAGCATCCAAGAAAGGTCCTGAGGAAAGATGGAAAGAGGATCACCAGTTTATTGACAGATACATAAGAAAATTTTGGAAATTTTTAAAAACAATTTTCCTCAAACAAAGATAGGAAGACGCTTGGGTATTTCACCTTTAGTAGTACACAACATATTTCAAAGATTCAAGGAATCTAGAGGAATTTCAGTGCATCAAGGACAAGTGCACAAGCTTAACCTAAACAACGGTAATCTTCGATTCCTCAGGCGGCACTCATTCAAGAATCGTCATTCATCTATAACCGATATCACCTTATTGGCTCAGAACTACTGTGGCAAACCTTTTTCAAGTAGCACAATGCGTAGTTACAGCCACAAATGCTAGTTAAATCTGTACTGTGTCAAAAGGAAGCCCTATGTTAACGGTGTCCAGAAGCGGTGTTGACTTCTTTGGATTGTGAGGCATCTTGGATGGACAATCACACAGGCGAAATGTGTACTGTGGTCAGAAGAATCGGTATTCCAATTATTCTTTCAGAGAGATGGATGCCGTGTGCTCCAGGCCAAAGAAGAAAAGGATCATCCAGGCTGTTACCATCAACAAGTCCAAAAGCCAGGGTCTGTCATGGTATGGGGTTGGGCCAGTGCCTTTGGTAAAGATAACTTCCTCTTCTGTAATGGCACCATTAATGGTAATTAGTATGTAGATATTTTGGAGCACAATATGATGCCTTCAAGAAGACTTCCTTTCCTGGGAGGCCCATGCATATTTTACAAAAAAATGCAAAACCGCATTTTGCATACATTACATAATTTTGGCTGTGGAGGAAGAGGGTACCGGTAATTGACTGTTAAGGTTTGTTTTCAGGAAGAATGGGACAAATTTACATCTGAAACACTTCATCACTTTGTGTCTTCAATTCGTAAATGTCTTTTAAGTGTTGTGAAAAGGAATGGCAACATTGCAAAGTGGTAAATGCTTTACTGTTCCAACTTTTTTCTGAAATTTGCACCAGAGGCCAACATTTGAAAATTTGTTTATTTTGCCGGACGAATGCAAAATTGCTATTTAGAGTAATTGAATCTATTATTTCCAATACTGTTATTAAATGTTTTTTATCCTAAATTGTTGTTTTTAATCAAATGCTAAATGTTGTCTTTATCGTTTCTTTTATAAACGTTCGTTTATGCTTTCTTTTAGTGATTCTCTGTTTTAAATTTCACATTTTTGTAATGATATAAAGCACCTTGACTTGCCTTGTGTTGAAAGATTGCTATATAAATAAAATTGATTTGCCTTGCCTTTAAAAAAAATCATGATGAAGACATTAAACAATGTGCTGATGTATTGTTTTCAATGTAATACAGGAAAAAAATCAATTAGCAAAGTACTTTTTTCAGTTTGATTTTAATTTCACATACAGTCTCAACCTTTGTGATATGGGTTTATATATGCAGAGAAACAGTCATCCAGATTTCTGAGCAAATCAAGTCCTGCTGGTGTTTGAACAGGCGACTGGAACACAGTTGGGGTAGGAGTGACGTAATTCCCAGATCCGCGTTGTGACTTGTCAGTCTAATGGAACGCATCATGTGTGCTCTTATCGATCCGTTAAATGTATTTTGCACGTCATTAAATCCCCTTTTATACTGGAAACAGAAACATTCATCAGACTGTTTAAATATTACATGAACTTAAAATGTTAAAAATATCTGCTGCTGTTAAAGCTTTTATCAATATAACAGATATGAAAATGCCTAAATCTATTTTAATCTGTTCAGTTTTGATTTACTTGAAACTTAATAATTTTGTTTCTTATTTTGTTTTTTCCTAGTTTACCCCTCTAACAATACACATGTCCCATCCCTTTTTTGATGCTAAGACACTATTGACTAGATATGACTAGACAATATTAGCTATACTTTCTTGGGACTATCAGACCCCTCTTTTGTATTTGGAGCTGCCTTATTTATTGTTGCATACATTCAACAAGGTGTCAGAAACTCCCTCTGAGACTTTGGTCTATATTAACATGATAACATCACTAATTTGTTACAGATTTCTCCACTGCGCATATTTTCTGTTGCAACATATATTAAAGTGACTTTGGATGTATTTTGAATAAAGTGAACTTAATGTCACAACAAAGAAATCAGTTTGAGGTGGTTTATGGATTCTGTCATGGTGTATTATCCTGGAGGAAGCAGCCATCTGAAGCGATATTGAAAGTGAGTAATAATCAGGTAGTTTTTGGCTTCCAGGTGATACTCAACTGATATTTGAAGCAACACCATTATACCATCACCACCAGTCTGAACTATTGGTTCAGACCTTTTAGCTTTTTCCAACGTCTTATTTTCCTTTATCATAGCTGACGGGAGAGTTTGCAACAACTAGATATTCAAACTACTTTTTTCTTTCATAATTTCAAACGAGTCTGCCTATTCTCTTCTGTCTTCTGACATCGATAGCACATTATTGGCAAAATAGCTCCTGCTCACTGGATATTGTTTCTTTTTTTTATGCTTCTCAATCTAGAGTCAAAATCCAGTAGATCAGCAGTTTGGGCCTGATAACACCAACCATGCAGGGTTATATATCCAGAGGCTTAATTTAAACTTCAGCACACCACTTTCAGCATGTCTAGATGTTTAAATTCACTGAGTTGCTGTCAGGAGATTTCTTGATTTAATAGTGTACTTAATAAAATGGGTGTCTGGATGTCTCTTTATGCTCTTTTAGATTCTTGTTCATCTAGTCTCGTTGTGCCATTTCTCTGTGTAGTTTCTGTTCAGTGCACCATCCTCTGCTCCCTCTTCTCATCAAATAACCTGTGTCTGCCTCCTGGTTCTGCATTTAGATTCCCCTCTTGTCCCCTCAACCTGACAGAATTTCAAGCCGCCGGGATGACAAATCAACAGATTTACCACATTTCAGATTTCCTAACCTCCGGCAAACCTCTTTTGGATTTCAAAAAATGTCTTATTGACCCCTTTCTAAATAGCAAAAAGGAATAAAATAGTTAAAATTAAGAAAAAAACTAAGCAGCTGTGCTGTGAAGAGAAACATTGCAGTTTTTCTATAATATAAATAGAGGTGCTCATTAGATCTGCCTCACTAATTGATTATCTGACAGTGTATTCTCTACACTTTGACTGCCCTGCCATCACTTGTTCTCTGTTTTCCTGCTTTTAGTATTTATTTTAAACACTCAGCAGTGCCATCAGTCACACACTCTGTGAAAGCGCTGCTACTGAGAATTTTCTAATCTCTTAGTCTTCATAAAAAGGTTAGAAGGCCATGCATCAATGAAATGCATAAATTCCCTCCTATTTTTATCTTTCGTTGGAGGCTCATTTTAGAAATTATGTGAGGGAATGTGAGACAGCTGCAGCTCCAGCCTGAACTCTGTGAAGGTTTAATTACATGATCGAGTAAAACTCTGAACATCAAATAAAACAGTTGTACTGACATTGATCATTCCAGTACAGTTTAAAACTATTAACAGTGTGAATAATGATTTGAGGGTTAGTGGTAATAGCTGACAGAAGAACTTTTCAGTGAGGTTATAAAACACTTTACCCACAATCAGCACCATCTTCTCTGTCTTGTATGTGCTGCTGAAACAGTTTCTCTCACTGATATGACGAAGGGTCTTTCTCATCCAAAAACAGTCTGTTTTGCAGAGACTTTCGGCTTCAGCTGGTGTGGCTGATCGCAGCTCTGCCAGGCTGCATGCCAGGCCCAGCGGCTGCAGATTAAAGCTGGAGGCGGTTCATTCTGTTTACAGCTCAGATTAGCACCAATCTGTTCCACCATCCCACAGCTGTCACCCCACAAACTCCAGAGCAGACAGAAAAAATTAGACTGGGACCCATACACTGGCTGCAACACCACATCCAGCCTGTCTGAGTGAGATTTACGTTTTGAAAACAGTTCAGCAGTAATCAGACTGAATATTTCTCTTTGTTTAAAGGTCTGGGTTTTTTACACTCATTGTTCATTTTGTAATCTATTGTTTCACATGCATGAGGATTTCTGAAACCTGCTGTGACTGATAGTCTTACAATTTCTAAATAAAATGTGCTGGAGAGCTTTTGCAAGAGAATAAGATGGGTAAATCACCTAAAGTACTTGTCTGCACTGATTACCGTGCTTTTTTATGTATCTCTTATAAAAGGCACTTTAAACGTCATCACTTTGATTATCAGAACTTAAATGACACTTGGATGTTTCTTTGAGTTGGGATCATTTGTAGTGAATATGACTTGGTGGGAAGAGTACTGCAAATAGCCATGTCTTGGGTTGAATTCCAGTGCCCCCCCTGCTACATGTCAAAGTTTTCTTGTGTAGGATACTGCCCTGAACCCCAGGTTGCTTAACAGTTGAAAATGTGTAAATGTTACACATAGTAAAAGAGCTTTCAACACTCACTTGAACTAAAACCCCCACACTAAAAATCATTTTCCTATTTAAATTGTCGGGACATGGTAAATTTCCTCCAAATACTGGAGGTTTCTGTTCCTCTACCATCACTTTAATCCAGAGTTTGCGCTAAAATCTGTTGTCAGTTATTTTGACTGATGGTTTTTAAAAAAATCCAATCATATTCAAATTTTCCATAATTTTTTTAAAATTATTAAATATCCTGTAGATCATTTTCCTTAATTTCATATTATATTAAATCTGAATCAGCTAAACAGAGAATTCATATCATGTTATCACAGATCATACAGATTAATAAGCAACACGAACTTTTATGTAATGGAGACTGAATCAAAACTTCAGCCACAGTTTTGAAAAAAGGAAACATTTATCCAACTGAGTGATCAAAATAAGCAAATAGTTTGAACAGTGGGCTTTTACGTTTGCTTCAGTGGGAGGAAATGACCCTGGACATGCTCTTTTTTGCATCAGTAAACTGCAGCAATCTGTCATCGCCAGTCTATTGCAGGTGCAGCCACAGATACACTCCCAAGCCTCAATAACTTTTAAATGCGCTGTCAGCTCCCAGTTAACAAGATAGCTTGAGTACTCTGTACATAAAGTTGAAAATGTCTACACATTTGCACGAAGTGCAAGGGTTTGAGTACTAATCTATTGAAATGACTGACACCCATGAGATTTTTCCGTTACTGTTTAAAGAACATCCTTCTAATATGAAAAATATTCAGTTACTGTGACCCCTGCTGTCAGCCTTACTATGCAAGAGGACATACCTTCAATATGTTATTCAATTAATTAGCAGCAAGAAATGGTAGAGATATCTTCTGTACCAAACAGAAATTGTGCCAACTGCTTCCATCCTATGCAGACACTGTAATGTGATCACAATTAAACTCTGGAGCCTCAGGTTGGTTTACATGAGTAAAGCTGCAATTTTTGTGAATTAACATTATAATCCTTGTCAACCAATGCCCACTCTTCCTCCGCCTTGCACATCATTGTGGAATATGATGCTACTGGCTTTTTTTAAACAGCACGAAAGGTACATTTTTGTTTTAAACAAAAATTTATCTATGCCGAATTTGGAGATTGGTCTGATTTTCTCCAGCTTTGAGTTCCCAATGGGAAGCCCAAAACACATCAAATAGGTTTGATCTCTTTCAATTGATGAAAGCAACAACAGGAATTCATGTTTTTTCACTGCCCACTGGAGACCTTTCTGAGACCCTATTGACGACCATCCATGCTCTGACTAGGTGCAACGGTGGCAGGCATTAACATATTCAAAATTAATGTTGCTGGCTAAGATTTTGCTCCATCTGAGTTGACTTCCCATTTTAAAACAAAGGTATTATTGTATATATCGGTAAATTTAAAAAGATTAATGATATTCAACCCTTTCCATGCCCCTGGAATACTTTACAAGCCACTGGAGCCAACATACAATTTCCTGATCAATTTTCCCTTATTACCATGAGCAACGGGCAGCTAGGATATGTCCTTTTGTATGTGTGTCAGTATCTGACCATTAATCAATCATTGCTTCAAAAAAATAAATTACACCATAGTCTGTTCCTCATTTGGATAACTAGACATGTAAACACCATCATGCAGACATCACAAAGATGGCTATGATTCTGCAAATTTTTAAGAGATGTTTACTTGTTATTTGAGAAACAAGACGGAAAAATCCATGGCAAAATAACTTTAAGATATCTGCTAAGAATCTGAATAGAAAATGTAAAATAAATACCATGCAAAGATGAGGAAATGTTGGTTTATGTTGTACCTGATAATTGGTAGCCACATAATCAGAAACCGTAGCTCGCGGGGTCCCACGGCTTCATTTTAGCTGATTGCTAGCGTGTTTCATCGCAATAATTCATCGTTTTCTGCATTCTTGATCCTTGGGACTCCTATAGAACGCTCTTCCCTTATCTCCCCCACGTCTGTTATGGCATCCTGGGGCACAACAGCTATTCACCATATCTACTGTTTGTTTGTTTTGTATGTAAGTTTGGGTTAGCCGTATATGACTATGCCTATAATACTACTGCGGGAGACTGCCTGCCACTACGCTCATTCAATTTGAACTGCTGAATGCTGGGAGAAGTATCGTCAACTCAACATAGAGCTGATTCATAACATATGTCATCTCAAGGTACTTTACAAGAAAATTCATTTCTATTCAATTATCCTTACATTCCAAACAGTTTAAAAATGACTATTTAAAGAATCTCAGCAGATTGCATTGAATCGTTGACTTGCAGACTTTACTCCTCCTGAATGAACATGTAGCGATGGTACAAAGCTGTCTGTTTTGATGTTGGCTTAACAACAACCCCTCTTACTGAACAAGCATGTAGCGACATTGGAAAAGAAAAACTCCCCTTTAACAGGAAGAAACTTTCAGCAGAACCAGAACCTGGCTCAGTACAAGCGGTCATCTGCCATGACTGACTCGGGGTTCGAAAAGACAGAGCAACTGATGTAAGAGTACATTCTGTTAAATAAGCTATGTGGGGATAACAGGACACACAGGATGTTTAGTTTCTAGGAGCATCACCCCGGTTGATGCCCTCCTCCAACAAGGCATCACAGCTGAGTAGAATGCCAAACCAGGTGTGGCTTCTATGGAGAGAAAAGCACTGAGAGAAAACAAAGTTAACAGTAGATGTAGTTGTGTCATCTATTCTGACTTGGACCTTAAACCTAATATATATATTAATGTTGATGGCATTATTCCATTATGTGATATTATCCCAGAACAAATGTGTTATTAACTACAGAACATTTGTATGGTGTTGATGCCAAACCTCTTCACTGCCAGCAGGAGACGAAATATATAGATTATTTGACTTAAGATCAGGTTCAAAGGCAAAAAGATAAACTACATAGTACTATACTATATTACTATAGTTGAAATGGGAGGATAAACATTTTAAAGATGTGTTTCTGTTAATCCATCAATATTCAAATTGACCTAGTCTGCATGATGGTCACCAGTGTTTGGATCCCATCAGTTCGGGTATTCTCGTTCTGTTTGGTTTAATAACTTTGTGATTGTTTGTTCTCTGCAGGTCCGGCAATCCCTGTTGGTGTGGATGTTCAGGTGGAGAGCTTAGACAGCATCTCTGAAGTTGACATGGTACGAAACCTTTAATCCTCCAGAGAGTTGTTTTACAGATTATTAGGAATGTGTTGCGTGTTTAAAGATTTTGAACAGGATGGTAGTGTTTGAACAACATACTGAAGGGAGACCATGGTCACTCATGTTGACTCTGCAATCCCATCCTGTGATCCCACCAGGACTTCACCATGACGCTGTACCTCAGACACTACTGGAAGGATGAGCGTCTGTCGTTCTCCAGCAGCACCAACAAGAGCATGACCTTCGATGGCCGCTTGGTGAAGAAGATCTGGGTCCCTGATGTCTTCTTCGTCCACTCCAAGAGGTCCTTCATCCACGATACGACAACCGACAACATTATGCTGCGTGTCTTTCCTGACGGACATGTCCTGTACAGTCTAAGGTCAGTCATGTCAGAGTGTTGTTATTCAGAGATTGGAAAGTGGATTTTTTTTCTGCTCAAAGTTTGCAGAAGTTTAGCTTGTTAGAATTGGATCTAAGTTCACTTTAGTAATTATTTCTCTTACGGGCTCATATATTTAACTGTACAGCTGCTCTTATCCTTATATACTCCTGCCTTTGTTGTCAGAAGCAAAAAATTTTTGATATTTTAGCTGGAAAAATCTTTTTGATTAGATCTCTTCAAGATAAATTCATTTTTTTACTTCATCAGCCAACAAAAGTATCACTCATGTTAAATTTAGATTACCATAATTATAGTGTTAGTTTGTGTGCGGAAGCTTGAACCCCCCATGTTCACAACAACAGAAAATTCGATTCTGTTCTCAAGCTGAAAAATTATTCGACATGAATAATTTACTTTATACAGGTATTGCAATTTACATCGTTCACTGCTAAAACTTTTGCTCCAACACTGAGCTGCTTTTGTTTTCTCTGTAGTTTTCTGATAGATGATGAATGCCTTGATTTCTGCACAGGACAGGTATTTTCATTTCCTTTAGCAGATTACCTCATCCAGCGACATCTAATCATTTCTTTGAATTTTATTGTAGGCAATTTTAACTGAAGATGTACTCAGGTTTACATCTACTTTCTTCTTTATGCTGTTTATTATAAGAGTTTTATTTTAGTTTGAAGTACTTATTGGTTTACTTGTAGATATTTCTAATGGATTTTCAATGTAAGTGTAAAAGAACTCTGAAATTGTAATATCTGGCAAATTAAAAAAACCCAGACTTGGATCTGTGTTGCGACTCAAAAACATTACAAATAAAGAGAAAAATCAAGTTATTTGTAAAATTCTTTGGGTGTTCAAGTTTGGTTTTAATTTGATAATTTTTTGTGTGTTATGTTCTACAGATCCTCCATACTTGGTTCATTGCTTTATGTTTAGTTTCCTAATTTTTCCCTTTTTTTGTTTCTTCTATACTTTAATTTACTATTTATTTCTCCTTCCCTCAGCCTTACAATTTCTTCCATTCTTTCACATTTATTTCTAATCACTTGGTTTCCTCACCTGCATCCAAAGCCATTCTCCAATCCTTCCCTAGTATAATAGCTTACTGGTTTGCTTTGTTTATTGCCAGATTCTTCCATTTCCATACCTGTTACTTCATCCAAGCCCCTCAGACTATGCTCCATGTCTGCTTTTTTTCTCTTTTTCCCCCATGCAAGACCCGAATGTTTATTTTTTTAAATCATAAATCCTTTGAGCAAACTGTTTGACATAAATAATCTCTTTTTTGCATATAATTTCTTCAAGCTTTGTATGTTTTCTTAATTCCTAAATCTGTGTTAAAGGCTTATTCTGTTTTAAATGAGTGACACCTAAACTTTACATCTTCTGACGCATAAAATATCACTTAGAAAGACACTTATACATGCTTTAACATTTCTTGTAGAAATATGCAATATTTCTTACTAAAATGTAGTAACTATGTTTTCAGAAAGCACATTTATTGACTCCACCCTAACTTTAGGGACACTCTTTCTAAATAATCAACACAAAATCAATTTTGATTTTCAGTCTAGATTTAAGGTTATCTGAAATAAATGTAGGAATAAAACTACAGTAAAATGTGACTGGCTCTTTCTATCCGGTACACCTTTAGGACCCATCAGAATGAGGCTGGATTATAGAAAATTAAGAAAACTTCCTCCAATTCTGAAGCATTTATGATGCTGCTATGCTTTTAGTGCTCACTGAAAAAGGGTTTTCCAGCTATTATCCTTATTTGTGAGCTTCTCATGTGCACTCTCACTACGTCCTGCAGAAATCACGTGGTTGCTGTAACCACCATGGAAGCCAGACACGCAGCCTTAAAACATTTTCTTCAGAAATGTAGTTGTATTCTAAAACTCTCACACCACCGCTCATCTCAATCACAAATTACGGCAAAATCCTGCAGATCTTGTGTAAATGGGGTTTCAAAACCACAGAAACAGTTAAAAAGAAAGATGATTTGAACAATCAAGCATTCAGATTTATGGTTTTTAAAGCAAAATTAAACTAAGATAAATGTTCAGTGAGACTTTCCATCTTATTATTGATTCATATTTGAGATGTTCTGGGTTTTCTCGTTAATTGCCATCAAGAGATGTTTGTGCATAATCTGTCTCTCAATCTCAGCTTTCTAAAAAAGACATTAAACAATCAGGAGATGTGAGCGGAATGAAGCATTGCTACATGATTAAAATCCCACTTATTCACAGGGAACTTGTTGCAGAAGCAAACTGTAACATTTCTTAGAAATCTGAGTTGATGGAGCGCGAAAGATTTCACTTTAATTTGAGAACCTGCTGTAACCAACATCTGTTTCCGCTTTAGATGTTAGAGCAGCTGTGGGTGTTTTTAGCTTGACTGGATACACCTACATGATCCAGGACTGCAGCAGCAGCTGAACATTAATATTCAGATTTTAATGAATTAAATAATACGCCAGATGTCACAACAGAGGTTGTATTTCTATATTTTAGAAGTAATATAGAGGAGCTGCAACCCTGAGAAATTGACCGGTTCACTCCAGGCATCAGCAGCAAACAAAGCCTCTGTTCAATATTTCACCAAGATGAAACATCTGCAGACGAGGAGACGAGTCACATCGAGGCTCAGCCGTGTGAGGAGTTATAGCTTCACGTTCTCTTATCAGGTTTTAACAAGCTATGGATGTTAACATTAACACGTTCCAGCAGTGCACACTATATGTTTAATAATTTATGTATAAATCAACAGAGCTGTGGTTTCTGATGCGTATATTTTTATTTTATTTTTTCTCAAAGAAAACAATTCTGAGTGAAGGAGTAGAGCCGCTTGCTTTCTCCATTTCTTTAGGGTCATGGTAAACAGTTTGACGTTTTGAAGTTTGGCAATCGCATGGCAGCCTTGATAAAAATTACTTGCTTAAGTTTAAAATTAGCATCACAATGAGGAAAATAGAGGGTTTAAGAGACCTTGAAACCATAATTATTTTTAGAGTATTTCAGAAACAGCTGAACAAAGGAAGAAATATACTTTTATTATAATCACTTTCTTACACATTTAATGTGAATTGAACTGAATCTTAATCCTGTGCACTACTTTTTTCTGTTGTTAAAATTTCAATTCAAAACATTGCCAGCTAATGAGGAGTCCTGTTGAACTGAGCCAAAAAAATGGACTCTAAATCAACGCAAACCTCTTTTTGGGCAAACAAATTATGTGACAGTGTGTTGAGTTTCTGTTTACTTTTAAGAGACACACCTTTGGCCCTGGGTGGGATTGGAGTCTCACTTAGGTAATTTACACGGTCACTTAAACAATTAAGTCATTAGTTTTATCTTAACTCTTTAACTGAGTTTTTTGTTAAGGATCTTAATTTTAATTTTGTTTGGTTTGAAAAGAAGAATCATCAAAGTAAAAATTCAGACATTTAAAACTGTTTCTTTGCCAAACATCATTAGTTCATTTTTTTTTTTTTTACTTTTTTGTATGAATAGATCTTCAGAAATGGTAACTATATTACACTTTCTCTGTTAACATTGCATATCTGTAATGATCTACAATGTTTCGGGCTTTAACAAACAAAAGTGTAATATTTCTTGGCTGCTTAACTGGCTTTTATTAGATTACAGAAAAATTTTGAATTACGCAACCTTACTGAATTAGTCATACCCCTTGAACTTTTCCAGGTTTTGCCATTTTATAGTCACAAACTGTAATCTGAGACTTAATGTGACAGACCAACACAAAGTGGCACATTTGTTGTGAATCAGACACATGGTTTATTGTTTTTTTTGTTTTGTTTCATTTTTTTGGACAAAACACTGAAAAGTGTGGCATCAATTTGTAGTCAAACCCCAAGAGTAAATACTTTGCAGAGACACCTTTTACTGCAGCTACAGCTGCTGGGTATTGAGGTAGACTTTACAAAACATCTTAAGCTTTTGCCCAGGGTTTGCAATCTAATGACTTTGAGTAGGCCATTCTTATACACGATTATAAACCATTTTATTTAGGGATAAGTATCAATTAAAATGTCAACAATCAATTAGATTCAGATTCTCAAGAGCTGGAATCGATTATCACGATCTGATCAATCTGATCCAGTCCGATGTTGATTTGGGTTAAAATGTCTTTTTGAGCTGTTATCTTCACTAGAAGCCTGTAATTGATTGACTTAACACTGGGTGAGTAACAGTTCACAGGGGAAACTTTATTAATCCTTTCAGACACAAGACTTAAAATTGCCGTATGGACTTTTCCTTACGATTTTAGCTGCAAAAAGGGCAGACTATTCTAAAAAACAAAATAGATTTTTGGACTTGAGATCAATTCGATTCGATTTCTTTAAGACTGTATTTAGAATTGATTTTTCAATCTTTTTTTAACAGCACTTTTTCTATTGCAGCTTTGGCTGTCGTTTTCCTGCTGAACGATGATGTTCTGCCCTATTTTCAAGGCTTTACGGGTTTTCTTGGGGTTCTCATGTGTTAAACTCAATCCATCTTCCCATCAAGTTTGACTTACATAATACCACCATGTTTCACCATAAAGCTTGATTTTTTCAGGGTGACGAGCAGCATTAGTTTTCCCTCCACACATAATGGTTTGCACTTGTGGCCAAAAAGTTCAAATCTCATTTCCCCTGCTCAATTAAAGCCAGGTTTGTTTAGAGCAAGAAAAAATGTTCTCTCAGCAAATTCTTCCATCAGAGCAGGAGATCTCTGTCGCTTCTCCACAGTCATCATATAGCTCTTTCTCTGATTAATAGCATCCCTTTATGTCCTGGTAGGTTTGCTATGCTCTTTCTATTTTCATGCAATGGACTAAACGTTGGAAGGTTGTGATGTTCAAAGCTTAGAATATTTTGGAGTTTTTTTTCAACCTAAAACTGCTTTAAACATCTTTACTTTCTCCCTGACCTGTCTGCTGTGCTCCCTGGTCTACATTATTGTGTTTCTTCACTACTATTCTCTAACATAAAGAAAGAGAAATGAAGAAAGCAGGGTTTATAAAACAGATATGGAAATGTGTGAAAGTTTTTCCGAGAGAAGTCGGGATTAAACATAAAAAGGAGGGTCTACGACGGTCTACAACGGTCTTTCTGAGGCATTAGTTAGAGATATGGCTGAGCACTAAAAAACATTTCTAAGTGTGAAATAGCAATGTTTCAGTATCTTCCGACCTTCATGTAAAAGGTTTCTGAGAGTCTGAGGTAATCAATGTGCAGAAACCTCCCCAGGCAGACCTGCAGGAGGAACTGTCTTTACCTCACAAAATACCAAGTCTAGTATAAACTAACAGTTATCTGGACATAAGCTCTTCTCGAATGGACATGAAGATGGTGGAGAGATGTTTCAGTGGAACATCTGGCACCTTCAAAGCCTGCATTCCAGATCTTTCTCCTACTGAAACTGTTAAAGGCTCTGAAATGGTTCTGTTGATTTCGAACGCCTGCAGAAGTTTCTACAGACAATAAGTCGTAATAACACTGCTCCAGGTTTAGCGGGAGAAAAGTGGAGGTATTCTGCTTCACAGTTGCCACCGTGACAGTTGCTATGGAAACGGATCCACAGGTTAACGACCTGTGAGGAGCAGAGATGTTTGACAGAGGTCTGCGAAAACATAGCAGCGAAGGTGAAACTCTGAAGATGGGGGTTGGTTTCAGAAGAGTGCAATCAGTTTCACTTCCTTCAGCAGCTCCAAGTCTCCCCCGCTTCAGATCCATTTAAAGCTTCCATTGTCCCCCACTGCGTATCAGGAAATCTGTCCCAGTTTGGCTCTGACTGTATCGGCTCCCGACAGGCAGCAGAAATCAGATGAGTTAAAGATCAATAAGTGGCAAACTGATGAGTTGAAAGTATTTACAGTCCGCCGTGGAAATCTGCTGAATATTTATTTCTTTTTTTGGGACTTAACTTCAGAGAAACGAGCCGCAGGACTCTATCTCCGTTAACTATTCTGCCTGAATGTGGCTGCTGAGACTTTTATTAACAAAATATGTTTCCAGCTGTGAGGGAAGTGCTGCATTTAGCGACTGAGGGGAAGCTCCCCCAGTGGGACAATGGGAGTTTTGCATTTTAAGATATTTGAAAGTATCAGAAATTAACAACTAAAAACTATTTGTATCATATCGGTTCATATGGACTCCATTTTATTGTCTTTTTCGCATTTTTTCAAAAGTTCCAAAAAATGTTCAAAGCATAATCTTCAGTGCAGTTTATTTGATTTTATGTTAATTTTAAATTTAACGCAAAGTTGAATGATATCTAGTTTTCCACTTATTTTTTTTAAATGGATATTTCTATTCAACCACCTTCATTTTGATACCCCAAAGAAGTGCTCTATTCAGATGAGATCATATTAAATTTTTTCGCCTTCCGAAAAAGAGTTTTGGATAATGGAAATCACTTCTATGATGAAACATGGTGTTGGCAGCATTATACTGTGTGTATGCTTTTCATCAGCAAGGACAGGAAAGCTTATCAATAGAGTTAAATACAGTACAAGCCTGAAAGGAAGTAAGTTAGATGTTCATCTTCCAGCAGGAGAATGGCCGTTAGCAAAAATTCAGAGCTCCAGCGGAAGAGTTTAAATCTAAGTATATTAACATATTAAAATGGATTAAAAAAAGTCCACACAAAGAATCAATTGAAAATATGTAGCAAGACTCGAAAAATGACTTTCACAGACAGTTCCCATCTGAGTTTGAGTTTTTTTTACATAAAGGATTGAGCAAAAACTTTTGATCTCTAGTTGTTCAAACATGATAGAGACATACCCTAAAAAATCGTTCCTCTATAACTTGTATTAGTAAAAAGAAAAAAACTTAAACTATTAAAAACTAAACTGAAACCAAGCATTTTCTAAAACCTAAATTAACAAAAAAACATTTTTTTAAACTCATTAAAACTAAAATAGAATTAAAATCTTAAGTCAACACTAAATAACTAAAGCTAAAGAATTTTTTAAAACCAATAAATCTTTGGTACTTGGAGGAAACTCATAAATAGTTTTTGAAAATAAAAGTTACAAAATGTACAATTCAGTTGAATAAGTACAAACTTAAAGTATAGCATTGTCTTCCCTTTGCATTTTGATTCAATATAAGCTTGTGCTCATAGTTTATAATGATGGTGGTACTTGGAAAGTGCAACATTTTTCTGAGGTGGTACACTCTGTAAAAAGTTTGAGAAATGCTGCCCTGAAAGACCTGCCTTCAAAAGATGGTTGAGGAGACTTAGCAGGAATGAATACCAGTGCATTTTGTCTTGGACTTTCACATATAATCTCAAGAAGCGTATAATTTGTGGTTGTGATTTTGTTTCATGCCTGTGTTTCTCTTGCTTCTTGTGTCTGAACAGAGTGACAGTGACTGCAGCCTGTAACATGGACTTCAGCCGGTTTCCGCTGGACTCTCAGACGTGCTCGCTGGAGCTGGAGAGCTGTGAGTAAACTGGTTCACTCTAAAGATAAAACATCACTTCAGTTATCAGAACACAGTGATGCTGCTGTGATGGGAAAAATGTCCTTCTTTTCAAGATGAACAACACACAGTTAAACATCACTTAAATGCTTTTCTTTTCAACTGAGAGTGCAGCCAAAGCCACAAGGTCTTCTGATAAAATATGACAAAAAAGTGAAAGCTCTGAATACAAGTTTAATTCGTTCCAGCAAAGAATTTGTATTCTGAAGTAGTTCTCTCTATTAAAAATAAAATACATAATTAGAAATGGTTCCAACCTCTCACCCACATAACCTCAAATGCCTTCTAGCTCAAAGGAGGCATTGTTTTTGTATAAGAACATCGGCTGAAACATTTTGATGTAACATTATTGAAAAAAATAAATACTAAAGATAATTATCCAGTAGCTGTAATGATAGAGCTGATTGAGAGGTGAAGGAGGTTCATTTGTGTATGGAGAAACTTTTTTATTTTCAATGCACATGTGTAGAAGCCATAAATGCTATAGTTTATAAAGTGCTTCTTAAGTAAAAGCTTTTTTTGTTAACCTTATAGCTACATAAAAAGTCCTGCTCATTGTTCCTGAAGTTTTAAAAAGAATTTTGCTTTAAATAAAATGTCATAGTCAGCAATAATTGCAATAGCTTCACCTCACCAGTGGCACCGGCATTCATAAATCCCTGCACAGCTACATGCTTACAGGTGTTTTACTGTTTCAGTATGGCTGACATTTATCAAAATGTCTTTTATTATTTTTTGCTGCATGGCCCCTTTTCAAATTTTGAGCACCTGCATCTCTGCGTGTTGTTGATTATGACTTCGGGGATTCATCGCTTGGTTTTCTCCATATTAGGTGATTTTTCTCTGGGCCCATCACCGAAAACAACGCCCGCAAATTTCAACAGTACTAGCATCCCTCTCATCCCTGTATATAGAACAGCCGGAGGAACCCGTATTACTGTCTCGAGGCTTCCAATTAGGAGAAAATCTGTTCATAGGCATTTCTGCCTGCGTTTCAAAATGTCAGGAAAATGTGCCAAAACATTGTCATTGCACGATGGAGTAATACTGAACGAGTCAACAGCTTTGCTCATTGAAGCTGTGTGCCTTTCACCGACATTGCACACACCTTTCTGAGGGCTCCAGAGGTGAGCACCTACAATGGTGTGAACAAATAGTTGCCCCACTTACAGATTTCTGGTTTTTGCTTTTTAATTTCAATCAAACCCAAAATATTTCAGGTCAGCCAACTGAGACAATCTAAGCCAATTCAAAAAAAAATTCTGCAGATTTTGTTGATGAAAGAATAAAAGCAAAACTTAAACATCCTTGCCCTAAGTAAAAAAGTGATTGCCCCTTACAAAGCTTACAATTGGTTCTGTAACTATTGGTGAAAGCAACTCCCATCAAGCTGTTACAAGACCTAGCAAATCTTCAACATCACTTTCGAGACATATTGACCTACTTGTCTTTGCAGAATTCATGTAATTGAGCATAACCAGAAGATTTCCAAACACAAATAGACAGTTTAAGTTCATAACCCTCCATCCCATTGGGTTATAATTTCAGGCTTTGACGGGGCCACTTCAAATGTTTCTTATTTCATGTTGGTGAACTCTGGATCATAGTTTTGCTGCACAAATAAGTTGTGACTGAATTTAGAATTAGAAGTTACACAGACATTTTCCTCTAGGATGTTTATCTCAAGGAAATTTCAATCAAACGCAACTGGACTTGGTAATTTGTCTTGGAAGACGTTTCACCTCTTATCCAAGAGGCTTCATCAGTTCATGCTCGCCGCTGACCAGGCTGGGACTGGTCCAACTAACTGGTGTGGAGACTCAGCTATTTAACCTCTTGAACAAGAATCATTATGTCATTGGATCCTTTGTGCTCCATGTCTTAACGACGGTCGTTGGCGTGTCGCCTATTGGTGGAGGTTAGGTTTCGGCTTCATTAGTGCCCTATTGTGTTATAACGACAGTCATTGGAGTCACAGTTGTTTCTGTTATTAGAGGCTAATTTGTTTGAGTCTCCTAGGGAGGGATGAAAGTGCAGCATTGTAAATTGGAGATAGGTGATGTCTCAGGCCTCCTCCTCTGTTTAGCGATGGTTTCTCTACTTTTACATAGATGGCTTCTTTTACTCCTCTTTCAAACCATCTGTCCTCTCTGTCTAATATCTGGACATTGCTGTCCTCAAAGGAGTGGGCTTTCTCCTTGAGATGTAAATGAACAGCAGAGTCCATGCCTGAGGAGTTAGCTCTCCTGTGTTGGGCCATGCGTTTGTACAGTGGTTGTTTGGTTTCACCAATGTAGAGGTCCTTGCATTCTTCATTGCATTGGATTGCATACACCAGGTTGCTTTTGTGTGCGTGTGGTGTTCTGTCCTTGGGATGTACTAGTCTCTGTCTGAGTGTGTTGCTGGGTTTAAAATACACAGGGATACTGTGTTTGTTAAAAATCCTCCTGAGTTTTTCAGAAACTCCACTGAGTCCACTGAGTTTATGTGTTCAGTGTTCAGATTTTGGGTTCAAATCAAAACCAAAGAGGTGCAAGCCTTTACTGAACACATAAACTCAGTGGACAGAAACATCAAATTCACCAGAGAAGATGTCAAGGACAATAGTTTGCCCTTTTTAGATTGTGTCGTCCAGAGGAGAAAGAACAGAAGGCTTCACATTGGGGTATACAGAAAACCCACACACACAGACCAATACCTACTTTTTGACTCACACCAACCACTGGAACACAAGCTTAGTGTTATCAGAACCCTACAACACAAAGCTGATAACATACCCACCAGCTCACAGGCCCAAGGGGAAGAACGCAAGCACGTGAGAGACACCCTCACAACTTGTGGTTACCCCAGCTGGACTTTTGTGAAAACTGCAGCTAATTCCAGAAGGAAAGCCAACAAAGTGGTTGAAAAAGAAAACAAACGAAACAATGTAGTCATTCCATATGTGTCTGGGATTTCTGAAAAACTCAGGAGGATTTTTAACAAACACAGTATCCCTGTGTATTTCAAACCCAGCAACACACTCAGACAGAGACTAGTACATCCCAAGGACAGAACACCACACACACACAAAAGCAACCTGGTGTATGCAATCCAATGCAATGAAGAATGCAAGGACCTCTACATTGGTGAAACCAAACAACCACTGTACAAACGCATGGCCCAACACAGGAGAGCTAACTCCTCAGGCATGGACTCTGCTGTTCATTTACATCTCAAGGAGAAAGCCCACTCCTTTGAGGACAGCAATGTCCAGATATTAGACAGAGAGGACAGATGGTTTGAAAGAGGAGTAAAAGAAGCCATCTATGTAAAAGTAGAGAAACCATCGCTAAACAGAGGAGGAGGCCTGAGACATCACCTATCTCCAATTTACAATGCTGCACTTTCATCCCTCCCTAGGAGACTCAACAAATTAGCCTCTAATAACAAAACAACTGGACTCCAATGACTGTCGTTATAACACAATAGGGCACTAATGAAGCCGAAACCTAACCTCCACCAATAGGCGACACGCCAACGACCGTCGTTAAGACATGGAGCACAAAGGATCCAATGACATAATGATTCTTGTTCAAGAGGTTAAATAGCTGAGTCTCCACACCAGTTAGTTGGACCAGTCCCAGCCTGGTCAGCGGCGAGCATGAACTGATGAAGCCTCTTGGATAAGAGGTGAAACGTCTTCCAAGACAAATTACCAAGTCCAGTTGCGTTTGATTGAAATTTCCTTGAGATAACCATGACCTGGATGAATTAGAATATTCACAGCCTCTAGGATGTTTGCGTAGAGAGCAAAATTCAATGGTCCAGAAAATTACTGCAGATGTAATAAGTTACACACCTGCCTACCTAAACAGTTACACTATTGTCTCCGTTTACAAATTTTTTCCCCCAAAGGTTTTAGGGATTATAAATATGTTTTTTTTTATTATTATTTGTCTATATTTTAATCAGCAGCGGGTTTGGTTTTGAATTCTATCATGGAGGCCATTTTTGAGCAGTCTATCTATCTTATTGTTGAATCTTAAAATCTGACTGTAATTGAAACTAGTGTAGTAATTTTGATTGACCTTCCATTCCTGGGAAGTTTCACTGATCTTCCACATTATATGAATAACGACTCTCAGTTTGGTTTTTTGGAGCCCAAAAGCATTGGAAATAACTTTATCAACCTTTTATCAACCTTAGATTTTTGTGTGTAATAAATGTAACCTTCACTGACTGGAATGTTTTTTTCACTCAAAATACAATTACTTTTCTTGTAAAGTGCCTTGATGACATCTGGTATGAAACTGAACTGAATCTTTACTGGGTTGATATTAGAATCTGTTTCATGCTAAAATACAAAAACAGAGATAATCAAGCAAAACAAATCATGAGAAACAGTGTGCATGTAAAACAACACAAAGTAATGGTAATTATGCACATATTTTGTATAATGTCTGATTTTTTTCGAGATACTTGTGCTGTATTTGAAGGTTCCTCTATAAAATCACAAAAAAAATCCTAAAACCTAAGAAATTTGGATAAATGAAACTAAAGCAAAAAACGCAACATAGTACAAATGATCTGATGTTCTTAACCAAGGAGAAAACAAAAAAAGCAGGAAAAACTTTACCCAGTCCCCACAGGCGGCGTGCAAGACTGCTAATATGAAAGCTCCATCACTCCCTTGCTCTAGTCTTCAAGACTGTACAGACTGAAGCAGTGTCGACTGACATCACATGCGTAGGACAGGACGGGAAATTTTGAGCCTGAATTGCAGCATATTTTGCTGCATACAGCCTGTAAATGGAACGATATGTGGTTGGGCTCATTCTTTTTGGTATATAACTCCTCATCACCCAATAACATAAAAAAAATTGGACTTGCATGTTTAGTTTTTTTGAAATATTGCCCCATGTTCTTTCAAATGGAAGCTAACAAAGAATAAATGGCATAAACTGTACATACAGTGGGGCAAAAAAGTATTTAGTCAGCCACCGATTGTGCAAGTTCTCCCACTTAAAATAATGATAGGGGTCAGTAATTTTCATCATAGGTACACTTCAACTGTGAGAGACAGAATTTAAAAGAAAAAATCCAGGAATTCACATTGTAGGATTTTTAAAGAATTTATTTGTAAATTTTGGTGGAAAATAAGTATTTGGTCACTTCAAACAAGGAAGATCTCTGGCTCTCACAGACCTGTAACTTATTCTTTAAGAAGCTCTTCTGTCCTTAACTCGTTACCTGTATTAATGGCACCTGTTTGAACTCGTTATCTGTATAAAAGACACCTGTACACAGCCTCAAACAGTCAGACTCCAAACTCCACTATGGCCAAGACCAAAGAGCTTTCGAAGGACACCAGGAAAATAATAGTAGACCTGCACCTGACTGGGAAGAGTGAATCTACAATAGGCAAGCAGCTTGGTGTGAAAAAATAAACTGTGAGAGCAATTATCAGAAAATGGAAGACATACAAGACCACTGATAATCTTCCTCGATCTGGGGCTCCACGCAACGATCTCATCCCGTGGGGTCAAAATGATCATGAGAACGGTGAGCAAAAATCCCAGAACCACACGGGGGGACCTGGTGAATGACCTGCAGAGAGCTGGGACCAAGTAACAAAGATTACCATAAGTAACACACTACAACGACAGGGAATCAAATCCTGCAGTGCCAGACGTGTCCCCCTGCTTAAGCCAGGTGCATGTCCAGGGCCGTCTGAAGTTTGCCAGAGAGCACATGGATGATACAGCAGAGGATTGGGAGAATGTTATGTGGTCAGATGAAACCAAAGTAGAACTTTTTGGTATAAACTCAACTCGTCGTGTTTGGCGGAAGAAGAATACTGAGTTGCATCCCTAGAACACCATACCTACTGTGAAGCATGGGGGTGGAAACATCATGCTTTGGGGCTGTTTTTCTGCTAGGGGGACAACTGATCCGTGTTAAGGAAAGAATGAATGGGGCCATGTATCGTGAGATTTTGAGCCAAAACCTCCTTCCATCAGTGAGAGCTTTGAAGAGGAAACGTGGCTGGGTCTTCCAACATGACAAAGATCCCAAGCACACCGCCCGGGCAATGAAGGAGTGGCTCTGTAAGAAGCATTTGAAAGTCCTGGAGTGGCCTAGCCAGTCTCCAGACCTCAACCCCATAGAAAATCTGTGGTGGCAGTTGAAAGTCCGTGTTGCTCGGCGACAGCCCCAAAACATCACTGCTCTCGAGAAGATCTGCATGGAGGAATGGGCCAAAATACCAGCTACTGTGTGTTCAAACCTGGTAAAGACCGGTGGCTGACTAAATACTTTTTTGCCCCACTGTAACTGTACAGTTCGGCACAGTTCGAAGACCTCGCCTGAAATGTCTATAAAAACCTCTCTGATACTGTTTTTCCTCTACTAATTCGATTCATTCTTTGTACAGATAATATTAAGTTGTTTAACCCCATAAGCTCGAGGCTGTTTTTTCGGAACTTTGCATACCTACACTTTGGATGGCCTTTTACAGCTTGTAAAATGTCTAAAATGTTCAAATTACTCTCATGTGATTGGAAGGTCTATTGGGATACTGTGAATATGAAAATTCTCAAGAACATCATAGTGGGCATGAGTAATTGAATTTTAAAGACAGAAAATATTAATTCTGCTTGAAAAAAACAAACACATTATAGATAGCTAAGCAGCTTGTTTTTCCTTTTTAAAGAAGCAAATAAACATAATAAATAGTAAATACTCACTCTTATTGACTTTAGACCAATTGTTGGTGTCTTTAATAACAAATAATTGAAAGTTGAAACTTAAATATTACTCTAAGAGGTTTGCCCCAGCAGGCTTTGCATTTTCCCAATGAGTTATTCATTTTAAAAGTGATTTTTTTTTTTTTTTTTTTTTTTTTTTAGGGCAATGCAAAAAAAGATGTTTTTACAATGTGCCATGTTCGTTTACACTTAAGCAATAACATATAAAATGATATTTACACATCCTAACAAATCTCACAAGGGTTCTGAAATAAACAATGGAGTTACAGAAATATACTAATTTTATCACGGCATGTCATTTTTGAGCAGATCTCTAAAAAAGAGGGTCATTGTACCGGTACAGTTCTGATTGTTCGCGTACGGGGGGTAGATTGCAGATAAATACCATTTTTAATCTCATTTGTGAAACTCCAGTTCAGTTCGATTGAAGTTGGACTAAGGTGCATAAATGCATTTAAAATGTCATACTTCAGTCGGACTAAGGTAATAATTCGATTTTCCTTTATTGCGTGTAAATGCACACTTCATTTTAACTTAATTATTCAGACATTATATAATATTGTTTTGTTTAAAGTTTTTTTTAAGCAATACCAAGCATCCCATATTTACGAATCAAAGCAAATAATGCGTTGGGTCTTGATGCCTTGCTGTGCCAGTGGTAAATTTACTCTGCTTAAAAGAATACCAAGTGTTGGCCTCATACATACAACAGCTTCATTAGGTAAAAAGTAGAACATCACTATATATTTAGATTTAATAAATATAAGATGCATTCCATCTGGGGAAATATTGTTAACGCATTTTTGCTTCTGTGCATGAATACAGTGCTGTAGCTTTAACACCAAACGCGGTCTACGAGGAACCAGCGATACCCCGCCAGAGTTACTGGAGTTAAAAAGTCAAACTGAAGCAGAATTTCACTTCCTTGGAACTAATAGTAATGAAGAATATAGACACTTTAGATCTATATCTTCATCTCTCAGAGTTTATTTCCAGCAGTTAGACTGATACAGGCTCTCAGAAGAAGTAAGGTGGACATCAAACACTTTCCCAGCAGCCACCAGGGGCCGTTTCACTGAGGACCCCCCCCCCAACTCCTTCCATGTTCTCCCATCCCCCAATCTAACCCCTTTGCAGCTTCAAAACATCAACAGAAGTTGGAAAGCTGTAAAATTAGCAGAAACAGAGATAAAAGCCCAAATTCACTGAGCGACTGCAGCAGCTGGAGTTCAGAGCAGCTCACAGCGGGAGGCACACTCTCACACTCCTAATGAGTTCCAGAGCAGAGAAGAAGAAGATGGCTGCAGGAGCATGTTTATTACTAACAAACACACTTTAGAGAATATCACTGTCTCTGCAGTGAGCTGCTGGAGACTCCTCAGTTCCTCTCTGCTGGACCTACAGCATGCATCTTGCACAGGCCTGCAGGCTGTGGAGTTGAGCACTGAAGCTCTTCCTAACATCTCAGTGGGCCTCTTACAGTCTGAACTATGAGGATCACACCCTACAGAGCACTACTCATGTCATCACATCATGTTAGACACAGTCTGAACTATCAAATACATTTGAGACCAAACAGCTCCATGTTTCTGTAGATGAGGTGATGTAAGACCCAGCAGCTGGTAGATGATTTACAATCAGATCATCATTCAGCTTCATTAGCTCACATAGTCTCTTTGGTATCGCTAGGTCCCTCCATCTTTAATCGGATCTGAAAGACGGATCTGATAAATCTCGAGAAAATGTTTGAGGATGTGTGTTTTTACTGTGAAGTTATTTTATGTTTTTTTTATCTGTTGTATGTTATATGGAGACATCTTGGCCTTGATGAGTGAGTGTGAAAAAACAAGAAGTTGCAGCTCTGTCTCTGTGCAGAATTTGTCAAATTAGAAATTCCATAAGTCATATAGACAGGCCAAAAGCAGAAGGACATTCGGTTAGAACTAGTTTGTAAGGAATGGTCCAAATACTGTCAGGCAATAAGAAGTTGATGAATCGGCCATGCAGGACTGTGAGGAGGCAAGACTTAGCAACAGTGTGAATGAACCAATCATTCTTTGTACACCATATCTAAAAGTGAAAGAGGCAGCTCCCAGATGTGTAAGCATATATGTTAAACATGATGTAAGCTATAAAAACTTGATGTTCATATTTGATGTTTGTCAGACTCCGTGGGCTGACCGTCTGAGTGACCTACTCGGACGCTCTGTAATATGAATATTTGATCTGTTTATTAAACTAAAAGAACTGGATTCCTCTCCTGTCATCTCTAATAAGTAACCTGCATGTAACTATAGAATTTAGAGTTCTAAGTAAGGCAATTAGTTCCAACAACTGCAAGAATGATCTTTAGTGAAACATTTAGCGATCCTCTTTGTCTACAGTTTGGTCGACTTTTTGTCTGGTTAAAGTGAAAATCAAAACTTTTTGAAACAAAGGGAAACCTGATAAACTAACATATAGTAGAGTAATATAATCTCTTCTATTTTGGCAAATGTTTAGCCATTTGTTTTATTTCTGCGCTGGATTCAGGATACTGATTGCACTGAATGTAAGAAAACAAAAACACTCCCATCAAATCCAGCAGGTTTAAACAGTTTTTACAGTTTTTTTTGTGTCAGGTCAAATTGCCACAATTACATTTTGATCGGCATTTCTAAATCTGAAGTTATCGGTGCTGATTGCAAAAGACAGTAGAGGGATGCACCCCTTTAACTGAATCATAGAGATAAAAATCAAACAAATAAATGCAAAAATATGCTGACTTGTAATTATATCCTGTTGAATGATATAAAATAAAGGCAATAATAGCTTGAGGTGCCTTTATCATACCAACAAAATAACACAATAAAAAAAATCTCTAATTAAGAAAAGACCATTATAAAAGAAACATGCAAACTTCACTAGAACAGCGGATGAACTCAGCTTCTGATAACTATAACCTGTTTTTTTAAGCATGTAGTACACTCACTTCCTGTTTTGTTTTCTTTACTTCCAACTTTCAGCAAATGTGACCTTTTATGTTCATCTACAATCAACATATTTCCGGGGGTTTACTGCAACACGTTGATTCTAAACTGAGAGATTTATGCATGTAAAATGTTGTAAATTTTTTCTTTTAGTAAATAACTTAATGAACTTTAATAATTTTATCCTGATCCCTATTTAGCTTTTGGAACTTTCAAGCTTGAAACGCTGGAAAAGCTTCAAAAATTGATGCGGTCAACACAAACAAAGTGCCGCAGAGACTCTGACGCCACTATGACGGCCTCAATAGTAGAGTTTACATGTAATCTTGCCGCTCTTGACGCTGACGTTTAGGGTGGCTTGAACGCACCATAAAATTTGCACCTGGGGCGGCTGTGGCTCAGGAGTTGGGACTTTGTCTTGTAATCGGAGGGTTGTCTGAGTTGTTTACAGGTGGTGGTCTGGCGGTGGCACTAGTGTCCAGCCGCCTCACCTCTGTCAGTGCGCCCCAGGGCAGCTGTGGCTACACCTAGCTGGCCATCATCAGTGTATGAATGATTGCATGAATTGGTGAATGACTGAATATAGTGTAAAGCGCTTTGGGGTCCGTGGGGACTAAATAAAGCGCTATAAATACAGGCCTTTTACCATTTGTATATAGTTAATTCTGTTTCCTTACTTAATCTGATTTGGAGGTGATGCTGAGCTAATACCACATTGCAGTGAATTCAGGCCTGAAACATGGAGGAAAAGTTATCCCGAAGCCAAAGTGGAGACAAAGTTTGCAGTAAACCTTTAACTTTTACATTAGAAAACAAGCAACATTTTATCCAGGTACAGAATAGGTTTTTACTCTTATTTGCAAAGGAAATGCATTTTGTTTTCAGAATATAGGTCCATAAATCATAGAATTACTACAGACTGACTCCCAAAAAGATCCTAAACTTTATTTTTCTAACTTTTAATATCCATAAGGTTCAGCTGTTTTACTGTCTGATCTGGAGCTTAATTGTTTTACCCCTGCCTAATGCACTCTATAAAATAACGTTCCATGCATAATAATTCCAGACGCATACACAGACGAGGACCTGATGCTCTACTGGAAGAGCGGAGATGAGTCTCTAAGCACCGACGACAGGATCTCTCTGTCCCAGTTCCTCATCCAGAAGTTCCACACCACGTCCCGTTTGGCCTTCTACAGCAGCACGGGTATGGATCTAATTATCACCTCTGCAGGATCCCCCACTCGACAGCTCGGTCCTGGGAGGAATTACATGAAAATAGCTTTCATCACATTCTGTCTGCATGTTTAATCTTGAAACTAGATCAGCTGGAGCTGACGAGTTTTGTTACTTGCTGTGAAAGTGGCTGAACATTAACGAAGATGGAATTAAAAGAATTTGGATTTTGTCCCTGTAAAAGTTTTTAATAGTTATATAGAATATGGCTTCGATGTGTGGAAAATCTAGCTGAAAATACAAATAGCAGAATCGTGTTGCCATTTAATCTATGCACATTTGCTGGTTGTCCTTCCTGTTGGACCTTAGTACTCATCGTCCCTTTCCTCTGGTTAAAGCCTACTTCTGACTCTTAGTTTTAAATTTTTGTTTGGTTTCATGCTCAGCTGCTCTTTTCTTATTATAAGGTTGTTTTTTTAGCTTCACCTCTCTGTTTTGGGTTTCTTTTCCAGTGAAACAGATTCCAACAAGGGTGGGTTTTTGCCGTTCAGACTGTTGAGCTAAAGAGGAGGTTGAGAAAAAAGGCAATGTTTGTTGTAGATGGATCAGGTGTTATACCTGACAGAAAACACTCCTCTACCCAAACTTCAAGAAAGAAAACTGGTTTTAGAACAAAAAAGATGAAATCTTGATTTATTGATCCGTGGTCCTGATTCAGACACCTTCACATCAGTGAGACCAAACCCATAACAAATCACATCTGAAGAACATAAACTGATGCGACGACGTACAGCTGCGAAAACAAAGTTTGTTTGTCAGTGAGGAAGAACAGGGCAGACAGGTTCTGATGAATATTTGATCATTTCGTGTCACGCGGATGATAAAACAGGACGAGGTAAAGTAAAGCTCCTGACATCTTTCAAAACAAACTCTAATGATTAGAGTCAGTGTGTTGTTTCATGTGTGAAAACAGGTTCATTTTCAGGGAATAAATGCTCCTGTCTGACCTGTAACCCCTCACTGTGTGTCCGCAGGCTGGTACAACCGTCTCTACATCAACTTCACGCTGCGGCGCCACATCTTCTTCTTCCTCCTGCAGACATATTTCCCTGCCACACTGATGGTGATGCTGTCTTGGGTCTCATTTTGGATCGACAGACGGGCTGTGCCGGCCCGAGTCTCGTTAGGTAAAAACACAACTCCTGACAGAACCAAGCTGTCTGTTTGAAGAGTCTCTTGGGGAATACTTTATGTTTTGAAGATTGTTTGGATCTCCTCTGAGATCTTATTGTTTTTTGGTGGTCAGATGGAAAAATTGTGTCTGTGTGCAGGTATAACCACTGTGCTGACCATGTCCACTATCATCACTGGCGTCAACGCCTCCATGCCGCGAGTGTCCTACATTAAAGCTGTGGATATCTACCTGTGGGTCAGCTTTGTCTTTGTGTTCCTCTCCGTGTTGGAATATGCTGCTGTCAACTACCTATCCACTGCCCAGGACCGCCGCGAATGCAAGATGAGGGAGAGGGCACGCTCTCAGGTGAGTTATACCGTCTCTATCATCAGTGTTACCTGTTCTCAGATCAGCTATCTGCTCTTAGGTCAACTGTTAGGCAAATAACGTCTTTTCATCATGGGTAGCCTACACACAGAATGTAAAAAAATATATATATATAATCAAGGAAATCACATTGTATGATTTTTAAAGAACGTATTTGTATAATGATGTAAAAAAATAAGTCGTTGGTCACTAACAAACGTTTACCTCAGTTCTTTGTAATGTCACCTTGGCTAACAATAAGGGAGGTCAGACGTTTCCTGTTGGTCAGCCCATTCTTCTATGCAGATCTTCTCAAGAGCTATGATGTCTTGGGGCTGTCGCTTAGCAGCAAGGGCTTTCAGCTCCTTTCAGATTCTCTATTGAGTAGAGGTCTGGAGACTGACTCCAGAACCTTGGATTGTTTTTTTAACGTAGCCACTCCTTCTTCGGCTGGGTGATGCATTTGGGATCTTTGTCATGCTGAAAGATCCAGACATCCATCTCCATCTTCAATTTTCTCACTAATGAAAAGAGGATTTTGCAAAAAATCTCTTGATACATGGCGCCATTCATCCTTTTCGTAATACGGATCAGTCAGAATGTGCTGGCTTAAGCAGGGAGACCTTTCAAGTAGTACAGGATTTTAATCCATGGCAACATAGTGTGTTACTTATAATAATCTTTGTTATTGTGAACTCAGTTCTCTTCGTGTCACTGACCAGTCCCCCTGTGTAGTTCTGGGTTATTTTCCACACTGCTCTCAAGATCATGTTCTCGGACACTCCCTGGTTTTGTCCATGGTGGAACACGCACTATTACTGTTTTATTGTGAGGGACAGGTATCTGTTATATTGATAACAAGTTCATACAGGTGTCATTAATACAGGTGACGAGTGGAGGATAAAGCTTCTTGGAGAAGAATTAACAGGGGCAGTATTTGTGCTTGTTTGTAGGTGCTAAATACCTATTTCCTGCACCATTATACAAATAAAATAGTTAAAAATAATAAAATGTTATTTCTTGGATTTTTATTAAATTCTTTCTCTCACAGTTGAAGTTTACCTATTATGAAAATTTCTGTTCTTTTTCATCTTTCTACGCGTGAGAACATGCGCAATCTGCGGCTGCCAAGTACTTTTTTCCCCACTGTATAGCCTCTGCTATGTATTCTGTGGTGAGTCTTACCTGCTTTCAGGTTTCTTAAAGCTGCCCTTATGTGGCTAATTATCTGTTCTAACGAAAATTAGTACTGCTCTCAGGGCAGCTTTGTCTGCTCATTTGGTATGCGCCTGCTCAGAAGTAAGTTTAACATGCTCACAGGTGGGCTACAGCAGCTCTAAAGCCAGTTTCAGGTCAGCTCCACTTTACTTGATGTATTTTGTGTGTCAGTGTGTGTAGTGTAAGGTAGGTTTTGTCGGAAGCTGTCTTCATGTTCCGTGTGTCTGTTCTCTCCCAGTCGCTACCCTGCACCTGCAGCATCTCCCAAACACGGACCATGACAATGCTTGATGGCACCTACAGTGAGGCGGACACCAACAGCCTGGCTGGCTACACTGAGGAGCCCATGGTTCCTGAGGACGAGCCAGAGGAGAAGCAGAAGGTCCCGGAGAAGTCAGAGCACATGGTGGTCCACCTGTCCATGAGCAGCGAGTCTGCTGGCATCAAGAAGAGGAAGAGTCTGCGCGCCCTCAACATCATCCAGAACACACACGCCATTGATAAATATTCCCGGATGATTTTCCCCGGATCCTACATCTTCTTCAACCTCATCTACTGGTCGGTTTACTGCTGACTGACAGCTGGGAATGAGGATGAGCCTGACAGGGTGGAAACTAATAGCGGTGATGAACTTGAGGTGGAAAAGGAGTCCTTGAACCATTAGCATGAGCATCTTACACGAGACACAAGGAGAACAACGAGTCCAGCGGGACCTGAGAGGATTCAGTGGTTCTGGGTTTAATTTTTCCCCAACAGCAGCTTGAATGTTTACAAATCGGAAAAACCCATGAACTGTGTCTGATGTTACCTTTTAGACTCACTAATGAATGTTTTGTTTAGAAGTTTTAATCCAGTAAAACAACAATCTGAAACCGATTAGCTAAATTACAGGAAAAAAAATCTCACATTAGAATATACAGAGAAGATCCACTGGTTTAATTGAAATTCCAAGTTTTCATCCAACTGAATGTAACAGATGCAGATTCGATTTATTGGCTTGTAAAACATTCAACTTCAGTTTGCATGAACAAGTTTAGCTCAACAGACACCACCTCAGGAAATGTTAACATCTCAGTCTAATGATCTCAGAAATCTGGAACAGGTCAATGGAAAAGGCACCAATCATGGCAGCAGGTACAGAGCACCTGGTGGAGGTTGTCATGGTAACACGTGTTACTTCTGATAAAAGTGATGGGGGTGTTGTTTTTGTTGTATATGTTTGTTCTCTACAGATGATGGTGTTCATTACAGAAGATATTTAATTAGAGAAAGAACCGCAGCTGAAATTTCACCCTGAAGAGATTTTTTCACACATCGTTAGATAATGAGCTGATTTCAGACCTGAGGAGACAGAAGCAGTAATATATTTAGAAGGTTTCTGAGTAAATGTTTTCACAGATTGCAAAAATGTACAGCATTTCTTGTTTGTTTTTGCTTCTCCTGTAATATCTTAACTCTCCGCTATGTACCTTCAGAAGATTCAAACCGATCATGCCTGAACACTGAAACCAGCATACAGGTTCTGACTTGATCCACGACCCTCTGGTGGCTGCAGCAGACTTGTTTCTGAGAAGTCCTTTGCAAATCTGACAAAACATTATTGTGTTTATTTTCTATAATTTATTTGGACTAATTTACTCCACTAAAACTTGGTGTATTATAAAACAAAACACTTTGTATTTGTGTATCTTAAAGAACTATTTAATTCCTTAAGTGAGTGTGTTTCTAAAGTTTGTATTCAATCAGGAATGATTGCTGCTTAATCAAAAAGCATGAGCAGCTTCTTTATGAGAAATGTTGGCTGAACTTTCGATAGCAGTTTCTCGCTGCTATCTACAGGCCCACCTCCGTCTGCCGGACTGCACATCTGTATGCACCTGTAGCTGCACTCATAAACACCAGCTCACAGCCCAAAATCAACCTGCAGCGCCGCCTCTGCCCCTAGAGGTACATTTGTCTGCAACTGCTTGTCTGTCATCTTTTTTGCAGCTGCACGTGCTTTTGCATCTCTGTGGCTTTGCACCTGTCTGCAGTAGTGGCAGATTTCACTTTGGCTACACGTCTGGCTATATCTGTCAACGATGCCACGCATCTGCAGTGGATGCACATGTTTTTCTGGCTCTACATTTAGCTGCACATCTGTCTGGAGCTTCACATTCATCCGCGTCTGGACATCGAGGCACATTTGTCTGCAGAGCCTGCATATATGTTGTCTCTGACTACAATGCCACACCTGTTTGCAGAGACTGCACATCTGTCAGCTGTCAGCAAAGCTGCTAGCAGGAGGTCTTGTTTCCCTCTCTGACTTGGCTGGAGTTCCACCAAACAGAGGAATCTTTCTGTTGGGGAGTGTTTAAACATGAAACATAAATGCTTTCAGTTTATCACCACAGGTGATAATTTTTTTTTGAGACGTTCAGATGATGAGTGGACTCTATCAGAGGAAATATTGAACTGAAATCCCATCCTGTTGCAGAGACTCAGATCTCCAGTGAATGAATCGTTTCGGCTTGATGCTCAGCTGTGTGTTTGAATTTGTTGGTGAAATGTTTCTGCTGGTTAAATCTGACATAAAGAATGTCTCTGTGTTGGTTAAGATATATTAAATATAACTGTAATAAACTGACTCTGCCTCTGATTGTTAGAGATTTGAATGAACTTCTCTGTGCACTTGAACCTTTGATCAATGACTAAGGCTTATCAGCTCTAACTTTTCCCCTGACAATTTACATAGAATTTATCCCTACAGAGACCTTTATTCTTTTTTTCCTTAGTCATTAGGGGGGACTTGCTGGTGTTCTTAATATAATTGCCCTGATGCATAACCCAAGAGTAGTTAAACAGGCTATGTCTATCGATTACTCAGACTAATGCGGTCATTCCTTTATTTCTGTTAATTATGCTTTTCTACTTGAAGCTACTGTGTAAACAACATTTAATATTCGATTTTATAGAAAGAAAGTTGAATAATACATAATACCAATAAAGACATTTTTTAAATAATTTTCAGAAGATTATTTTATTCTGACAAACGAACCTTATCCAAATGCATACTCTAACTAATTGAATATGACTGTAAATAGGCTGGAAAAATATATTGCAAATGTATTATTATCGCAATATCACTTTAGAACTCTGCTAAGTAAATGACATAACTGCCTGAACTTCAATCAGTGTTGATTAATTACTTACCTTTGATGCATTCAGGGTCCTCTATGACTGTATGAAAGAGGTTGACATTAGTTGGTCAGTTTGACATAAAATCATTTAGAAGGTGAGTGATGGTAAAGTGGCAACTCATTTAGAAAATACAACTATCTCAATAAAAAGCAAAACAGCAGGCACTAACATACCCTATTTCTTAAATGAAACCTTTCAGTTTGGATGGAGATACATTTTTTTAAACATATTAATGCTTTTAAATAATTTGCTCATATAGTGCGAGTATCACTATCAGTATTTTCCTAATATGGTGGAGACAAGCAAGACACTTGCAGACATACAAGCATGCAAAAATTAGGCAATATAATTTTACATATAAAAAGTTCCACATAAATGGGTATTTTTTCTTTCATTTTCTCACTTATTCATATGTATAAGTATCAAAAACTTTACTTACATTACTTAGCGGTCAAATGTCATAATGTAAGCTGATGCATTTAAGATCCTCGGATTCTTCTCTGAACCCGTGAAAATGAATTAGGTTTTTTCTTTACTTATATAAAAAGCAAAGTGAAATCACTTCCTTGCATATTTTTTTCAAATTTTCAAAATATTTTTTCCAACCATATTTCTATTTGCGTTGAGTAATCCTGTAGTAACCTGTAAAAACTGCAGGTTTTCTCTAATTTTCGAGCCGTCGGTGAACGCAGCACAAAGCTTTACTTCCTGTCAGCAGGAAGTTTCTCGTCCTCACCGACCCGGACCGTTTTTAGAACTCTCTGCTACTACCGGACAGAGAACCGCTCGGTGCCGGAAGCTGTGAGTGTTTGTGCTTTTGTTTTGACCTGTTTAACATCTGTTTGTTCATTGTTTGTCGATCCAACGTGGACAGAGTTCTGGCTGCAGCATCTCTTTGCTGTGTTCCGGGTCTGTTCCGAGAAATGAGCGTTTCTGTTTCCTGCCAGAGTCTCTGTTGCGCCGATCTGATCGGCTGAGATCAGAGCTCACCTGTCCATCAGGCTCAGGTGGATTAATGTCAAAACACAACTGACGTCAGACAGCTGCGTCACTCTAACGGCGACCCGCCAAACTACGGTGTCCTGTTGGGCTTCCCGTTGTTCCTGCAGACCGATGAAGGTCAGGATGGATCTGATCTGCTTTCTGTAGGGTTTCCTGTTTCCTCTGATCTTCTGGACAGCTCCTGCGACTCTGTTTAGACCTTTTGGTCAGAGAACCGCATCCAGTCAGCAGGGAGACTGGAGGGGTTCGGTATGACTCTGATGTACCCGGGGAGATCCGACAGGTCCTGGACATCAGGAGTGTACAGATACACAACCTGCAAAGAGTTCATGATAGCAGCTTTTTTTGGACTGTGTCACACATGGATAACATCTTTCTGATAGGAGAAACTCACACAGCTTCTTATCCGGACAATCCAGATCATTCAAAAAGACTCAGATTTATGAAGAGATTTATTATCAGTTATATACGCAAAGGAAACTCTGGAAACTGGGGGAAAAAGGAAGACTTCTGGCTAATATCACAATTCAGAATCCCAAAATTATAATCAGAATTCTGAGATTCAAGTCTTTGAATAAAGTGAGAATTATTTTCTGTTCAGGCGTTATAATCCTCATTACTATGGCTGCCTTGACTGTGGTTCAAACTTATATCTATGGAGACAAGAAAAGGCCATAATATTTTCACCGTTACACTTACAGCCGCACAGTTGAACTCGTGCACACATGTACACCCTGGTCAGGTGTAGGATTGGTACTACTCAGTGTGGTTCTCCGTTTTATTAATAAAATATGTGAACAACTTAAAAAAAAGTCAAGTACAATTACATTTTACAATTGTTTCTTTTTGTCTACACTTCAGTCTATATCAGAATAACATATATAATATTAATATATATAGTATACATAACATTTTAACTGTGATATATATAACTTGGTGGAGACACCTGTTTAATATTCTGGTTTGAACGCCTTTTTTATGGTAGAGATTAAAATATCTTCTTTCATTAGTTTGACCTGAAGTGCTTGACTAATTTGAATCTGAGAGTACAGTGGCTCAGGGAGGACAAACGTCTGTCAAAGTGCATTTGATGGGTCAAAAAGCGTTTTCAAATACTCAGAAATATCAGACGGCTAGAAGAGAGGACTATGAGTGTAAAGTTTTAGTTTGCTTTTAAAGAGTTAAATTATTTACATCCAGTTGTGTTTACTGTGAGGTAACAACAATAAAACAGCTGAACTAATTGGAAGCAGCCTAGTTCAGAGAGATCCAAACTGGGAGTAGTGGTTTTTTTGTTTTTTTTTAGAGCTACAGAAGACGAAGTTAAAACTCTGACTGAAACAGATAGGTCTGTTCCATATTTAAGCTTTAGACTCAGAAATTCTGCAGTTGTGGGAATGAAAAGGACCACGTGGAATGCTACTGTGGTTAAAGTGAGTCATTCAGGAAAACCGCTCTCATTCTGCTCCCTCTGCAGGGAGAAGTAGTTTCATTGGCTCCTCCCAGCTTCATATTTCACTGCCGTTTAAGTTTTAACGTCCCAGCTGAAGCTCCTGAGGGGAACAACGAGTTCCTCCACACATCTGAGAGTCGCACATAGTATTCCTTGGATTTCTCTCTTCCCGTCTCAACAAACTGCAGGAAAGTTGATCACGTTTTTATTCAGAAACATACGCAAAGAAGAATAAGAATGCAGACCTCTGACTCGCAACCTGAAGGTTACACCTTGATGCTTTCACTGGGCGGACAATAAAACCTGAGCGACAGAGCACAACAGAACTGCAGCTTCACCTTCTTTCTCTGTCTTCTTTCTGCAGGTTCTGGTCCGGCCATGGCCCAACAGGAGCAGCAGGAGTTCGAAGCCCGCCTGCAGGAGGCCTTCTCCTGGATGCAGGCCGTCCAGGAGGAGCTGAGGGCTAACGACAACACGGCAGGACCACGGGATGCCCTGGAGGCCCGACTCAAGGAGACGGAGGTGTGGCGGGTTTTCTTTGATGGGGTTATGTTGTCTGACTTTTTTCCGGAGGATTTAGTTGGAAATGACAAGGTTGTTATTTGTGAAACCCAACATGTAATCTCAGTTTAAATTGGCATTCTTTCATCAGGCGTATGAACAGTCTGACAGCACTTTCCATCAATGCATGCAGTGTTTATGAGCCCGTCCTGCTGTGGGCGTTTTCCTGATGGTGTCGTACACAGTAGAAGCATTGCTGCTCCTGCAGTTCTCAAGCTTCCAATAATGAGCTGAAGGCTGATAATAATCACCATAGAGATCTGCTCCTGCAGCTGTGGACAACATCAATCATCATCAAGTCACTGCACCTCCTGCTTCCTCCTCCCGTTTTCACTTCAACGCCTCGCCCTCCTGAAAACTGCAGTCAGTCAGCTGTTCTAAAGAAACCAGGCAGCAGAACCAGTTTAACTTTTTTGGATTTCTCTTTTGATTCTATTGAAGCTACCTAATTTGGCTCTGCAATGAAAGAATGGATTCTTTCATTACAGAGCTGTTTTTGTTTTTGAAGCGACTTCAGTCTTTTCTGACAGCTAATTACACAGAGTTCCTCTTTAGGTTCATCAAAACAAACACAACAAACACGAGGATAAAACGTCCTTACTCTGAACCTGATGCTGCTGCAAACGAGCTTCCCTATCTTCACCTTTTTAAAGTGATCTTGATAAATAATTTAAACAAGTCTCCAGGCGTCCTGAAGATTTGTCAACATTTTCCTTTAGGCTCTTGCTGCTGTTGCACTGAGATTTAGTTGTAGCACAAAATAATGAATCTGAGGGAAGACATTGAAGACAATAATGATTTTTAAAGGCTAAAAACTCTCCGGTATATACCCCTTTAATTTTTTTATGTTCTGTTCTTTGGTCCAGTTTGACCTCAGTTTTGTTCTGGATCTTTATTCTAAAATATCATAGCTGTATGTCAGGAGGACTAAAACTTGAACATAGTTTTTTTCCTTCTTGTTTTAACTATCTGTTGCTCTTGCAAGGGAAACGTTTGGATTTGTTCATTTTGTCTCCTTTGATTTTGCAGAAAATCCATCATTCGGAGCCCAAAGGTCAGTTGATAGTGGACCAGGTGCTGATGGCAGCAGAGAACCTTCTGCAGAGCGGAGATGAAGAGCTGAAGAACAGCACTAATGCTAAACTGAAGGAGCTGAAGAGTATGTGGGAGGAGACCAACACCTACATCGTCCACTGTCACAGGTAACCTTTGGTGCTTTTGGTTCACACCGCCCCAAATGTCAGCATCAAGAGCAGCAAGATTACATGTAAAGTCTATGTTTGAGGCCGTCAGAGGGGTGTCGAAGTCTCTGTGGCGTTTTGTGTGCATTGGCCGCGTCATGCTTTGACACTTTTCCTGCGTTCCAAGCGGGAAAAGCCAACCAACCAACACAGAAGCTGAGCGCGTTGTGTCAACCAATCAGAGTTTCTCACTGTAGTGACGTCGCCTGACGTCAACGTTGTCTAGCCAACCACGATCCGCTAGTGTTAAAAGCAGCCGGCAGACAACGGCTTGCCAATGCGCTTTGCAGGCTTCTGCCTAAAAAGGTGTCAAACTCGTCGCTTTGTGAGCGTTTTTTTGATGCCAACAAAGTGTGCGGTGCGAACGCAGCATTAGTGGTTAACTTCATTTTGTGATTCTGTTCTTTAGAGATTATTTTTAGTAGGTCATAGGTTAACTTCAGTTTGTTGGAGCTAACCTTGAGTTTTTGAAAGTACGGTAATCTTTTTTTTAGGTAACCTTTAGGTTTTTTGAGGTAACATTTTGTTTTTTAAAAGGTAAACTTTGTTTGTTTAAGGTAATCTTTGGCTTTGTATGTTGGAGGTAACGTTTAGTGTGTTGGCAGTAACCTTTGGCTTTTGGACATAACCTTTGGTGTGCGTAAGGTAACCATTGGACTCTTTAAAGGTAACCCTTGGTTTTTGGAGCCAACCCTTGCTTTTTGGAGATTCATGTTACTAATTTGTATCTCAGTTGGTCTCAGACATTAATTTCTCACAGTAGATGTTTACCTGTAGAACTATTTGCATCATCTCTCAAAACTGTTTTCCAGTATATCAGACCAGTGATTCCTCCTGGAACTGCTTGTTCTACTGCAAACCTGTCAGAACTAGTTTTGGTTTCAACTTTGGTGATAAAGAAACAATTTAGAAATGAGGAAAATGTCAGGATGACATCATGAGAGGCTGATATCTTCACGGTGGGAAGCGTAAATATCTCAAAGGGCTTTACATGTGAAACGGATAGATAAAGAGAGGCGGCTGCTGAAGAGCCTGTAATGTCATGTTGTCAGCATGCAGTCTAGCTAAATGTCATAACAACAGTCGGAGATTTTTTTTCCCAAATGCCACTTCAACATTTAGGTGGAGGAGCTACTGCATTAAATTAATTTTCCTGTTTTAAATGGAAATTAGTCTGAGCCTTACTTTGAGCAGATATGATGGTAGATTTCTGACTTGAAAGGAGATGGTGGTTAAATTTAACAGTATAAATTTAAGTTAAGTAAGGTTTTCCCTACATTTCCGTGTCTGTCTCCGCAGCCGGATCGAGTGGGTGTGGCTCCACTGGAGTGAGTACCTGAAGGCTTACGAGGAGTTTGAGCTGTGGCTCACTAAGCAACGCCGTAGCCTAGACCTCAGCGTGGAGCTCCAGCTGGGCCTGAAAGAGAAACTGTGGCAGGTGGACCAGCAGAGGGTGATGGTGAGCGACGTCAAAAGCCAGGTGGCGCTCTTAGAGAGGTTGCTGGATGAGGCTGCCACGCTGCACAACAGAACCCAGGACCCCAGTGTGGACGCACAGGCGCAGCAGAGGCTGCAGGAGGACTACAGAGATGTTCGAGACCGAGCCGAGGTGCGACACGATCAGATTTCTCATGGATCACACTGAGCGGATTCAGTGCTGCTGAATCAGATCATTAAACCGCTTTGATCATGCTAGTTGTTCTTTCTGCTCTTTTAGGAGCGTCTCACGCTGCTCCAGAAGATCAGCGATGAGAATCACCTGTTCCACACCCAGGTTCAGAAGTTCCAGTCCTGGCTGGTGTCTAAAACCAGAGAGCTGACGGAGCTGATGAACCTGGAAGAAACGCCAGAGAACAAGCTGAAAGCATTAAAGGTCAGTCAAGCTGCTACCAAACATCATGTTCTGGGTTGTTTTGGGTCCAGAGGTCGCATTAAAAATGTTTTTGGTCATTTTGACTTGCAGAGTCAAAAAAATCCAGTGATAATCTATTTTTTACCGTCAGGGTTTTATATAGTATTCTAATCCATATATAATATGGTATATATTTTTTATTAATTTCAAATAATATTCAATAAAAACAAGCTGAGATCTTTATCTAAAATAAAAAAATTCAAATTAAACGATTGCACTGAAAATAGGAATACCTACCATGGCCTGTAAAACACAAGTTTCTCCTGTCCCTCATGTAACTAAAATTATCACCTGCTTGTATGTAATTGAATAGTGCTGCAGAGGTTATTGTCACGAGGTTCTGGATCAGAGAGATGACTCTTCATGGGGGTTTAGATTGGGTGCACCGAACCGACTTTTTCAGTCCTGATGCCGATGCCTGGATTCTATGTATCTGTCGATACCCGATACCGATCCGATACTATTGTTGAATTAATTAACTGTATAACTTTCACCTTATACCTTTCTTGAAGAGACTTTACTAACTAAACGTAACTAAGACAAAATAACAGATGTAAAATATAAAATTACCACAAAAAAAGTAAAAAAGTTAAGTTTTTTGTGAATTTATTGCAGAGTTTCCACATTTTGAGTATCGGTTCATGGTATCTGTTAAGGATAACCGATACCGATACATGTACGTTAGACCGTATCAGGGCCGATATCGGTATCGGTGTATCCCTAGCTTAGATGTTCTGAAGGCTGAATCCGTGCTCCACTGGCACACTGGAGACTGGAATTAATCGCCACTTCAGCCAAACTTTTCAAATTAGGAAACCTTTCCGCAATTGAAGCGATCAAAAGTCGAAAAGACTCTCAGAACAAACCTGTAAATTATACTTCAGCAGGAGGAAAGATTGCAGCTGCCAATGTTTGGCAGACATTGGGCTCTTTGGAAAAGATCTATAACAGATCTAATCAGCCAGAGTCACACACCAAAACTGTTCAGCCTGCTGTCAGCAAGTTGGTGAGAGGCTCTCATGGGAATCTTTTTCCTAACTGATTGTTACCTGTACTCTGTGCGTAAAATTAAAAATATCTGCATTTGCTCCAAGTGATCAGAGATGTGAATACTAATCTGTAAAAATGACGGACAGTCTTCTGATTTTTCTGTCACTGTTCTAAAAAAAACCTCACGTACAGAAAATATTCAGTTAACACGACCCCTGTTCTGGTCATGCTGCTCAGAGTGAGGTGAGGTTTCCCTCATAATGTCTTTCCTTGCCTCAGACTCTGGACGGGAGCGTGGCTGGTGAGGAGAAGACCCTGCAGCACATCGAAGCTGTGGCAGAGAGCGTCAGAGCCAATACGTCTCCCGCAGGAGCCGAGACCGTGCAGGAGGAGACAGAGGAGCTGCGGCTGGGCTGGCAGCGCCTGCGACAGGGTCTCTGTGAGGCTGAGGAGGGTCTCCGCTGCAGCTTGGACTCCCACAGTCAGTTCGTAGCCCGATGCCAGCGGCTAGGGGAGGAGATCGGCCGGATCAGGGAGCTGCTGCAGGACCTGGACCAGGAGCTGGAGGACACACAGGAGTCCAAGAGCAGCACAGTCACCACCGAAGAGGAGATGGAGGGACAGTGGAGGAAATACTCGGTAGGTTGGGAGCAGGGACCTGAACAGAATGTGTGAGATTCAGCGATATTATTCCCCAGGTACCTAAAGAGTCATGCCAACTTTTGTTTCAGGGTGTGAGGAACGCTCTGGCCGGGAAAGAGTCTCAGGTAGAGCTACTGAAGTCTCAGCTAAAGGATCTCTTCAGGTTCTCTGAGGACTCTCGTCACCTTAAAGACGACGTCCTGGCTGTTGTTAAAGAACATCAGAGGTAGGAGGAACGTCAGGTTAAACCTTCAGGCTGATCTCACCTGACTTGTTCTAATTATTTAGTTATTTCTGGAATCAAAAAGTCCTACAGTTTCAATGAGAACAAATGTTTTCACAGTTGATTTAACTGATGTGATCTCATGAAAGCAGCTGCACAAACATGCTGAAACCATGGAACGCGATAGATCAACAGCAAAAAGGAGAGTCAAACTAATGTCCGAGTTGTACATTAAACAGCAAATCCTGAGGTTAAATAAAAATGAACACAAACTCCTCCTGATGTCTGAAAATATGCTACAGAATAACTATGCCACTATTGTTACTAACGGCAGATGCACCTAATACAAAAAAATCTATTAATGCAGGTTACTGTAAAATCCAGCTACAAAACAATTAATATACTGAGAAATACTTTAAATTACTTCAGAGCTATGGCTTTTCTTTCGCAATATGTTTCTAGGCAGTTTAAGGGACTTGTGTTTAGATGTAAAAGTTTCACTTTTGGACACTTTTTAAAGCGACAATCGAAAGTCTGAGCGCAGATATCAGCATGCTGTCAGGCTCAGGTGGTTTATATTCAGGAGTGTTCTCGTTGACCTGTGCAGCAACGTTAATATTTCCACAGCTTTAATCATTTACCACGGGAGAGCTACTCAGTCAAATAAATTGAAGAGCTTTGAAAAATGAGTCTTAGAGCTAACTTCTTTAGGAGGGTGAAGCAATCGATTAGAAGCTGTTAGAAGCTCAGCAAACAGGGGAATTATTTCTGAAGCATTCCTGCTTTGAAGTTCCAGTTTGTGCAGATCAGACACATTGAGGAAGTTTTTTTAGAAGACCCTGAAATAAGTAAATATGAGCAGCTCTGAACACTTCTTGGATCTCTGAATGAACTGAGGACTTGGTGTGGTCATTACTCGTTACAGTGATGCAAGCAAACATCTTACACTTTTGTTGCTCCGACCAATTACAATTCAGGTGGAATCTCATCACTGAGTCCGCTTCATGCAGGATAAGCTGAACATGTTTCTGCACAGCTGCAGGTCATCATGTGCAGCTTTTTTCTTCTTTATGGAGCTTAATAAGGAGCTCAGTTCAGGCAGTATAAGCTCAGAGAAATAAAACTCTGAATGAAAATGTACTTGCTCACTGTTGGATGTTTCAGGTAAATTCAGATCAATAATGAAGGATGCTGTGACTCAAATAACATGCCTTCAGAGAGGGCAACTTTGGACTTCAGAATGAGCACAGGAAGCATCAAAAATACCCCAAAAATCTGCTTAAGATACAAGCCGCAGCCACACAAATCCAGGATGGACTCTGGATATTGGCTTTACCTCTGGAAACTCACATTTCAGGATTAAAGTGTGAACATCAGAGCTGCCAGGGGCAGAAAGTCTGCCAGTGAGCGCTTCCTGTTAAACACACTGAGGCTGATTCAATCCATAGTTTTATTGGAAACCTGAATTAGATTTTTAAGAAACACTTTCCAGTTAAAAGTAATACATATTTTTCGCCTTTCAAATAGTTTATTAAAATGCGTTATTTCCCTCTTTTTTTAGATCATTTATCTTTTGTGATCCAAGTCATTAGTAAAGTGAAAGATTACCTTAGACAAAAACCTGCCAGGGATATTAATAATTCTGGGCCTAACTGTAAGTGCTATGATGCTCAAAGCGAAATGCTTAGTTGATAAACCGGGAGAACTACCTTTTTCTTAAGTCCAGACAGAGTTAACTGGAGCTGCTAGAAATAAACATGTTAGGATCCAAAATAGTAACGATTTATTTTACATTAAAGGACATATTTTACTGCAGGCTTCTTAATAAATACTAATTAATTAATTAAACAAATTTAATTAATGAATACATAAAGAAGAAATTCTAAAAAAGACAAAATGATAATGTTACTTGCGTTTGATTATATGTGGGTTATTGTTTTTTTAACAAACATTAAAGCGACTCTCCTGAACTCAGTTAACAGAACAGAGTGTCCTGCAAAAAGTTGTATGGACAAGATATACATTATTTATTAAAAAGATAAAACACCATCATTAATGTAATTTAGCATAAATGTTTTAGTTCATTTCATGAAAAAATGGATGAGAACCTCAATATTCCATCCATCCATCCATTATGTATGCCTCTTATCCTTGAAGGGTTGCGGGGGGGGATGATGTTCATCTCTACCCCGGACAGGTCGCCAGTCCGTCTCAGGCTTAATATTACATTGGACATCTCTTCTTATCTCCTGCTCAGAAACATAATCTAAAAAAAGACATATTTGAAAAAATTTTAACAGAGAAAAGACAAAAACACAACTATTCCTGAAGTTAATATGAAAGGTGATTTGCTGTAGCAGTTTTTAGAGGATCCTTTACAATATTAAGTGAAAGGAACGGTCTCCAGATGGATATTTTGAACCTAATTCTACAGATGTGAGCAAATTCAAAAACTACTTTCACAAGTTTTACAAGTGACCATAAAGTTTTCTTGCAAAACCTGGATGTCGGAAAAATAAAAGCAGGGAAATTGGAATTAGAAGAAAATAAAACCAATCCAACGGGGCTCTGATTGTAAAAGTTTTCTGCTTCTGAAGAATCTAAGGTCATGCAGGTGGGTGGTCATGAAGCAGCATCAAACTACTTCCTCCTCTGATTCCTTCTAGCAGCTGGAGGTCCGATCGGGTTTTAACGAGAACCAGAGATTTTGGTGTGGCCCCTGTTTTTCATTATAACGCCTACCTCTTCAGTTTACAAACACTTTTTAACTTGATAAGATGTTTTTATTAATTGTCCAACCTGAAAATGTCATTTTCTTTATTCTTTTTGCTATTTTATATTTTCTGAAATCTCCCTGTTTTAAAGATAGTTGAAGGTTATTAAGGATTAATTTAATTAAATACCAGCTTCACTCTGCTGAACTGGTTACATCCTGCTTCCTTGGAAAAACAGAAAATAAATAACTCACTGTTTGTTTTGATCTTCACCTTGGAGAGAGATTTTAAAGAGTTCCTTTTCAGCAGCCAAAACAAAACAGTTGAGGTTGTTTCTGTGCTCCTGAAAAGAACGAGATTGCATAAAGTAGTGAATCACAATGAACTTGTTTAAGCTGCAATATTAGAGCGCTCATCATTGGCTGAACAACGAGAAAAAATGTCCTCCTGCAGGCTGAAGGTGAAGCATCATGAAAACAGATTCTTACTGTCAGCCCAACTCTGAGCTTTTTGTTAAAACATGTGTTCTTACTCTCTCCTCCTTCTCCTGCCTGTGTGTCCCAGTGTGAAGAGCAGAGCTTCCAGACTTTGTTCGGAGTCAGAGCTAGAGCTGAGGAGCATCCTCCAGGACCCCCTGCTGAACTGCTCCCAGTGGGCCAGCTCTGTCTCTAAGGTGATGGAGGCTTCTAACAATGTCAGCGACTTCTCCAACACGGCCATGCTGCTGCAGAAGATCCAGGTATAACACACAGACACACGCTAATCTATGAAGTTCAACAGCTGCTTGTTGTGCAGGTGGTGTATTAAAGACTAAAAAGATAATGGAGTCTTGGAAACTAGCATATTTTCTATTCATTGTGCACAATAGATTTTTACAATATTTTCCATTGAATTTTCTATTAATTAGCTTGAATAAAGCACTCTCTGTGAAAAGCCTAATTCTTTATGTGCCTTACTCTCCTCGTGAAAGGTTTCAGTGACTGCTTTCAGGTCAGCAGTCTTAGTCATACTTGTTTGGTCCATAACATTACATTCTCAGGATTCTTACAAAGAAAATTATTTTTTTATTGATTATATGTAATATTCTAACTTCCTCAAGAATGTAATGTTACACTTTCTTTAGCTGAATCCTATGAAATTAACAGAAATGATCGCTTGACATATATTTTGGATTGTGTGATATAAGCTGTACTGTTTGAGTTTAATTACTCAAAGATTTAATCAAATTCATTGAGATGCAGCTGTATGTAGCAACAGGTTTGGGATGGTTCCCTCCTGTTGCAACATAATAACAAGGTCTATAAGGACAAGAATTATTGGGTTTGTTTTGGAAGACCTTGACTTATAGTTAACAGAAAACCTTAGGGTTAAATTAAAGTGACCAGCATCAGTGTTTGACCTCAAACATGCTCTCCTGGAAGAATGGTAAAATATAAACAAAAACACAAAAAACACCAAAACAAACACCACACCCACCAAACAAAAACAAAAAACACACAACAAAAACAACACACACCCACACCAAACCCCCTGTTTTTTCGTGTGGAATCAGCTTCAGCTCAGTTTGTCCCAGAGTCCCACTTCTAACACTGCGTGATTTCTGTCCCCTCAGGGTCTCCTGCATAACAGCGTCGAGCTGCAGGAGCGTCTCAGCCTGCTGCAGGTGAAAGGGGACCTGCTGGAATCGGTGTTCGGTGCTGAGGGGTCAGAGGATCTCCAGGGGGAGCTGAGCAAAGCTATACGGACCAGAGAGCTGCTACACAATCAGCTGGTGGAGAGGCAAAACAGACTGCAGGTACATGAGCCTACCTGGAGGATGATTTCAGACTGTAGTCTATTTCTAGTGATGGTTTATTGAAGCTTTTTCAAACTTCGGCCTTCACTTCAAAAGAAAAGTCTTAGTCACTGGAGGCAACGACGCGGTGCTCAAGTAGGACATCTAGTGGTAAAGAAAATAAACTTTAAATGAAACATGTATATCCTTCATTCGTCACCAGTTTTGTAATGCTATGAATTATTTTAGAACATGCTGCTTTATTTTTGAGATCCAATAAAGAAGTTTCTGAGTGTGTTGGAAATTAACTAATAAAAATCTCTAAATAGGGACATCCTACAGTGTGACACATTAACTAATTCACCTGACGAAATAAGCTTATTAAGGTTTGTTATGCACCTAAAGCATCGGGTGCTTTGGCTGTCACTAAATTGGCCCAAACCGGCACTCGGCTCAGCTGTTCGATACATTTTCCTCATGAGCTACGCTAAATGTGTCGGAGCTTCAGTCTTCAGAGGCTCATCTAGCTGTTTCCTCCTGCTTTCTCCTCCCTTATCTGTCCCCGTTGGTAGGAGATGTGCGTAAATGCACTAATTAATCCACCAAAGAAGTTCCCATAATTGACTTTTTTCCTGTTTGAAATAAATGCAACAAAAGTAAGCCTTGTGCTATTTTGAGTCCACCAACATCATCTTAGCGGCACTTTTTTGAGTTAAACAAAAAATCAGATAAAGGTTAGCCATGCTTTAATTTATAAATTAGATAATCTCGTATTTGTTTCACTTAATTGTGTCATTCTCCCTCTAACAAAGAAGCTGCAGCAGAAGAAGGAGAAGCTTGATCTACAGATAAAGTTTTAGATGATTGATCTGTTGAATACATAAAAAATAATGTGTTTTTTTATAACCTTCTCTCAGTAGCTTCAGCTCTCTTTCCGGGCCTTTTCCTTTAACCTCAGCATCTAAACTTCCTTCCGCAACAGGCTGGAAACTCTACCTGCTTGCTACCGTTTCCCACTGCAGCAGCTCCATCCATCAACTCTCTCCTGCTGTGTTTTGAGGATGGCGCCCTCCCGTCTCTCTGTTGGAAACTCATCCTGTATTCTTTCCTCTGCCTCTGTCAAACTTGCATCAGAAAGCTGATGTTTGGTTTTTCAGAGCTGGAATCAGCCTGCAGCTCCTGTTTCTCAACGAGAAAACAGAAGCTCCTCTGATATTTGCGCTGTGTTCTGCTGCTGAACTCTGACAGCACTGTGGTGTCTGCGTGGGTAAACATCATCAAACGAGAAGCACATTTTAAGCCAAACAAGCCGAATGCTCTGATTGGGCTTTTCTGACCCATTGAGTATCATTGATAATAAACCTGAAGCTCTAGAAACCTGTAGTGACCTCTCCTATTCAGCTCTTTCTGAAAGTTTCCTGTCTGATTGGTGGAGGAGTTTATCTCCAACTGTCAGTGAACTAAACACAAATCTACTCAGATCTGACTGCAGAGCTTCAACCTGTCAGATAGTAGCTGCAAACAACATTTATAATGAAGAAAAATTTACAGGAAGGAGGCCAGACCGTGCTGAAGAGCATCTCCTCTGTGAGATTTAGATGTTCTGATGTTCTCTTTGTTTCTCAGAGTTTAATATCCAGAACCAAAGACTTTGATGAAGCTTACAAGGTCATCCTCAGCAAGCTGTCAGTGTTCAGGGAGCGACTGCTGGCTGCGGATGTTCCTCAACCCGACATCCTGGCCAAGAAGAGCCAGATGGACCAGATGCAGGTGAGCTACTTCAAACTAACTCACAGGAGATGCTCTAACTTTATCCCTCATGTCCTGTAGAAACTTTTAGCTGTTTTGATATTAGGAATACATTTTCTTCCACATTTTCGCTGCACTCACTAACATTTCAGCAGTGTAGAAGACCTTTGATTATCTCCTTACTATCAGATCGATAGTCGATGAAGTTTTCTGCATCTACATCTATTGCAGATTGATACAGGATGATGGATAGATCCATCAGTCTAATTATTTGTACAGGTGGATCTCCATAAAGACTAATTAGATCAAAAGGTTTATTTATTGTGCTTTAGTTAAAAAAGTGACACTTATATAGATTCATTAGACAGGAGGTGATGTATTTTAAAGTAGAAATGGCATGAGATTCCCCGCAACATTTGGGCCCTTTTTAGCCACACTCTAATTACCTTAATACTATATCGAAGGATCGCTTGCTGTAATTCAGCCTGGTTGTAGAACTGCAGGTGTGATGAGGTAGCCCTTCTGTGAGCCTTAGCACAGAACGACCGGGTTTCGGAGGGTGGGGCCTAGGCTATGCGCTTATGTGGTCAATTAGTCTTTTCACCCAAATAAAAGCATACTAGCACCAATGCTACATAAACAAACTGGGGTATTAGCTGTGAAGCTAATTCTGAATGTTAGCTTTGAAGCTAATTGTAAAGCGAACAACTCAAATGATGCCACAATGTGTACTAACAGCTGCGGGACATTATTGAGGAAATATGCTTACTTGTTCAGGGATATTTGCTGGTTAACGGAGAGTTGGTATTGATCTCGTTTCTGAGTGCTAATTTCAGTATGTAGGCAGACATTCCCCGGGACAAAGGAAATACTAATCAGTCATTTTAACCCTTTAGGCAAGGCAAGGCAATTTTATTTGTATAGCACACTTTCAACACAAGGCAATTCAAGGTGCTTTACATGATTCAGTCATAATGAAACCACATGATTACAAACAAAACATATAAGTTTGACAGTAATCAATCAGTAAGAAAAGATAATGTATGGAACAAATGTATGTAATTAATACACAATCACTTAAAAAAGAAATAAAAAAAGTAAGAATAGAAATTAAACCACAACAATAAAAAATAATTTAAGGAGCAAATTTATGCAATTAAAACAGGTTAAAACAGATAAAAAAAACACAATCGGGTAAACAAAACAAAACGTGATCAGAAAGCACAATTTAAGATTCAAATGCAGCTTTGAATAGTAGAGTTTTTATCTTTGATTTAAAAGAGCCTAGCGATTCAGCGTTTTTGCATTCGTCTGGAAGTTTAGGGGCTGTAGGCAGGCTGGGGGAACTAAAAGATATGATCAAAAACCTCAAAAATGCTAATTTCAATCCAGGTCCACTTTAAGCATTTCTTCCTGTTAATTTTTTGTGATTATTATTCACAATAATTAGAAAAACAAAATTCTGTTTCTTAAAATGTTAGAAAAATATCTATCTATTTACAAATAAAGTAGTTCTCGTCATCCAGAAATATGTTGTGGCTCTGTTACTACCGAGAAAATCATAAGGACCACTAACTTGACAATAATGTGTAAAGAAGGTAAGACTCTAGTCACCTGGCTGTTCATAGTGTGCCGTGTCCAATTATATTAATGGAAACCTGAGTGGAAGGAGAAATGTGTTGGAAAAAGTTATTTGAAGCTAGAGCACGGCAGAAGCATCTTACTGAAGACGGACAAGTTTCGCTTTTACACACACTGCCAATGGTAACAATAGCTTATCCGTGAACATGATGTTACTGACCGACCTGAACCCCATGGAGAGTAAATGCAGTATTCTCAAGAGGAAGATCAAATAAACAATGCAGACAAGCTAAAGGCTGCTATTAAAACAACCTGGGGTTCCTGAACACCTCAGCAGAACCAAAGGTTGATCTACTTCATGCCTCATCGCATTGATGCAGTAATTCCTGCAAAAGGAGCCTCGACCAAGCCTCTACTGCAAAGTTCATGGATGAACATTTAATAGGCCGGCCTTTCTGTAATAAAATCCTTTTAATGTGATATTCTGATTTTCAGAGAAACATAATTTTTTCTGGGGGGTTTTATTCATTGTAAGTAGTTTTTCAAACTGATACAAAACCAACAATTGGATCTGAGCGTTTGCAGATACCGAGTGCCAATGCCGATACTTCTACCACACAAACAAATGCAATGAATTGGAAATAAGGGTTTCAGTTCCTTCTGATTGTTACAAGTTTTGGTGAATTAGATAAAAATTAAAATATAAATACAAATTTCAAGTGAAAGCTAAACATTTTCTTTGAAAGTATTGGAGGGTTTCCACATTTTAAGTATCGGTTCATGGTATCAGTTAACATGAGCCGATACATTAGAACGGTATCAGCCCCGATCCCAGTATCTGTATCATTGCATCCCTAGTTGTGAGTCGTAATCATAAAAACTTCAAATACATCACTGAGTATTTAATGAATCCTTATATAAATATTTTATACTTTTTAAAAATGTATTATGTGTATTAAGAAGCACCCAAAGTGAAAAATAAACACTTGTTATTAATTTACAGGTTCTCCTTCCTGTAACAGAACATTTTAAAACTCAGAACCTTACTCGATCCTCCAAACTCATTCTGGTGTTCATCTTTATTCAGATTCTTCGGAAGGAGCTGGAAGACGGTCAGGCCCAGCTTACGGCTCTGGAGACGCTGGTTTCCTCCAGTCAGACCAGCAGGACTCAGTACGATAAGCTGTGTGCGGATTGGACTGAGCTTCACAGGAGAGTCATTGTGAGAGTTCCTTCCTTCCATCTGAGACAGAATAATTAAGCAGAAAAATAAAAAAGCTGACATTTCCTTTGTGTCCAGGTCAAAGTTAAGGACTGTGAGGAGATTGTGTCGGATCATGAGAGTCTCCATGGTGACCTTCTCAACATGGAGAAGTGGATGATGGTCATGAGGCAGAAGCTGGAGTCGTTCTGCAGCTCGACAGGAGAATGGAGCGTGAAGGGACGCCAGCCGGAGGCCCAGGTCCGTTTTCTGATCAATCCAAGGCAAACACTGAGCAGTTCTAAAGTCTGAAGGATCCAGGTCAGCTGGAGAGCTAAACCAGCAGAAACTGATCCCCAGCAGCTTTAACACCAAGCCGAGTGGGTTCTGTCAGGTTTTAGTTTGATAACTGAACCGGGGTTCTGGTCAGATCCTGCTTTGATCTAGTTCTGTGTTTGGATCTCCACAGTTTATCTGCTTCTATGGCAGCGTAGCTCACTTTTTGACCTTTACTGTCTCACTTGTCTTTTAGATTTTTATCCAAACAGAACAAAAATAAATGGGTAACCATGGTTATAGCACAGCTATCCAACCCAGCGTGATAAACCTTGAGATTTTTTTTTTTTTAACATGCAGTTTTTATGATGGAAGAATTAAAGTTTAGGTCCACCAGTGATGTTTTATAGAAAGCCTCCCGATTTAGGAATCACTCAGATAGTCCTTCTGAGGCTTCAGCCGAGTTTAACATTTAAGCAGCTGGATGTTGCAACAGCCAGTCAATGATATAGACGCACGTCAGATATAGGACCATTTTCTCTGTTTACTTGCAGATTTTTAAGAGGAGAAAAAGTTGTTGCGGATACTAAAAATAGAAATATGTTACACCTAAGAGAATATTTATTCTTGTCTGACTTCCTTACAGACTCATAAGTGGTGGTGAATCTCAGTTAATTAGAAATGCATCAAAAAGTTCATTTGAAAAGAGAAACTCGTTTATGTATTATTTATTAACTGTGGGAAATATTTACAGTATCTATTTCTTGGTAATTTTGATTATTGCAGCAGATAGTCTCTCTACACTTCCTCCTGACTCTGGGAGCTTGAATTCTAATAAAAATGCTGTATTCACTTTGGCTTAAATAAAGGTTTTTAGATCGCTTAAAAAACTATAAAAACTACCAGTCCTCTCCTCCTTAGACGCTCGTAAGATGCTTCCAGCATCTCTGGTTCAGGAAAGGCTCAAATAAGGAGTGGGATGGTTGTAGGCCATGTCCTGGATGCATCTGTGTGTGAGCATTGACCCAGCCTCAGTCCTCATGAATCTTCCACAAACTCTTTAATGGAATTTGCTTCACAGCCCTCTTAAACTGTATTTGTGTTGTAGTTATTGCATTTCTTTCCCTGAATGTTTTCCTTCCACTTAACTTGCCATCATTATTATTGGCTGAAAAGAGCTAAAATAGTTTGTTTCTTCAGCATCGGACCTTTGCAGCTTACCTTGCTCATGTAGGCTTACTTTCTGCTGGACCAAAGTCGAGTCAGGAGTCTTTCCCATGATTGTGTGGACCAATGGTTCCCATAGTTGGTGTTAGACCCAACCTGGAGTCTTGAATCACCAAATGTAAGGTTCTGAAGAACTCTTCAGAAAGAAAACCTAATAACGTAAAGCATATTCTTGCCAAAATTGTTGGTTTAAAAGCATATACAGGGAAAGACAGTACTTGTAACATTTCTTAAAAATCTCTTTTTGGTTGGCTTTATGTAATATTTAATGTTCTGAGAAGATTAATTATGGATTTTCATCAGTTGTATACATAAAAAATTAATAGATAAAATACAAGTTTTAATCTTTGCAATTGAGTTAATCAAGATAGGAAATTGTATATTTTTATATCATATTCCAATATATTGACATCATTTTCAGGGAAGTAATCTCCAAATGGTGCAGATGATTCTGCACAATGAAAACCTGAATTCTGACCTTTTGTGAATGCTCCGTCTTTCTCCTCAGAGACTTCTGGGGGAGTTCCCAGAGAAGGAGATCCAACTGCAACAGATGGAGGTTCAGGGTGGAAAGGTTCTTAAGAGAACCTCAATGGACGGAAAGGTCCACATTCAGAAAGACATGGAGCGCCTCCAGCAGCTCTGGGGTGACCTATACAGATTGAGCCTGAATCTGAACAAGTAAATGATTCCACCCAAAACCCAACCCTGGTACTGATCAGGTTCCGAGAGTCAAATTAAGTGTTTCTGTTCTGTCAGGTTGCTGGACGAATTGTCTGGATCAGCAGGAAACCGTGGACGGTTGGGTTCTATAAAACCAGTATTGGATGATCCTGATTCTTGTCAAACTGATGGCATCAGACGGAGATTCTCAGGAGGGGACGAAGTAGACAATAAGGCGGCGATAATATTCCAGGGACAAGAAGACAGGAAGGTAAACCTTTTCCTATGGCTCTGTCTTAGAACATTCACCCCATCAGTTGTAGTTGGTCCCGCTTTGTTGTATAGAACCACATAAAAATGTACTCCATAATGCCAGTAATACCTTCCAGAAGAAAGTCCATCTCAGATCAGGATCAGCCAACCCAGTTTAGCATGGACTCAACAATTGGAGCATAGGCTGATGGATCTTATCCCAGCTGTTTGAAATTGCTTGTTGTTGAGGTGTCAGTGGCTTTAATCGATCAGAACCAGCATTTTCCTCTCAGTGACAAACTTAGTTCACACTGAGAGAAGACTTTAGGTAGCAGCTCTGGTTCTGACTGAGTTCGTCTTTGGTCTTTCTAGGGTAGCGGAGAGCTCAAAAAAAGTCAGTTTGATGACTGGCTGTCCGGAGAGGAAGAAGTTCTGATGAAAGTAGCCGACAGCAACTCTAACGACCTCAGTGCCGAGCAGCTCCGAACCAGACAGGAAACCCTGCAGGTTAGCTCAAAATAATGTCAATCATGGAAATACCATCTTAACATGGTATTAACCTGTTAATCATATATTGCTGGTAATAGTACATTAGATTAAATTGCTAGAATGTTAGTTACTTGTTGATAACATGTAAGTAATATTATATTAACATGCTAAAACACAATCATACATGTCAGTTAGGTGTTTATCCTTCAAAACATATAATTCTAATGTTCTTAATATGTTTAGTATGCATAAATGATTAATAGTACATTATTAACTCGTCTGTTCTGCTACAGGCTTTGAAATCCAGACTGCATGAAGGTCAGGAGATGTTTACCTTGCTGATCCAGCAGACTGAGCGTAATGAGGATGTAGATGAAACTCTGGAGGACCTCCGATACCGCTGGATGCTTTACAAATCCAAGCTGAAGGATGTGGGGGGCAGCTTCATAATGACTAATCCCAAACTTGAGGTGAGGAAAGAACCAGACTTTATAGTACGTTCAGTTTATTTATATAAAGCCTAACGATAAATGTCAGCAACTACAGTGACATTACAAGACAACCATGGGAACTAACCGATTCTTAATTTTGTTTACTCTATTTTCTGGACCATAACCTGGTACATTTTTCCCATGCTTTAAACCCTGTGGCCTATAAAACCGTGCGGCTTATTTATGGATTTTTACAACTAACGGCCACTAGAGGACCTCCTGGATCTATGCATTGTACAGGTTACCTCTAAGGGATACTGTGGCTTCAAGAGGTGGTCTCTAGCAGAAAATACTGGAGACCCGAAAAAGGTGCGAGAGACGCAGTTTGACCGAACAATAAAACAAAAGTGGAACAGACAGACATTACGAGAGCGAGACAGACTGCAAAAAACAAGTTTTAAAGGACAAACCCTCATAATGAAGAAATAGATATGCCTTTTAAGTTAGAGACAGTCGATCTGGCTTTTAAAGAAGGAAACGGAGCTGCTTCACATACCTTTGGCAGCAATGAATCAATGGTGAGACCTTGGAGATGCCAGCGTGTAGAACTGTCTCAATGCATTAAGAGAAAACAAGCTTTCAGAGATAATAAAAGCATAAAGCAGACGAACTTGTAGTCTTTCTTGAAGATTGGCTGATTACACAGAGGGGATGGCCACCGTGTTGAAATGTTTATAAAATCCAAACACCAATCACTTTCCCGACAGTCCCCTCTGCACAAACCCTTACATATGGTCATTAAACGTTAAAACACCTGTGGCTTTTAATAGAGTGTGGCTTGTATTTGTACACGTGTTTTATATAGTCCAGAAATTACGTTATATAGACTCCAAATAAGGCCAAATTCAGGTCAAATCAATCCATTTCAAAATATTATGCATCTACTGATGCTCAGCACTGATAATAATATGATATTATGATTATGATATTATTTCCAATAGTTACATTTATTTAATCTTGTTTGTAAAATGGGCTTAAGCTGTCATTGCACTGTTTTTCTGCAACCACCAGAAGGCAGAGCATCTTAAATTATGTTGAGGCTGGGAGGTTTTATTCAGACTATGCAGGGATTGTATTGGTATTATTTCCCCAGTCTGAAAAGTAAAGTCCCAGGTTTTCAGTGCAACAGTGAGCCTGCTGCAGTCTACAGTTGTGTCCAAAAGTTCTGAGAATGACACAAATATTAATTTTCACAAAAGTTGCTGCTAAACTGCTTTTAGATCCTTGTTTCAGTTGTTTCTGTGATGTAATTAAATATAATTACAAGAACTTCATACGTTTCAAAGGCTTTTATCGACAATTACATGACATTTATGCAAAGAGTCAGTATTTGCAGTGTTGGTCCTTCTTTTTCAGGACCTCTGCAATTCAACTGGGCATTCTCTAAATCAACTTCTGGGCCAAATCCTGACTAATAGCAACCCATTCATTCATAATCACTTCTTGGAGTTTGTCAGAATTAGTGGGTTTTTGTTTGTCCACCCGCCTCTTGAGGATTGACCACAAGTTCTCAATGGGTTTAAGATCTGGGGAGTTTCCAGGCCATGGACCCAAAATTTCAACGTTTTGGTCCCCGAGCCACTTAGTTATCACTTTTGCCTTATGGCACGGGGCTCCATCATGCTGGAAAATGCATTGTTCTTCACCAAACTGTTGTTAGATTGTTGGAAGAAGTTGCTGTTGGAGGGTGTTTTGGTACCATCCTTTATTCATGGCTGTGTTTTTGGGCTAAATTGTAAGTGAGCCCACTGCCTTGGATGAGAAGCAACCCCACACATGAATGGTCTCAGGATGCTTTACTGTTGGCATGACACAGGACTGATGGTAGCGCTCACCTTTTCTTCTCCGGACAAGCCTTTTTCCAGATGCCCCGAACAATCAGAAAGATGCATCATGGGAGAATCTGACTTTGCCCCAGTCCTCAGCAGTCCATTCACCAAACTTTCTGCAGAACATCAATCTGTCCCTGATGTTTTTTTTGGAGAGAAGTGGCTTCTTTGCTGCCCTTCTTGACACCAGGCCATCTTCCAAAAGTCTTTGCCGCACTGTGCGTGCAGATGCGCTCACACCTGCCTGCTGCCATTTCTGAGCAAGCTCTGTACTGGTGGCACTCCAATCCCGCAGCCGAATCCTCTTTACGAGAAGATCCTGGCGCTTGCTGGACTTTCTTGGACGCCCTGAAGCCTTCTTAACAAGAATTGAACATCTTTGCTTGAAGTTCTTGATAATCCTATAAATTGTTGATTTGGGTGCAATCTTAGTAGCCACAATATGCCTGTGAAGCCATTTTTATACAACGCAATGATGGTTGCACGCTTTTCTTTGCGGGTCACCATGGATAACAATGGAAGAACATTGATTTCAAGCATCACCCTACTTTTAAAGTGTCAAGTCTGCCATTCTAACCGCATCATCCTGACATAATGATCTCTAGCGTTGTGCTCATCAACATTCTCACCTCAGTTAACAAGACGATTACTGAAATGATCTCAGCCGGTCCTTTAATGACAGCAATGAAATGCAGTGGAATTTTTAATGGCAAAGAAGGACTATGCAATTCATCTGGTCACTGTTCATAACATTCTGGAGTATATGCAAATTGCTATTATAAAAACTCAAAGTGACAGTGTGTAGTTTTTGCTGTACATCTTTGAAAATAGCGGTTAAATTATTATGTAATAATTATGTAAAGCACATTAATTGCAATATATTGGCGATATTGTAAAATATGACTTTAAAAATCAGTTTTAAAATACATAGGCGCAGGTCCTCTTTTCAGGGGAAAGCCATATTAGATGACGTCTTTACTTCTACAAGAGCCCGGACGGACAAAGCGCACGGAACAAGCCCGATATTAAAACATTGATTTCCCCCCAAAGTGCAAAAAAGTTTCGCCATAAATACATTTTTAACTCTTCGCTAGTTCCAAGCGATGAAAGAGAGACTGATGTGCTCGTCATGTTGCTGCAAATAGATAATTCTCAGGGAATTGAGCGTTTGAAAACAGTACTAGTTGGACATCCGTAGTTGAGTTTCTTACTCCAAGACACAGATACCGCATGCTTGTGATAATCTAGGTATGTACTGCCCCCTACTGGCCGAAAATTACACACTGTGCCTTTAAGCAGCAACTTTTCCAATTTCCAATATTTATGTTATTCTCAAAACTTTTGGCCACGACTCTACAGTTTGATCTTAATGGGTTTGTGTTGCTTCTGGGTTATGCAGTTCAGATAAACAATCTAATGACTGATGTTCTGTCTGCAGAAAGTTCCAGGCGATTCAAAGGCAGCAGTCTTTCAAACAAGAACAGAGAAGGTAACTGTGGTAACACCTTCCTACATCACATCTAAGCACATTATCTCAACCACCTCTTGCTGCTATGTGTGAGCTTGTTCTGGGCAATTTCTCCATCTTCTTTGTGTGTTCTCAGAAACCCGGGCTGTTGCTGAGGATTTGTCGCTGGGCTATTCTTTTGTGGCTCCTCTTCCTCGCTCTGCTGCTCCTCGCCTTCCTGCTGCCGCTCATGGACGATGGAAACAGCTGCTCACTCTCCAACAACTTTGCCCGATCCTTCAGCGTTATGCTGCGCTACGACGGGCCTCCTCCCACATAAGAACCAGAGGAGTGATGGGTTTCCTAGAGCAGGTCTAGACAAAGAACCAAACTCCAACTGGAGAACTTGACCTACAGTCAGCACTTTTTCTGCAGTGTACTGATTGTAGTTTAATACCAACCTTACACTGATTCAGCTTGCAGCATCTTACTGTTTCACAGCATGGGTACTCTCAGTAAGTGCCACCACCTTAAACCGTGATGAGCTCTGCCTCAAATGATGCAGCAGTCCATCAGAGCAGCAACACATCAATCATGTGACCCCTATGTAACAAAACTTAACACAAGAGGAAGTTTTCATTCTTTTTTTCTGTTTTATAATCATCTGTAACAACAGAAGGCTTTATGTTTCTCTATTGTTTATTTAAAATGTTTCTTTATAAATCTTTAAAACTGCAGTCAAAACTGTAAATATAGTAAACAACCTGAATAAAAAATAAAATTCTAGGTTGAAATAGAAGTTCAAATGTTTGTAAATGGAATACAAAAAAAACAGAAGTATCCAAGAGTTGTAGATTGAGATAAAATATTTCAATCTGGTATTTAGTATGGAAAAATGTCATCAATGTCAGTAATTTAAGAGACAAACACAGAACCGGCAAACAAAACATTTGAAATAAAAATAAAAAACAGGGTCTCAACTTTTAACCCAAATAGACAGGTTTGGAAAGTAATGTTCTCTCATTTTATTCCTATTTTTTAACATTCAGGAGTATATAAATCTGCAGAACTATGCTGAAATCTAAGCTATTGTGGATAAATATTTAGATAAAGCCTGGCTGCATACTAACCAATACTAACCCTGTCTTCAGTAGGGAATACTAGAAAAAAACAAAAACTCATCCTTTTGTTAAGTTCATTTTTGCTGATTGCAGCAGCTTTATTTTTTCTTGCTAAAATAAGTTTGTCATAGCAAATTGTACCATTGTAATTTTTGCCTTTAAAAAACTTCTATATTATGAAATAACCACTCATTCAGTCTTTAAAGTGCTGAGAGCAAAATAAGTTAATAAGGAGTCCTTTAAGAGATTTGAAAAGTTTGTATGTGTGTAGTATAGAGTTTACTTACTGACATGAGTAAATGCTAATAATCCTTGGACTGGTTTGAAAAGGAATATGTGGTAATGGTGTGCTGTGGGGATTTTCTAAGGCAAAGGTGTCCAACTGCATTCTATACATGCGGTATTGCGAATGCACATGCTCACAAATCCGGTTTGGACCCCCAGTCACTGCTTTTGGAGCCCAAACAAACCCCCGGTTCAACTGTAAACAGCATATGTGGGTGGGTGTTTTCGTTACATTACAGAAAAGAAGGATCCAAATGGACTTGCAAGGTGGATAAGGCAAGAAATGTGTGATTAAACATGTTGTTTGATGTTTCTGTTTTAGTTTTGGTAGCATAGTCATTAGCACGCAGGCTTCGCATAGCCTACTGCTGGAATTTGATGTGAAGGACTAATGTTTAGAGCATTACAGTCTCATCCGGGCTCTTACTGCTTCTAATAAGTAAAAATCCCATTCAAAAATACAAATTGTAAGAGTTTAAAAGCAGGACAGAAGCTATTAGGCTACGTGCTAACTGCTAGCCATAGCGCATATATTTAACAAGAAAGAAATACCTGCAAAAGGATGATACAGCACATCTTGACTCCATGAGATCTGGGATGAAAAGTAGCTGAGACCGCTTCAGCATGACAGCATTCTCTTCTTTACAGCCATCTAACAGCATTTGTGGGTCCGGGATTTTCACTCCGTGGAATGTCAAGCCCGGTATGATCAGCATGAAATAGCCTACGCCACTTTCCTCTTCTTTTGTCAAAAAGTAATCAGTACTTTCTGCACTGTAGCTGCACATGCTGTTGCACATACGGTAGTTCTTTATCATGCTTTGCGGACACCGCGAGCCCTCTACGGCAAATATATGTTTTAAGTTATTCGACTTTCCACTGTTCAGCATCATATATTTTGCAGCTTTCGCTATCATATGTATGTTCGCTCCTGCCAGTTTGGAGTCCAAAACCCCAGAATGCATATTGCGCAACGCAATACCAATATGGCTTATTGGAAATAAATAAATTGGTTATTTCAAATATGTTTTCCAAATCCAATGCATTAAAGCTACAAAATAATAATTTTTATTGTGACATAGATGCAGCAGGTGACATTAGGGAAACTAGAGTAAGTGTGAAAGGGAGAGCATAGTCTACTTAGGGACTTATTACAGAGGAACCACAAAAAATATAGATTCTGGTATTGCTAATAGATGTCTTGTAAATAATCATGTACATTTGAAGCCATGCTTACGTAAATTTACCTTGTGACGCAATTAATCTGTATTTCCTCTTAATTTCGCATTATTTTAGAAAAATACTCATACATGTCTTTACAGAACAGTGTTCCATTGTAACATTTTACATATGAGTTATAATTACATTATTTAATAATAATAGCTTGTCATATAAAGTGGACAGTCAGAGGGACAAAAGTGCAGGGCTGAAAATAAATCCCATTTGAATATAGTGCAAAACTTTATTAATTTAAGTAATTCAACTTAAAAAATTAAACTAGTATGATATAGTCTCATTATATGCAATGTGAGATATTTCAAGCTTTAGTTTGTTTTGATTTTGATATTTATGGCTTACAGTTTATGTAACACCAAAATTATAAAATCTCAGAAAATTAGAATAATACCTGAAATCACTAAAACAAGAATTTTAAATAGAGAAATGTTGGACATCTGAAAAGTAAAAATTACGAATATGTACTCAGTACTTAACAAAGCACTGTTGACCAACACGAGCAGATGACATGGCTCCCCAAAACAACACAGAATGTAGAAACCTCAGTCTTGGTTGACGAGTTGCAAATTTTTATATTTAGCCCGGAGAAGACACTTCTGAGATGTTGTGTGTCAGGAGCGGCTTGACAAGAAGAATACGACATATGAAGCCCATGTCCAGGAATCCTTGTATGTGTGGACCTTGATGCACTAACCCGTTTTGCCTCTTCTGCCTGTACCTGGTAAAGCCCCAGGAGTTATGGCTTGGCCTTTAGGGGCTCAGTGGTGAGCAAACCAATCAAATAACACGGTTCCAAGGATGATAGGGGTAATCAATATTCTCCACCATGTTATGGTGGTAATTCTGTGGAGTAAAAGCCTCCACACTTGTGCTGTCAAAAGAAAAACCGCCCCCACACTGATTCCTACATCATGTCCTGTTTTTCACTACAAGTCAGCATCAGTTTAATGCAGTCAGACAACAGTCAGGCAGAGATGGTTGCCATTAGCTGTTGTACTTTTACTATCAGTCCAGTAAATGGAGCTACAACCAACACATACATAACAATGACACATTTTATTTTACTTAGACGCTCTGATTCACTTGACTGGAAGCTTTAATCCACTTACACTGACTTCGTCGAACGTTGCAAAATTAGAGCTCATAAAACAGGTAAAGGTTTTAGGTTTACTGTTTGTTCTGTTGTTGGGAAACAAATACAGAAACTATGATTTATCAGTTTGAATAAAGTAAAAATTCTGTTAATTTGTACAAATCTGTCACTTCATGCCATAAGGTCTAAATTCTAAGACTTGGCTACTGGTGTTAATATGGACTCTGAGTTATCATAGGGCAAATGCTATGCTGTCAGTGATCACCACATACAATGGTGGTATCTTTATCCATCTAAAAGAGTGGATTATTTAGAGAACTTTATAACAAAATCCAGCAAAAACTAAAATCTCTGCTGTCATATATTGTCATGTAAAGACTCTAATTTTCATTTTACGACATTTCTCTTCTTGTTTGTCAGCTTTGCATTGTTGAACTTGTTCTTCCTGTTCTATAAATGATGGTAAGTGGCCTTCTGGCTGTCTGTGCTTCTGCCAAGACTATGTTCTCGGAAATCAAACCAGAAATGCGGATGTTTTTTCTCTTTAACAGTTACAATAAAATGTAACTCCTCTAACATGTTTTAAAGAGAGACAAACAATTATATAATGGTAGTAGACTAAATTAAACTTCAAGCTAAAAAAAAAAAAAGACTGTTCTGCAGAGATCACTGAGCAAATAAAGTATGAGGTTACATACAGTTACAGTCGACATCAGATGAACTCTGATATAGAGATTCTGCTTGCTGGAGTCCTCTTTTCTAAGACACACCATACTGGCATATTGGGGTAAAATTCCTGCCACGGTGTGTATAATGAATCTGCCATGTTGGCATGGCGTTACAGGAATTTTGTGGTAATTGTGTCGGTAAGCTTGGTAGTAATATTGTTTCATGCAAGATTGCTTCTTCCGCAATCTTGCTGCAACACTGGTCTTAGTACAGTATTTAAAATGCAAGTAAACATGGGGAGTTCATTTAGCATTTGTAAACTATATCAGCTGAAATGGCAGTTTGCTTTTGAAGCTGAAGTTCAGATTTCCAGACAATTCACGGGGACTGTGAAGGACAGCCTCCTTTTGGAGCAGCTCGCAAAAAGACTTAAGCAGCAGGGCTTCAATTCAAACAGTATAAAAACAAGTGATTATGTCCATCTATTTCTTCTATTTAACACAAACTCTTCTGTCTCAGGATTTATACCAGGGGTCGCTGTATATTACTGTTTTTTTTAGAAAGTTGAAACATCTGAAGGCTGGCTGTTCTTCAAACAAACTAGTATTCACACCACTCGCTGCAAATGCGCAGAATCCAGATAAATAAAAAAGATTCCCGGACACTATATTCAATGCATCTCACTGAACAGCAGTTGACAGCAGGTTGAAAATTTACGGAGGCTTTCGAGCGCAGCTGCGGGCATTGCGCCTGGTTAGATACGCTCCAAAGAGCCCAATGTGTGCCTCTAGTAGTTTATGGGTAAGGAAACTGTTCGTTCGGAGTGTTTTTGACGCTCATCTGTACTCAGGCTCTTGTTGCTTTTGTTTACTGTTGCTTTTATGTGTGTGTGTGCTTGGGAGATGGGTTGGGTGGGGGGTGTTGGTCGGGGGCTATAGTTGTGATGAGTGATTTTAACTTGTAAAGCACTTTGAGAAGCTTTGTAGTTGGAAAAGTGCTTTATAAATAAAGTTTGATTGATTAACGTTTGATTTGACTTTTGATCGTTTCAAGAAATATTTCCTCATTTTAAAATATTGGCAGAAGTGATGCCTAATTCCAGTCTCTAGTGCGGCAGACCGTGATTTAGATTCCAGAACAATATCTAAACACACATAAGTCATTTGTCAGACGCAAAAATCTAAAACCTCATGACAATTACCTCGAAAGCAATACTACTACTTGAGTATGAACAAATGGGTGATCATTCCTGCAGCAGGTATTACTATTTTAAGTGCAATCGTGTAATTTCACTGTTATATATATTTCTCTGTTCAGGTGATTTGGATTGAACACTATTTAAAACTAATTAAAAATAAATACCCTACTACTAAACAGGGTGAAAGGTACTCTTTTGCTCTCTGTTTTGTGCCTGCTTTCATAACCAAATAGTATGTTTGTTTTATTTATTTTGTCAACCGTAAGTTACAGAAGGTTACTTTTTACAAATGTAGAAATACAGTCATGTGAGAAAATTAGGACACCACATTAAATAATCAGCTCGTTATTATGAAGTATTCACATATCAATTTCCAATCATGATTTAATGCATCACTGGAAAAGAAAGTGACATTATTGCAATTAAACAATAAAAGTGAACATTAAGTGAAGGATAAAAAATATATAAACTGTAGTGATAAACCAGGAGGACCCTTAAAGTGAGCCAAAACACAGGAATGGGTGAATGCAAATGTTTATTTTTTCTCTGATGTACATGCTCTATTTCTCTCAGAAACTTGGCCAGATGAAAATACAGAACAAACCGTATAAATAGAGACTTGCTCAACTAATTATCACTTCATTAGTGAGACCAGGAAAAACAAAAGGGGTGGTGGCCTTGCTATAATCTTTCACAATTCACTAAACTTCTAAAAGGTATCGCTAGGCAGCTAGCACCTCTGAATATTTAGCTACTGAAACAAATTAACCAAACAAAGTCCTATTTGTAAAAATATATAGACCAAAACCTAACACAAACTTCTTTAATGACTTCAATGACCTTTGCTCTGCAATACGTCTAGACTATAACCGGATAGCAATTGTGGGAGATTTCAACATCCATACTGACAAACCCCAAGACAGTGGAACAAAAGCACTAAATGACGCCCTTCATAACTTTGACCTAACCCAACACATTAATGAGCCAACGCACAAGCAAGGACACACTCTGGACCTACTTATTGGTAAAGACTGAAATATATCTAGCATTAACATCACTGATATGGCATTATCTGATCATTTATGCATCTCATTTGAAAGTACCGTCCAAGCCAACATACCTAATCAGAGTAAAAACACTGTTAAAAAAACGCCTCCTTAAAGAAAACTCAGCTGAAAACTTTAAGCTGATGTACACTCTAACCTCATCTAAATCACCAACATCCACCACCACACACTCAGTAAACAAACTGACAGATGATTTTCTATCCAAAATCTCAGACATGATGGATAATATTAAGCCACTTAAGGTTAAAACTGTTTCTAGTAAAAAGAAGTCTCAATGGAGAAGTGATCCACTGGTATGTTGTGAAAAAAGGGAGTACCGGCGCGTTGAGAGGAAATGGCAGAAATCTCGACTCCAGGTTCAGTAAGAGATATATAAAGAGAAACTGAACAAGTATCAAGCAACCTTAAAGGGTGCAAGGAAATCATTTTTTATTAGATTATTAACAGAAACAACAATTATGCTAGGACATTATTTGCTACAGCGGAGAGACTAACTACTCATCCAGTGACACTACCCCCTGAACTAAACTCCACCAGGGCCTGTAAATGAATTTGCCAGCTTCTTCACTGAAAAGATCTTGAACATCAGAAGTTCATCAGTACATCAGCTCCAACCCCAATACCAACTATAAGCCCAATTAACACCCATGCAGAGAAAATGACTCATTTCCAAATAATAAATCAATCGAGCTATGATGGAATTATTGACAAACTAAGCTCTGACACCTGCTGCTTGGATATCTTACGAACAAGTTTTCTAAAAAAGGTCCTCCCAGCCATCAGAGCGGATCTGACCACAATAAGGAACTCATCTCTCCTATCAGGTGTCTTCACCATAGCATTAAAAACAGCAGTTATCAAACCAGTACTAAAGAAGAAGAACCTAGACAACATGTTGATGCAAAACTATTAGATTTTTAAAACTATATTAGGTACTAATAGACCTCAGTGCAGCTGATCATGATATATTACTGGAACGTCTAGAGAGCTGGGTTGGACTGTCTGGTACAGTACTCAAATCTTACCTCAAGAACAGGAATTTCTTTGTGTTGATTAGCCAATTCTCCTCACAAAACACAGAAATCACATGCGGAGTTCCCCAGGGCTCCATTCTAGGGCCCCTCCTATTTAGCATCTACATGCTCCCACTAAACCAGATTATAACCACCAATAATGTTAACTACCACAACTATGCTGACAACACTCAGCTTTATATCTCAATGTCACCGTGTGATGCTGAACCCCTCAATAAATACATTGAGCAACTTAACAGCTGGATGTCCCATAATTTCCTCCAATTGAACAAAAACAAAACTGAAGAACTTATCTTTGGATCCAAAAAAGATAGACTACATATTAGTAATCAGCTTAAGCAGGCCCAACTAGACACTACCAACCAGCCCAGAAATCTAGGTGTAATAATGGACTCAGACCTGAACCTCCAGGGTCACATAAAGACAATAACAAGGTCAGCTTTCTATCACCTGAGGAACATGTCTAGGATTAAAGGACTGATGACACAAGGAGACCTAGAAAAACTAATCCATGCATTTATCGCTAGCCGCCTTGATTACTGTAACAGTATCTTCACAGGTCTACCTAAAAAATCAATCAGACAGCTGCAGCTGATCCAGAGTGCTGCTGCTCGTGTTCTCACTAGAAACCAGAAAAGTAGAACACATCACCCCATTTCTAAAGTCCTTACACTGGCTCCCTGTAGCTCAGAGAATAGACTTCAAAGTGCTTTTATTAGTTTATAAATCATTGGATGGGTTAGCACCAGAGTACATTAGTGATCTGCTGTCATGGTACAAACCATCCAGATAACTCTGGTTCTCTAGCTCTAGTTTACTGGTCATCCCCAGAACCAGAACCAAACAAGGAGAAGCAGCTTTCAGTTTCTATGCTCCTCATATCTGGAACAAACTACCGGAAGAATGCAAAACTGCAGAGACACTGAACTCTCTTGAGAGTAACTGTTTTTACTTGCTTGTTTTTAACTTTCACATGAATTAGAGTCTTGATTAGTGTAAATGCTTTTTTTTTTTAAGGACTGTGAGCTTTTTCAGCAAGATCATTCAGTGAAAGGAACAACTGTGAGCTCTTCAGCGAGATCAGTTATGGAATAAAAAACTGTGAGCTCTTTCAGCAAGATCATTGAGTGGAAGGAAGAACTGTGAGCTCTTCAACGAGATCAGTAAGTGGAATGAATAACTGTGAGCTTTTTCAGCGGAATCAGTTAGTGAATAAAAAATCATCAAATTGATTTATGCTGTGTTCCAATTTTCAATCATGTAAAGCACCTTGAATTTCCTTGTGTTGAAAGTGTGCTATACAAACAAAACTGTCTTGCCTAAATCTTGACAAGAAAAGTGCCAATCTGGCATGTCTGGGTTTGAGCTTCTTGGCTGACTTGAGGTATTATTGTGGTCCATCCACACAATGAATGGTTCCTTAGAACCCTCAAGCCAATGCCTCCACTCTTCTAGTGCCAGTTTAAATGCCAGCAGCTCACGGTCACCCACATCATAGTTTCTCTCAGCAGAGGAAAGGCTGCTTGAGAAAAAAGCACAGAGGTGTATCCTACCACTGTGGTACCTTTGGCTGAGAACTGCTCCACCTCCAGAGCTAGAGGCGTCAAGCTCGACGGTGAACTGTCGGGAGGGGTCTAGTGAGTGGAGCCCAGGAGCAGAGGTGAAGAGCTCTTTAAGATGAGCCAAGGCTAGATTAGCCGACGGCGTCCACGTGAGAGTTGCTTGGAAGAGGTCAGTGCATGCAAAGGGGAAGCAATGGAGCTGTAGTCTCTAATAAACCTGCGGTAGATAGACACCATCTCCCCATGACAGATAAGTTGGTACAGAAGATGAATGAATGAATGAATGATTGAATTTAAGTACATGGGTGATAAATGGTTTGTTTACAGACACAAAATGGATGTAAGAGGGCATGAAATAGTCATTGACCGATTTGCCATGACATTATCTATAGATGGTCTTCTTACATAATTATATAGAGAAACTTTATTTAGCTCCTTTCAAAAATAAAATATTTAAAAATTTGAGCCAGAAACTGTTCATTTGTAGTTACTATGTAATTTAAAAGTAGCATGATCAAATGTTATCATGATAAACAAGATTTTCCTTATTCTCAAGCTTTTTACTGATGGTGGAAAAATATATTTGTAATTTAATGTATCATAAATTGCATGAGTTTGCTTTCATGTAGAATTTGTGCAGCCACTCTATCTTTTCCTCCTGAAAATATGTTGTCTGATTTGGTCATAGTGGAACATTGTACACACATTGGACAACCTTCCCATAACTTTGAGAATGATAGCTTTAAAAATGTATTCTTAAATGTTCTATTTGCTTTCACTATGTTGGTTTAAAGTTATGTTTAAAAAGAGGACTGTACTGTTTTTTTCCTTACATTAATCTATACAATCCAACATCAGGTTCAAATATAATAGAAGGCGTTTTTATTTTTACAAATATGTTTCCATTTCAGTACAATTGAAAACACATATTTACCTTTTCTGATCCATCTGTTCCCTGTTACCCATTGGTTAAATCATTTACATTACTGCTCTCTACGTTTGGGTCCTCAGTCCTACAAAACACGATACTCTCAGGGTATTAGTATGTCTAATGCCTCCACAGGTATTTTCACTCTTTTGTTTTCAAATGTTGGTGTTCTTTTCCATACCAAAAAACAACACAGTTAAATATCATTTTATGTTATTCATTTTATTTCGTTCATCGTGCATGTCTAAATTAACTACATAGTTTTTGAACAATAATGTCAACATAGTTTTATGCTTCAGTATTTGATGAAAACTACAAATGGTCAAACACATGAGGTGGCACGGCGCCAACGTGGGCCACCCCCTAACAGGCGATCTTAATAGTGAGCACAGACGCTGATTTATCCTGATAGTTCTCTGGAGTTTTTATTTGTTCACACACATTCAATTATAACCATCTGAATGTTAGTCTAGACAGCACATATCTCTAAATTATTGTGTCTCCATTCACCAGATTGTGTTAGGAGCTAGATCATAATTTGGATAAAAAAATAATAAGCCTACCTTCTTAAAGGACTGGAAGAGCAAATTTACAAGAAATCGTTAAGACTTTCAAAGAGAAAGAAATTGAATACATGAATCAATGTGTTCAAGTTTATTTGACAACTATTTGAACAATCTATTGAAACAGGGAGAGATTGTCTGACAGGGGGAGGTTATTTTTTCTCACAAAGACACACTGAGGAACAAGGCCAGACTGTAAATCCAGGATAAATAGTTTCCTTGAATATAGTGTTGAAGGTGTGGAGGTGAATCAGTTTTTTAGATGACACTCTGTAAAAGGAAAGAATACCAGCATCACAGTCCACATACACTGCTACTCTTTTAGAGACACTGAATGAGGAGCTCATGAAGGATAAGAAAGAGGGGTAAGACGAGGAAGAGATGCATGTTTTTCTGTCATTGTGCCAGACAGAGTAACCACAATGATCAGAACATTCCAGACTCCAGGAATGATCATTCCAGCCAAATACAGATCTTTCGTTGTTTTTTGTTTTTTCATTTTCTCTGTAGCTAACAGATATGAAAACAACTCCACTCCACTGAACTTCCCAGTAGCAGCGACCACTTAGACGCTCTGTGCATTGAAGCTGAGGCAAGCAACCTTCAAATCGGTCTGGATGATCAGGATATGTATGCTCGCCCTCCATGTTTTTCACCTTCTTGTTGCTGTCAGAGAGTTCAAGTTGTATGGGTACAGTGTTTGCATCGACTGTGAGTTCACAGGAATCTGATGGAGAGAATGAACACAATCAAACTACAGCACTGATCAATTACTGATACCTCAGAAGGAGATGATCTCAGAGGTCAGATGCAATACTAAACAGATAGTTAAACATTGCTGCTTTGTTGTCTGAAATCAAATTTAAAAAATACTCACATTTACTCAGACCTGGTGTCAACCACTCTTCTCCAGCAGGCTCCACCCTGAAATAAGAGGATCAGACCCTCAGTCTCTTTCATCATGCACATTTAGACATTACATAAATCTGGTAAATGGCCTGTACTTGTACAGTGCTTTACGTAGTCCCTAAAGACCCTAAAGTGCTTCACACTCATGCTTCACAGTCATTTACACATTCACCCCTGGAGCACACTGATGGAGGCAAGGCTGCCGAACACTGATGCCAACCTGCCACCTGACCACCACCAGTAGGCATGTGGGTGAAGTGTCTTTCCCAAGGACACAATGACCGAGACCGACAAAACAGGGGCTCGAAGCGGCAATCCTCCGATGACAAGACACAAACTCGTAACCCCTCAGCCACATAAAAAATTAAACAATAAAACTAGAATTTCTATTTGACAAATAGAAATAAAAAATGCTAAAAGCAGGTTTAATAAAAAAAGCAGGTTTAATAACTGCGTAAAGGTTTTTATTTTCAAATAGCCCTTCTAATCTGGTAAACAAGCCTTGTCAAAATGTATATTATAAAATATTTAATTTGATTGCATATCAAAACAGCATGCATTCTGACCTTATTGATCACAACTCTCCTTAACTGTAAAAATATGTGTCATAAAAAAGTACATCTCTCCTTACCTTAGAGTCTCAAGCCTCCAATGTGGATCTGTCAGTCCATTTGACAGCTTCATTACTCCTGAGTCTCCAGGATGATTGTACCTCAGATCTAGCTCTTTGAGATAAGAGTTGCAAGAACTCAGGGCTGAGGCCAGAGAAGAGCAGCCTTCTTCTTTGATCAAACAGCCAGACAGGCTGTGAAACAATACAGTACCAATTCATTCAGAGCTTAATGTTGATTTCAATAATATTTTTTTGAAACAACAGAAGTACAAATATAGTTTATTTTTAGTTAAATCCTTTTGAAACAATATCATGAACTGAAATATAATGCTGCAATAGGACTAAAACTGGGATCTGTTAAAACCAATAAAAAGAGAAGAAGGTTTTAGGGTTACTTCAGTAGGGATTCAGGTAAACTGTGGCCACTTAGCAACTTAGCCACACTAAGGTAAACTTGAACATAATATGGTGCTGATTGGTATTTACAGGGGGTAAATGGAATACTTAAACTATACTTTGAAAATCTATGCATAGAATGGATATACAGTAAGTCCAGAAGGTATAAGATTAGGCAGAAAGTATCACTGATGCCTGACCTGAGAATTTCAAGTTTGCAGTTTAGATTCACCAGTCCAGCAGATAGAAGCTTCACTCCTGAATCCCCTAGGTTGTTGTTGCTTAGGTCTAATTCTCTGAGACTGGAGGACTGAGAAGCTATAAGTGAAGATAACGCTTCGCAGCTTCTCTCTGAGAGGTTACAACCACTCAGCCTGAAAGGAAACATACATATTATAGGTAAAGTAAAAAAACAAAAACATAGATATTTAGAATGAACATAATTCTAGAGATATAAGACTAGACAGAAAGTGCCACTGATGCCTGACCTGAGAATTTCAAGTTTGCAGCTTGGATTCACCAGTCCAGCAGATATAAGCTTCACTCCTGAATCCCCTAGGTTGTTGTTGCTAAGGTCTAACTCTCTGAGACTGGAGGACTGAGAAGCTATAAGTGAAGATAACGCTTCGCAGCTTCTCTCTGAGAGGTTACAACCACTCAGCCTGAAAGGAAACATACATATTATAGGTAAAGTAAAAAATAAAACTTCCTGACTAACTTCATGTCCTATATTTCCTATATTATTTTAACTTCAAGTTGATAGAAAGTTGCTTTGTCTCGATAACTACAGATTTACTGATGGCTTCTGGTTTGAAAAGCAGAATGGGAGGCAGATCTTTCAGTTATCAGAAACATCTTCTACGGAACCAGCACTCAGTTTCTGACAGAGTTTCTTTCATACGGTTACACCTTAAAACAATCATTTTTGGATAAAGGTTAATGTTAGCATGTTGATGCATGATTCTTTCTAGTTACTGCATGGATACTGCAACATTCTCAGTGTGTGGGAGGACATACTGACTACTTTTTCCTGCCATAAATGTTGTTTTTTTCTTTGTTATTGTCTCCAGTGAAATACATTTAGACAACAGTTTTCTTTCTAGCCTTCTCTCCTCTTCTCTAAAGCCACTGTTACAACAGATGGCTTCTTATCTCAGACTGGTTTTAGTTCTCCTGTGGAATTTCTCTTCCTAAAATTCAATAGTTTTTCTCCACTCTTTGAACCTATACAGGATGAGTCAGTGTGAGACACCCAAAGACACAAATAAAACTGTCTTGATGGCTAAGATGAAAAAACTTTTTTTTAAAATGTCCTTTTAGGATCAGCTGGATTTCACTGTACTGTATTAATAGTATATTTAATGGGATGGTTATAGTTTGCTACCACTAATATTTGATGGAGGTGTACTTAGACAGCTTTAGTAGAGGCGTTGACCACTGGCAGCATCTTCAGAAGAACCTCATCAGAGGCAGAATATTTCTTCAGGTCAAACACATCCAGATCTTTTCCTGATGACAATAAGATGAAGACCAGAGCAGACCACTGAGCTGGAGACAGTTTTTCTGTGGAAAGACTTCCTGAACTCAGAGACTTTTGGATGTCTTCCACTAGAGATTGATCATTGAGTTCATTCAAACAATGGAGCAGATTGATACTTTTCTCTACAGACGGATTCTCTTTGATCTTCTTCTTGATATATTCAGTGGTTTCATGGTTACTTAGTGATGTACTGCGATGTACTCCTGTGTACGGCATTAGGCCTCTCAACAGGATCTGGTTTGTCTCAAGGGAAATACCCTGGAGAAAGCGGAGAAACAGGTCCAGATGTCCATTTTGACTTTGTAAGGCCTTGTCAATTGCACTCTGGTGAAGATATTCTAAATGTGATTTGTTAAATAATTTAGACCAAAACCAAGTGCTGTGATTTTCTTCAAACAGGTTGACACCAGATTTCATGAAGGTCAGATGAACATGAAGAGCAGCTAGAAACTCCTGAACACTTAGATGGACAAAGCAGAACACATTGTCTTGGTATAATCCTCTTTCCTCTTTGAATATCTGTGTGAAGACTCCTGAGTACACTGATGCTGATCTGATATCGATGCCACTCTCTGTTAGATCTGATTCATAGAAGATCAGGTTTCCTTTTTGCAGCTGCTCAAAGGCCAGTTTTCCTAGAGACTTAATTATTTCCTTGCTCTCTTTACTCCAATAGGAATCTGTCTCAGCTCCTACATCAAACTTGACTTTATTCACCTTGGTCTGAACCACCAAGAAGTGAATATACATCTCAGTCAGGGTCTGGGGCAGCTCTCCTACTTCTTTGGTCTTCAACACATCCTCCAGAACTGTAGCAGTGATCCAGCAGAAGACTGGGATGTGGCACATAATGTGGATGCTCCGTGACAACTTGATGTGGGAGATGATCCTGCTAGCCTGCTCCTCATCTCTGAACCTCTTCGTGAAGTACTCCTCCTTCTGTGGGTCTGTGAACCCTCTGACCTCTGTCACCATGCCAACACACTCAGGAGGAATCTGATTGGCTGCTGCAGGTCTTGTGGTTATCCAGAGTCGGGCAGAAGGGAGCAGTTTTCCCCTGATGAGGTTTATCAACAGAACATCCACAAAGGTGGACTCTGTAACATCAGTCAGGATCTCCTTGTTTTTGAAGTCCAGAGGAAGTCGACACTCATCCAGACCGTCAAAGATGAACAGAACCTGGAACTCCTCAAAGCTGCAGATTTCTTTGGTTTCAGCACAAAAGTGATGAACAAGTTCCACCAAGCTGAACTTTTTATTCTTCAGCATATTCAACTCTCTGAATGTGAATGGGATTATAAAATGGATGTCCTGGTTGTTTTTTTCTTCAGCCCAGTCCAGAGTAAATTTCTGAGTCAAAACTGTTTTCCCAATGCCAGCCACTCCCCTTGTTATCACTGTTCTGGCTGGTTCATAGATTCCACGTCGGGGTTTGAAAATATCTTCATGGGTGATTGTCGTTTCTGGTTTCTGTGGATTCCTGGATACCATTTCAATCTGCCTGACCTCATGTTCTTCATTGATCTCGCCATTTCCTCCTTCTGTGATATAGAGCTCTGTGTAGATCTGATTCAGAAGAGTTGGGTTTCCTGCCTTAGCAATCCCTTCAAACACACACTGGAACTTCTTCTTCAGAGATGATTTAAGTTTATGTTCAAATATTATGGCAGAAAGTTCTAAAAAAATAAATTCAGTCAGATACCAAAAGTTTAAGTCTCAAAAATGTGTTAATTTCTCTATTAATAGAGAGAGAGAGAGAGAGAGAGAGAGAGAGAGAGAGAGAGAGAAATTTACTTCTCTGGAGGTTGTCAGCCAGCTCCTCCTGCTTCATCTTCCTCATGAAGTACAGAGTGATGTTAAATAATCCCTCTCTGCTTTTCTTCTGCTCTTCATCATTATGGTCCATCATCTTCTCATTCTCCCTCTGACCATTTGAGTATTCTGAGTTTGGTGAGGTCAGAACCTTTTGGATCTTGTTGAGCTCCTTCTTGACAAAATAAATGATGTTCTCCTGCAGTATCTGTTGTAGAATATCGTTAAAATAATACATAAGAATGTAATAATTGAGGATCATATAGTTAATTTACAGCACTTATATTACTGTAACGAAAGCAGATCTTAAACCAGTTGTACATGTACCAACCTGAAATATGGAGTCCAGCTGTGTTTGGTAGTGCAGTGCAGACTGACCAGTGGGGACATCTGAATTCTGCTCATCCACGCTGTAGGTGAATCAGAATATATTTGTATCACAATTTTTTGTTTCTAATAATGGAAAGACTACGCTCTCTTCAACCTTTTTTTAATTAGTTTATTTGGTTTTATTATGTTTTTGATATTTTATGATTTTATGAGCACTTTCTGTACTTCGAGCTTGTAATTTTATGCAGTGATACTGCAGTGAAGCTCTGTATTTGTATTTATTTGTGATCAATTCTACCCTGTGTAAAGCACTTTAGTCAAGTTTTATTGTTGTAACTTATACTATAAAGAAAGTTGTCTTGGCTAAGAGTCATGTTTTTGGACTGTGGTATGAAGTTTATTTTGGAGCAACATTTATAACCTTAACATGAGCTCAGATCTTATTTCATCTGGCTGGCTGTAATACAATGGTAGGCCTGGAAAACCATCAGAAGAATAATTAAAGACCACACTTCCTTACTTTGTGCTTAATCTGAGCATATGCCACCACTATTAGATTTATACTGTTTATTGTAAACACTGTTATTAAATAAAAATGTTTTCTAGATGTCTCGTTACTTTAGGGTCTTGAGTTAATCAATGTGTATACAAGTGGCGTCATGTTCTAATTTTAATATTTCTTTTTTTTTAAATCAGGAAATTTAAAAAATCTCTTTAGACTGTGAGGATAGCTTTGGTTGCTTATGTTTATTCTTAAATTTGGCTTAAACACTCTCTTCTTACATTCCCACAAAAACAGGCTTGTGTTGTCTTCACATTATCAGTGGCTTTTTATATACACTGCTCAAAAAATGAAGGGAATAAACAATTCAATGTAACACCAAGTCAATCACACTTGGATCACTGGCAATCATTTCACATGCTGTTGTGCAAAGGTAACATGTGAAAATTATAGGTGGTTCTTCAAGGGTTGACCACAGACCACTTCTCAGTTCCTATGCTTTCTAGCTGATGTTCTGGTTACTTCTGAATCCTGGCGGTGCTTTCACTCTAGTGGTAGCATGAGACGGATCTAAAACCCACACAAGTGGCTCAGGTAGTGCAGCTCAACGAGAATGGCACATCAGTGTGAGCTGTGGCAAGAAGGTTTGCTGTGTCTGTCAGCATAGTGCCCAGAGTATGGAGGCACTAACAGAAGAAAGTCCTGAAAATGATCTCCAGCCAACCCCACCCAGGGTGTTGGTACCGATAATGCGGTGGAACAAACACATCCTTGGCACCCACAGCATCCCCGGTGGGAATCGAGCCCAGGACCTACTGGCCGTGTGGTGAGCTGCGCTACCAGCTGCGCCTCCGTGTCCCCTGCAAATTACCATGTTAATTGTGATTAATTAATAACAGCCATAATTAGCATGCTATGTTTATTAATCAAGTTAAGTTAATTTGTAATCTTTAATTTTCTTCAACTGTTTCTGCTTTGGGTTTCTTGTCATTGATTTGTTATGAATTAACTACTGTATACTCTGAAGTGGACAATGATTGGCCATCATTGTAGACCTACTTGTGCATTGTAACGAGGACTCGTGAGTTGCAGACAGTGTTACCAACTTATTGACTCAATCGCCACAGCATGTTTTTAGACCCCTCTGGCAATTCTTTTACAAAAGAGTGATTAGCTACAAAGCTAATATATAACATATATTTGTTAATTTTACTGAACAGTGGTGCTGCCGTGGGCTCCTCTCTCATTTCAAAGCCCTCATAGCAGGCAGCCAGTACCTGCACTGCTGCTCTGCTACCCACCCATGTCCAGTTGGACTCGCAGTAAATATTTACCCCACTGAGTCATGAATGCTAGCTGATTGAGGATGGTCGAAGCCAAAGGTTGCAGGCAACACTTGGGATTGGTCTCAAAGCAGCAGGATGTAAATAGCTAGGGCTGCATATGTTTATTTATTTTATTAATGTCTTTTTTGTGATATATATTGATCTTTTGTTCTGCTACAATAAGTGAGTAAATTCAAATGAAAATATCTCAAGATGAAGCCATTTCTCTGCAATTATTAGGTACAATTAAATTAATTCGATTATTACAGATCGTAAAAAATCAATCTCAAAAATTGTAATCTGTTGACAGCACTACAAGTTGTTACTCATGAATTACAGCACATTAATAAAATTAATCATAAGTTTGATAAAGTGACAACATTATAATGGCAAAGTTAAACCAATTATGATATAATTGAATAAGATTTATGTTATTATGTAATATTTTGGAATACGAACCAATCTTTTGTATTGCAATAAATTCAGAGATAAACTGAATTGATTAAAAAGCATAAATTCAATTCAAAATTTTATAATTTTGAAATATAACTAATTTAAAAAAGCACTAACCATGGTGTACCTGCATCTTTGTTGTCTTTAGCAACATCTATTTATTTCACTATTCAAAATGTTCAACACACACCACACTAAAACAGGCAGAAAGAGCCCTGCAACTTTCTTTTTGCTATGAGGCAACAATAACCACAGTTCCATCATTCTGCAAGTAAGAGCTGGTTGGATTAGTTTAAAACAAGTTGCAATGAAAACCTTTCACACTGACTGAGTTTATATGGTTAGAAAATGTTCACCTCTCTGATGGACAATGGTCAGACTTAAAGTTGATAAGAATATTCTTTGACTTGTTGCTCTTGAAGGATGAAGATTTTGGTTCACGTCTGTTTTCAGCTTTAGATTTATTTTCCTGAGCCATCTTGCTAGAAAATGAAAAACATAAAACACAGTGTATTGTATAACATGGAGTTTCTATAACAATTCTATCAGTTCAAAAGCCAAAATCTACAGATAAAGGCTTTCAAATTACTTATGTCAGAAACCATCACTAGTTTATCAAACAACATGTTGTCCAGGCAAAATTATTGAATATATTTAAAATACTGAGAACAAATTATTATTTCAGAATCAGCTTGTGTTCAGTTTGACTTTAAAATGTTTCTCATAGCATACATTTGTTAAGCATACATTTCTAAACTAGAGAAAATAAAAAGATATACAATAAATGAATAAATAAATGAATATGATAAGTTAATATCTTATATAAATTATGCTCTTTTTGAAGTAGTGAGAGTGGTGTCAGTTTATATTCCTGTAGACACGGTGCAACTTCTAATATTTTTTTAGAGCAAAATTTTTTATGCCACTGCAAATATTTTCATTCACCCCTCCTCCCTTGTTCCACATATACACATTTAGATTAATCGAGATTATTTAAACTATTTAACTTAAGTCTGCAGCAACAGGTTCATTTCACAACCCATGCAAAATCTTCATCTTTTCTGGACCATATCTGTTGTTTAGCAGTCAGTCATCTCTTCTGTTGATCTTCTATTTCCAGAAACACCCTTTCATGCTATTTTTTCTCTAAAAAGTCTCAGTGTTTGCTGACTTATTTTATACAGTTTCAACAGGACGCTCTGAGGTAATATTTCACATATTTAAAAAAAGAAGATGTTTTATTTATTTTTTAACATAAGTTACATTTGAAGTTCAACTGCATCATCTTCTTCCTTGTCTTCTTCATGATAAATCACTGGCCTCTATCTTATCTTACTGCTTCCAGTTACTTCTTAAACATTCTGATCTCAGGTTTATACTTATTTTTAATTGACTTGGATTATTGTAGTCGTTTACCAATAGAACTGGTGCTTTAACATACAAATTAACAAATGCATAGTCTAAATACAGTTATGGATGATGGTCTGACCTCTGAGGATTGTTCTTGCTCTCCTGTTCCTCATACAGAGGGGTTTTAGAAGGAGCGACTCCCTCCTCTCTCTCCTCACACTGATCCATGCAACTGAATTCACACCAGCTCACAAACACTTTCTTCTTTCACCTGTAGAAGAAACACAAATCACATATCTGCACATCAACCCTGTTCATAATTGACATCATCTTTGTAATACAAAGATCAGCTGCTCCTCCACTAGTGGGCTCCTTTTTCTTTTTTATATCATAGTCTGTTAAAGTGCAGACATCAAGCCACTGAATGGAACTCATACAGGATAAAACCACTGGTCATCTAGTAAAAATGTTAACATGATACCATATTATGAAGCCAGCAGTTTGTCAACATTTCATTGAACATTCATTTAGGGATAACATTCATTAAGATTTTTTTTACATCATGCACATTCTAGCCAGAGTAACCAGAGAACCCAACAGCTTCTTGATAAAATAATGAGAATCCTGCTGCACTGCTGGTTTGACATAAATAGAAAAGTTGCCAAATGCAAGAGAAGGCATAAATCATCTTTTTATTCAGTGATGTCCAGCTTATGTTGCTACAAAATAATCCTTTGGGACAAATGAGACCAAAATATAATTTTCTGCAGTATTACGATATTTTTTAATTAAAATGCTTTTTTTCCCCAGGTCATAAAGTGTTTCTAGCTCGAGCTTTTGTCTTTTGTTTTTCATTCAGATATTTCATTGGGTATCTTTGTTTTGAATTATTTAAATATTGTTGTACTTTGACTAAGTTTTCTTTTAAAGACAGTAAATTCAAACTAACTTAAGTGTAACTGCAGAAGAAGGAGAGAAAACCCCTATAAACATCACCATGTGGAAAGTAGCAGCTATGTTGGGGGTAAAGCAGTCGGTGGAGTGAGAGCCAGCATGGAGGAGAAGTTCTACAAGCTCTAGGTGTTTTACGTGTTATAGCTAGTGCTAGCTCCCGTTAACAAAAGTACGTCATATATGCGACTTCTGACTTCTGATATGTAGGCATTTTAAATGCGAATTTTTACACTCAAATAAATCCCAAATCAATGGACAAACACAGTCGAAACGTACATCTGTAGTTATCATTTAAATCGAAGGACAACAAATGTATGATTAGGACGTAAGACAAAGTGGACCAGAAAATAACTTTTATCGCTCCATTGACTTCGATTCATAATTTTTTCGGTTTGGGGGACCATGGGCCGACTGGAAGGGGAGGAGACTTAGGCTCCCCATGGCTCCTAGCTGTAACGCTACGGTGGCCGGCAGGCAGATTTTGAGGGGAGTGAGAAAATTTTCTGTGAATGCAAATGATACACAAAGTGAGATTGTAAATTCATGTCAGTAATTCCCACAAGGAAATGATTTATAAGAATTTGGCTCCTAGCTGTAACGCTACGGTGGCCGGCAGGCAGATTTTGAGGGAAGGGAGAAAATTTGCAGTGAATGCAAATGATACACAAAGTGAGTTTGTAAATTGATGTCAGTAATTCCCACAAGGAATTAATTTATATGAGGATATATGTGCATGTATGAAACCTATATGCAGCTTATATCCACATAAATGCTGCCTATATACAGCATATATTTATGCACAAAAATGATATAAATCCCGTATGTGCATATATATCCCACATATTGGCCAGAGATAGTAAATATGTACCTATATGTACAAATAATATAGAAAACAGCCAATTTCAGAAATGATATATACATATATTATCATAGATAGATAGATAGATAGATAGATAGATAGATAGATAGATAGATAGATAGATAGATATAGACAGACAGACAGACAGACAGATAGATAGATAGATAGATATAGACAGACAGACAGACAGACAGACAGACAGACAGACAGACAGACAGACAGACAGACAGACAGATAGATAGATAGATAGATAGATAGATAGATAGATAGATAGATAGATAGATAGATAGATAACCTTTTTGCATTATTGCAGCCATAAGATATACAGGCGGAATAAAAACGAAAGACACAACAAAGATTAAAAATCCACACAGTAAAAAAAAAACTGCCATTGCAAATAAATAAATAATAGTAGTTAAAACCACATAAAAATATGATTAATATTAATATTATTAATATGTTATATGCATATATACAGATATCCCACATATATGCTGCCTATGTGTATATATTGTAGGTGTGTGTATATGTATATATCTGCAAATAGGTTTCATATATGCACATTTATCCTCATATAGGTTCTTTCTATGTAAAAGGTTGTTCAGTGCACTGCATCAGCTGCACACCTGGCTGTGTCAAAAAATGGCGTAGAGAAGGTTTCTTAATCTTGCAGCCATGTTAATTCTCATTCAACTGAGTAACAACAAAGTGATAGACCGTTTTGCCAATATGAAAAAAAGAAGCCATTATTTGATGCTTCCATCCTCAAAGTAGACAGAAAGTTTGGGTGAAGTCGATATGCATACTGATCCAAGTCACAACAGTGATGGGAATGGATATTTGACTTTCTGTATTATAAGTTCTACTACTTGCTGAATAGTTTTTATATACTGTTTTTTCGTCTTTTAGTTGTTGATTCAAAGACTTTTTAATAATTGATAATAATTCATCAATACGGAACCCGGCAGGGGTCAGGTGCAAAAATAATTTTTGAGAGGTAGAACTCCGCATCATCGGTTCGTTAAACCGTGCGCACAGATTACTAATCTGTTCCCTCTGTTTATTAAACTGTGTTAACGTCTAGGAAGTCCAGTCCGTTAATGATAATGCACCCTGACTGTTTTGGAAAAACAAGTTGCTACTTTGAAAGACTGGTAAACACGCAACCTGGGTTGCAGCGGTTTGATTCCTACTCAGGCACCTTGCCACATCCATTTTTTGGGTTGGCATAGACTTTGTGAATTATGGCCCATATCTAGGCTATTTTTCAGCCATGCGACACATTGTGCAACTGGTTTGTCTTCGAATATTGCCTTTGTTGTGCATGGACCCTCCTGGGATCCTTAGGTGGCTACAAAACTGTTATTTATAAATATGATACCTATATTTACAGCCTTCTTTCCTACAAGAACCCAAAACAATTTACATAAAGTACATTCCGAGGACTGGATTCAATCCATCGTCCCCCAGGTGAAAATTGTGCATGTTCACCAGTCTACCAAATGAGCATCTTAGTTGCCAAGTAGCCAGGGCGCAATACTAGTTGGACAGGATCCCCCACATTATCACACATGGTTTATGAATCCGTGTGCACTATTTAATAATCTGAGAGAGCAGATTATGGATCCGTGCGCACAGTTTAATAATCGCATGCACATGGTTTATTAAACCGAGGGTACGGATTCTTACCCCTCAAAATGATTTTTTGACAAATAAAGCCAGTGGAAATACGTTAAATGTGGGCTGACCCGACCCAACCTAGGACTGTGATGTTAAGGTTTGTTTTTTTTTGCCTGAATTTGAGTTAGTTCTTTTCCTTATTTAGTCTAAATGATCATTTAAATTATCATTTTAGCCTATTTCTTGTTATTATGCCGTTCCATGTATTTCTTTCCTCCTCATATCTTACACCCTGCTGTGATATAATGAATTACTTGAGGCCTCTCTGCACATTTGCACCTGGGACTCAGTTAGGTATTATTAATCTAGGCTCATACTGCTTCTTAGTCATTCTGGCATTCTCTAGCCATTGGTATGATTTGATCATATCAGTCGCTCTGTCTGTTGACATAAATGTAAGTTTCATACAAATTCCTCAATACATTTTAAGTTTGGTTTACATCTTTATACATTAGGTTGATGCTTCTCTCCATAGCAATCTGCAGATAAGCACAGTCTGCTCAGCTACATTAGGTTTTTTATTTTGCTTCATCTCTTTTGGTTTCCAATATTTATTATTCCCCTTTTTAATTTAATCAGACCACTTGTTCAGACCCATAATGAGACAGTTATTGTAGAAAGTTATTTGAAACAGTTTAAGAAAAATTCTTGCCCACTGCCAGTTTCAAACTGGTTTTTCCTGCTCTTTTCTGTTCCTTTAGAGCTGAGATTTAAAGACATTCCCTCACAAACAATGTTGAGTTGTAGGTTTAAAAGAACATTTCAGCACATTTTGAAAGTCTATTTATGTCAAAATTTATAACATACAGAAGTTAAAGTTTTAAAAAATTAACTAATATCAAGCTTACTTTACAGCTTCACAGAAAAACAAGAAGCCACTGAATATAAATTTAGTAATGCTAACAATTGTTCCAGAATTTATAATTAAACAGAAATATGAAGAAACATGAATTAGTTTGTTTAATTTAAAAAATATATATGTTTTTGTCATCGTGCCTTTTGATTAATCAGGAATACAATTAGTTTGAAGATTTCTCCTCATACAGTAGATCGGTATACTTTTTTCAGACACAATGTAAAGTGAACAAGTTCTCAGGCTGTTAATTTAAATGTTCAATCTATAACAAAGCAAACTTACAGTTCGTTCCAACTTTCTTTAGTGTTGAAAGAGAGTAAGAAGAAACTCTCCACTCGGTGTGTTCACAAAGGACTTATAGAGGTATGCAGCTTACAGAAATAGTTTAATCACACGATGCAGGAAGGTCAGGAGGGAGGAGCATCAACTGGAAATACAAAGGAAGTCATTGAACAGCGTTTTGACGCTTCAGAGCCAGAACGACCTTTGAAAGAGAGCAAGAGCACAGCTGTCTTCACATCTATTTACAGATGTCATCCATTGAGGAGGGACATAGATCTTAGCAGTGTCACTTAGGTTGAAGATGACATTTTTCAACATGTTCCATGGTAGATATGAAATTGTTCTGTCACATTATCCTGACTGACACCTTTGACAGCTGATGCTTTGAAAGCTATCTGAGAACCAAAGCTTTTGCTGTGAGATGTGACAAAAAATAGCACCAAAATAACTTCTAGAACAACAAAGATTTGTTTGGGGTTTATAAGAAACATTTTGAATGATGGCTGGTGGGTAATGACTCATTTTTAACATGAATTCAGATGTGGCAGTTATTCTTAATATAGCCACAATCCTAATTATGGTAAGGTGTACACACATATGCTGCTACATTATCAACTTTTTTTATTGGAAGGCATTCCTACCTAAATCTAATTGTGCCAGCACCCACTTATCGTTGGCTGCCTAAATTCTTGATACATTTGTGTTCTATGTATTTTTTGCTCATAGCAAATGAAGACATGGTATTTAAGATAAAATATTACATCAGACCAATAATAAGAACTTTTAAACTAACGCAATTATGAGGGGTTAATGACAATTTGATTTCATACATGTACCTGCTTAAAGTTAGTTATTTTGAAGAGGGACGTTTTATCTGAAAGCTGAGCCTATCCTAAACCAGTTGCCTGTATTGATGACAATAATCATAAGTTTCAGGAATTACTTTGTATCCAAACATCCAAACAACAAATAGTCTTTTGTTTGGAATTTTCTTTTCTTCAGGGACACATCCTCATTGTTGTTTAATTTCCTTGAAAATGTTATCAGACTAGATCTTCTGGTCAGTTTCAGGCACATACAAAAATTCAGGTCCTACTTGACCACTGTACCAGTTAAGCTTCAAGTAATATTTTTTTTGACTCTGTTTCAACAAAGCTGCAACTATTCATGTTGTAGTCTACATTCACAGTGAAAAACAGTTGTAATTTGAATTAGTGTTTAAATTAGTCAAAAACATTTGTCTTCACCCTAAATCTCTTGTTTGGCTGGAGTGGACTAGGTTCTTATGAGCAGAGAGCAGAGAGTACAAATCAAACTTTATTTATAAAATGCATTTCATACAAAATTGCATCTCAAAGTTACCCTAAAAATTACCCCACATAAACCACATTCCCAACCTAAATTAGAGATATATTTTATTAATCCCAAAGGGAAATTCTAGCTTTGCAAAAATGACATACAGTGTTAGCAAGAAACAACGTGGGACAAAGTGATCTAGCAAAACATCAAAAATAAGATATAAAAATAGATATAAATATAATCATAAACAATATAAGTATTATATTGATATGGTTCTTCTCGCACCACGTGACAAAATTGCAGACCAGGTGTCTCATTTATAAAACTTTGCACAGAATTCTTACTAAAACTTTACTTAAGCTCAGCAACTTTTATAATAATAGACGCGGTTCAGCAGGTAGATGATGGTGTCCTCAACTCCAAGCTGGGATTGGTAGGCGAACTGGATTGGATCTATATTTAGCTGAACCATGGGCCAGAGCGTGTTCAGGATGAGTCTCTCAAAGGTGTTCATGTTCTAATATACATCCTGACAAGGTGAGTGGAAAAAACGTCACTGTTGCACTGACGTTACAAATTCAATCTAGACATTTTCTCAGTTTTTATTATATTGGGTTTTGGGTACGAAAATAAAGTTGTGGATATGGCATAAAAATTTTAATTTCCATTTAAATGCTGTAACTAAAGAGCTAAAGAGAGAGGTTTAACGCATCTGAATGTAGTACTCAATAAAAAAAGTGACATTTTTTTTACACTATAGGTGCATGATTTAGAACTGTAGGAACTAGGGACGGTACAACTGCTGGATGAAAAGCATTTTGTTTATTGTAAAAAAAATACATATTTAATTGCTGATGTCCTGTTTTCAGAGTGTCTACTTGTTTTGATGAATGCTAAGGATTAGGGATGCACCTGGTATCGGGTATCGGGGCTGATACCGCTCTAATACATTCTAATTGGTATCGGTTAGTTAACCGGTTCCATTAATACATAAAGTGTGGAAACTCTGCAATAATTTCACAGAAAACGTTTATGTTTTCACTTGAAACTTTATTTTTGAGTCAATTTTTATTAATATTTTACGTGTTTTTCTGATTATCGATCATTTATTGTAACAAGCAGAGAAGAAAATAAAATCTGTCTTCTAATTCATGGCATTTTTTGTGAAGTAGATATATCTGCATTGGTACTCTGTATCAGCAAGTACTCAGATCTAAGTATCAGTATTGTATTGGTTTGAAAATAGTGGTATCATTGCATCACAACTAAGGATATTTACATATAGACAGGAGCTAAAGAAAATCAAGCTAAATCCCAAGATAGTGTACTGTAGATTATGCCTGCAGTGGATTCTCCCCAGGTTTACCTAAGAGTCTCCATTCTGGTTTTTCTTTTTTTCATTCAGAATTTTATCTCCTAAGCCTCTTAGTTGCTTGTAGCACAGGTCCAACAGTTTCAGACAAACTGATAACACTACAGAAATGCTGCAATCTTGAGTAACTTTAAATCAAGGTAAAAAAGTCATCTGTTTAGAGTTTTCTTTGATTTACAATACTTTGAACATCCATAGTTTGAGACTGTATATCAACTTGTCATTATTTTCCATATGTATACAAATGAAAGTAGTGTTATTTGTCTGACCTTCTCTGTTTTCATGCAAAACACTTTAAATTGCAGTGTTGCTGGAAAGTGTCAAACACATAAACCTGCCTTAGAGAAGGTAAGAGATTTATGGCCTTAATAAGCTCTGAAAAAACAAAAATGTGTTGTCTTTCCCAATTTCTGTTTTGAATGGAATGTTGTTCTTACATCAGCCGGGAAAGCTTTTTCATTTTGATGTCTCGAAAAATTAACATTTGTTTGGTCAGAAATATGAAGTGGTGGCCAAACTGAGGAAGGCTGCAATGGAAAAGACCTATGGGGATTTCCCTGCTCTTGTTCTTGCTCAAAGTAAAACAGATGTATTTCTACAACCTTGTTTCAGGTTCCATTCCTTTTTCAAAAATGAATAAATAAAAATGTGGTTAAAAAGTTAACGGTTGAAACAACCACTGAAAACTTTGGATGTCCTTTCCCCGAGAAGCACAGGAAAAACCTAAACCCCATGTTGTTGTCAGTCTATTAAAAACCCACCAAAGATAGACTTTACATTTAAGGAAGATGATCAGCACTGGCATGTTAAGTTTGGTTATGTTTTGCATTAAATCACATTACTGGTTTTTGACATAGATATAACTAGGGATCACCGAAATGAAAACTCTTGGCCGAAACCGAAAACCGAAAATGAAGAAAACTAAGGCCGAAAACCGAAACACCGAAAGAAATTATTGTCAATTATTAGAACGATAGCATTTATGGATATGATGTGTACTAACCTCACTAAAATCAAGGCATTGCAATAAATCAGTTACAAAACTATGAAGATATTTATTTAGCACTGACATAACAACAATGCACAATATAAATCAAATTAATAAAGTTTCGGCTGTGTTGTTTCGGTGATTTAGGTCTTACGGCCGAAAACCGAAAATGCACTTTTGCGTCATTTTCGTCTGAAAAGTTTCGGTGACCGAATTTTCGGTGCATCCCTAGATATAACTTTTGCTATAATCACTACAAGCCTAAACACATTTTGAAAATTAAAATAGACTCTGCAAATGATTTTAACTGGGTTCTAAAATAAGAACACTGCCATTAAATGTTTGCTAAAGCCTGGCTTGAAAATGCAAAAAATACCAGAAATTTATTTTTTTGTCTTAATTTTTTTACATGAGCTGTGTGAATAAAACGTGTGAGCAATCTGAGATAATCCTATGACCTTTTGCTCCTTTTCTGATCCATGCTGATGAATTCACATCCACATCAGCTCAGAGGGTCTCCATTTTAATCTGCAGGGAAATCATAAATTGTACATCTGCACCTTATCTATAAAAATTCAAGTTTTGTTTTAAAAAATGATCAGCAGCTCCTCCACTGATAGCCCTGTGTTTTTTTTGTGTGTGTGGTTTTGTTTTGTTTGCTGTATATCTGTGTCTCAGCTGAACAGACATAAGTGAGGTGGAAGAAGCTGCTGTACTTCTACCATCAGTCCACTAGATGGGGTTATGGAGTTACAGTTCAGTATCTGAAAACATTTCAAAGCATCAGTTGGACAATTTAAAAAAAGAAATCTTCAGAAATAAGTTTAGACTTCATGAGCTAAGAGGATAACAGAGTCTCAAGGTTTGATTAAGATGGCCTAATATTTTTTTATTGAATGAATTATACTTGTTCCTCGTTCTCTTACTGATGTGGTTCCTCAGTATTCTGTTCTCAAAGGCTGCTTCCAGGATTTTGTTATCTTTTGTCTTACAGAGACATTAAAGGAAAGTGTGATTATTTTCTTACATGAGATAGTAGTAGCTTATATGTTTTGAGAATATATAGAACTTTAAAAAAAAAATAAATAAAAAAAAATAAAAAAAACATTTTATATCCTAAAAGTATAGGCTACGGATTACGCTTTGCTTTCTTGAAAATTTCTGACAGTTTGGTTGTGGAATGACTGTAAACAAAAAACTCCTTAATTTAGCCTTGATTTGTTATGAATAATTAGCTATATCCCCCTCTGAGTTCAGAATATCAAAGAGGTGCTAAAGTATTAGCATCTTGAATTTTTACAGGCCTTTAATGTAACCAACTTACAGTCGCACCCACCGCCATTACAGCTGTAGTCTGCACAGGTTGTAGAAGGGGAGACTATGGAATCTGAACTAAGTCCAGTTGGTCATTCAGTTTGTGCAACACACAAATGTTAACCATGGTGATTTCTGCAGTAATAAGTTCTGTCAAGCTGACCGCCGTAGAGCAGAGTGAAAGTCCTGTTAAGACTGCAACTGGGATGGAGAAGTGACATCATTGTATATTTGCAATAGTGTAGTTGTATTATAGCTTCTAATTCACCCCAGAACCCAGTTTTGGGGCAGATAATGCCTTATTACAGACAGCGAACTCCTGCACCCACTACTCCCGTTCTATGTATATATGCTGATCTCGACTTGATATAGACTCCTGCTGAATGGCTCCAAACTTGTGAGGGTGAGTAAATGAACATAATATTTGCTAAAAAAAAAAATAATGTCCAAGTTGAAAAAACAAAAACAAATTTTTCATTTAAAACGTAGGTTTTTATTAGGCAACTTTATGTGTGCCCGTTTATAACATCTGCATTTTGGACAAGTTAATGTTTACAAAAAACATTTGAACCAGTCAAAGCTGTATTTCCTTCCTTGTATGATGATAATTTATTGGCATATTATAGATTGTACCATACATCTTGCACTATATTTGCAGCTGTGTGTTAGTTATTTTTTTTGGAAAAAATTCTATATTTTATTTCATTTGTTCAAGATCATATTTTAAACTAAAGTAAGTTCATGTGTGCTCTCTTTCTGTTTTATTAGACAAGTGAATATAAAAAATGTATATCATTCCATTTAAATACTTTTATGATTTTGATGTATTTTTCAGTGAAGTTTTTTGAAAAATGAAAACTACCCTGACTTTTATAATTTTTTACACTCAGGACTTTCATTGGATGTTTTGTATATTAGCACTGTGTTGAATATTCCTAATTTGAGAGACATCAGGCTCAAAGTGCGGCACTGGCAGGTCAGAGCGGCACTTCCGCTGGCAGCAGCAAACTCCAATGGCAGCTTCAAGATGCCACGACAGCTGGCAGAAAAAAATAAGCTGTCTGCCTGGAACGGCACTTCTGGTGGCCAACAGAGGCTGCCAATACGACTGCCAGAAGAATTGGAGGCAGTTATGGCAGCGTCGGCCTGTGGATGCCAAAGATTAAAAATAATAAAGTGAAAAATACAGAAATAAAATATATAAAAATATATTTCACAGCAATTGCTGCATTTACAGTGTTACTCAATCAGAAGCTTTATTGAATTATTTTTTTTACAACATTATTCTGGCAGTTATGGCACCCTGGAGTGCCACTTCTGGGTTGCTGCCTTGGCAACGTCCACTGGCATCAGAAGTGCCAGAGCCTGCGTGAGTAAGGAAGATGGCTGAGTTAGTGGTAGTCCGTTAGAAGCCTCTGGCATATCGTTCTTAATTTAGCCAAATTGAGATCCTCTCTTTGCAACAGCACAAACAGAACCACTCAAATCCTTAACTCCTTTTTCTAAGTCTAGATTGCTGTGCCTTTAACACTTTTTCTTCTGGAGTGCGTCTGTAAACTAGTATTATGGATCACGACTATAACTTAAACGCATTTCGTGAGGCATGCGACAAGGACATCCTTGAGGATATTGAAGCTGGGACCACGCTCCGATCAAAAATAAAATCTAAAGAAGATGAAGATGCACGGGACTACAGAAAATAAAAAGACTTGAATACTGTCATTTTATCTGAGATATGTTCTCTAAATCTAAAGATGGATAAACAAACTGAAATTTTAATCAGCCATGATAAGTGTGTTGAGGCTAAAGCCTAGTTTATGCTTCTCCGTTTTGACGGAGGCGGTTTGACGCAATGCCATTAAGCCTAGTTTGTGCTTCTCCGACCGCAAATTTGCACTCAGTCACAGACATATTGACGGAGACGTTTTTCGTTTATGGTTCTCCGTCTTTTTTTCTCTGCTCTCAATTGTTTTTTCAGCGTTGCTCGACCAGGAAAGCAAGGGGTGCTAACTTTTCATGATGTCTCTGCCTACTGTCACAGCATGGTTTCAGTTTTTTTCTAGGCTTGTGAATGCATTTCTTCGTCAAGGAGCAATGGATGTCAGAAAGTACGTTTTGATTAAGCTGAAAAACTTTTTACTAGAAGTTCAGCTCATAGAATAGTCTAGAACCGCATTGAAACAAACACAGCTGCCTCTTGTTGTTTTCCTCCTTGTGACAAGGAGATTCACAGAGAAAATGTTGATCTCTCCAAGTACTATGATAATGACCTACATAAATATACAGTAGAGAAGGCTTACCCTTTTGACGATAGGCAAATAACAAAGGAGGCTTATTTACTCCTAAAACAATTATTTATTGGTAATTGTTGCCAGCCGCAGCCACTCTGTGTGTGAATGGTACATTTTTCAATGTATTTTATTTTCAAAAAATATTTAGAACTTTGCTCCAAGTACCACTAGGGAGAGTTTACATACCGGTGGTTGTACACGTACCACATTTTGAGAATCATGGATCTAAACAGTACACGTGGTTCAATGCAGCCAAAAATAGTCAGTGTTTCAGGCTTGATTACTTGTTAATTTCCCATGACTTAACCAAATATATCACAAGCTGTAACATTTCTGTATCACCTTTAACCGACCACTGTGCAGTATCCCTATCTTTAACCTTCAACAATACCCGGAAACATTCAAATTCTGTGTGGAAATTCAACAAGAACCTACTCCTTAATGATTTGTTCTGTACTGAAGTAGAATTTTTATTGAGGAAATTAAGCTGCTAGATTTTTCACCCTTAAGCAAATAGGAATGGTTAAAAATTTTTAGTTAAATCAGCTGCAATTAAGATTGGTAAACATGTATCTAAGAAAAAAGCCCCAAACATTTGGAAATTATTAAACACATTAATACCTTTTGTACTAAAGTGCAATTAACAACAGAAGGGCAAGCACAACTCGAAGACCTCAAACTACAACTTGATCATCTGTTTTTTAGACAAAGCGCGTGGTGCTTTTGTGCGATCCAAGGCACGCTGGATCGAGGAAGGGGAAAAAAAAAGAAATATCTTACTTCAACCTTGAAAAACACAGACAAACAAAAAAGAAAATTTCAAAACTAAATATAGATGGGGTATTATTATTGACTAGCCAAATTAGCAGTATTATGAAAGATTTTTAAAACAACCTATACTGATCTAAATTCTCTAACTCAGACTTTCCATTCTTTTTCTGGAAATAAGTAATTATCTAGAAACACGAAGATTTTAAAAACCATATGGATGAAGATCTAAAACTCGAGGAATTGGATAAAGCCATCAAACAGATGGCTAAAGACAAGTCACCTGGTCTTGATGGTCTGACTACAGAATTCTATGTATTCTTCTGGGACAACATAAGATAAATTTAGTTTGAGGCCCTGGTAGATTGCATCACTAATCAAAAACTTTCCCCCACAATGAAAAGTGGCCTCATTACTTTGATCCCAAAACCTAACAAAGACTCCCTCTCACTGGAAAATTGATACCCATAACCCTACTGTGTACAGATGACAAAGTTTTGGCCGTGGTTTAAACTAATTGTTTGAATAGCTCTCTAGCTAATGTTATTGATTAATGCCATTCAGGTTTTATAAAAGGTACGAACATTCATAATCATGCCCGACATATTTAGGACAAGCCAGATTACACCAGCTTTATAGACTGATAGTTTGGTTTTATTTTTAGACTTTTACAAAGCCTTTGATTCATTAGAACACAATTATATAACAGAAGCACTTAAGATAATGGGCTTTGGTCAGAAATTTTGAAACATAATTAAAATGTTTTACACTGATTACCAAAAGTTCAATATGTTTAAATCCTGGAATAACACTCTGCTTTGCCGTGCCAAGAAGATTTCGCCAAAGATGCACAATCTCACTCAAACTCTTTATTCTAGCGACCCATATGCATACACTTCCAGTTAAAATTGGTCAAATGTTGATCAACAGTTTTCAGTTTCGCTGCAACACTGAACGCTACAGGAAATCCTTTCTTCCCAAAGCAATAATGGTCTATAAAAACTCCTAGAAAAATGAATTAGTAATGAGCTACAACAACACTTAATTTCCCTCTGGGATCGATAAAGTATTTATGAATTTGAATAAATCAAGATAAAGAATTCAAGATCAGTCAATTTGCTGACGATTCTTCCATTTTTTTGCAAAACAGATTTATGGTTGAGTCCGCTCTCAACCTGATCTCTGGTTTCTTCAAAGTCTCAGGTCTCCTTCTCAATATAAATAAATGTGTGCTTTTACCTATATATGACTACTTAGAGAAATCCAATTCAAATGTTAGAGTTTTAAATGAACTTAAATGGTTAATAGTTAAACTTAATAGGTGACATGATGGGTTCTTAGTGGACTCAAGTAACACTACAACACCAAAACATGGAGACAGGTAAGTTTTAAAATAAACACTTATTTTATTAAAGCAAGAAAGAGAGAGAGAGAAGATAAATGTTTAGAATAGGCCTATTGACGGTGGGATGTATTGTGGAGTAAAGACTAGTGATGGGTGTCGTTTAGGTTTTATCTGATACCAGTGCCAAACTAGTACTTTTGAAACTGTGCCAGTGCTTAAATGGTGCTTGAAAAGGTGAATAAAGAATGTAAAACATACAAACCTCGTCCAAATACACTCTTATGTTTTATTTTTAGTAGGGCTATCAAACAATATATTTTTTAAATTTAATTAATCACAGTGTAGCTGTGAATTAATTACCAATGCTAAATATGACCATAAAAAACAAAAAAAATCTGTTTAAATAAAGGGACAAATCTAGATGTAGTTGCTCTTTTTAAAAACTAAATATAGGAGCAATTAGTTAAATTTTTGTTTTGAACTCCTCAGTCACATTCACAATGTATGTGTGGTGCAATATAATAACAAATAGTGGTATGAATATGATATGAATAAACTTAAAATTGGGATATCAGTAGTCTGTGTTAAATATCACATAAATCATATGCAATACAAACTTAGTAATCAAATGTCACAATTGATCATTTTCCATAAGTAAACAGCAGATTCTCCAGTTCACCACAACAGGAAATAAACGCTCTTATTATGAAGATGTACAAAGCTACTTCCGCTAATATTTAACACTAATTTAAGTCAGAAAACATCACCTTAACTGAATAATTTTGTATTTTTAACGCAGTGGTATCTCACTATGAAATGTAATGAAGCTATACAATGAGCAAACATGCATAAATATACAGAAATACGAAGCATTTAAACTCTTCATCATACACCCCAAACTCTGCACTGCACACACGGCAAACACTGAAACGCACACACCGGAGCTGACATCCGAAGCGGACGGATAACTTCCACAGACAACTTATGAATTTATCATATCACCACAAAGCCAGTAGCCATTAATAATATACTCACATGTCATTTAGGACCACAAACACATGCTGCTGTGAAACAATCTGCTGTTTGGCTGGTTAAGAAGGAGAGCTGATGTGGGGTGATTATAACGAAGGCGCTGTTCTATGTACAGTGGGGCAAAAAAGTATTTAGTCAGCCACCGATTGTACAAGTTCTCCCACTTAAAATGATGACAGATGTCAGTAATTTTCATCATAGGTACACTTCAACTGTGAGAGACAGAATGTGAAAAAAAAAATCCAGGAATTCACATTGTAGGATTTTTAAAGAATTTATTTGTAAATTATGGTGGAAAATAAATATTTGTATGAAATAACTCTAAAACACACAAATTTAGTTAAAAAAAAGTAGTTCTAAAGGACATTGTAAAGGTTCCTTACATACAGGCATTTTCTTCCAACACTGCTGTTGGGAGACCTGCCGCATGAAAACAAATTTAGGTTTGACACTTTTCTGGTAGTGTAGACTTCGGATAACAATTATTTTTTTTCACAAGAGAGTAATAAGGAAACAATCTTATTTCACATTTTTAGAATTTAACCAAGATTAAAGTTTTTTTTGAAGAAAAAAATTTCTACCCATTTACTCCCTAAAAATCCTGAATTAAAATCAACCCAACTTGTTTTTTTGTTTTGTTTTTACCAGTTAGTGACAAAACGGTCACGTCCAATAGAGTTGGGTCTTGAATCCTCAATCCCCCAATTTACAAGTCAAACACCCAACTCCTGAGCCACAGTAGCCTTCTGCCTTACTTTTTTGCAAAACAGGACACTACTTGGCGAATTCAAACATGACCAAAAGCCCACGAACACGGACTTCATTAACTTATTTAGTAAATGGCTAAAAACCAGGGCTGCCGCTGTCCATACGCAAGGTATGCAGAGTGCGTAGGGCCTCTGTACCTGGCTGTGGGGCCCAAAAAAATTATTACAGAGTTGAGTTATTACAGTAGCAGTTTGCTCAGAAAATACATAAATTAGTTGCCCACCGTTCAGTTTTTCTTAGTTATGCAACCCATCGGTTAAAATTCAGGCAAAAAGCCCCCCCCCCACACACACACCTAAAAGTAATGGTACAGTCCAAAACTTTGTATTAGCATCACCTCAAGGTAGGCTCTTTACACTGAACATAGGAACACACTGGAACCGGGAGCCCATACTGCAAACCCAGGATAAAGAGATTCAGTGAATTCAGTGTTGAAGGTGTGGAGGTGGATCACTTTTTCAGATGAGATTCTGTAAAAGGACAGAATGCCAGATGCATAATCCACATACACTGCTACTCTGTCAGAGACAAAGGAGGAGGTGCAGGATATTTTTTCATTATTGTGCCAGACAGAGTAACCATCATCATCAGAGCAGCTCAGACTCCAGGACTGTTTATTTCCTCCAAACACACAGTCATCGCTGTCTCCTTTCCTGCTAATTCCTTTGTAACTCACAGATATGAAAACCTCCCCTTTCCATTCGACTTCCCAGTAACAGCGACCTATCAGTTCAGTTCCACAAAGCAGCTGAGAAATATCAAATCTCTCGTCAGACTCAGGATATGACATGTCCTCTTCCTCATGTGTTGCCTTCCTATCTTGTTCAGATAGTGTGAGATCTTTGCTCACTGTGGTTTTGTCAAATTTGAGTTGACAGGAATCTAATGAAGAGAGAACAAATATATCTGCAGTTAGCAAACATTTATTCATACTTGGAAAACTTTGAAATAGGTAATCGGACATAGAATGTGCTTGTGAGTTACTTTGTTGTCATTAATTGGTAAATTTAATTACTTACACTTTTTCAAACCCGATTTCAACCATTTCCCTCCTGCAGGATACAAGCTGAAATGGAAAACATGGGAGAGAACAAAGATTAGACATGAATATCATGCCATCAATCTCTGTCCAGAGGGGTCACTACATTATGTTGCAGTTTGGTGTGGTGGATAAAGAGAAATATGACCTAAAATTGATTAACTTTTAAAAACTAGACCTTAAACTGTCAAAGATCTACTTCAAGTATAGATCAGCCATTTTAGAGTTTATGAAACAACACGACTTCACAATTTCCTATAAAAGGTAAACAGGGGAAATTTCAGAGATGAATATAAAGTGAACTTTTGGAAATAACAATATGGCATAATAATTTATAAGAATGAAGTAAAACAAGCAATTATTTTGCTTCTTGTAAAAAAAACATGTATTTAACTGTTGATGTAGTTCTGTTTTCAGAGAGTCTACTTGTTTTGATAAATGCTAAGGATATTTACATATAGACAGGAGCTAAAAGAATATCAAGCTAAATCCCAATCTAATACTTGAGTACTGTAGATTATGTCTGCAGTGGATCTGTCCACAGGTCTACCTAGTCTCCAGTCTCCCTTTTGATTTTTCATTCAGAGTCTTCACTCCTGATGCTCCTGGATGATTGTAGCTCAGGTCCAACACCTTCAGACGGGAGCTGGAAGTCAATGCTTCAGCCAGAGAAATGCAGCCTTCTTCTGTTATTAGACAACCTGACAAGCTGTAGAAAAATGTATTGTATGAAGATGATCACATCACTATAGAATTTGAACTGCATCTATGGTCAATTGGATAAAATAATTATATACATTCATTTAAGGTAAATTTGACTTATGTTCTTTAGTTATGAATGATACTTAATTTTTTTATTGTATCATTTCACATCATCTTCTGTAGTCCAGAGGAAACTTTTTATAAAACTTAAAAAATGCTGCAAACTTCAGTTACTTTAAATTTGGACTAAAAAGTCATTTGTTTAGAGTTGTTTTTCATTTACAATAACCTGAACATCCTTATTTTTACACTATATCAACTTATTATTTTCCCTTTTTTATACCACTGAAAGTAAAACTATTTGTCTGATGTTCTATGTTTTCAGGCAAAACACTGAATTATCTTGTTGCTGGAAAGGGCCAAAAAACGAATTTGTATTACAGAAGGTAAGACATGTATCGCCTTAATAAGCTCTGAAAAAACAAAAAAGTTTGTTTTCTTTGCCAATTTCTGTATTTCATTTCTTGTGGGATGTTGTTCTTACATCAGTTGGGAAAGCTTTTTTCATTCTGATGTGTCCAAAAGTTAACATATGAAGTGGAAAACACCTATTAGGACTTCCCTGCTCTTGGTCTTGTTTAGAGTAAAACAGATTTGTTTTTACAACCTGGGTTCAGTTTCCATTCCTTGTCAAAATAAAGAAAAAAAAATGCAGTTTAAAAGTTTACATTTGTAACAACCGCTGAAAACCCTGGATGTCCTTTCCCTTTGTACACAAGAAGCACGTAGAAGAAAACCCCTAAACCCAATGTTGTAGTCAAACTATAACAAACCACCAAAGAAAAACGTAAAATTTAAGGAAGATACTCAGCACTGGCACATTGAGTTTGCTTTATTTCTTACTTAATTATATTAATAAAGTTTGTGGGCTGTGCAGTTGGTAACACTGTTTCCTTGCAGCAAGAATGCCTCTCAAAATTGACGTTGTGTGTATGTGCATATTTATTTGTCATGTCTGTCTTTGCCCTGCGATGGACTGGTGATCTGTCCAGGGTGTACCCTGGCTCTCTGGCGCTGAGTATAGGCACCAGCCCCCCCATGACCCCTCACGGAAAAGGAACATAGATAATATATGGGTGAATAACGTTGTTCCATACTTGTATTATGTTGATAAAAAGCATCTGTGCATGACATTCTAGTATATTCATCTTTGACTGCATTCAATTCCTAACAAATAAAATCATTTATCCTTTAAAAAATCCCAATGCACCTTTAACATAGTCAGAGACCCTGTCCGCACGTAGCTGGGTATCTCACAAAACGGAAATATTTTTCTATGGTTTGACCTTTCATACAAACGTAAACACAGATTTACAGCACCAAAAGAATTATTTCTTAAAACTCCGGCCAAAGTAGAGATCTGCGTTTTCTCAGTTTTTAGTGTCTGCGTTCTGACAGATTAAACCGGAGTTTCAAGTGCTGCAATGTCAATTTCTGTGACAGAAAATGCTCCAGCATTTCTTGTGTGACATGTGTTTACACTCAGAATCAGCATTTATGCTCCTAAAGCTGTGTTGGCATTATCGATTATCCAAGCGCTTTTTGTTTGTTTGTTTTTACAAGCTCTACTTATGTATGCCAAAGCAAGAGAGTAGAAAGTTACTCTGGGAAGATAGGATTTGGGAGAACAACTGTTCCCTACAGGTTTGCCATGTCTATGAAAGTGCTTAAAACACACTTATCTTGTTATGTGTGGATGGAGATGAGGAAAATATTAGTATTAGTATTTGAAAAAGCTACGTTTGTACATTGCCTCAGTAGAATTAAAAGCATAAAAATCATATATGCATATATGGCTTATGTTCAGTATTTTTTGTTGTGTTAAATGTCCTATGTTACTGAACTCACAATACACTTTGAACATTACTATATACATCTCCATATAGTTATCAAATTCGACCTGTGATCCTGACCCTAGAGTTTCCAGTTTGCAATGTGGACTCTTCAGTCCTTCTGATAGACGCAACACTCCTGAATCATCCAGGTTGTTGTTACTCAGGTCCAACTCTCTTAGACTGGAGGACTGGGAGCTGAGGACTTCTGACAAAGCTTCACAGCTTTTTTCTGAGAGGTTACAGCCACCTAGCCTGAAAGAACACAGACAAAATAAAAAAAAATATTTATCTATAATCTCAAAATGTTGTGATTACTTATAGCACTATATTTATTTAGCAACAAAAAATATAAACACTGGGGGAAATGCAGTCTTTGGGAGTTTGTTTTTTGTTTTGCTGTTATATCTACTTTGAGTCCATCAATAGATGTGTGACAACACTGATCAAATTAAATCAAGCATAAAAATTAGTAAACAATCAGACATTTTAATAGCAATTTAAAATGAGATTTCAATCAAGCTAAATAAAAGTTGTCGCCCTTGGTTAGCCAAAGATAACCTTATTCTGAAAATCTATACATACAGAGCCTTGTTTGATGCTTTGACCACCGGCATCAGCCTCAGAAGAACATCTTCTGCAGCTGAGTATTTCTTCAGATCAAACACATCCAGATCTTGTTGTGATGACAGTAGGATGAAGACCAGAGCTGACCACTGAGCAGGGGATAAGGAATCTGTAGAGAAGCTTCCTGACTTTAGAGACTCCTGGACATCCTCCACTATAGAATGATCATTCAGTTCCTTCAGACAGTGGAAGAGATTGATGCTTTTCTCTGCAGGCAAATCGTCGTTGATCTTTTTCTTTATGTACTGGATTGTTTCCTGGTTGTTCTGTGAGTTACTTGCTGTTTGTGTCAGCAACCCTTCTAGAAGACTCTGATTTGTCTCCACTGAAAGACCAAGGAGGAAGCGGAGGAACAAGTCCAGACGTCCTTGTTCATCCTTTAAGGTCTTGTTAATGGCACTCTGATGGAGATTTGTTAGTTTTGGTTTCTTATAAAGTGTAGAAATCTTGGAGGTTTTTTGTTTTTGTTCCAACAGGTTAACACCTGAGTTTACAAAAGTCAGGTGGACATAGAGAGCAGCCAGAAACTCCTGAACAGTCAGATGGATGAAGCAGAACACCTTGTCTTGGTACAGTCCTTTCTCCTCTTTAAAAAACTGTGTGAAAACTCCTGAGTACACTGAAGCTGCTCTGATATCAATACCACTCTCTTCAAGGTCTGATGCATAGAAGATCAAGTTTCCTTTCTCCAGCTGCTCATAAGCCAGTTTTCCAAGGGACTCAATCATCATTCTGCTCTCTGGACTCCAGTGGGGATCAGTTTCTTTCCTTCCATAATACTTTACTCCCTTCATTCTGGTATGAACCACCAGGTAGTGGACGTACATCTCAGTGAGGCTGTTTGGCAACACTTCTGGTTTGGTTTCCGACCCTTCTTTTTTGTTTTTGGACTCTTCTTGTTTTATTTTCAACACATCCTCAAAAACTGTTGTGGTTATCCAGCAGAAGATTGGGATGTGACACATAATGTGGAGGCTACGTGATTTCTTGATGTGGGAGATGATCTTGCTGGCCTGCTCCTCATATCTGAACCTCTTCCTGAAGTACTCCTCCTTCTGTGGGTCAGTGAACCCTCTGACCTCTGTTACCATGTCAACGCACTCAGGAGGAATCTGATTGGCTGCTCCAGGTCGTGTGGTTATCCAGAGGCCGGCAGAAGGGAGCAGATTTCCCCTGATGAGATTTATCAACAGAACATCCACTGAAGTTGATTTTGTAACATCATTCAGGATATTCTGGTTGTTGAAGTCCAGAGGAAGTTGACACTCATCTAGACCATCAAAGATAAACAGAACCTGGAACTCCTCAAAGCTGCAGATTTGTTTGGTTTCAATAAAGAAGTGATGAACAAGTTCCACCAAGCTGAACTGTTTATCTTTAAGCAAATTCAACTCTCTGAATGTGAATGGAAGTATGAACTGCATGCCCTGGTCGCCTTTAGCCCAGTCCAGAGTAAATTTCTGTGTTAAGAGGGTTTTGCCAATGCCAGCCACTCCCCTTGTTATCACTGTTCTCATAGGTGAAACTCTTTCAAGTGGAAGTTTAAAGATGTCTTCTGGTCTGATTGCTGTTTCTGGGCTCTTTGGTTTCCTGGATGCTGTTTCAATCTGTCTTACCTCATGTTCTTTATTGACCTCCCCAATTCCTCCCTCTGTGATGTAGAGCTCTGTGTAGATCTGATCCAACAGGGTTGGTTTTCCTGCTTTAGGAATTCCCTCAAATACATTCTGAAACTTTTTCTTTAGAGATAATTTAAGTTGACGTTGGCAAGCCGTTGTAAAAAGTTCTAAATAAAGACAAAAATATGTTTTCTATTAATATTCAATATTTAAAAAATAATAATTGTAGCCTCACAGTCCCACCTTAAGGGACTCACAACATTCCACCATATTGTACAATATTACATCTTATATAGTCCATGAGTCAGGGCCCCAAATTTGGGTCATCGGTATCATCTGGGGGATTAATGCCATCATTGTTTTTTGGCAAGGTAAACACCCCTAGTACTTGAAAAATCATGATGCACGGGTGATAGCAAAATCTTTTTTTCAGCTCATGAAGTTACTAAACCTCTAAGATAAATTCTGTGTTTGAAATCTGGTGTATATCCGATATAGTGTTGCCTAGCGACATCCCAGAAACCTGAATACTCTGGAGAAGATCTGTTGGGAGAAATGGGCTAAAATCGCTGATGCAGTTTGTACAAACCTGGTCTCTGTAATTGCAAACAATGGTTTCTGTACCAAATATTGAGTTTTGTTTGTATGGTGTATCAAATACTTATGTCATTCAATAAAATGGAAATTATTCAAAAATCATCCACTGTGCGTTTTGGTTTTAGATTCTGTCCCTTACAGTTGAAGAGTACCTTTGATACAAATTACAGACCTCTACATGCTTTGTAAGTGGGAAAATGTCAAAAATCAGCAGTGTATCAAATACTTGTTCTCCCCACTGTATGTGCTTTGCAAATGGCCTCAGGTGCACATACATGTGTAAACTGACAGTTTGAAAACCAGGCGACCTGTGTAGAAGGATCAGATGAAGAGGAGGAAAACATGGAAAATGATGATGATTGATAATAAAATAATGGATATCAGCATAGCCTACAAACCAGTTTTTGATAAAACATATTCACTTTACAACCTGTTTCTTTATTTACTTTTACTCCATTCTATTCGCTCTATTCAATTTTGAAGACTTGTTACTGACTGCACAAGTCTAATTTAAGGCTCTCACAAATAAATAGTATGGGCATATTATACATTTTCTGAATCATCAGAGTGCTTTGAGAATTGTAGTTGTTGAGTCTTGTGTCCCTGGTGTTTTTCCAAGCCACAGGGATCAAATAAAGCATACAGTTTAGGTGAAAATTGTGAGAAAATGTGTGTTATTTCTGGTTTAAAGAAGTCATGTGAGCTCTGTGTTCATCTGACAGATTTAGTACTGGGCTTAAATGAAAGCCTAAAAGGTCCCTTTTCCAATGATACCAAGCACCATACTAAAGAATATTGACAATATCCATACCATGAGCCTAAATCAGATATACACCAGATTTAAAAAACAGAATTTATTTTAGACGGTTAGTGACTTCATGAGCTAAAAAAAAACTGATTTTGTTATCACCCCTGCACTGTTATGGTGATTCTTCTAGTACTACGGGGGTATACCTTGCCAAAAAACAATGATAGCATTAATCCTCCAAGGTTGATACTGTCCAAAACTTTTCTTCCTCCCTGATTATGCTCATTGAAGAGGTGAAACATCCTCAGGAAAAAAGAAACAATGCTGTTACCTTATGGTAAAACATGTAGAATCAAAATATCGGAATCTACACCCACATCATCTGCATGTGTCGTATTTGTAGAAATATTCTTACTGTTCTGCAGACGATCGGCCAGGTCCTTTTTGTTCATTTCCTTCAGTAAGTTCAGTGTGATCTTGTAGAGTGCCTCCCGGCTGCTAATGCTTTGCCCGTCCTTCAGGTTTTCCGACACCTCGTCAAATACCCACTGATTGTCTAAACTGTTTGTATTATTGGGACCCAGAACCTCCTTGATATTCTTGAGCTCGCTCTTTACAAAATCAAAAATTTTTTCCTCCAGCAGCTGGAAAAAATCCATAAATGAATGACTCATCAGAGTAAAGTCATGGTGCCAGACATTAGATTGGAAAAACAAATAAAACAGTGGTCTTCAAACAGCAGGATGAAGATGTCTCTAAACAGGACTAATACAAGATAATTGTTGTTCATGTATATACCTGAAAAGTAAAGTCCAGCTCTGTTTCATGGTGGTGTCCATACTGGCCACTGGGAACTTCTAAGCTCTGCTGGTCCATTCTGCAAAAATCATAAAGAATAAACTCACATTATCTGGCCACAAAAATAAACAAAAAACAGTCATAATGTAATGTTCTACAAAGCAATATCCGTGGTTTAAAATTCATGTGAGAGAAAGCCAGTGAGAAGGTTTTTAACTTTTGCTAGGTGAACACCATCAGCTGTTTTAAAAATCCGAGAGGTTCAATCTTAATGGCTCTATCACACTATTACACCTCTGCTATTAACCTCTGTTAATGGCATTGAATGATGGAAGCAAACAATTGTTTTTGTATTAACTTCCTGGGCTGTTGACATCACATACACAAGTTGATCACCACCTAAGTCAGGCTACCTCAAAACGTTTTTAGCATGTAAAAATGTTAATTATAATGAGTTCCACACCTTTTATCAGCAGCACTTTCCTGTGCTTCTACTGCTGATTTGTTTCCTATTTTTGAACGATTGTTGTTGTTTATTGTTAATGTTTGTTTCATACAAAGATATACACTCCATACATTATTTTCTTCATGAAACAAAGTAAACAGGAAAAAGATTACATTTATATAACTTGCTCACTTTCTAAACAAAACGAAAAACGAAAAATATCAAATCATTTCCTCCATTTAATTCATTTCAACCTCGATCCTTAAAACGTACTTCTACCCACAGTAAATGTAATCACATCTTAGATTTCTTTAACTTAATTCAATTTTTTTCATAGCATTTCAATACTTTGTCCTTAAACATTTTTTTAACATTTTCTAATATTTTTTACAAATTTTAAATTTGATGTTTAAGGAATACAATTTTTTGACCCCCATAGACTGAACCCCAATTCTTATTTAAAGTAGTGCGAACATATGCAACTTTAAAGTGATGTTCTCTTCTATGGCCATCATCTTCTCAAACCTGAGTAAATAAAATTTGTAGTGCTTTGGGTAAACCTCTTTGTTTAGCTTTCCATATCAACAATAAAATCAACTAGATAATTTAATTTAAGATGTCGAGACTTGACAAACAAACTGTTGGAGTGCTCTCTGATTCTTTTCTTATTGATAATTCGTATTGCCCTTTTCTGTAACAAAAACAAAGGTATCTTGTTACTGGGATAAGTGTTACCCCAGATTTCTGTGCAGTAATCAAAATACGGAATAGGAAGGGAAAAGGGAGCAATACAAAATATATAGTGAATTATTATTGAACATATCTTTTACTTTATATGATATACCAGTGTGTTTGCTGTGTTTACTCCTAATATAACTTAGGTGAGCTTTCCAATTACATTTTTCATCCAAAATAACACCTAAGAATTTTACTTCCCTGATTCTTTCTATATTAATTCCATCCATTTATAATCTTAAATTTTCATTCTTTTTTTGATTACCAAAAATCATACAGCTAGTTTTTTCCCCCGATTTAAGGATAACTTATTTTCATTAAACAAATCCCTCACTTTAAGCATTTCCTCTCCTATACATCTCATTATCTGTAATGATTTTCTCCCAGAGAGGAAAAATGGTTTTGCCAGCTGTAAACGACAGAAAATGAAGAAATTTGGATATTTCCCAAATGTCATTAATAAATAAAATAAAGAGCAATGAACCTTAAACTGACCCTCGGGGAAATCTACATATGACTTTTTGATATTCAGAGTTTTGTCCATTAAAATATACATACAGTTGTCGCTTTTGAAAATAGTTTGTAAGCCATTGATGTACTGGAACTTTAATTCCATCATTAAGTAATTTTGATAATAACAGTTTATGGTTTATGGTGTCAAATGCTTTTCATAAGTCGACAAACACACCTACTGTACATTGTTTACATTCTGTTGCTATTAAATTTTTCTGTTAACTCAAGCAATGCTAAACTTATAGAGCTCTGTAATCTAAATCCATATTGGTTTTCACAAAAAAAAAAAAAAAAAAAAAAAAAAAAAATTAAGTTATGTAACTTCCGAACAAACCATTGTTCAAGAATTTGAGAATTGCAAAGAAACCGGTCTGTAGTTATTAAATTGATGTTAATAATTTTTTTGAAAATTTTTATCATTTTTGGAACCTTGGATCTTTTCATCTGGAAAAATACCTGATTGTATAGACAAGTTACAAATAAAAGTCAAAGGTTTAATAATAAATAATAATAAATGGTAAATGGCCTGCATTTGTATAGCGCTTTACTCAGTCCCAACGAACCCCAAAGCACTTTAGTTAGTTAGTTAGTTAGTTAGTTCGTTTGTTGTCCACAATGTGGAAATTTGTCTTCGGTCTCAAAAAACAACAGGTAAAACAACAACCACAACAAAAACAACAACACTTACACACAGACATCTTCAGGGTAGAATGCAAGACAGCAGTGGCAAACATTACATTACAATACATCAACGGGACACAGTCTTCAGCGTGCCAATTGCATTAGGAATAAAATAATTTTTTTAAATATTACGATTTGCCCTTGGCACTTTGTAACGTCTGCCAGAGGGAAGAAGTTCAAAATCCCTACTGAATGGATGAGAGGGATCGTTAGCTATTTTAAAAGTTTTTTTTTCAGAGAACTTCATTGTACAAGCAACTTAATTGTTTCTGCCTTATCCCAATGATTTTTGAAGCCAGGGTTACTATTCTCTCCAGCTTGCTTCTTCCTTTAACGTTTAGATTACCATACCACATTGCCATGTTAAAAGTTAAAATGCTCTCTATCAGGTTTTTATAAACTGTTTCCATAATGTGCTTGCTCACTCTGAATGAGTTGAGCTTACACAGTAGATGGAGACGTTGGTTACAGGTTTTAAAAATGTAGTCTGTATTTTCACTGAAATTTAGGTTACAGTGAATATATGTTCCTAGGTATTTGAACTTTTCTACTACCTCTACAGATTGACCCCTAATTATAAGTGGCTGCATGCTGTTAAAGGCAGATGTAAAGTCGATAAACATGGCCCTAGCAAAGTGGGAGGGGGCTTGAAGGTGCTTTGACAGGATGTGGAACATACTGACAGTTGCATAATCAGTTCCCCTCCATTTTTTGTAAGCAAACTGCAGATGATCTAGGCTTTTAGAAACCGATACTGTGATATGTTGGATTTTAACTCTCTCAAAACATTTTCTTTGGATAGAGGTAAGTTTAATAATAAATGCTTAATGGCCTGCATTTGTATAGCGCTTTATTCAGTCCCAACGGACCCCAAAGCACTTTAAACACACATTCACACACACTGATGATGGCAAGCTACATTGTAGCCACAGCTGCCCTGGGGCGCACTGACAGAGGCAAGGCTGCCAGACAGTGGCGCCACCGTACCCAAAATTTTTTGTCCTTGATTTTTACTAAACATGTCCAAGGATTTAGCAATATTTTGCCCCACCTTCATAAAAAATTAATCAAACTCTTTAGAGATATCTTTGATATTATATGTCATAACTTCATTTTCTATAAAGTAGTCTGGTAACTTTGTATGTTATATGTGTTCATTTGGTCGCTGCTTTATTTACGATGTTTCGAGTTGCTTTCATATTCCCTCTGTTTCCTTTTAATTTTCTATCAAAGTAATCCTTTTTAGTGTTTTCCTAGTTCGTAGTCTAAAGTATTTAGGCTGGTGTGTATTACTACATTTGATAGGTTTTCTGTACAAAATAGTAAAAACAGGCAGGTGGTCGCTGATGTCGTTTATCAGACAGAAACTTTGGAAATGTTTTTGTATATCTTTTGTGACAATATTATCAATTAATTTGGCATAAGCACTTGTGATTCTACTTTGATGAGTAATCCCTGGGGACAAAAAAGATCTGAAATATAATGTATCTAAAAATTTCTAAACATATCTAAACATTTCTGCCCTTACACATCCAAAATGCCACACATTCCAAAATGCCCTGTATAGCAAAAGACATTTGTTCAAGTTTGTATTTCAGAGTACTATCCACATATAACACAACACCACCCCCTCTTTTTCTTATTGATCCACACAATATAGGTTATAACCATCCATTTTAAAATCTGACCCTTTCTCAGTATTAATTCAAGATTCAGAGAGTACTGTTTTATTAAATCTTCTGGTAACTATATCTAGATAATCCTTTAATTTATTGAAATTTGTATATACACTCTTGATATTAAAGTGAATAAACGACGGTATTCAATTAAACATTTAGATAAAATTCATCCTGTGTTTAGTATTTACAACTAACATTAATATTATTCACCAAACGAATCTCCGGGTCCAGATCCTTATCAAAATCATTCATTTTCAGATCACTTTAATGAAGATTGTGTGCTTCCATTAATCATTTTTCATAATTCTAATTACAAATGTTAACAACCAACAGCCAAAAGCAGACAAAATAATATGCTTGACAACAAACTTTTCAACATTAAAACCAGTAAAAAAAAAAGATGTGAGGTAACTTTCTTACGTTCCCATAACCTCCCCACCACCACTGCCATTTAGCATTTCACTTTTCTACTTATCCAGAGTAGACATAAAGTTCTCAGCCTGACTCATGTCTTGAAATACATAGTCCTTGATTCCTCTGGTAAGCTTAACTGTTGCAGGGTACAAAATAAATGCCTGGAAGCCTGCTTCATACATCACCTTGTAGCAAGCTTTACAGCGTTTGTTAGGCCTGTTAAAGCGTGCGTCTTCTTTCTCATCTGCCTCTTTAAAAAATTTAGCCATCAAGTCTTCCATGGCCTGACAATCGGGCCACATATTAAGATTTTAAAGCAAATTCTCAAGGAGAATGTAACGCCAGCCTCACCATGTGGCCTCCACCATCAATCAATGGATATAGAGAAGCACTAATGTCTGCATAGTGCACTCACTAGCGCATGTCACTGCAATAATCAAACGTTTTCGGCGATCTGGATTCTTGGGAATGTTGTTAAACGCTCCTCTCTTATCTCGTCGACGGCTGTGATAGCATCCGGGGACACAGCAGGAATCCACCATATTTACTGTTTCTAAGTGTGGGTTAGCCGCATACTGTATAACTATAACTATAATAAAACTGTGGGAGACTGCCTGCCACAATGGCGCTTATTCAATTTGCACTGTTGAATGCTGGGAGGAGTTATGTCACCTCCCAGAGCTCTTTACATGGATACATGTTCTCTAAAAATGACACTAAAATAAAACTTTTACAATACTGGCCATAAAAGATTTATTCAAACATTTACTTGTAAGTTGGCAAACTGAATTGAGTTTTTTGAGTTAATCATTGAGATCAGTTTAAATAATTTGGAAAAAAGGTCCCCACTAAGCATACTTTTAAGAGTAAATTGGTGAAAGACAGCTTACCTTTCAGGTTCAGGAGGAATCTCTGGGTTGAAGTTAGGAGACCTGTCCTTGGACCAATTACTTTGTAAGGACAGACAGTTGGCTTCATTACCAGAGTCAAGATTAAATTCCTGATGCATCCTGATAAAAAAAAGTTGTTGCAAGACATAGTGTAAAATTCTGTTTGCATAAAAGATGAATGTTTATAATTATGTAGTGATCTTTAAGTATTTCAAAACAGGCCTTATGCTAAGTTTGCATTTGAAAAAAATCTATTTGTTAAATACTTTCACATAAATAAATGATTTTCTTATTTATTTATATTTATCCAACCTGGTTCATAGCTCAACACATTTTACTTCTTGATTGAAACCTGATTTATATTAAAATAAACAAATATCAGAAGCATATAAAAGAGCCAGGCTCAGGAACACATATTATTCTCCAAGGCTTTTACACAAATATTTTATTATAACACCATGCAGGTACCACAAACCCTTCTTTAAAACCCCAGACCTCTTTTTGAGAGATCTGCTCCAAGCTCATAGGTCCCCCTAATGGGGGTTGCAATGGTGAAAAATGTATGAAGTCAAACAGAGCAGTTAATAATTGATTTATCTTCATCAATAACTGTTTCCGTTTCAATTATCTAATTTATTTTCTAGTAAAATGTGTATGAAAAAAGTGCTTAGTCCATATTCAAATGCAGAAATGAATTAATTTCAGACGGGTATAGTGGTTTGCAAGAACTCACCTCTTGGAAGGATAGAGTTGAGGTGATGGAAAATTAAACTTCTCTGAGTGACAGCTGGGTTCAGATTCTGGTTCATGTTTACGTTTGAGCCCCTGAGGTGAACTGAAAGAACAACACAAAATCTTACAAACACTCAAAATATGTTTGAATTAATTTTTAAATATGCTTAACGATTTTACTGCATTTGAACTGGGGAACAACAATTTACAACAAATATCTCAAAACACATTAAAAGCAAGTTTTTAATTGAAAATTATATTCAAATCAATACAGCCAATTGTAGCGCAACATAGTCATGCGGTCTCATCAGAAACAGCCCAGGATTTCCATTGACTTAAATTAGATGAGTTTTGGTATCATCCAACATGGTTCGAAAACAGAATAATTGCTAAATTTTAAGATGATCTATATCTTCCCTATAGATACATTTCACACAGTGAAAAACAGCTCACTTGTCTGAGGATGAAGGTTGGTTTGATCCAAAGTTTGGAGCCCGGTCCTTTGACAAATCACTGCTGAGGGATACATCACTGGGTTCAGGTTTAGGTTTTAATCGCTGATAATTCCTAAACAAAAAACCAAAAAACAAAAGGAAAAACATGTTGAACGAGACTAACCATATGGGATATTCATCTTTTGAGAATTAACATCTAAAGGTAAAACTCAAACAGTACCACTCATTTATTGCATAAGATAACATCTGACGGTAAAATATGTTTTTTTTTCTGTTAAAAAACAAACTAACAAAAAATTAATTTGTTAGCATTAAGAAGGAATGATCTGATTATACAGAATCTTCTTTTAATATCAGGCTATGGTTCTAATCTGTCAGGTCTCCAAGTTACTCCTTGTCAAACAACATTCTTCTAAACTTCCTGTCCAGACTAATACACCAATAAATCTTTACTTTTTAAACTCATTATCATACTGGAAATTATACCAATGCTTTCTTCTAGGGTAGCCGCATTGTTGTGCATTGAATCTTATTATTGGTTTCAGATACGGAAATTAATATTGCTTTCATAAGTACAATCTTAAACACATAAAAAAAATTGAATATGTCTTTCAAATTATTTTAACTGGGTCCTAAAATTACAACACTCCCATGAATTGTTTGCTAAAGCAAGGTGTTAAGATACACAAAATATTGGAAATTGTTTTTGTGTGTGTGTGAGAGAGTCTTAAACTAAACTTGTAAGCATCCACAGATAATCCTCCGACCTTTTTCTCTTTTTCTGTTCCATGCTGATGAATTCACATCCAAATCAATTTAGACGCTCTCCAATTTAATCTGCAGGGGAAGCACAAATCATTAATCTGCACATCATCTATAATCATTCTCGGTGGCAATTTCGTTTTATATCGGTTTAAGTGGAACTCAGTCAGATAAAATCAGGACAGGCAGAAGAAGCTACTGTACTTCTACCATCAGTCCACCAGATGGAGACATGGAGCTGCTGCTTATACAGACATGCTGTAATCCCGATTTTATAATTAGTTTACTCAATGTATAATCTGAAAGCATTTCAAAGCGTTAAATGGGCAATTTCAGGAGAGAAAATCCTATCAGAAATACCTTTTAAAACTAATAACAGAGTCTAATGGTTTAATATGAAATTAGATTTTTCAAACTGAATCAGGCAAGGCAAAGCAAGTTTAATTGTCGAGCACAATTCATACACAAGGCAATTCAAAGTGCTTCACAGAAAAAAGAACAGAAAAAAAACCCATCAACCTAAAAAAATAATTAATTACGATAAAAAGCAAGAGTGCAGATAAAATAATTTCAATTGTCATATGCACGAGTAAAAAGAAGTGTTTTCAGCCTGGATTTAAACATCGTTAGATTTTAGGCTTGCCTCACATCCTCATGAAGACTGTTCCATATTTTAGCTGCCTGAAACTGAAATGCAGCCTCACCGTGTTTATTGTTAACTCTGGGAACCACCAGGAGACCCCTCCCTGAAGTTCTCAGGGCCCGAGATGGTTCATATGTATCTAACATGTCAGAGATGAACTTTGGTGCCAAACCATGACAAGACTTGTACACTAGTGATGTGTTGGTCGCGAACGAACCGGCTCCAAGAGCCGGCTCTTCATTGCGAGCCGTTTGGGAGCCGCTTTTTTTTTTTCTATTGTTTTGGTGAAAGCCAAAGGCGATTGGTGAACATGTGTGATAGCAACTGCATGTCCACACACAGAGAAGTAGGGGCGGGGAAAAGGTTGGGTCAGACAGATGCACACAGCACATTTTATAGCCTTTATCATTTATTTTTGTAGCTCCTTAAGTTCAGATTTCTTAAAGTGTTCAGTTAATAAAGCCATATAAATGATAAATATTTTTTATATTGCATTTTTTACATTAACAAATCATTTTACACATAGTTTTGCATTATTTTTTGGTGATAAATATACTTTATGCAACAGAAAATCTGAGGAGCCACTTGGGAGCTGAAAGAGCCGGCTCTTTTTGGTGAGCCGAGCCAAAAGAACCGGCTCTCCAAAAAGAGCCGGAATTCCCATCACTATTGTACACAAGCAGAGCTGTTTTAAATTCAATTCTCTGAGCGACAGGAAGCCACTGCAGAGACCGGAGCACTGGACTAATATGGTCGTATTTCCTGGTTATTGTCAGGAAGCAGCAGTGTTCTGGATGTACTGCAGCTGTCTAAGAGCTCGTTTAGAGAGGCCAGTGAGCAGGCCGTTACAGTAGTCTAACCTGCCGAAGAGAAATGCATGGATAAGTCTAGTTTCGACACTGTTCCTCTGATTTTAGCAATGTTGTTCAGATGGTAAAAAGCTGTTGATGTTATTGCTTTGATGTGGCTGTTTAAATTCAGGTGCAAGTTCGAGTCCGAGGTCAATTATACTTAGACATTTTATGAAAGGTACTCTGTCATTTGATTTAATATCTAGGACTACAAGAAAAATTAAAACCAGAAAATGTTGCAGAACGGCCCTTAAAAAAAGTGTTTATCACCACAGAACCATGCCCTTTAATTTAGAATAGACACTTTACAGAACATTAAAAATCAACCCATCACCGCCTATGATTTATGTAATCAGGGCCTGTCTATAAAGCTGTTCAGCTGTAAAGCTCAGGGCTAAGAGCAGAACTTGAGCGTCGACATATAATTGTGCTTAGGGAGAAAGCTGCAACAAGGAAACACTTCAGTTTAAAACTTGTTCCTCTTTTTCTGTTACTGATGTGGTTCTGCAGCATTTTGTTCTCAACGGCTGCTTCCAAGATTATGTTATCTTTTTATTTTACAGACGCATGAGCCGAAAATGTGATGTTTTCTTACATCAAATTATAGGACGTGTTTTGAGAATATCCAGTATGTATGTATATATATATATATATATATATATATATATATATATATATATATATATATATATATATATATATATAGACACTCTATAGACCTTTATGAATAAACCCAGGACCTGACTAAATCTGTAGTCAAGTCCTGGCTATAAATTTGTTTACTGGTGCTGTGAGCAGAACTTGTGGCTCATCATACAACACAGTTGTGATTAGAAAGATAGCTCCAACAAGGAAACACGTCAATTTAAAACTCTTTTCTCCTGTTCTCTGATGCGGTTCTGCAGCATTCCGTTCTCAACGGCTGCTTCAAAGACTGTCGTCATCTTTTATCTTAAAGAGACATAAACTAAATGTGATGTTAATCTTTCATAAAGACATGTTACTTGTTTTGACAACATCCTGTTCAGTTTGTTATATAAATGTAAAAAAGGTCAATTATGCCCTGCATCTAAGTATAACTTAACAAGAATAAAAATAATTTCAAAAGAGTAAACAGGAAGTTTTTGTTTCTGAGATTTATGGTGAAGCCAACAGTTTAGTTCAAATATTAGAAACATTAAGCAGGTTTTGTGAGAGAAAAAATGTTAATTTATTTTATATTCTAATAATCCAGACTCATCTTTAGAATAAACAAAAAAACTATACTTTGTGTCAAACTCAGACGGAAACATGTTCTTCACCAAAAAGAAAAAAAACATCAAACAAAAAGAGTTTGCTTTAGATAAAGTTTTAAAAAAAGATAAGCCAAAGAAAACTTACAGTTTAACAAGCTGAAGTGCTGCTGATGAGGATGAAACTCTTTAGAGAAACTGTGGTACACTTGAGCTTCAACAAGGAAACACTAAAACTCTTCTTCTCTTGTGGTTCTGCAGCATTCTGTTCTCAACGGCTGCTTCCGAGATGCCGTTGTTATCTTCTATCTTAAAGAGACGTACACTGTAAATGCGATGTTGTGACATGTTTTAAGAATATCCTATTATATATTCTAATAATCCAGACTCTTCTTTGGAATAGAAAAACAATACTATGTGTTAGGTTAAGACAGAAATATGTTCATATAAGCTCCCAACTATATTCATCTCAAACAATGAATTCATGTCTTTCAGCTCCATTAAAAAGCTCAATTCTTTAGGTGAAAACCCTTATATAATTTGATACACACAGACTAATATTTTCAAGCGTTTATTTCAGGTAATTTTGATAATTTTCCACTCACAGCTAGTGATGACACTATATTTATAATTATTATTTTTACACCAAACCATTAAAAATAGGACTTTTTGAAATAGAAATTTGGGCCTTTTGAAAAATATGCTTAATACCTGCTTAAAAGTTGCTGTTTTTAGAAGGCACTTCTAATCTGACAAAAAGGCCTCATGGGAAAATATATCTAACTTCAAATAACTCTATATGTTGTCTTTTATACAATGTGCTCTATTCATAATAATATTGAAGCCCTAAAGTTTGGTCCACAAAGTGAAAGTCCTAATTTCAGGATTGAACCCTGACCATATCCCTGAAGAAAATGCACTGGTATGATTAAACTGTTAATGCAGCCAAACAAATGATGTGATCTGGCAATGTTGAGTTCTGATAAATCTAAGTATAACACCCCAAATCCTCAAAGTAAAAAATTTGATTTATGTACATTGCACTAGCTGATCTAAAGCTGTATCTGCCATTATGAAGGTGGATCTGAAAGAAATTTCTCTAAAATACTCTTGAATCAATGAAATATTAACATATTTACAAATGGTTTGCCCTATAACAAACCTTATAAAAAATAGGGTTCAAGATTTTTCACATCAACACACGTATGGCTATAATTTCCAAAATAGATACAAATTGAAGGGCCTTTTTCTTAATTACAATGGAAAACAGAATATGTATTTCATTACAATATGATAACCTCAATCGGGGGCGTAGCACCAAATTCTGGGCCCTGTACACTCTCAATGTCAATGGGCCCAATTAGGCACATGAGAAAAAGAGTGGCAAAAAAAGGATACATTGTGAATTTCTGGTTTTGTAAAATTTTAAGTTCAAGGCAGCTGTCATTATTGGAACTAATCAACAAGTTAGGTAAACCTGCAAATCCTACAAAGTAGACTGAATTGATTGTTATTTTTTTCATCATTTTGAGAAAAAAAAAGGGAACAAAACGGAGTTTGTATGGATAAATCATGTCAATTTCTAACATACAGTGACAGACGGTCACAACATATTAAAATAGGACGGAATTTTGCTCATAACTCATGTGTCTCTCCATTCATTTAATGGTTATTAGTTAGCAAATGTCGTCCCTGCTAGCAGGCTAATTCCATTGGCTAACATAGCCTTATAGAACTTAATGGACCGTGTGGCAGGCATCTATATTCATGTTTATGACTCAGTGGATCAACCACAGCCCACACATTAAAATTATAATATTAACAGTAGAGGATTAAATCGTAAAATATACATTTTTCTCTTGTACTACTACATATACTGTATATTTTAGTATAGCACAGCACTAGCCAGAGAGAGGAGCTCGCCCTTAAAACTCAAACAACGATCTCAAGGTCACTTCATTTTTACTCATTCCTTATAACCCCATTAGATATTGCTATCAGATGAACTGCCAGGACTGGCCAGCACTGCTTCTGCTGTAGTGGCTGCACTAAAGTCACTACAGTGTGTTCCCGAAACTGGTTAAAGTCAAAAAGCGTTAGCTGGCCCATAGAGCTCAGGATGTCATATGACTCTCAGAGCCTAGGCGCCATGCAGGCAGACATGAATTTAATCAAATTAACGTCACCAGCTGTGATTTTACTAATCTGAGGGTTACTTCCCCTGCTAAAACTGAATTATATTATCAAACATCTCTGACCTTTACCATGCCCCTGGGATACTTAAAACTTCGGAAGCTGTCGCAATAGACCTTTTACCTGACCTGAGATACCTTGAAATACAATTTCCTGATCAATTTTCCCTTGTCCTACTCAAGAGTATTTCTTAAAACAAATAAAAGCCTGGAGGGATACCAATAGACACAATTGAGTTTGTTATCATGATCCAGATCTGGAATATTCCTAATGCCATGTCCACATGTAGCCAATTTTTTTTTTTTAAACAAAGATTTTCAATGCTATCTATCTTCTAACTTCAGCATGCAGCAATGATAGAGATTGTAACAGCAATCGAGCAAAACACGCTTTGACAATTGATGATGCCAACTCAGCTCTGACGGCATAAATGCTGTTTTTTAGAGTAAATACAGGTTGCACAAGTGATGTTTAATGCATTTTGTATCTCGCTGGCAGTTGGATGCAGAGATAGCGAGAATATTTTGTGTTCAGCGCAAAGTAGTTTTTTGGCATGCTCTCTACACAAATGCAGTATGTGAACATATTATCTTTTGGAGTCTTAAACAAGCAAAAATATTACATGAATATTTTGTTCCTTGCTACCCACCCGCAGTAAAGAAACCAGGGGCCGTATTCACGAAGACTCCTATCTTACCGCTAGGTGTTACTCCTAACTCGCGGTAAAAGGTATTACGTAGGAGTTGTAGTCTAAAACCTATTCACAAACGCACTAAGAGCTACTTTTACGTAGGACAAATCCCTAAAAGAGGGCTAAGAGTGACGTTCTGTTGCTATGGAAAACGTCATTTCCTATGCACGAGTAAATAGATGGACAGCAGTGTGATTGGTTGTTGATGTACACGTGTGAAACCAGGAAATGGAAAACTTCAATGTCGATAAAAACATAATAATGAACAGCGCAAATAGTAGAATGCACGATGACATATTTGTTTCGGCCATGAGACTCACACTTCATGCAACTTACACAATATAGCCTACTTACAGAGAGGGTAAATGGTAAAAATGGTAAATGGCCTGCATTTGTATAGCGCTTTACTCAGTCCCTACGGACCCCAAAGCGCTTTACACTACATTCAGTCATCCACCCATTCACGCACACATTCCCACACTGATGATGGCAAGCTACGTTGTAGCCACAGCTGCCCTGGGGCGCACTGACAGAGGCGAGGCTGCCGGACACTGGCGCCACCGGGCCCTCTGACCACCACCAGTAGGCAGCGGGTGAAGTGTCTTGCCCAAGGACACGACGACTGAGACCGTCGGAGCCGGGGCTTGAACCGGCAACCTTCCGATTACAAGATGAGCCACAGTCGCCCACAGTCGGTAAAGTTTAAAAACGAAAAAAACGTGAAATGCATCATATTATGCGACAGACTGCCATCATATCCAGGGTGTACCCTGCCTAACGCCTGCTGATAGCTGGGATAAGCTCCAGCCCCCCCCCTCCACGCGACCCTGCATTGGATGAAATCGGTATAGCTAATGGACGGATGAATGCTTCATATTAAGGGAGTGAGTGCAAGTAGGCTGTAAACAATTAGGCTGTCGATTGAGCACATCAGCCACATCTTAAATAGACCGACCCCCCCCCCACTACCGTGAAAAGCACATCATGAACTGAAAATTAGTGGCAAGAAAAGAACAAGGAAATCTAACTGGCGGCAGGACCAATTATTACTACTGGCACAGTTGGCACTGGAGAGGAGGACGGTCCTCAAAGGGCGATTCGGAGCCGGGATTACGAATAATAAGAAAAGGGAGGCATGGGTGGAAATTAGCAGAAACATAAATGCATCTTATCCAGCGGTGTCTCGAACGGCAGAAGACTGTGAGAAAAAATGGCATTCTCTACAGTCCCAGTGTCGGCTCGAGATCGCCGCTTATAAGAAGGACACTGCTGCAACAGGTAGGCAATCTCCGTCAAATAGGCATCCCTACATATGTTTCATAAATTGGAAGACGTGCACGTTTTCTTCTTTGTGCAGGGGGAACAACATGTAGCCGGGTATCTCACAAAACTGAGATATTTTTCTAGCCTGTCACCCACACGTAACCGGAGATTTTCGGCACCAAGAACGATACCGTTTTCAGTATCTGCGTGTGGACGGTTGAAAACGGAGTTTTAAGAGCCGTAACGTCACTATCCGCAACAAAAAATGCTCCAACATCATTTGTGTGAACTGTGTGTACTTTAAAAAAAAAAGTATTTATGCCCTCAGAGCTGTGTTGCAGTGTAGTAGACCCGATGGTATTCAACTAAAGATAGCGATATATCAGATTGCATTTTGCAGCAGAGTTAATAACCACACACATTGGCCTAGCGTCATTTTTTAAAGCTAATTCCCATATATCTCACAAGAAAAATGTAAAAACAAAATCTTTCCCGCCCAATCCCGTGGATTATTTCCTGTCCTGTCCCGATCACGTTACCAACAGTGAAATTGACTCCCGTCCCGCAGGAATCCTGCAGGAATCTCGTGACCCGTGAGAATCCCGAAAGCTTGTCACCCTCTAGTTCCAAGCGATGAAAGAGAGACTGATGTGCTCGTCATGTTGCTGCAAATAGATAATTCTCAGGGAATACCGCATGCTTGTGATAATTTAGGTATGCACTGCCCCTTACTAGCCGAAAATTACACACTGTGCCTTTAAGCAATGTCATCAGTGTGCTTAAAGTAAAAATTTCAGCCAGTTTTTTTTTCAATAAAATATATTCCGTCCTACAAATCAGATTTAGACTTTTTACAGTAAAACACAAAATCTGGATTAATCAAATGTGCTGTGGCCAGACGTAGGCATGTTCTTCTGCAATCAGCTATTGATAAGTCCCACATGTCTGTATCAAGATGCACGTGCCTGTTCAGTCATTTGCATACAGAAAAGCCCTCAGTTAACCATACTTGGTCACACCACATCCTCGAAGACCTACGTTCTTCCCAAAAAATAATATCTAAAAGAGTGAAAAAGGAATTTCAGTGACATTGAGATCGAGTGGAAATATTAGTATCAAAATTAATTAAAATGATCAGAATTAAACTTAAAATAAGAAATGGCCTCTGAAAAATATAATTATAACTGTAATATTGATTTTTAATCTGAAATATGTAGTGAAAATTTCACTATTGAAAGAGAAAAAAGTACCAGTAAAAAAAGTTTTAAATATATGACACAACATAAGTGGGAAATTTTGTGGCTCCTAAGAGTTAGAATGAAATTCAGCATCAAGTCCACGAGTCCACAAGTCCAGAGTGGAGCAGGATTATTTATTGAGTTAATATTATAAATTAGTTCCAATATGATTAGGAGCATGGTGTATAACTGCTATGAGAAGTGCCCAGAAATGCTAGCCGATTCAGCACTACAATAACAAATCTGACATGAACTAATCAGAGTCTTTCTAAAGATCGGAGATTTGCACTGAGAATTATGACCATTTTTAAATGTAAACAGTGTCTGAAGCAGAGTCAGGAGTCAATAGTGATAAAAGAATTTCTCTTGTCGGTATATGAGCAATATGTGTGTTAATTAGCAGGCATTACTTCCAATAAAACCACTTTCTATGCTCAAATGACAGTGTGACCTGTTATCTATATTTTTTCTTTAAAAGTGATACAATAAATACAGAAGTCAAGGGGTCTCATTTATAAAACTTTGTGCAGAATCCTCACTAAAACCGTACTTAAGCTCAGCAACTTTTTTTTAACTTACGCCTAGTAGGTTTCTGATCTGTCAAACTTGGAGTAGCACAGCTGCACACAATCTCCGCTTTATAAACCACATTCTTTGTAGAAATGTGCTCAGCTGTTTGTGGATCACATCCCGCCTCCTACACACTCACTTTCTGCCATAAATGGTCAATGCAAAGTGTCTAGTGAATATTATGAATCGACTTGAAGTGCAACTCACCTAAAAATTAACTTTCTTTTGTTGATAACCTTTATAAATGAGTCTGAAATAGCATTATATACATGTCTGGTCATTATTTTATGTATTTTAGTACATTTTAGTGAAAATATTAATTTTGTACCTGTTAGTTTAGTGCCCCAAGTGGTTAAACAATTTTTAAAACATATTTTGTAAACAAGAGCACTGGCCATCCAACATGTTTTCCAATTAACCCTCTATCTTCACCATATATTGCAAACTTTAACTAGCACCGTCCAGCTTCCATATTTCACCAGAAGTGTAATAAATATGACATGTAACATATATGTCAGTACTGTGCTTTGTCCAGAAACCTGATTCATGTTTTTCAACAAAACAAAATATATTTTTCTGTCAGTGTTAATTTTTTCCTTATATTGTAAACTTACCCTTACCTAGCATTTACTTTAAAGTTTATGTTCACTTTCTGTTTTTTATATTTTTTTATCTTAGTTTGAATGTACACATTGCTGCTGGAACACCAGAATTTCCAGACTGAGGGACAATAAAGTGGTTTCTTAATCAACAATATATGATTCAACATATCTTAACCAATCCCACTTAATATGCTCTCATGGACATTCAATTGAAATTCAGCGTTTGTTTAGTGAACTCCAAACCATGCAGTGTGGTGCACTTCCCCAGATTCCCACTAGAGGGCAGCTTTAAGCTGCATCCGTCAAGGCAGTCTCTCAGAGTGTCCAGATGAAATCCAAATTACAGAGAAATTATGCGTCTCTCATTTCTATGTTCAAACTATGAACAGAGAAATATTTTCTATTATTATTTTTGATACCTTTTATGACGTTGTAAAAATATTGCAAACGGTAAAATAATTACAATGAGAGTCATAGGTTTGAGCAGATAACGGTTTACAGGTACAGGAAAATTCTGATTGAACTATAAACCTTCATTTGAACTTCCAAACAAAAAAATCAATCAGAGTTATTTGCTTTTTAAACCCAATGTAATAGTGTTACAGATGAGAAACGTCTGAGTTACTGATTACCAGGAGATGATTCCGTGTCAAAATGAAACAACAGAGATTCAACGAATATCTTCAGTAAGGAAACATCTGATAAAAATAAAGGCTGATGAAGGTCAACAGCAGCAGGACTTTCCGTCTGCAAGATTATTTGAACTGAGACAGGAATTTTTGTGTCTGTGTAGGTCACATTCTTTATTCTCCTACTCAGAGTTTAATATGTGAACTCTGGGTAGGTTCAGAGCGTGTGGTATCAAAGCAGCTTTTCCACGAAAGCCATATGTTAATTGATGAAACCTAGGAAATGACTGAAGGTTTTATATGCAACGTTTATACGAGGAGCTGAAGGCTGCATGTCGAACTGAAATGTAGATAGGCAACAGTATAATCAAAGTCATACATACATATACGAATTTCACTTAACTTGATTTATATCGAGTTGTTCTGGTTTTCAACAAGCTCACTGAGAGACCAGATAGTCAAAAATATTGTTCTGAACCTCAGGCAGAGTTTATACCTTGTAGCTGTGGAGAATGCCAGACCAGAAGGCTTCACTGGCCCCTGCAGGTGGAGAAGTCATTAGATGTAGTTCACCCAATCAGAGGAGGAGTTTAGGAAAGTGAATGCCATGTCTTAACACTACATTTTGTAAACAGAACATATAGATTGTGAACTAACAGATAAACTATCTCAGGCTAGAAGAGCAGCATCCTCTCTTCTTCAGGGAATGACATAATTTTAATCCTAAATGAAGCTTTTCTTTTCTTTCTGGTTCTTAAGATGGACAGGATCATTCTGTTCAAGGAACCCTATGAAGTGTTCTGCAAGGCATAAACACGAACTGATCTTACAACATTGTACAAGCACTGCTTTTTTTGGACTATATCAAGAACTGCCTAACAATGACTATGTGATTATGATCTGGTTCTGATAGCAGCTCATCTACCTCTGAGCTGGTCCAACCGAGCTGTGCTGCCATCTGGAGCTCAGCATTGCCAAATAAGCAAAGAGCTGCCTCTCAGATTTAGGAAATTTTGCTTTTTTAACAATCTGATGCAAAATAACTCTATTAATATCTTGATTAGAATTTTTGTAAAACTCAGATGGGTAGAGAATCGAATTACCTTCTGCTGACATGTTTCGGCGTTACACTTCCGCCTTCATCATTTTACAAAAATTCTAATCAAGATGTCAACATGACACTCAGAAAGAACATACCGAAGTAACTCTATTAATGATCTGATATTTGACATTTTAACCCTAAGAACTCCTGATCAGAAATATTTATTTGTTCATGTGAGTTGCTACTAAATGTACACATCAGCTACATCACAGAAATTCAGCAGCTGATTTCTGATTGTTGTCCATCTGCATATTTCAAAGATTTTTCTTAACAAAGTTAATTCCACAATTACACCTCTGTTTTTTATGTAAACTCAGATTCAATCAGAGGAAATGACTGAAACCTGTCCAGCAATTATGGTGTCAGACCCACATCTTTAGTTAAATATAGCTGCAGCTCCATATATTCTCAATGCTGATTGGCTGTGAGCCTACGTGATGGGATTCTGTCCTGTTAACCTGTTTATCAGCCAGAAGGAGCAGCAACCTGGTGGATGTGGAAGGGTGAAGATGCAGATGGAGGGAAGACACCAGTAATGTCATTGCCTGTTGTTACAGTTTATGGATTTTTGTAATTTTCTAAGATATCTTCAAACTCTAAATCTAACCTCAGTTTTCTTCTGCAGAAATATTAAATCATTCAGTCTGAATAACATCAGAAGACAGTCAGTAATGAATCAGAGATATCTGAGGACAGAAACTGGACTGACAAAGGTTCAAACTGCAAAGTGTTCCTAGTTCTAAGCAGAAATATAAGAGGAAATTATCTCGATCCTCAAAGACTCAAATCTCCCTGAAAATAGATCCTTTTTTAAGTAAATCGTTTGATAGATAAAATTAAAAATGTTTTCTGGAAACGATCATTTAGTAATCAAATTGTTTGCTAGGACAAACATGCCGGATGGCATTAAATAGATTATCGCTGATAATGATGAGCTTGTCTGTCCCATTGCTTTTCTAAGTTTGTCTGATTTGTCCCCATCCCATCAAGGCAGATGGTCGCTTATATTGAACCTGGTTCCGGTTCTGTTGGAGGTTTCTTCCCGGTAAAAGTAGAATGGTTCCACTCAATTGGTGCCACATGCTTCCTTAAGTGCAAATCAATCTTGATCCAATTGATCAAACTTCCGTAACAAAAATTTACCGGTTGACATTAAGAGATCAGCTAAATTGTATGGTAATATCATTGAAATACACCTTTATGTCTTGTTTAGACTGATGAAGTGATATATACTGAGGTTCTGCACCATATAAATGTTTCCTTGAATCTCTCTCTTGTGGTGGTACCAGCAGATTCTGTGTGAACGTGTTCTGAATCTTGTTTGCAGCTCTGTGAAACAGCTAAAACAGGAAGCTGTTCAGGAGAACATGGAGGCTGATGAGTGTCGACGTGGGTCAGAACCTCCACAGGTTTATTCATAGTCTTTTGGCTGGTGGGTGAAACAGACATAAATATCTCCCTTGCTTATAGAAATGTCCTACATAGTTTTGAACCCTCTCAGATGTGCTTACAGAGCAACACTGAAGGCAGTGATTGGATCTGCAGCATTGGTTTGCTCTTATGTGTTTTGGATTGTCCTACTTTAACTTTTTGAGACCTGAACAGATTGGAAAAATTAACTTAAGCTGTTTTATTACTAATGTATTCTCTGGGCTGTGATGTTTTTCATGCTGATGCTGTAGAGATACTTTATCAACCTTCTTCCCACTCAACCTTCATCTACCTACAGCAGAGTTCAGAGCAGCTTACGCTCTACTTAAAACTCCTTCAAAATGAGATGAAAAAAAATGGGCTGGATTTTGTTGATGAAAAGCTGAAGGTTTAACTTAGACTTATCATTCGGTCCCACCAACAGCAGGGGACGTCTTCGTCATTCAGCAGCATAAATTCAAGATGGAAAGTATTGTTTTTGCTTGATCACATTACAGTGAATCAAGCTGTGTAGCAACTTTATCAGTGCTTTACATACTGGAAACTGATAGAACCTGTTGTGTTTGCTTGGTAATACAAAACAGACTGACACTATAGCTCATGCTTTTATTATCTGCTAGAACTTTGCTTTATTCATGAATTTTATAAATCCAACCTGCATTTCTCTCTGATGCATCATCCTGACCAAGAGAATGTGCACAATAATAAATACTGAATCTGAAACTTTACTGTAAGAAGTGAACATCATGATGAGCTTTTGTATAACTGATAGTTAATCTGAATGTTTTAAGTATGCCTAATGTTTCATGGTAACTTCTTTGCATGTTCTGAATCTATCCGGCCGAGGAGACAACAGCAGCAGAACATCATGCACGTCATTATGTAAAAAAAACCTGCATGTTCTCAGAATCACAACATCCTGAACCCTTATTATTAATGTAACTGACTTATTTTAGACCTGTATAAGTCACTATGGTGGCCAAGACCAGTTTAGTCATAACATTGAGACATGAATGGAAAGAAAAACATTTTGCCGAAGCTCAGCTTGCTTTAATAGCACCAATTTGATCATCTGCATTACTGGCTCTGGTTTTCCTCACCTTCTCCTTACAATACTCCGTAGGTTTTAGATCAGGTCAGTACAGTTGAGTACAGTGATACTGTGACCCCACACTCACATTTCCTTGTAGTTATGAAGGAACACGCTTGGTCAAAAACAATGAGCTGAGACAAAAGGTTTTTATCAAAATTTACAGCACCATGAATACAACATTTAATATATACAAGTCCTTGTTATATTTAAAGATTTATGAGTATATTTAAAACTGTACTTTAAGCTTTGAAGACAGTAGAAAGGCCCACACAAGATTATTTGTGGCAAAAGGGAAGGCAAACAATCAGTTAATCACAAACAGTGCCCTATACAAAATAGAAGTCAAATCATACATGCATAAAGAAAAACATTTCCACAAACCATTAAAAGATGAAGGGGTAACCATACTGACCGCTTAGGAGTCTACTCAAGTCCCTTCAGCCACACTACCAAGTGCCACACCCCCCTTGGTTTGGCCCCAGCTTGGGTAAAGCAGGCCTTTCCATTTACAGATCAGCTGTGACAGGAATCCAGCACAATGGGATAAAACAATCCTGAACAAAAACAGCAGTGGGGGTACTTTCTGGTGCGTCTCAGAGGAAGTGCATAAAAAAAACAGCAGATCACTGGCACAGCGTCCTCACCACCAACCCGAGGATGATCACATCCTTCTACTCTGCCTTTGCAGCTCTCAGTCCTACTGGAGCTTCACAACCAAAAAAGAAAACCTCATGCACAGCTGTGCACGATCAGGACTTTTAAACGGTCACCAGTCACAGGTTGTTCTGCCAATCATTGTTCTGCAAAGCAAAGGGGCGTGCCGCACCTCAGTGTAATATGGCAGGTGACTGCCGGTTACAATACCACGCAGGTATAAAAGCAGGTATTGATCGTTTGGTATTTTGGGCAGATGCTAACCCATTTTGAAAATGGTTTCTATTTTTTTTATTTTTATCCATTCCTTTTTCTTTTATTTTTGTTATTCATTTATTTTGATCAGTAGCGTGTTAGTAACTTGCTTGAGTGATTAAAGGTTTGTCCTTTTCTCCTTTTGTAAATAAACTTTTGTGTTTGGTAAATCACTGTCATTTTTATTCTGCACACCTATATGTGGCAAGGTTCCATGTTTCAATACACGTTTAGAATGAATTCCTTCCTGATTCCTGATTGCCTTAGACGATCCTTTAACAACTATTCAAATAGCTGCATTTCCTCCAAATACCCAACAGATTCTTACATCTTTCAATGTTTTGCTCTGTCTGTATTGGTTTAGATTCTTACTTTAAAAGTATTAGTCTTTTGCTTTTGGTTTGATCCTTTTGCATGCTGTTTAAATTCAGCTGTGCTCATTAGTGACTTTCCCTCACTGCCTCTGCACAACTGCATCACTTTTCACTGATTAGCCTGATCTGGTTCTTGTGTCATTCAATCACCTATCAGTTAAAAGCCAGCCAGTTTCTTTAGCTCTCATTAGATCCTTCCATACCCTTATATTTTCTGCCAGACTTGCATAGTGTTTCAACAATTTGATGATGGTCTCCTGTTCTGTTCCCCTTGTGTTTTCTCCATTTTGTGTTGTTAAGAACAAAACAATGTTCAACATGATGCTAGTGTCCTCCCCTCTGCTTTTGAGTCATTCTACACCACAGAGTGATATAAATACATGGTTTAAAGACCATGGTATCACTGCACTCTGCTTTTGTTTGGTTCAAATTGTTTCTTTTCAATCACAAACTGCGGAAGGAATTCAGCATTTCTTGTACATTATTTATCCCAAACGTAATATATGTCTTCCTATCACTGTGCATGTCTTTCCTATCAACACCTATAGAGCACTGTTTACTAGACCTGAAAGGTGGCCCCAACATCCCCAGATTGCATGAATGGATGCAGAATGTGTGACATTCATAGTCCATGGTCATTACCAGTAGCAGTTAAAGCAGTCCTTCATCAACAAGTCTGTTACTGCTCCAGCAGTGATGTTCCTGGTGACAGAGCTAGTATCTGTTTAAGTATACAAATAATGCTGCAAACAATGTCACCCAATTGGTTTCTGTTTCTTCTGAAGCTGCAGATGTTCAGTCAGAATAAGCAGGAGGAATATTTCTACAGGGAGCGGTTCACCTACTCCTGAGTATTAATGAGTCTTGCAGAATCTTATGATTTGGCTGTAGCAAGGTACAAGTTGTTAAAAGTGAACACATTCAGAATTTAAAATACACAATAGTACTTTTAGGGGTACAATGTTTTTTCACTGGGGTGGTACCCTCAAAGGAACCATTTTGTACCCTTAACTGTAGGTACCTATATGTACCCCTATCTGTAGGTTTTTTCGGCGCAAGACTGATAGCCAATCATTACTTATTTGACGTGATCGACACATCATCTTACCACAATGTGGCTAAAAGTCACCCATAAAAAACAATGTGATTTCACTAGAAGGATAAGTTCATCTTGCACTAAGAATTTTCGCAATTTATCCAAACATTTATGCTGGCAAACCGATCTTTTCAAAATAATCTTAAAATCAGTTCACTGGTTTTAAAGTACAGAAAGATCCTTGTAACTTTAGTTGTTTGCATTAAAAAAGTTAAAAAAAACAAAACAACAACTAATTAAACATTTGTTAACAATGAAACTATGATTCAATTTAGATAAATCTTGATTTGCTATCCATCCATTGTCTATACTGCTTATACTCATTGAGTCGCAGTGGGTTGGTGCCGATCTCCAACGATAAATGGGCGAGAGGCAGGGTACACCCTGGACAGGTCGCCAGTCCATCGCAGTATATGGATTATTTTTAGTAGAAAAGATAATTACTGGAAATTGTACCCTATCCAAAAATGGTACAAAAATTTACTTTTTAGTACTGAGAAATACCTTTCAGACAATGAAAAAGGTACATTTAGCTAAGGTCCAATATTTGTCTTTAGACCGTGTTAATGTGTTTTTTTGTACCTTGGTGGCAACTGTGGCTCAGTGGTAGAGTAGAGTTGGCTTGCAATTGGAGGGTTGTAGGTTTGATTCAAGCTTCCTCCAGTAACATGTGCCCCTGGGCAAGGCACTTAACCCCAAAAACATTGTCCTACTGAGCCATGTTGGCTGTCGTGGTATGAATGTGTGTGAATGGGTGAATGTGGCTTCAATGTAAAGCGCTTTGAGGGGTCAGTATGACTAGAAAAAGCGCTATATAAGTTCAGTCCATTAAACATTTACTTGGGGCAAAGTAACGTCCCCCTTCTGTAACCCTTCTAAGAACATACCGACATAATCCTGTCCTTTAATTAGACGCATTAAAACAAAATCTCATACAATCATGAGGACCGGAATCTTTTGTGTTTTTTCGTACAGTGCTGCTGATCTTTTTCTGTCTCGTTCTTCATTCATCATCATTCATCAGATGTTCTCATCCCTTGCAGTGCATATGTTTGCTTTAATAATCTGCTATTGTCGAGCAATGTGATAAAACTGTCTCTGTCACCCTGGGAATAAATTGTTTATTCAGGATCTGTTTTGTATTCCCACCATGTTTATCTGCTTTCACATCGTCATATTAAACGGGACCTTCACAATAACTCTATTAGTACAAGCTATGTTGTGTGAAGATGATTAAACCTTTTTAATTTTGTTCTCTTGGACTTTTAAGGTCTCACTATAGGCCCCTGTGTTTTGCTGTAGTATTGCAGGCTAATTTACGTTCTTATTTATTATCCATAAATACATAATAATGCTATTAATGGGTTTTACAGAACCTATTGTATATATGCTGAGTCACAATGTTTCACTGTTGAGGAATCTAATAACTATATGTTCAGATCCATTGCTGCAGCTTGGGACTTTTAGGCTGATAAATGTCTACCACCTGCTGCCGAAGATATCTCAACCATAACTCAGAATCCTGCAGCAGCCAGAATTATTAGAGTGTGTGAGCATCTTATGGTTCAGCGCATGTGTACGTGTAGTTCATGCTCTGTGTGTGTGTGTGGGTGCAGGAAGGCGGAGGTGGATCTGGGGGCGGTCCCTGGATCAGCTCCATCCCACCTCGGGAACACCAACCAGGTGCAGCGGCTCCTTCCTCCTCCTCCTCCCGGGGCTCTGTGGCTCTGAGTGCGGTGCAGAGAAGGAAGACGCCGCAGTGTGGAGCAGAAATGTGGCGTTATTGATGTGAACAGTCCGCTGTGTCTGTTTGGGCCGGCCGGATAACAAACTGCAGCCTCCTCCGGCCGCGGAGCTCCGTGTCCCTCCCGGATTCCCAACGCGCTGTCCGGATGGCTGGACACCGCTGGGAGGACTGGTTCGAGCGGGAGGAGTTCATCGGACAGATCAGCGACATCCGAGTGCAGAACCTGCAAGGTAGGAGGATCTGGGTCGGTACCGGGACTCTGTGGACACTGGCAGCGTGCATGGGGAAGTTTAGTTCAGGATGGAGCAGGGGGAGCAAACAGTGGAGCTCCAAGAGCCTCCTGCTCCTCCTCCTCCCAAGGAACGCAGCTCCCGTGCACCGTGCGTGACAAAGTTTGGAGAATCGTCTGGATGATGGAGGAGTTCTGGTAATTCTTTTAGACTGATCACCTCCTGCGGGTCCAGATCAGAGAAACAGGCCGGAACCAGGGCCAGAACAAACGACCAGGGTCCCACCACAATAATCTGCTGCACGTGATCTGTTTACTAATTTATAAACTAGCCTATAGATCGATTTGCGACCACCAGCGTGGACCCAAGATATCCCTCCGCAGCGCATGGGATGGAGGGACTATTTAAACCAGGTGTAGTTATAGAAATAAAAATAAAAGCCCTGAGAACAAAAAATATTATTATATTTATTATAAAAGAATAATTTTACAGGGAATTAAGCTGCAGATGCTCATTTTAAATTCCCTAAATACAATTATTAATATCGATTTTAACAATAACTTACATCATTGTCCCATCATGATAATACTTCTCTAAAATTCATTTGTAATTTGCGTGGTGTTGTGGAATACATTCTTTATTAGATTAAACTAAATATCTAATCTATGCCAATTAATTTCGTAAAGATAAACAATCTCAGGTTTCTTCAAAATAAAGTTATGTTCCTTTCAGAATAAAATGTTTGGTCAACTGAGTTTCAGAAAGTTCAGATTTTAATGATCAGGGTTGGCAAATGTCAGGTATAGCTGGTTTGTCTCTACAATCCGCTGAATGACTTGGCTGCCTTTTGTGTCGCTGTTTCTAGTGCAGCTCATCAAACACAAACTGATTTGAAACTGTAATTGGAATCCCAGTTTATCTCTAATCTGTGGAAATTTAAATACACATATAAATCCTGCTCTACGTGATAATTTTAGAAGTGTTTTAACCTGCACATACTTGATCCTCTCTGAACAAACAGAAACAGATTTAGGGGGGGAAACTCTGGAATCTGATATCTTTATTAAAAATAACACTCCGAAGTTAGCACGGATGAAGTTTGTTACAGAGAAAAACACAACAAGCTTTGATGAGTGTTACCCTGAGCAACTGTTGCTATAGAAACACACAAACTGAGAGCTGACAGTGATGAATTAGATAAAGTTCTGGGTCATCTTTAGAGATAACTTCTGGGATTAATCTGGAGTTAGAGATCCTAACAAAGAGCCTTATTTAACTCGACATCGTGTTTGTAGATGCTACCTGTGCCATGCTGCGTCTGGAAGGCTGGAGTTACATCCTACCCCACTGGTGCCTCAGATTTCACACTTTTGAGTTCAAGCTGTGCAGAAAGTCTGTACTGAGGTGTTTCATAATTCTATTGAACATCTTGGGTGCTCAACAGTTTGGGTTAAATAGGAGAAATTGGTTTTCAGGTTTGGAGGGCTCTTTTCAAATCTAGGAAAGATATTCTAATCTGTATGTAAAGCTAGGTCATGATGCAATATTTTGTTCATTATTGTCTCAACCGTTTGATCATTATTCTTTTTGTATTAATTGGGATTTGGTCAATTTTCCAGATTAAGTTTTTCTCATTTGTTAATGTTCCTGCATTAGTTGTTAGAATTTAGGAAATTAAGAGAATCAAGTTGAAACATCATTTAAAATATTAAACAATATGTATAATTTTAAGATGATGTCTGCACTGTTATTTTGGCTCTTCTTACATGTTGGATTGTCAGAGAGAGAAGCTCTGTTAAGAGTAAAGAGATGTGGTTGAGACAGCCTGAGCAGGCAGCAGACAACCACATGCTGTCCTTTCCAGCGTACAATAGTACAGGTTTGTGTTTAAAGTTAGTTGTTTTGCAGCTGCTGTTAACCCCTGAACAGAAGGTAATTAAGCAGATGTATGTGATACATAACTCTCACTGTAATCTAGTTGTAACTTCAACATCTGTAGTCTATGACTGGAACTGATCTTTTGAGCCAAGCGTTCTCAGCTTCATCAGTTAATCAGCGAGCAGTTCCTGTGTTTACTTTAGAGCAACTCTTGAGTCGTCCTGTTCGTCTGCCGCCGTTGTTCATCTCCTGGCTGTTTCAGCATCCCTACAATAAATATCATTTCTCAGCACTTTCAAACTAAGAGCGCATTTCTTCTTAACATCCAAATACTTTCTAGATATTGAATTTCATGGCTCATCATCACATGTGTCCATACTGGTCATTGGATATGTTTTTTACGTAATGAATAAAGATGGTGGGTGTACATTTACAGTGCTTACCTGCAAAATCTGAGTGGAGTATTCATATCTCCATTTGAGTTTGTGTGCAAGACCTGAAACAAAGATTTACTTGCTCTGTCTGTAGTATGAGGTTTCTGACTGGTTTATAACTCAACCCAGGGATCCGTGCATTGATGCTATCACATCTTAAAACCTTGAGACTGATGGTGTTTGTGCTCTCTCTGCTGCTTCTCTGATCCATCATCAACCTCATGATGTGTTAAACAACACCATGAAGTGAGGAAACAGCACTTCTGATCGGTCAATACTTATGAGAAATGGCTGTATTTGATCTTTGTAGATTCATGCTGTGATCTGAGGGTTAGACAAGAAATCTGGAGCTGCATCAATACATCGGTTTAATCCTTCACCTGTACCACCAAATATGCTGAAGCAATCGGATGCTACAGTTTGTTTCAGATCAAGCTTGGGATGTGGAAAAGTGGCAGATTCCTGACCTTTTTGATCCAACCATTCCCGATCTGTTCCTGTGAACGCGGGCTTTGACAGCTCCTCAATGTGTGTCTCTGCAGCTCTGTGGGCTGAAGCATCAGATGAGTGGAAGCAGTGAGAACACTGACCGGGGGCTTGTTACATAACACAACGAGTTGAGGAAAAGATCAGAGCCGAACGCATCATACATCCCACACAGATCTGCCTCCCACCTCCGGAGCTGCAGGAACCAGAGGAGCGTTCAGATTCCAGACTGAAGCTCACACAGCGTAATGTTCAGAGATAACAGTCAGAAGAAGCATTCATGGATTCTGATTTTTTTTGCATGAAAGTGTTGGCATCAAGCGATCTGATGCTCACAGCTTCACCTTGTTCTGCTTGGAGATTATTATCCAGGAGGGAAAAAAAACAAAAACATTCGGGTTTTAGGTCTATTTCTGGGAGCTGCAACTATTCTCAGTGATTAAAAAGTGTTTAATCTTTTTGTATCTCAGATAATAAAAATACTAGAAAAAAAATAACCAGCCAGTTAATTTTGGTGAGAAGTTCTTTCATATCAGCTTACTCCCTCATTTCTCTGTGAGGAGAGTCATTGTGTATGGAACAGCTTTATCCATCCATCCATCCATCCATTTTCTGAACCGCTTAATCCTCAAGGGGTCGCTGGGGGCTGGTGCCTATCTCTAGCTGTCAATGGGCGAGCGGCGGGGTACACCCTGGACAGGTCGCCAGTCCATCGCAGGAACAGCTTTAATGATTGTCATATATTAATTGATCAAGTGAGAGGAAACAAAGCTGGAATAAAAACGTAAACCATCATAAACATTATGATGAAACTAATGTGAACATTAAAGTCTAAATAAGCAGTGGCGTCTGTAGCGGAGCGCATTACTCTCGCTCCTCCTGTTTCTGTTGGACTTCATGAACTCAGACCTGTTGTTCCTTCACAGGAGTCTGCTGATTCAGATTGTTATCTTTTTACCTGTTATTGTTATCACTATAGTTACAAATCTGTCTGTGGTTTAGAGCTCTCTACATGAAACAAACTCAGTGTTTATTTTCAGCTCCGTATCATCAGTGCAGATTTCTGTTTTCAAGTCATCTCTGACTTATTGTCTCTATTGTTTTTTTAAGTTTAGAGGTAAGGGTAAGGTAAGGGTATTAGCAGGAACGTTATTATATTATTTTCTTAAAGGAGTTTTTGCATCATCTTCTCAGAAGAGTTGTTACATTGTTTCCAAAGGGGATATGTTACAACATTTTCTATTATTATTATTATTATTATTATTATTATTCCCTAAAGTTATTAGTTATTTTGTCAAGTTGTCACATTATCTCCTTAGAAAAGTAATCACAAGTTTTAACATTGTTTCAGAGGTTCAGAGGCTTTTTAAAAATCTATTTTTCTGTCTGCTGTTTGTCTGCATACGTGTCCAAGCAGAAACATGTCAGGATTCTTGCAGATTCAGTCAAAACATCTGAGCATGTGCAGAAAAAGTGTTGAGAACACCACTGTGATGACCTCCCCTGTTTCTGACTCTGATCTTGCCGGGGATTCTTCAGCGCCATTCAAATCTCTTCAAATTAAGGTTCTCTTAACATCAGAAGCCACCTGAGGCAGTGAAAACCTTTTACATTGGGTTATAACTAAACAGTAGAACTATCGGTTTCTAATCAGAAAGGACGTTCACAAGCTCAGTCTAAAAAAACTTTAGTTTCGAACAGCTTAAATCAAGACCACCTCCAGGCTAAACTGGATTCTAGCCCAGAATCCCGTGTTTGGTGGATTTTCGTAGGAATAAAGTGTGCTGACTATGTAACGCTGACTTCATTTCCTGATTTCCTACCCTAAAAATATCTTGGCCTGTTCGGAAAGGTCACTGCTCTCTTTGTGTCTGATGTCAGGACGCTGAGCTCATGGCTGGACAGGAATGCTGTTTTTTATGAGAAGCAGGTGGTTTCAATGAGTCTGGAGTGCACACACACACACACACTTACACACTCACAAAGGTCCTCTCTGGCAACTTCAGGCTCAGTGAGGCTTTGTGAAAAAAATAAAAATAAATTAAAGCAGAGCGTGGTGAGCACTTCTTGTCAGCGTTTCATAGTTTTATGTGTTTCCATGAAAGCTAAATCTTGACAAGACATCTTTGATTATATTTTAATGAACCAGTTTTACTTCTTTTCTTTTATCTGTCCATCATTCATGTCTCTGGTAAAAACAAACAAACAAAACAAAAACCTGCCAGCACTTTGAGGCATTCAGAATTCCTCCACGTTTTTGTGCAGCTCAGGTGAAACTTTCCAAGTGACAAATAACATTTTACAGCATGGTCCCACTATTAATAAACTCACACTCCCACATTCGTTTCCACTGTTGTTCTCAGCTGAAACTTAATGTCCGTTTAGGTTTTGAAGATTTTTTTTTTTTTCATTTCAATTAAAAGCCATAAATAAATGAAAACCTTCTGTGCTTTTTGCTCTGCTGTGCTTGTGCTGGTGTGTAGCCGATGTATTTGGGTGCTGTGGTAACAGCAGGTAACAACAGGTAATGGATGTTAGTTTCACATTTATCTGGAAGTTAGCTAATGGGATGCTTTTTGCATTGCTCAACAGCTCAATGTTTAACTGGATTTCAGCTGCAGGTGAGGTTAACTGCATTTAATCTTCTGGGTTTTTTACACATTGTAGTTGCTTTACATTTTGCAGACTCAGTTTAAAGTTTTACCTGAAATACCGGAAATCAAACATTTCCCTACCTCAAGACAGAGTAGATGTAATTGTTGCTGATTCTACGGACTGAAGTAGGGTGATGTGGCTCAAATTCAATATCATATTGTATGGATTTATTGCAATAATCAATATAAATCACTGTTTCAAATCTGTGCTTCATTTCTAATAATGTAGAACACTTAAATACAAAGTGTGTCTGATTTTAACACAATTTACAGCATTTTTTTTAACCCTAAGTGATTGTTTTAAGTAGGAATGTCCTGACAAACATTTTAGGCCTCCGATCTGATCTTTTAACTTCAAATCTAATCCTATATTTTGCCTTTACTTTTTCAGATTTATAAAACTGATGAAATATATTTTTTAGCACATAACTCAGCTTAACTTTTTATAAGTCTGATTTTATTAATAAGACTTAGCATTATTTTTTATAAAACCCATTAAATCAAAATCTTACAGAGAATTAAAGGTCAGTATCAGTTTAAAATGTCATACAAAGGTAAACAGCAAGACACTTATACTTGGTACTTTATAATAAAACAAGTATTTCCAGATGGCTATATACTGGCGTGCACAATGCTGCCTTCCAGTGTCATGGGATCACATTTACTTAATATTTTCCAATAAATACCATTGTGGCCTGATCCGATCTCCCTGGTTGTAACCAGTTCAGTTTTAAAAAGCTGCAGTATATCCATCGAGCCATTTTCTATACCCACTTATCCTTGCAGGGTGGCACAGGAAATGATGCCTATGTCTGGCGATCATTGGACGAGATGTGGGATTCACCCATGGCAGGCTGCCTGTCATTCACATGGCAACACAGAGAAACACAGTATAGACAACCATACACACACTAACACTTAACAGCAATGTAGAGAGGCCAGTTTACCTTACACTCATGTTTGTGGACTGTGGGAGGAAGCTGGATGCCCAGTGAGACTGAACAAATCCACTGGAAGAACATGCAAACGCAATGCAGAAACGGTTGTACAGAGCTACCGACTCGCACTACCATGCAGCCCTGCAGTATAACATTAGACTGTCAAATATATCTGCAAAAGTAACTCATGATCTGTGAGAGCCATCATGCAAATACAAACCTCTCTGACCAATATCACCACACAGATGCTACACTATAGGGTGACTGTGGCTCAGGGGGTTCAGAGGGTTGCCTTGCAATCGGAGGGTTACTGGTTCTAGCCCCAGAGCCCCCTGATCCATCTGTCTCAGTTGTTGTGTCCCTGGGCAAAACACTTCACCTACCGCCTACTGGTGTTGGCCAGAGGGGCCGATGGCGCGATATGGCAGCCTCACTTCTGTCAGTCTACCCCAGGGCAGCTGTGGCTACACACACTCTCACATGAATAATGGAATTTGTAAAGCGTCTTTGAGTGTCCAGAAAAGCACTATATAAGTTTGATTCATTATTATTGTTACACTTAGACAAAATTACCTACCAAACAACTACCAGTACATAAAAACAGCTGACACAGCATGTATCGGTCAAAATCTGAAGCAGACCAATGTTTAGGACCAGATTTTACCGTTGTGGTTTTGCTTTGACATTTAGTTTGTAGTAGACATTTATTATGAGTCACCAGTTCCAACTGAACTCTGACCTAAACAAGGAGACAGCAGTGCGAAGATGAGAACAAAAGCTGTTTATAAAAATCAGCCAAAACAACAATTAAAAAACAAACAACATTTTTCTAGGTTTATAATGAAAACTGTACAATGTGACTGGTAAACATAGTGTCAACAATCAGCTATAAAACAGCGGCTGTTGGGACAAAAACTTGGTTGGTGACACCATTCATAAAGTTCATCATCGTTTTGTCAGAGCAGCTGTTAAGCGGCAGCATAAACCCAAGAAGTTTTTCTAGAGACACCCTCAAATTTACTCTTAAGGTTTACCTTACACTCTTTAGTTTAACTTATATTTCTTAACGCCGCTTCTTCATCCAAAGCTGTTTTCTTTTATAAACTTCATCCATCTAGCTTTATCTGCCACAACCGACTGGCAGATGACCGATTTCAGCCTCCTCGTCATAATGTCCTGTTAGATGGGGAGCATTGAATCAGATGATGCTTCCAGTGACCGAACATCCTCCATGTTCTGTTATCAACTTTTTACTTTCTTTTATATAGAAAGTACTCTTACATGAATTCATTTTGTTCTTTATGTTTTATGACCGCTTGTGCTGAGCCAGGTTCTGGTTCTGCTGGAGGTTTCTTCTTGTTAAAGGGGAGTTTTTTTCCTCTCCACCCTCGCTACATGCTTGCTCAGTATGAGGGATTACAGAGGGATTGCTGTTTTGGAAGTCTTCATGTTCAGGGCACAACCTCACGTCAATGACTCTACAAAATCTGCTGGGATTCATTAAATAGAAAACTTTTAACTGATTTGAGTGTTTGTACAATTTTACTGAAATTACTTTTCTAGTAAAGTGCCTTGAGATGACATTTTTTGTGAATTGGTGCTATATAAATTAACTGAATTGAATTGAATCTATTAAACCTTGTAGCTAACATTGAAAACTCAGGAACTCTGGCGCTGCTGTTTCATGTTTCTGACATTCTGCCATGCTTCATTAATTCACCTGGTGAAAAGTCTGCTCACTGAAATTTTTGTGGAGGAAACGGGAAGTAATGCGTGCAGAAGCTAAAGGCAAACTAAAGTTGAAACAAATTAGATGCACAAGGACAATGGTTCTGATAGGAATTTGTTCTTGAATAGTCACAATGCTGTCATTAAAGACATGTGGAACAAGGCTCAATACATCGAAGATGTCACAATACTGAGATGTGGCAAAAAGAACAGCCAGATTTTTGAATAGGCCTATTTGATCTTGTAATTTTCTAATTACTTACTGTTATTTTGGATTCAAACTACTGTTTCTGTAAATTAATCTTCAGGATTTTCTTCTCTTTTATATGTTATAGTCCTTAGGAAAAATATCATAGTTGTTAAAAAATTATAATTGGAAGACAAGACCTAAACAAAAAACTGTAATCAAAAGTTTGATCGGGTCAAATACAGACTCTGAAACTGAACTCTTAAACTTTTTTTCTTTGACTAACTGAAGTGATTTCTTCCCCTGCTGTGTTTTGAGGAGATGCTCTAAGTCTGACCTGCAGCTTATATAAGCCTTCACTGCCTGCTCTGCTATTTCTTAGCCGAAGCTGCTCACTTTGTGTCTGCGGAGAAAAGTCACCTGGGAACACCTGATTTAAACATTTTGGAGCTGATCCCTCTGTAACTCTGATTTTCCTCTTTAATCGCTGTAACGAGCTGCTGCATTTGGTTCTTTAATAATCTGTCAGGTGATTTGAGTCGCTTTACAATGGAGCACTCACTCTTAAATGATCTGATGTGACAGATCAAACAGTCCTTTTACAGTGACTGAAATTGGGCTGAAGCAGCTCGGTTTTGTTTTCTGGGCTGCTTCACGGAGACACTTCAGGTTCATTAAGTGGTTAACTTGATCTCTCAGCTAAAGCGGAAACAACAGAGTAGTGGCAGAGAAAGAACAGTCCAGGTTTTGCCAAAAGGTTTAGTCTGATTTCCAGATTTAGTTTTTTCAACTTATATTTGCAAAATGAGATTACTTTAGAATTAAATCTGAAGGTTGTTTGGCTTTTTGATCTAAATGTTTGTTGGATTTTTTCTTATAACATCCCTTTGGAGGATTTCCTGCCATGAAATAAAACTAAAGCATAAAGAGTTCTCCCAAATGTTGCCTCTAGTTATCACTCAGTAAGCTTCTGCAGGAACTGTTATCTCTCCACTCTTCAGCTTTGCTTCCTTCTGATGCTTCAGGAGTTAATGGTTGTGCTGCATGGACTCCTGATCAGGTTTATGGTGCTGATAAGGATCCATTAAGTTGTAATTAGGATGAACTTGTTTGCAGCTGCAGAGCGAGGCTGCTGTCAGCTGACAGGATGAAGCCACAACCTGACCTCCACTAAAATTTTCTGCAGTGAGACGTTGCATGGCATAGTGGTTAAGAAGGTTTAGAGGCCTCAGTTGTCACAGGTTCATTTCCATCCTGCAGACTTTTGCCAAATGTCTCTTCCCCAACTTCTGTCCCCCTTCTGCACTATCCACTGCTAGTAAAGGATGCTATGGCCGCAAAATGTTATAAACATAATGCATCAGAGATTCAGTCTTGACTCTGATAGAGAACATTGTGTCAAAGACCTCCAGTACAGTTTGTTTTATCAGCTCACTGAACTCTGATCACGGATACACAGAACTGGAGTCAGGCTTTGAAACTGAGGATTAAAGTCCTGAAGAGAAAAGTGCTCCAGATATTTTAGTCATGTTTCCGTAGATATTTTGAATTGTGGCGTCTCGGCATTTAGGGCCAGTGAGGCCTGGCCTCACCTATAGACTGTAAAAAAGAATAGACAGCGCCTCCTCCCTCCTCCCCGTTTAACAGAATGACACACTTTCATGGGGGAATTCATGGCGGATTCACAGACTCCTCCTCCCCAGCTCTGACGAAGCATGTTCCTAAAAAGGGCATAGGGGCGGGATCTTCACTGTAGACTCTGCCCTCGCGGGGCGTGTATGGGCGTGTAGTTTGGTCGTAATCACGCCCATTCTGCTCCCGCGTCTTTAGCTCTGATGCTAAACTTGGCTCGGCCCCCTCATTAATTATGCAAGATTTCAAAAAAATATCTTACGAAAGCCAGCCTGGTGCCCAGGTTTTTTATGAGCCTTGCGTTATCTCAGGAAGAATATGTAGCCATAGAAAGTTTAAAACAATGGGGCACCAGGCATTAAAGTTGTTTTTAACGTGTCTAAAGTCCAATGCTTTTCAATGGGGGCCTATAGCCAAATGGAGGTACTACAGCAAGGGAGGGGCAATGGCGGCCTCCATGGTATGCAGTCAAAAACCAGAGCAGCAAGCGGCCATTGAGGCCTCACCAGATGCCCCTGTGTAGCTCTATGTATGCCTATATTACTCAGTAGATAAGCATCGTACTTTGTAGAGTGATATAAAAAGAAAAATTCTGTTACGAAGAAGATTATGTTATAAACATTTATGTATAAATATCCAAGGCCGTTTTTACATGGGTCAAATCCATATTCGGGTACCGTTTTTGCAAAAAAAACCCACTTATTTCATACCATGTGAACACAATCTGGCCCGTGCCAGGGTACAGGGTATAGCTATAGAATTATTTGTACACCGCCACCCGCTGACGCCGTTAGGTCCATTTCAGCCCCCTAAAATATTCCCTTATTATTTTTGGAGGAATTATTTTTTCACTTAATTTTTTAACATTTTTTTATTTGTGCAGCTCTTACATTCTCAACACGACGACAAGACCAATGTAGCTGTTATAGGAGTTTGTTTATTTTTTAAATTCTGAAACAGAAATAATATTTAGGAGAATATACCTACAGTGTCGCACACCGGAAGTATCAGGTACAGACTTCCTCTATTTCCTGAATCCTGATAACAGCACACGAGAGCAATAAAACAAAACCCACAGATGCTCAGCGCCAATATGAGTCACTCAAACAACACATTAGGGTAAGAGAGCAATAATAGCACACCGTTAACATTTCATGGTATAGTTCAGAGAGAGAAAACACTACCGCGCCGACATGCTAACACTAACTCTGCTAGCGTGTCCCCTGGCTACTAGCTACGTAGGCAGGCATATGGTTCCTAGCTGTAATGGTCCGGTGGCCAGAATGCAGTTGTTGAGAAGAAAATCTGCAGTAAATGAAACACAAAGTTAGATTGTAAATTGATGTCAGTATTCCCCACATGAAAAAAAAAAATATATATGTACATATAAGAAACATATATGCAGTTTACATGCACATAAATGCTGCATTTATACAGCATATATGCACATATCAATTACAGCCGGAAAAAAAAAATTATTCAACCGAGCACCTCGTCCGACACCTAAACACCTATATTAGGATATATGCGCATATATGAAACAGTGTAGGACAAGATGCTTGGTTGCATTACTTTTTTCCCCCTGTAATGTATATCAGACAAATATGCAGTTATTACATTGATAATACAAATTTGAGCTAGGCATCATGTATGACACCTGCCCAAGTGAGATAAATGACCAGATCCTGTTAGGAGCTATAAGAGACATTAAGGATGTAAGAAAATATCGATATACCAGTATATCGCAATATTTTATGTCATGATATTGTATCAATATTCAAAAGCAAATAATCCATTTTTCTTTTTTAAGAATTTTAGTTAAAACATTAAAAATCAAAGTAATTTTTGTCATAAAATTAAAAGTATGACTGGTAGTTAGTGGCTGTTTTCACCTTCTTTGTTCCAGTGGATCAACTAGATCCAGTAATAAAAACAGGTTGGAGTTTTTAGAATGTTGTGACAGATTTTCTACAGTTAAATTCATTTAAAAAAAATAAAAATATATAGTCTTACTCATGGTATCTTGATATATCACAATATATTGTATCGCCCCCTTTGTATCACGATACATATTGTATCGCCAGATTATTGCTAATACACATCCCTAGGAGAGATATGTGTACATATAGGGTTTATATGTGGCTATTAAGAAGCAAAACCAGAGACATATGGCCTGTATATGCACATATATGCACTTCTTTGGCCTATGTGTGGCACATATACACATATATGGACATATATTTTATCATATATGTGCATATTTGCTGTATATAGGCAACATATATGTGCATCTAAACTGGATATAAATTTTATGTATCCTCATCTAGATCATTTCTATGTGAAAGGTTGTTCAGTGCACTGCGTCGACTGCAAACCTGGCTGAGCCAAACAATGAGCAGAAAAGGCTTCATAACTTTGCAGCCATGTTAATTGAACATGACCTAGTAAGTCAGCTGACTGACAACAAAGTGATAGACCATTTTGTCACTATGAAAAAGAGAAGTCATTCTTTGATTCTTCCACCCTCAAAGTAGACAGAAAGTTTAGGTGAAGTCGTTGCATACTGATTCCTAGTAACAAAAATCCCCCCCCCCGTTTAAACATGAATATATAACAATGTTCTTCAATATAAACCCTTCAAATGAACTAATTTAAGCTTATTTTTGATAAAAAGAAGAGAGAAAGTGTAAGAAGGCAGGGGTGGAAAATAAAGTGATCAAATAACAGGATCTGATAAAGGTTCTTGAAATAAGGAATTAATTGACGAAGTCTTTGCAGCGTTTGTCAAACATTTTCAATGTCAAGCTCCTGGGGCTAAGCCCCCTCTATCTCCCAATCCTTGTGACGTCCCTGCCGCCACCTGTTGTTTTGATGTAGTACGTCATGTAAAACATTGGACTTCAGTACAGGCTGAGACCCGCACCATGTGAACAGAAAATAATAGCGTTTTTCTCTTGCCGTTTTCTGGCACGGCCACACATGTAAAAACGCCCAAAGTCTTTGCCAAGAGACTAACTCAGTAGGCTAAATCCTTTTAAGGCACCAGAGATCAGGGCCAGATAATCAACATTTATATAAATAATGATCATCTGAAATCACAAATGCCACAGCACCAAGTTGAGATCATTGTAGCCAACTTTGGTGCGATATTTAGCTACTTTCTGAACCCCTCTTGCAATTATTTTTCAAAAGAGTGAAAGCTAATGACTTTTTCGCGTTATTTTAGACTTGTGGAGACTGACATAAAACACATATCTCTACTCTGCTCACTGAGCCACAGTGCTGCTGTGGACTCCTCTTCCATCCCAGAGTGCTCGCAGCAGGCAGCTAGTCCTCAGGCTACAGCTCCGCCTGCCAAGGACAAGCTGCAGTTTATTGCAAATAAATGGCACAAGCGCAATGTGCAAAGTCGCCGCTGTCTGATCCTACCTGTACCACCTCAGGGTGAGATGTGAATGGGAAAATCATTTTTCTGAAATAAAAGACAGCACACTAAAATAAATCAAAGATTTCACTCATATAGCCAAAATCAGTTACTCACCTCATCCACTGTGTGTGCTCCTCTATGTTAGAGATGTTAAACGGTCATCATGTGTCAGTCTAAAGTTGATTCTCAGAAATACAGAAAGAATCAAACTCTGGCTGTTTAAAGCCTACCTGTATTGTGTAGCTGAGTTTTATGCCACAATTAGCAATATAAAAAGAACACACCACAACTCGAAACTATAGGCTGCTAAAAAGGCAAAACCGTGTAACAGTTCCACCTCAACCACATTGCCATTAGTGGTTGAAAAAAATATTTGGCAAAACTTATAATTTATGAAAGAAATCCCCAGTTCCTACAGCCAGAAAAGTTGGCCTAGATTAAATATCTCCATTTTGTTCAAGAAATGTATTTGTAATTTCATTGTTAAAAAGTGTTTGTTCTTTAATTGGAGTATATGTTTGTGGTGTTTTATGTGTTTTATTTATTATTGATCAAAGTCAGATTGTATGCATCACAAGAATTAGTTGCTGCTAATAGCTAACCCACCCAATTTACCATGCCAGAGACACTACTGATTCTGAATGATACTAACTGGTTTGAACCCATTTGATCGGTTGAGGTTAAAGAGCTAAAAGTGTGTTGCATCAGTGTTTCCACTCTGAAACATGTTTATGTGGACGGGAGCGCACAATGATGTAAGCGACTGATCGATCCTGTTAATGACTGACCGACTGCAGGAGTGAAAACCTTCTATATCACATTCTGATCGGATTAAAATCCGTTGCTCTTCCCATCTGCTAATATTTACTATTTTCAAACTTCATAATTTATAAGCACTATTTTATTCCTGTTTCCTGCTTTTTGTATGTTTGTTTCTGCCTACCCAGCTTTTCTTGAGGAAAACCAAATGAAAAAATGTGATTGATTTTTTTGACATTTTTAGGTGTTTGCAGATATACCTATTTGGTCTGTAGATACTTACAGAGGTAAGCAATTAAAAACAGAGCATTAAAGCTGAATTAAGATGCAGTGGGTAGATCTGATTAGGAATACCAGCTTTATATATAGTCTGATTGTCCCGAGGATCTTCCTCAAGAGAATCACAGACAGTGCAGGAAGGACTGAATGAACAGTCCAGGGAATCAGAGACCAGTATGAGATGTGTGGGAGTGATGGAAGGGAAATGGCAACTTATGCCCCTCAGATTTTAGGCTTTCATCATGATTTCTAAACATGATTAATTCAGGGAAACTTGTTCTCTAATAGATGGTGATGGAACTCAGTGGAACATGAGGAACATACGAGCAGATGGTGTGATGAAGACTCTCAGCCTCCCTATGAACTGTGATCTTACATAACTGAGGCGACGCAGCACTGCAGTGTTCAGGAACACACACCCCCACACACACACAAAACCCCTCCCTCCCTCCCTCATCCCACATGAATATTTTACCATCGCCGCAGCTCTTCCTGCGACTCCTGCAGCCACATTCACACCTCCGCTCTGATCGTTTCTCAGTTCTTGTCACTCGTCATCTTTCATCTCTGAGTCAGTGTTCAAACTCGGTTTGTCTCTGTGTGGGAGGACGTCAGGAAGAAGTCGGCTGCTCGGCCCTAATTGGCACCCGAGAGGAGAAACTCTGCGGCGTGGAGTCAGTTTGTCCTCATCTAGGCAGGCGAAGAGCCCTGTAATCAGAGACGTCAGAGTGAAACGTGGCTCACAGAGATCGTATTTAGGATGAAATCACACCTCAGCACCACTTAAACTAAAAATCAGTGGGGATTGTTGTACTTAAGGGGAAGTTTAGACCAAAATCAGATGTTTAGGGCTTGCTATAGGATAAAGATGCTTTGAAGACTCTGGTTCGTCTTGTTAGCTCACAGTCAGACTCATTAAACAGTCTGCTAAGGAACAGCTGGCTGGTTATCTGCTCTTTAATTACATGACCTCGTGTTTTTTTAGATTAAACTAAGAGTTCACTAATCTAAACAGATCAGGATCAAGCTGTTGATGTGATTGATCACCCTGATCTCCTATTAAAATATATGCTGTAAAGCTGCACCTGTTTTTGCCTGAGGGCTAAAATAGCTTCCATTATAACAAAAAAGCAAACACACTGCGCTCTCTGTGGGCCGTAACATGTTTTTGTAGCTTGTTGTGTTTATTTCACCTCTGACATGAGGTCAGCTTCTGTACTTAGAGATTCTGTGGAGGTCTAAACCGTTGTATCCTTTTCCACTCCCCCTGATGTTTGACCTGCACCCAGTTCATCAGCTCCTCAGGCTGTTTAGCTGCTTATTTCAGTCTCTATGTTCAGAGCTGTAAAAGCTGCTGTTCTGCTGCGCTTTAAAGAAATGTCAACTCAGATGTTTGCATGGCAAACAAATAAGCAGCAGCAGCTCTCAGGTTCACACTCAACCTTATCTGTGAGATGGAGCAGAAACATCACGTGTTTCTGAGCTTAAACAGTGCACTTTGTCTGACTCTGTCCTGTTTTAATCAATAATATGTCTGACTGTTTGGCTGAGGCTCATACACCTGGGTACAAGAGGTTTCTGAAGGCCTGAGAGGTTAAGGACAGACTTGCCAAAAGTAAATAATTCATTTTATTAATGCTGCTTAACTCAGTTCAGGACAAACACCATCAGTTATAAATCTTTCTCCTGATGAAATAACCTTAATTGCTACCTAAATACAAAGATCTGGAGAAGTAACATTATTTACTGAGCTGACTGTCAGTGTATTTACATGCAGAAGGAGAAAGTCAAATTATTGTCGTAGTCCGACTGAAATTGGACTGTTGAAATGCATGTATAGATTTTTGTTTGATTTAACTAGAACGGAACTGGAGTTAGAGAAATCGGACGGAAGCTTTCCAGATAATGCGATCGGAAACTCAAAGTTGTCTGCATGTAAATGACAGTCCGGAGAAGCCGAGTTTTTAGCAGCCTGGACACTCCCCCTTTAGGACGTAATAAGACCGCAGTAGTGGAAACAACAACAACAGAATAAGCAGCAACAAGCAGTGTAACACAATCAAATATGACAGTACTTACAAAGTGTTCTGTGCTGCAGCATTATTGTGCATTTCTTTAATCACTGTGCATTTCACTTCGTCTGCTTCACTGACTTTAGCGTTTCTTTACTATCTGTGTGAAACTAGTCCAATGAAAGAATGTCAGCACGAAAAGGGCACGTCGCCACGTAGCTTCGCAGAGTCAAACGCACTTCATTTTATATATTAAAATTTTCTGAGTGACATGTAAACTGGGACACGACTCTTAACTCTGGCAAAGCCATCAGTCCTATTACTGCCAAAAGCTTGATTTACATGCGCATGTAAACATTTACTGAGTGTTGCAGAGGATGGGCTTCAGTCTGAGGACATTCTGTAAATAAAGAAAAAGAAACATATTTGATCTTATCAAGTTCAAATCTTACTTCAAAACCAAACATGAAACCAGGTTTCCTTCACCTGGTAAACAGTTCTAGAATATATTTGATTTGAGTTTAACTGTGTCCCAAACTAAAATGGTCCCCAGAGACCATTCTTGAGGTTTTCCATTGTAGATTAAAGCTCTTCAAAATGTGGAACTCTTTTAATTAGGAGGTATGCTTTGCACAGTGTTAGCTGGATTTATTCACATCAGTGGTATTTTTTTTTTTTTTTTCAAAATTTTGAATAATGACCAGAATTTTCTAGTCTGTCATCTTAAAAGAAAACACGCCGTGATTGATTTATTTCTGAACTTAGGGCAGAAACTGGTGTTGAATTCAGTTCAGATTGGTGAACGGTGGGGCTGTCTGAGAAAGGTCTTACGTTAAAAACAGGATTATCACTTAATGTTCGCAGAAAAGCTGATGGACATTTTGACAAAACCAGAAAGTTGGATCTCTTTCCACAGATTTTGTGTTATTCAGGTTCTTTCAGCTTCTGAATCTGTCTGCAGATCCTGTCTTGCAATCGTGTCATCGTTTTGCGTGATTCTGGCTTCATTTCTTGCAGCTCCGACAGCTGGAAGCAGTGAGCATATCATCACCTAACTTGGTTCTGATTTCATCTGTCACATTTGTCAGCCGCCCTCCGGCTCTGTCTCCGCTCCTTCATCACCCACCTTCACACTCTCTGCCTCCACAACCGGCAGCTTTGTCTCAGAACTGCTCAGGATGCTGTTTACATCATTCCAGCAGCCACAGCTCTCATTACCTGGTGTGTGCTGGAAGGGGGTGGGGTTTAGTCATTCAACACATAAAAATGACTAACAGCTGACTGTGCAGCCATGGTAACACTTCAGAGCCCCTCCCATTATTTCCTGCTCTGTACAGCATCAGGTTCCTCATCCTGACAGAGATTTAAAAAAAAAACATCCTGTATCTCCAGGGATTCATAAACACAGATTTTACATTAGAGCTCCAACATAAACTCAGCCCTGAATACGTAGTTTGTCCTGAAGGGACTCTGGTTTAATGAACTGGCTTCCTGCAGCAGAGATGAAAGAGGATGACTGTTTCTGAACAGAACGTCAGCTGCTGTTTGAAGCTCTGCAAAACTTGAAATCTCCCTGATATGATAAAACACATGCTGTGTTATGCCAGATATTTGCATAAACTAGCGACTTTTTATCACGGTCTGACCTTAAATCTGACTAAACCTTTTCCTTTTTTGGTAATTTACGATTACCGAAAGCTGCTGTATTTGGTAAATGCCAGAGTAATGACAGTGGATATATTTTTAGATAATTTCATCAACTTTTTTAAATGTACCTTTAAGACTTGGATTTTTGTTTATCAATTGCTGTGTGACTGCATACTTCTGTTTAATTTTATAAGTCTTTCTCCGTGTATGAGTGTGCAGCTGTGAGTTATGAATAAAAATGGATAATTTTATGATAATTATTTTATGTTATGTCTATGATTGATTCAAGGATATTATTCCATTCATATGTAAAATACATGTAATTCCTGATTTATTATAATTATTTTTAATGTCACAATCTCTTTATTGTCTCTACATTTCTGGAGTGTCTTATCCTCTTCCTGCTTGTGTGCATCAGTGGAAAGAGAGATGGTGCAGAAGAGGACCTTCACACGATGGATGAACCTGCACTTAGAGAAGGTCTGTTCAATTTCCGCTCCTCCACTTTCCACCTCAGGGGAAGTTTTTTTTATGTTCTACTCTCCAGAAGCTTCACGGCGTTGATCTGAGAGCACCCCCTCTCTGCTGAAGTAGAGACCCTCTTAGGGTCAGCGTGGGACCCTAAAACTCCTGTATAGACTTCATAATAAGAAACAGCTGAAAATGATCCATCCATGCTGGGTTGCCTGTAACGTGACGCCTGCAGCCCATTTGGGTTTTATGGTCTGATCTTTGAAAATGTGAATATGCAAACATGCAAAGGTACATCAGCAGCAGTTTGGAGACTACTACACATACTGCATGAGCAGGAAAAGGAGGTGAATTTGGCTGTACAGGTTAGATGATCAGGATGTTCTAGGTTAATCTGTTGCAGTGCAGACAGCAGCTGTAAAGCAGATGTGTTCTATCCTGCTCAACACAGGTCATAAACGAAATTAGCAACAGAACTTGTAAAAACACTTTGAAGCAGACATCAGAAGGTTAAATTTAAAGCTACCAGCAGCCACACCTCTCATTACCTGGTGTGTGCTGGATGGATCTTCATTAATAAGTGAGGTGGGAAACATATCTCCAATGTTTTCTTATGTATGGCTTACAATCATTTACAATCATTAACATGGTTAAAATCTATTTATGTAGCCAGTTCTCCATTTAAGACATCATTAACTTCAATTAGGATAATCAGATTATGGTTATAGATTCAGATACTAATTTCATGTTGGGTCGTTTAAACCTCAGTTCTTCTATTAATCATTTATACAGACCAAGTTTGACCTTTTATTTTAGAGTCCAATAGAGTCACAACAGAACATTGTTTCTGACCCAGAACTGAACAATGACTGTCTGGATTTAGGCAGGAGATAGAGGGGAGCAGAGTTATTCTTTAAACACTACAACATTGTCCAGAATTGGTCCTAACAAATTGATTCTGACACACATCAGTTGTTTCTATTTAACCAAATCAAATATGTTTGTGCTGGGCTCTTCCTTTTTAAAGAGAGTAACTATTTTCCTCTTATTATCACTAGGAACGTATTCGGAAAATCTGAAGTCTTGTTAAATGTCTTCAGGTGACATTTGTTGTCAGAATTTGGTTCTTGGATTGTCCTAGTCGAGATGGTTCTTGTTGCAAGTTGGAAAACCAACAGGATTTAATCACTGATCTCTGAATGACTGTGAGCATTACATGCAGATTATCATATGTCCCTGCCCAAATAAAGTTATTAGAAACAATTGAATTATTTCAAATATATACAAAAAGTAAGTAAGTAATAAACATAGGTGCAAACCCCAATATTAATTCAAATGAAATGAAAGGTGAAACAAGACATTATAATAAAATAAAAATTTACATATATGCTGGATATTGAACTCAGAAACCTCCAGCTTTCTAACAAAGTGAAAGGGCTCCAACAAAGACTGGCTCTCAAAGTCCTTAAATGTTCATATGGACGCACATTAACTATGGTACCTGCATTAAAACTGTTCCTAGTAAGGACATTTAATGAAATGGATTGAAAGTAGGAATCAGTGTAAATAAATTAGGCATGTCTGTACTTGGAAGAACTGAAGCCCTGTTTTCGTATTTCAACAATTGGAAAAATTGCCTCTGTGGGAGAAACACTTGGTCCTTCTCTTGCTAAACCTTCAGGAACAACAGATTCTCAGTGAACTAAAAGTGATGGTGTTGCTGCTTGCTAAAAAGCGGTGGAGTTATGCTCTGTTTGCTTTATTGATCCTATGCTGCCACCCTCCAAAGCTTAGTGTCTCTTTTTGTCCTGTTTGGTGTGTGGTTTTGGGTTGCATTATGTTGTGTTGCTATTATTACTGTGGCTGTCGAGTCTTTGCTGTCTCTGTCCTCAGTTTAGTTGGTAAACAGTGAGTCTCAGCGTCTGATTGTCTCTTTTGTCTCCTGTAACACAATAATCCTCTCTTCCCGCCCTCTGTGTATCTGGCTTGCTCTCAGAGCTCTGACCCACTAATTAAACAATCAGACACTTGTTTTCCGCCATCTTGGGATGTTCCAGCTTCTCACCACCACCACCACCACGAACGGCCTTCATACCCCGACAGGTTCATGTTTCGGCTTCTGCTCTCTGATGCAGGGATAAATCTACAACCATCTTCACCATACAATGTTTTTTTTCCTGTTTACATAACTCAGCGCGGCTCCATCAGCCGCTCCACTTTCTGGGCGGGGAGATCTGAGAGCTGCTGAGCCTGGTTCATTTGCAGTTATGATGTCTAATTATTGAGTCTTAAAACCAGACTAATGGAGGATTAACTTTGCAAAGTTTTGCAGCTTAGACAAGTCAACACCACATTATACGAGTTTATTAGTCACCCAGAAATCCCTAAATTCTTCAGGAACAGATTCAGCAGCATGTTTGAAACATTCCTAAGAGATTTTGTCCATATTAATAGTTTCTGCAGGATCTTTGGCTGCACATTAATGACACTTAATATCCTGTTCCAACACACCCCAAATGATTTAGATCCAGTGATTCAGGTGGAGATGGTTTCAGCTGCGTGTCTTTGTGCTTGATCCTACTGGAAGTAGCCACCAGAAGATGGGTAAACTCTGGCAATAAAGGGATGCAGCAAAAGATCATCCCCACCACAACACTACCACTGTTGAAGAAAGTCGAGATGAATCCTTGCTTTTATTTTGTCTATGTCAAGTACTGATCTGAATGTCGCAGCTCAAATCAAGACTCATGGGACAAGCCAGTGTTTCTCACTGTCTCACTGTTTTTATCAAAATGGGAGAGACCTGAATGGTTGCATTCTCTTCTGACATCAACCAGCCATTTTCCCCCCACACAGATGGCTCTATTTTCTCTCTAACCTCATTCTCTGTAAGCCCAAAATATGGATCTGTGTATGTCACAATCAAAATCACTTAATGCTACTTTCTTCCTTATTACATAGTTTTAACTTCAACAAGTTGTTCTAATCACAACCAGAAACCTAAATGGATTACGTTGCTACCATGTGATGACAAGAAAAAGAAGCAGTATTTCTATTAAAGTAGTTGTTGCCAGTTGTGGATCTGGTTATTGATCCTACATGTGTAACTAATGAAAGCTTGAAAATATGGATGTAAGACAATATTGATTTGCCAATATATAGTGATATTTTCTCATGATATGGTATCAATATTCAAAAGCGATGTATTGATTTTTATTTCATTGTTTAGAATTTGAATGGAACCATTAACGATGACAGTAATTTTTTGTAGTAAAATTAAAAGTGGCTGTTTTCACCTTCCTCGTTCCAGTGGATCAACAAAACAAAAGTGTTTAGAATGCAATGACAGTTTTTCTACAGTAAAATTAAATAAAAAAAAATACAATAAAGTTATTTAGTCTTATTTATAGTATCACATTATATTGTATCATCTCCCCTGTATTGTGATACATATCCAATCACCAGATTCTTGCCAATACGCATCCATAGTTGAAAATATTCAACCCTATGTAGGAAAAAACAATCAAAAAATTTCAACAAGAAGATTCCGTCTGGATATAGAACATCAAGCAGATTTCTCCTGTAAAGAAAAGTTAATTTTATGTCTTTAAGTGAAAACTTTATGCCAAAAACAAGGTGGCTGTTTTCGTCTGTCAGTTTGAGATTGTTTTAAACATTAAATCCTGAATAAAACTCCCCCTTTCCACAGTGTGACCCGCCCCTGCAGATCGAGGATCTGTTCCAGGACATCCAGGATGGATATGCCCTCATGGCTCTGCTCGAGGAGCTGTCCGGCTGCAAATTGGTCAGACTCTGATGTTTTTAATCACTTACATGGAGACTAATGATGCCCAGGACAGTTGTGTAACTGCTCTCTGTTTCCGTCTCGTAGCTCCACGGCTTCAAGAAATCCGCCCATCGGATATTCCGACTCAACAACATCGCCAAGGTGCTGTCCTTCCTGGAGGAGAGAAATGTGAGTCTCTCACTCATTCAGCTGTGCTTGTTTGAGCTGATTCTTCTCTGATTGGTCAGTTTCTTAAAGTTGGATTTATGCATCTTTGTAGGTGAAGCTGGTCAGCATTGACGCAGTTGACATTACTGATGGAAACCCTTCTATCATCCTTGGACTCATCTGGAACATCATCCTCTTCTTCCAGGTATTCCATGTTATTCTGTCCATCAACATCTGGCTGACATTCCCCTCCTCTTACCTATTGTTCCCAATAATATGTAAAAATTGAGGGAAAACAAAAAGACTATCAAGGTCATGGTCAGATTTGAACTTCAAAGTTTATTCAAACGAACATTTCCATCTCCACCAAGATCAAAGAGTTGACGGGAAATATCCGGAGCCAGTTTCCCTCCACGTCCAGCTTGTCATCCATCCCCGCCAGCTCCGATTCCGACATGTCTTTCAGCAGCACTCCATCAGAGGAGCGACAGTCTGCAGCCACCGCCATGAGGGAGAACAGCAAGGTCATCAAGAAGCTGCTGCAGTGGATCCAGAGGAGAACTCGGAAGTGGGTTGGCTGTAAACCTTTAAAACAGAATAAAACCCATGCTGATGATAAAACTTAGTCTGATTTGATGTCCTGTTATAGATACGGGGTGGCCGTGCAGGACTTTGGGAAAAGCTGGACCAGTGGTTTGGCCTTCTTGGCTGTCATTAAGTCCATTGACTCCAGTCTGGTGGACATGAGGAAGGCCTTGTTGAGAACTCCCAGAGAGAACCTGGAGGATGCCTTCAGGATAGCTCACTACAGTTTGGGAATACCACGACTGCTGGAGCCTGAGGGTAAGAATCACAGTTTTACATATTTGATCCATGAATCATTTTCTGGCTGCTGCAGACACCGTGACACATTCCCGATGTTATGATAAGATTTAATCAAATACCAAACATGCATAAAAACAGACTCAGCTACAATAAACCTGCAGAGTGTCCACATTTTTTAAGCCGGTTGGTTTGACCCATTGAAGGAAACTAAAAGTAGTCAAAAAGAGTTTCCATTTTTGGTTTAATTTATTGTGAAAATGATACTGATGATGTTTGTTTATGAGATTCACATGATAACAACCAGTAGGAAGTAATCATCCTGTTGGCATGGCATGGAAAGTTTGACGAGTCAGACAGAGGAGCTGCTGTCCCTGCAGTTTTACCTGAAATCAGTAGGTTGTATTCATAGGGCAAAAATCAAGAAGGCTGACAATAATGCTGCATTCAGACCGCAGGCTTTGTCCACGTCAGCAATGTCAAGATTACATGTAATGTCTATGGCGGAGGCCGTTGGAGGAGCGTTACTGTCTCTGCGGCACTTTGTGAGCTTTGGCTCCGTCAACTTTTCAAGCTTTTCCTGCTTTTCATGCTTCAAAGCGGGAGCAGGAAAAACCTACATTTTAAGTCTAGAAAACGCAGATTTAAAAAATCATAAATAACACTTACCGAATAAGGGTTAGGGTTAGGGTTAGATGGACAGATGGACAGGCGCTCTTCGGGAGGAATAGAGCGCCTGTAGTTGGTGTCTGGTAGGAGATTTGAGCTCCGATGCGGCCCAGAAGGTCGTAAAATTGGGCGCGGGACAGACTGAAGTACTGCTGAAAGCGAACCTCATCCATATGTAGCTCCTGGAGCAAATGGTTAAACTCCCCAAACTCAGAAAGCATCCGTAGAATAGGGTGTATCCACAAACAACGCTGATGTTGCAGAAGTCGATGCTGTCTAGCTTTATTTAGCAAATAAAGCCAAGCCACTCTCTCAATACTATCCGCCATAGTTCAGAACGTACAGCAACAGAAGAAGCCCCGCCCACGCGTTGTTTTTTGCTCAGAAGTGGCAGACTTTGCAGACTTTGCAAGCTTCAACATAGAAGCGTCAAACTAGATCCTTTGTGAGCTTTGCCTGACGCTGATAAAGCCTGCAGCCTGAATGCAGCATTAGTTTCCACTTTTCACCAGACTGGCTTACATAAAAACTATCAAAGAGGTCCCCAAAGAAAAAGAGCGGAAAATGAAAGTCTTGAAATCAGCACAAGCTTGCTTAAAGCATCTGTTTATCACATGGAGGGACACTCAACAAGACAAAATAGTAAAGTAAGACAAGTGGAATCAATAACTGGAAGAGGGCAACCTTGAGTCAAATGTGCATCCTGATGCTTTATCAGTTTGTTTTTCACTGGGAAAAAAAACAGTTTCTTCATGCAAAAATATCTGCAGGAATGTTTTACTGGTTCATCAAAAAACTGATTAGACCAGGAACTAGAGCAAAAGATGGTGCATTAGGTCACATATGCAACGTTTCCATCACTGATAAATAAATAAATAAATTATAAATAAATAAATTCCTGGTTATTTGCAATAGAGAAAGTGCTTTAAATAATCAAGTTTGTCTTGGTGTTAGAGTCTGAATTTAACTGTCAATTCATTGTTATCATTTAGGCTGTTTGAGTAAAACAAGTGACTGCTGATATAAAAAATCCCTGATTAAAGCTATTCTAGAAAATAAATTGTGATGGGCATCCAAAGAAAGCTCTTAAACAATCTAATCGGTAACTGTACGACGAGTGAAAAGCAACGTATATGTTTCAGGCTTCAATTGTAGGGTATGAGGTATTAGTTATAAACCAAAAAGGGTGAAATAAAATATTATGGGCAAGGTACAGTAGAAGAGCTACTGAGAAGGGTATAAATGACTTTCAGTACTGAAATTAAAATTAAAACAGGCAAAGTGATACACCTTTTACATCATGTTTTTCTTGGAGATGCATGTCTCATTTCTTACCAGAAAGAATTGTTTTTGTTGTTGAATAAAAATCATTTTAAATGTAAATCTGCCAGGGATATGAATAATTTTGAGCATAGCTGCATATAATGTAAGGTTTACCCACTGGGTGCTATTGGTTATAGGGTAAAGGTGCTAGTTCATGTAAGGGGAGGTTTTCATTGAGAGCAAAGATGAACCAAAGTCAAATGTCTTGTTAGTTTTATTCACTAATTTTGTGGATCCTGAGTCTCATTTCTTTCTTTCCGGTATAGACATGGCTATAAACGCTCCGGATGAGCAGTCCATCATCATGTATGTTTCCCAGTTCTTGGAGCACTTTCCCGGCATCCAAGAGGTAATAAAACATCACTATAAAATCTGACAGGTCGCTGAATCTGACAAATGAAGACTAACATCTCTGTCCCTCTAACAGTCTGAGGAACCCTCCCAAATGACAATTGAACGAAGCGTCTCCATGGGAAGACTCAACTTTCGTGACTTTGACTCGGAGCACCTGAGGAACGGAGCGCACCTCAGCAGAGTGAAGCAGCGTTCCCACATGTTCCAGAAGGACTCAACCCAACCTCCACCAAAACTATTGATTTCCTCAGTGTCGGAAGACAGGAGTGTCTTAGAGCCACGTTTCAGGGTGGCTGCAGCTCGATCGTGGTCCAGTGACGATATTTTATCAGACCCCCCACACACTGAACACATCTCCAACCCCAAAGAGCCTGGCAGTGATGTCCTACAGGACTTTGGTTCCCCTCAGCAGTCCTTCACTCACTCACCCTCATCAGTACCAGAATCGCTGATTGGTGACTCTGCCATCAACTCTCCGGATTCCTGGACGGAGAGTGAGCTGAATCCTGACAGGTTCTGTGAGAGTCGCAGTGACATTTCTTTATGTGACAGTGGTTCGGCATGGGATGTTTACCGAGCCACGCCGGTGGAGGTAACTCCATACGATGAAGGATTTATCTCCTCCGTTGAGGACCGAGTTCCTGACGAGTCCATTGTTGAGACATCCAATGACGAAGGGGTGAGCTCTCCAGACAGGATCGATATGCAGACTGTGAGTAACCAAGAGGAGGAGGAGGAGGACGGGAAACAGGGGAACACTGAGACTCTAAACCAGGATACAGAACCAGATCTTAAAGAAACCAAAAACACCAAATATATGGATGAAGTTCCACTGCAACAGGACGCATTTCCCAGAAAACAAGAATCTTTGGATGAGCTGTGTGAAACAGACAGACAGCTGGACAGCTCTGGTGTTGGAGATCTTCAGAAATCTGATCAGTTGAATCAGTTTGAGCCAATCTTTTCCACTGAACCCCCAGAAGATGTCCCTCTGATAAATCAGGATAGAGAAGGAAAGAATAACCGGCAAGCTGAAGGTCTGGAGCAGAAGACTCCCCAGGAAACTGGAGACCAGAGAACTGATTCACCTTCAGAGCATGAAGTAGAGGAGCTACATGATAAGTCAAAGGCTTTTAATGAAGCAAATGACTCAGCTGCTGAATGCCAAGATATTTTCAGAGACTCCTCACAGTATGAAGAAGCCAGCAGCTCAGAGACTCCAGTTAAACTTTCAGCCAAACCGAATCTGAACATTCCTCTGATCTCCATCACCAGTGAGCCAGAAGAACTGGACGAAGAGACAGAACTCTATCCAGGAATACTTGATCAGGACGGGCATGAAGATCAGCAGAAAAACACAGAGGTTCAGAGTTCTCAAGTTTCAGAACTACTAAGCAGTGTTGGCAGTAAGGATGATGAACAAGAACCTCCAGAAACTACATCCAGTTTGATACCAGACAACAATATACTAATAAGAGACCCAGAAAATGAGTCTTTGAATGATCTAGGTGATCAGGATGGTAGTTATTGGACACACTCAGACGGTGACTTCAATGATAACAGGAGACAGAAGGAAGGGTTTCCTGAGAAAAATTCCCTTGAAGATCAGGAAGTTTCAGCTCAGTCTCCTCCTGCAAACACTGACAAGCAGCCGGATAACCCTGATGGAGACAGCAGGACTCCATCTGATGTACACAGGGACAAACAAACAGAAAAGGAGACAGAGAACAGCCCAAAGAACCTTCAGGATTCATTTGATAGCTTTCAGAACATTCTGGATGCAGGTTCTCCAAAGCCAAACGGTCAGATAGGGATGGCGTGTTCTGTACCAGCAGATTTACCCAGAAACTTGGACTTGTTTTCCTCTGACTTTGGCAGACGTTCTCCAACAGAGGACCTGGTGGGTGACCGGATAGAACCCATGGATCTGTTCTACCCTGACAAAGAGGAGTCCATTCCCCCAGAACTTCCTGACACAGAGATGCAGAGGTGGCCTTCGGTTCTGAGCGTCTCTGCTCTCCAACCAGCACCATCTTCAGACAGACCAGAGGACCCACAGCTGGACTTGCTGTCTGACAACTTCCTGAGTGAAGGAGAACAGGATCATGTAAGGTTTTGGGTTTTGTTTTCTGGTTGGTTCAGAGTCTTTCTCTGAGTCTGGATAATGTTGCTCCCAATGGAGATATTCTGGATATGTGAAACATTGAAAAAAGACTAATGTTCTTCAAATGATCTACGTTATTAGGTCAACTTTGTAGTTTGTTTAGATGCTGGACAACATTCAAACATATGCAAATGGAACTGTGTGGGTGTGCCACTTTTGTACAGAGAGCTTAGTTAGTTTGGTAACACAGTGAGCTCATTGAACCTGGTGAAAATGTTTCAGTCTGACAAAAAGAAAAAAGCAACAAATCAACCATCTTTTTGGTATGAATAATTTAGAAGATTATATATGTATATATGTGTGTATGTAAAATGTTCCTTTGAACTGTTCTGATTCTCCCTGCTCTGTTATTCCTTTTAACTGGTCAAGTATTCTTTTACTTTCTCTCAACAGGTGACCAGTCTGACCAATCAGACGCGTTCTGACTCGCCTCCATCCCAGGAGCAGTGTGTGATGTGTGGAGTGACGATCGGCGCTCTAGAGGCCGCTGATGTCTCAGAAGCAGGCAGCAAAGGAACCTCTCTGAGGTAAGGGCTTCTATTCTGGTACTGTGAGAACCAGACCAGACCCAGGGGACCAGCAGCAGGATTGTTTTGACCCAAATCCTCTCTGTCTGCTCACAAGTTCCTATAAATGGACTGAGAGCAGATATATCTGTGAGTGCTGCAGGAATGAATCATTGCATCTTAATGACAGGATTATAGATGCTAATGTGCTTCAATTAATTCTTACATCAAAGATTAACCGGGTTCCTGTTCTTCAGTTGGATTTATGTTTATAATCCTGCTGGCTGTCAGACATCAGACCTCTTTGCCTGATTCTTTTACAGATCTGTCGTGTTTCAGCTGCAGCTGAAAAGGGAATTTGAAAGGGATTCCGTCTGCAAACATCTAGGATGCATGAATATTGTGTAAATAAATACGCATGTCAATTTATACATGAAAGGTTTAGTACATCAGAGTAAAGTTATGGAAGAATTAAGATATAGGGATGCAATGATACCACTTTTTTCGAACACATATGATACCGATACTTGAATCTGAGTACTTCCCAATACCGAGCACCAATGCCGATACTTTTACCACAAAAAAAACTTGGAATGGTTTAGAAGACCAGTTTTATTTTATTATCTGCTTTTTACAAAAACAAAAATAAAAGATAAAATTTTTTAATAAAAATGACCAAAAAACTAAAATTTCAAGTGAAAAATAAACATTTTCTGTGAAATTATTGCAGTTAAATTTAAAGCCCCCATGTTTAAAAATGACCTCCTACTAGTGGTGCGCTCAGTGAATGCAAGCAACGGAAAAGTGTTTTCTGGCTTCTCACCGTTATAACACGTCATTACTACTAGGGAAGCCCGGAGTAAATTATCCAAGTTAAACGAAAGATATATAAGGATTTGCTGGACTAACCTGTCTTGTGTCAAACATAACGCTAATATAAACTTAATTGTTTCATGTTATTAACTTACCTGTCCAACAGAAAGCCTGCAACCTCCTCGTCCGTCTTCAAGTTTGTGTCCCTCATGAATAGTCTCCATCTGGTAAACGCTCCACCGATGTAGATTCTTGTTTTCTCCCGGTTATTTCTTTTTCTTTTCTGTGGTATGGTTTCCTCCCTATTCATGGGGCAAAGAGTACGGATGGTCCTCCATTGAAATTGAAAACTATGATCCACGGTCCTCTATGCTCGTTACTTGTTTCTTCTCTTCACATCTCCCCCTTCCCCCGACATCACTGGTTTAATCGCGTAAAGCAAACAAGTTTAACCCCCAACGTATTCAAAGATAGCGATGCAACATGGCAGCCTCAGACGGGGGGGAGGTGCACTCTCTGTATCTATAAACAATGTTTTCTAAGACACGAGAACACTTTCATGATAATGCAATTGTGATTAGACCTTGGTAAAATACGTATTTATGAAAGCAGTACTTGATTTTTACGGAATACAAATAATTTGTTACACACTGGGCCTTTCAGTATCGGTTCCTGGTGTCATTAACTAACCAATACGGTGACTCCCTAAAATATAATCTATATCTACAATGTAAAAAAAATATTTTGGAGATGACATTGGAGAATTTGGCAGCTGTCAAATTATCATTTTTCCAGTGACAGAAATAAAAGTGAACTGAATTTCCCAGTGTCATAAGTCTAATTGAAGCTGGGTAAAAATGAACAGTGAAGTCAATAAAACTGACTTCAAATGAAAGCTTTTATGATTTTCTGACACTGTTGTCTGTCTCGCTCTGACCTGAACTGATTGATTCCATCTTTCAGGATTGGCCCTGATGAAACCCCCATCCCGCCGGTTCTCCGACACAGGAAAGGTCGGCTGTCAGAATCCACTGTGAGTTTGAACCTCTGGCTTCTCCTCTATGGGCGATGATGCCTCATCAATAATAAATAACAATAATTATTTACCTCTGACAGGACAAACCTAGAGCTGCACCCAGAACAGCTGAACCTGAAGACTCTGATTTATGGTGAGAACATATTTTTATATTCTGCACCACACTATTCATCTGCAGCTGTTTAAAGGGTTTTAAACTCCTTGCAGAGTAGTATCGAGCATTTTGGGGTATTGATCAGGTGAATCAAAGTGCAGTATCGGGTTTGCTGAAAAGAAGAAGCAGAAACGTTGTTGGAAAAACATTTTTTTTTTGGTCCCAATTGTTCAGGGATCCGAAAGTTAGTTTTGGAATCATGGATCAGAACTGCTTAATTATTTTGCCCCGCATGCAAAGTCTAAGATACCTGGGATTAAAATGTACCCCTAAAGTCTTTTTTACCCTATATCCAAATTTAATGATCCAATGTGTCCAATTCCATTTCTCACTCTGTTCTGAAACTTTCAATTTTCAATTTGACTTTTAAGAAATTATGGATTATTCATAATACGTATTGTCATTGCAGTTTTTTAGCAATTATAGTAGACTGGGGATCTGCCCAGGAGGTACCTGGCCACTCTCAGCCGTCATTCCGTCATTTCCTGACGGGAAAACTGCTATACAAATAGAGGCCATATGTATTACTTTTTTTCTATATCATATCGTCATCCCTTCTGCTTTCGTCTTTCAGTACTGAACGTAATTCAGTAAATGATGGAACATCCTCTGTTCTCGATGATTGTTGCCGATAAATTTGCTTTTTATATACCTAATTAAGATTATCAAAATGTAGGATTTACTCAAATTCAATTCAATAACTTATTAATCAATAACTCAATAATTCAATAACTTTATTAATCATAGAGGTAAATGTTATTTTGTAACTACTGTTATTCCGGTTCCCTAATGGGATAATCTCCTTTGGTGTTCTATATCAATAAAGATCTGAAGAAGCCTCTGACTGAACATTTGCTTTTGTATCTCAGTATGAACAGGATGCTCAGATAATAAAAAAAATCTACTACAGTGCATTTAAAAAGTGTTAACGTAATACTGATAACCCTGATGAAGGCCACATGCCGAAACGCGTATAAATAAAGCTTTTTTATTAATACTTTTAATTGTCGCCGGAGCGCCTTATTCATTCAACCTTTAATTTCCTCCGTGCTACTTGCAAGTTTGTTAAGTTGTGCCAGTAGATGTTTGGATTCCTAAGATTATGCTGAGATATTTTCCCCATACCTTATATACCTATTCCATAACAGCAAAATGTAATCTGAATTTATTGACATGGCTGCAGCTATGATTACTTTTATCAAAACATTAAGAAACTCATTACACTTATATTTCTCTAGAGTAAAATACATCAGGATATAGTAACTAGACATTAGACGACAAGGAAGAGCTTTTTGAAATATTTGTTAACAAATATTTTATGTTATTCTGTCCCTTTTTAGCCTGAATGGACACATTTAAAATGTTAGTTAGCAAAATGCATTAGTATGCATTCAAATATGTACCCTTATTGTGTTTGAGTTTAGGAATAATCCCCCCCCCCCTCTTTTAATTAACATTTTCTTTGTGTGCAGCTCATACACACACTATTGGATCTGGATACCATTCAATGTTGGGGCAGATTTACTTCTACTATCCTCCCTGATTCATAATTGACTTCTTAGAATAAAGCAAAGCATCAGAAGAAAGAAAGAAAGAAAGAAAGAAAGAAAGAAAGAAAGAAAGAAAGAAAGAAAGAAACAATCAGCTTTGCTTTTTTTGTACCGATTAACTAGTTTGACTCTAAAGCTGTGTGCACTGAGCTAAATATGTTTGATTTAGAGATTTACCTCCTAGTATCTCCAAATTTAGATATTTTTAACAAGTCCTCTGGGAATCTGTTGAATCCAATTGTTTTTCTAGCCTCTTCCGTCTGTTTCCGTCTACAACCCCGAGCCCTCCGATCCTAACCTAGTATTTCTGTGTGTTTGCAGGTGGAGGGAGAACTGGGAATTGTGTGTTCTGCTGCTACTGTGGCTGCTGCTGTACTCCTTCATGGTTCTCCCTCAGATGGACCTGAAGACGCTGCCGAGCCTGCTGCTCAACCAATAAACACACACACACTTACTAAACACACATTAAAAGCTCTGAAACTGAATCAGAGCTTAGCTGCCACCCTCCTCTTCATCACTGACTGCACTCCAGCTTAAAAGAAGGCTTTTTATTGTTCCTTTATTACCGTATTCATTTTGTTTTTTATTTACTTTTGTAAAAAAAATATATGGTGTTATTTTAAGAAATAAATTCTGCTTTTATGTAAACAATGAAGTCAATTAATGTAAGTTTAACAGATTCATAAAGTTGGGAGAATCAACCATCAAACTAAAGCTGCTGCTGCTTAAAGTTCCTTTCACACGGAGCTGTTTAGGGGAAGACTCACACAAATCTAATAATCATAAAGAAAAAAAATTCATTTTTACAGATATCATAAAAAGTTTCCATGTAACTGACGAGTAAACACAATCACAGGGACATTTTATTTAAAAAAAAGAAAAAATAGCAAAATAAATTTACTTTTCTGATGTAAACTATAAAAAATGTAAACTTATGTTATTTTATGACTGTTTTAAGTAAATTCCAGCCATTTACAGTCTTATAAACATGTATTATTGATTCAGTCATCCTGATTTAAAGTAAGATATTAATTTGAATCATAGTCACTTTAAAATGTTCTTGTTTCATCCTGTAGGATCAAAGTTAAGACACCGCTGGTTTAGCCTCACTTTATGACTAAATCGGGACTGCTGTTCTAACTCGTCTTAATTCTGATGTTGTAAAATGTTTTATTTCGAAATGTGTCTTTTGCTGATGTGTGCAGATTAACAGAATTTTGGGTTTTTCCTCCTTTATTCCGCCTGAGAGCTTGGTTTCGCCTTCCCTGGTTCTCTCTTAACTCGCTCCACAGACACTGACATTTTGTCCTTCAGCTGATCGATCAGCTGGTTCTCTCTGAGGATCTAGGTCTGCATGTTAACGTGCAGAGTCAGAACCCTGTGAACTCTGGTGAGTTTCTGTTGCAGCTCCAGGAAGTCTGGAACTTTTTTCCAATATCAAACTGATTTTGACGGAAGTCCGTTTTGGAGTTTTAGGAGCCTGAATCAGGAAATAAATCATGCTTTCAGATTGAATCTAAGCAGGTGTGTATCTCAGGCTGTAACACTAAAAGTTCTCTGATCTGTATATAAGACATAAATACTGAAGGTGTATCAACAGAAAGAATGAGATAATGAATGAGATGTGCAGCACAGTCTCCCTGCAAACTGTGTAATAATGAGTCACGGTAAAAGTTAGAAGTGGTTTTACCCACATCCACACCTGTGATGTGTTATAGTTTTATAGAGAACATTTTTAAAGGCCCTTGGGAATATATACATACCCTTTTCTTGTTCTACATTTTTGTTGAATTACAATCACAACCTGTAGTGTATTTCATGTGTGTAACACGGATCGCGCCTAATTGTGAATCGGAATTAAAATTATACATGGCTGTCAAAGGATTTTACAGGTACAGATCTCTAAAATTTCAGCAATTATCCAAGTTCCGATTGGATGGAAAGGGTCTGAACAACAAGCTAATAAGCATTAATCTCAATCTGATTTAGGTCTGAACTTTGACTAGGCTGTTCCTGCAGCTCTGTCTTTATATGTGTGATCCATGCCCTGTTGGAGGGTCAAACTTCGCCCCAGTCTTAAGTCTAATTAAGGTTTTCCCTCAAGGGATGCCCTGTTTTTAGATCTGTCCGTCTTCCCATGAACTCTGACTCTTCGCTGGTGTTTTCAGAGTAATCGGAATTGTTAGTCTTCCTCTGTGCCAAGCAAATTTGGATCTAGGCCTGAAAGTTTGATTCTGGACTCATCTGCCCAGATCCCCTTTTTCAATGTTAGTGCTGTGTCCCTCACATGGCGTGTAATACTTAAATATAAATTTTTAGATGTTAAAAGCTTGGGATATTGCTTAATTACACTGAGATTGAGTTATACACATATGACTGATTAACTACTGTTTGCATTGGTTTTAGGGGCAAAACACACTTTTTAGATCCTAGTATGAATAAAAATATTTATTTTCCACTTTATACACTACTTTATGTTGTTTTATCATGTAGAAACACGTTGAAATACCCTTAAGTGTGTGGCTTTAATTGACAAAATTAGAAAAAGTCAAAAGGTATGAATACTTTTTGGTTCTATACTGTGTGGGTTCAGTTTCTGACCAGCAAGCAACTGTCTGAGCATGCTCAGTTAGGTGTTAGAAGTGATCCGATTTTCGGAATAGGAAAAATGTTTTTCATAGCTTAACATTTTCTTCAAAATGTATTAAAACTCCCCCTTTATTACAGGTAAACATTAGATTACAGCCTAATAAATAGATCCAGTGTGGCATAAACTGGGAATATGTTACGGTTTCTGCTCCTTCCTCGTGACTGGGCATTTTGGACGATATCGCTGCCCTAAATTGAGAATGATCTTATAAAAGACTGAAGTAATTTGTAAATGATAATTTCTTGATTTTTTGTATGTTTGTAAGATTTGATGGAACCTCTCTGAATGTGCTGCACTTTGTATAAAGGAAATCTGAAGAAACAAACTGCCAAAGATCACGTTGGGTACATAAACTCCACAGCTCACCAGTAGATGGACATCCAGTTACTGGTTTCAGCAGGTTTAAGCATGTGGTTCAAATGGTTCTACAGCAGCTCAGTGTTTTACAAGACTGAGTGGGAATGTTGGAGGATGATAAGATGGATCTATAACTTTGGAAAACTTTTTTTGAACTTTATTTTAATCATTTCCATATGAACCCACCAAGAAACACTTAATTCTCTTCTCCTCATCATAACCATACTGTAGCTTCTTCCTCCCATCTGAATTGAGTTTCTGTCCACCAGCAGAGAGGCTGCTTATCACCATTCATCTTCACCACTACTGTGTGCCTGCTCTGGATTTTCTATGTACACAACTTTGTTCTAACTGTACACTTATTACTGACTGAAGTCTGTAATCAGCCTCAACATTAGAACCACTTACAGAAAAAAATATTTCACTTCCAGTTAGAGGAACCTCCAGGTTCAAACATTCACGTTGTAACACCCTTCCAGACCCCCACAACCCGACTCCAACACAACCCCTGCTTAGGAACGATTCTAGAAACGCAAAAGAGGCCAATCCGATCAGAGACACCTCAGACACCATTCAACAGTCCTTTGCACCTGCAACATACATAGCTAATGACCCACAGATGTCTACAGTTTTTGCTCTGTAACCTACTGAACATAAGTAAACTGATTTTAATGTTCTGGCTGTTTGTTGCACTGTTATTATATAATAAATATATGTATGGATTTTGTAAAAGTGTCAAAAATCACTGAATTTCCTCGTTTAATATCCTGTTTTATTTGCATTGTATTTCAGCAGAAACCGGCCTGTGTGAGTGATTTTAGCTTACTTTATGTATATAATTGAACTTGATACGTTGTGACTGATACATTAAAGTACCCCTAATCTCGACATGAACAGATTTGTCATTTCATGTTGTTCTACTACCTCATTTGGTTTTTCTCTATATAATTTATGCCGCACATTTCCCATTTCTTTTAACCAGTACATTTAAAGACCACTAGGTGGAGCACTAGAGAAGCAGATTCATCTTGGATCAGAAAATACACTCACGTGCTTTATCCTACACCTGTTCAATTTAATAATCAGATTAGCAAATCACATGGCAGCAACGGAAAACATTTAGGCATTTTGACAAGGAGAAGACAGCTGGGTTCAGACAAGAATTGGGAAGAAATTCATTTGTTGATAGACTGTTTCTGAAGACCTAACACGTCAAAGCTTGAAGCAGAAGACTACCTTCAGGCTAAGAACAGGAAACTGAGGCTAAAGTTTACACAGACTCCATTATTAAAAAATAACAAAATGGTTAAGTTTTTGTTTCAGAGGGTCGGGTCAGAATTTGGTGTAAACTGTATTGAAATCATGACACGATTCTGCGTTTGCATCAACAGTTCAACCAGTTCTACTGGAGTATTGTTGCTGACCATGTACAACTCATTATGACCACTGTGTACCCATCTTGTGATGGATACTTTTAACAGGCTAATTTACCATTACATAAAGCTCAAATCATTTGAGATTGGTGTCTTGAACATGGCAATGACTCACTGTATTTCAACAGCCTCCGCAGTCACCAGACTTTTGATCCAGCAGAGCAGAGATGAAAAACATGAATATGCAGTAAAGAAAATCTGCAGTAAATTTGTGCTTTCTGGTCAGTAAGGGCCTTTACTCAATCTACAACATGAAGAATTGAGGCCATTTAGTAGACAAAGGGGGTATAACCAAGTACTAACAAGGTGTACCTCCAGTTAGTGAAAGACAAATGTTTTTGGAAATCATGAAAACTGTCGGTTCTTAGTCTGGTTTACTAATACTGTCTGATATTTCTAATTTGGAGACAAGAAATCAAATATCCCGAATGATCTGCTGATCAAAGTGTAAAAAGAGTGACAGACTGATAACTTTTAAGTCATGATAGATTTAAAAAGTGACAACTTGAAACATTGAAACCTGAGATCCTTAAAAATACTGAAGAAAGAGGTAGCCTAGAGTGTGTGAGGAGTACACACAATCACAACGAAGATAACCATATTAATTGCCTAATGCAAACATGAAAATTAATGAGATATTCAGAACATTTGTATTATTAGTGTTCACTTTCAATATAAAGCATTTTGTAACTTAAGTACAAAAAGCTGAGGCTCTCCTCTTTTGTTTTAGCAATCACCCAAAATAAAATCATCCCCTGGGTGAAGCTGTTTGCATCAAATGTTTTGTATTTCAAAACAGCACGGCTGTTAATAATTTTTTTTGCATTGAGCAAAAATATTTATCTTTTTTATTAGCTTGATGGTGCCATCTACTGACTATTAAACAAAACTACAGTATACATGAACGTTGACATGACAAGCCTCTTTTTTGGATAATCTGCTTAATCTTTCATTTATTCTGCAAGGCAACAGAGCAAACAACTTTTCTGTTATGCAGCTAATTTTTACATTTCGCTGAAAAAGGTGAAATCAGTATATATTTTCATCTTGATAAAATAGATGGTTTATACTCTAGGTCTCTGGCTGCTGATGGCTAGCTTCCTCCCACAGTCTAAAACCACAATTGTTGGGTTAACTTGTCCCTATTATCCTTTGGCATGAGTGAGTGTGTGTATGGTTGGTTGTCCTGTGCGTCACTTTTTTCCCTAGAACACGCTCCTGCCTTTCACCAATGACTGCTGGAGATTAGGCATGGGTATTGTTTAGGTTTTATCAGATACTGGTACTAAACCGGTGTTTTTGAAACTGTGCCAGTGCATACACTTCGTCCAGAAACCCTCTTATTTTTTTAAAATTCTTAGTAGGGCTTTCAACAATACAACACTTTGATCTAATTGATCACAGGGAAGTTGTGAATTAATCACATTACTAAATATGACCAAAACTTAACCTTTTACATTTGGATATCAGCAGTCTGTGTCAAATGTAATATAGACTTAATAATCTAATGTAACAATTGAACCTTTTCCCATAAGTAATCAATCAGAAGATAAAACCCCAATTAATCACAACAGGAAATAAACGCTCTTATTGTAAAGATATATACAGCTACTTTCGTTAATGAGTTAGCACCAATTTAAGTCCGAAAACATCACTTGAACTGATTGATTTTGTGTTTTTGATGCAGCTGTATTTCAATATGAAATGTAATGAAGCTATACAGTGAGCCAACATAAATACAGAGCATTTAAACTCTGCACTGCACAACGACCTTACATACGAAGCGGGCGAAAAAATTCCCACAGACAACTTATGAACTTATGATATAAACACAAAGCCAATATGCCAATAATAATATACTCAAATGTTATTTAGAATCATAAACACGTGCTTCTGCACAACAATCCGTAGTTTGGCTGGTTAAGAAGGAGAACAGGAGTGTTTTGGGCTGAATTATAAACAGGACGGTTTTCTGTGCAGCAATTGCGTAAAAAAATAAATAAAAAAATGGCATGCCAAGAATCCACAGTGCTTGACATCTCCAGGAAAAGAAAAAAAAAAAATATGGATATTGATAGCCTACGTATCCCTACTGGAGATAGGCACCAGTCCCCCTCACGACCCTGCAAGGACAAGTGGGTAAAGACGGTATATGTCCTTCTCCATCCGTTTAAAATCTGCCTTGTTTGTTTATTTTTTTACTTCTGCAAATACTGACTTATATGTATTACAATAGTTGTTATTTTATTATCCATTTTAATAATTCAGATAATACTTTTACTTAAATTCTTTTATTTAGTTATGATGCCTCGTTACATGTTTTACACACATAATTAGCACAGTTAATGCAATAAGAAAATAGATTATTCAATGTACTAAATATCTAAAAATATATATATTGTTATATCTGTATTATTTTTCATCCAAATCATTTTAAGAATTTTTTTTTCCAAGATAAATTCCGTTTTTTCACCAGGGTTCCTATTCAAAGACTTCCCGCTGCCCTAAATGATCTTTCTTCGCCTCTGGAATGCTCACAGTTTCCGTCTGAGGCGGGTTAGCTTGGTGCGCAGGAACGCTATTCTGGTCCACTTACGCAGGTTGGTGCTGAGGCTGAACAGCTACCGCTGCGAGGATAGCGTAAATGATTTAGCGTAGCAGAGGCCCAGGTGAAAGGAAGTGGTCCCCCGTAGGCAACTAGCCACAAACCGGGACACCGAGCCTGGATGGCAGCGAGGATTTCCACGGAGTCCGTTTAAATGTTTTTACTTGGGACAATCAGAAGGATTTAACTCCGCGGGTGAGTTTCTGACTGTCTGTTCTGTGTTTCCGGAATATTCTGCGCTTCACAGCGGCTCTGTTAGCCGTTAGCCCACTGACATGAGGATGAGGATGATGATGATGGAAGAGCGTGGCGGTGCGGGGCCGTCCCCACGCTGCGGGACTCAGGCCCTGCTTCCAGTCCAGTCACAGAGACCCGTCTGGTTGGTGCAAAAAACAACTGCACGAACCGGGTCAGAACTTAACGGAGTTCAAAACAATTTAACCAGCTAGCATTGCTAACTGGTCTTGGCCAGGTTCAACTGAGGGCTCTTGGTTCTGCTTCAGTTTTGGCTAAAAGCTCCTGTCGCAGGTTCGATTAATGGTTCCTGGTTCCGTTCCCGGTTAAACTACGAACTCCTGGTTTGAGTCCCACATCGAGTGAGGAGATTCATGGAGCTCGTTCAGGTTCGGCTGTCCCCCCTGCCCGGTTCTGACCCAGGACCAGTCTGAGCTCTGTCTGCTTTTAGTCCCAGATATAAATCTGTTTAATCCTGCCTGAATACCACAGTATAACACCTGTCAAATGACGTCAGCAGGTAAACACAGTACTTCACCAGGCGAATAGGGACTGTTCCAATAATATCTGTTCGTGATCATTAATCAGTGATTGGCAAACGTTGCCTGGGGTTTTACTTGAATCCAGATACATCATATAGATCACACACATTCTGGACATTTACTACATGTTGACCAGTTTCCTGAGGTCTAATTGAGTCAATCCATTGTCAATATTTCCTCTCATACAGACATCTTGTTCACATATCTGACCAGGAAAGCTATTCAAATAAAACTCTCCAGCTCCTCCTATTGGTTCAAGATATATACACCGTATACAATATTTTTTTGGTGTGAAAACAAACCAACCAAAAGAATGTTGTAGAATATAGTAGTTTATACAGGCAGGGTCGTATGGGGACTGGTGCCTTTCTCCTGCAGTCATTGGGTGAGAGGCGGGGTACACCTTTAACAGGTCGCCAGTTCATCACAGGGCAACATAGAGACAGATGATCAAACAACAACGCACCCACACGCTGAAAGGCAATTTTAGAGAGCAGTTAACCTAACAGTCATGTCTGAACTGTGGGAGGAAGCTAACTGAGTAGGTAAGTGGCATAGTAGGCTAATGGATGTGCTCAGGACAGACTGAACAATCGCAGTGTAGGTATATATATATATGGACACAGCATCCCCTCCGTAACTGGGGTTACTGTAAAAAGAGAGGATGCAGTGTAATAATCTGAGGGTTCAGACTAACACGCCGCATGGAAAATACCTGACAGTTTGATTCTCAGGAACATTTTGCTGCATTTTCTAGAATTTCATCGCTCATGTCGGCAGCATGTTGGATTAGCTTGGTTAGGTTGTTTTTTGTATGTTTGATTGAGGCGTTGGATGTTCCAATGGTTATTCCCTCTGGTTTGGAATACTAAGCGACTTTAAGGAGTTTTGCGCTCACTTTTTTTATTTTTATTTATTTTTTTGTTTTGAAGAGTTATTTGTAACTATGGCAACATGGTATTGTTACCTGAACTGCCACTGCAAATACCAGAGGATTTGAAAAGGATCATATGCCGGCTTTCTAACCGTACATCCATACAGATTTAAAGTGGAGTGGCAAAAGCAAATGAGGTTGATTAGCAGTGCCAGTCAGCAGCTGATGGCTTCATCTGGGACACACATTTCTGTGACATGTTGTCTCTTCTACGTGGAAGTTTATCTGTTAGCATGTCATATCAGCCAAGAGACCGTCGTACACCAACAGTCTTCAGTCAGGGGCCCTTTTCTGATTTGTTTGAAGACTGACTGCTATCAGAGATCTTTCCTGCTTTTAGCATTACCGTCCACAATGACTCTTTGAAGATGGCTGAATGATATGACTTATGACAACATTCAAATTCCTTTTTGGAGAAATTTAGTATGTTTTAATGAAAAATAATTAGAATTCTGACCCCACGCTGTTGGTTCCACTGTGGCAACGCAGCACAGTTAAGAAAAACAAACTTTGAGTCAGTGAACTCTGAAACTTTACAAGATTTTCACAAACTAAAGTGGGGTACTCGTATTTAGGATTTACATCGATTATGTGACTAATCATTGGTGAAACTTTTATCTCATACACAGATTAATGAGTAGTTAGTTCAACTTGGAAAAAAAACCCATAAAAGAAAATACAAAAATTAACAAGATATAGTCAGAATAATAATGCCACACTAGAGGTTATCTGATGCAGAGACACAGATATGACTGACAGAAAACAATCATTATATGAGAAGTTCATTATTGTTTAAATCTGGTGTCGGGTCCTCGTCATTACACAAAAACAGCCTGTAAATATTTAACTGACAGGACAGAAATAGTTTATCTCTGACCGAGCTGCCAGAACCCCTGAGAGCAGGTCGATCCGACACGGCTGCAGCTTCTTCATACTCAAACACGTCGGCGAGCTGTTGTCGGGTTAGCGTTGCGGCAAACTCCCTTTTCTTGTGATGTTTGTAAAAGTTCAGATTATCTGGTCGTTCAGCCTCATCTTTTTGGAAAGAGGTTGAAATCTCGGGCCTCTCACCTTTACTGTTCTATTTTGTTGCAGTTTGTGCAGAGCTGCCATATGACACGCGCTGACAGGTGAGTTGTTCTGTCCAGAGGTACCTCCAGAAATTGTCTTTTGGCCAAAATGTCAACCTGATCTAAAATTGCGTACAATGTACTTATTTATTTATTTATTTGTCAGTGAATGCACCACAGTTGAGTGCCAGGAGTTGGAAGCAAAACAACACTCGATGATATGGGCGCTCTTGAGTGTACAGGCTTTAAAATAAGTTTGGCAGCTTTTTTTTTTACTGATAAGATTCTGACAATAACAGGGTCAGTCAACATCAGTACCAAACCCATTACAAACAGCATCCTCACTTCACCCCAGATTCAGAGAAAATATCTGTATTCTAAAAACTAAACCAAAAAAACTTGGGAGAAATCATTAACCAATTAAGCTCCTCCTCTTGCTGCCTGAATACCTTACCCACAGTTGTTCTTAAAGTGCTGCAGATTGCAGCTTAGTGCCCCCCTTAAACTAACGTTTAGAGAAATACATTAGGAACAGTTTCTAAATAGATATTTACTCGTAAATGAATGATTTTAGCTTTTGGAGTTGTTTTTGTGAGATTTATTTTGCCAGACCGAAAGTGACATAGCAGAAGGGAGTCCTGTCAGCTTGGTCAATACAAAACTATAGATTTTAATGTTGACTTTGACACAGAAGTAACTCCAAATGTTTACAGCTCCACATATGACGAACTACAACCATACAGGTATGAGCCTGCTGCATGCCCCATAGAGCAGAGAGAGAGATATGGGGAAGGATTTATGGCCAAAATAAGTGCTAAGTGAGGCTAACATTGTTAGCCTGGATGCTCCAAGCTAGCTCCACTGTTTCTTTTACAAGCAGCATATTCTTTAAATAAAGCTGGTATCTTAGATAAGAAGACTTACGACGTACAGATCCCGTCTGTGTAGAGCTGAGCCCCTGATCGGTCCATGATCGTGTCTCCCGCTGCTGCAGTTTCAGGAACAGCTGCTGACAGCTAAAGCATCGAATCACGCCGGCTGGTGTGAGGCGCACCTGATCTTTGCTTCTGTATACCGTTGTTAAACTCCATCACAATTGCTTGGAGTTTAATCCTCCAGTCGGAAGTGAGCCCCACAAATGACCAGGTTTTTCATAGCCGAAGTGAAATGCTGGTTCAGCTGCAGAAAGTGTACAAAGACAAAGAAGGTTGTCAAATTGTGGGTTTTTTGTGTTATTTTATGGAAACCTGTGGATTAGATGTCCTGACCAGCTGGTATTCGTCCTTCAGAGTAATTTACAATTTGTAAGAAAAATGAACGCAACATGAAACAAAAATTCTCACCCATTTTCGATAATTTGACAGATGGACCTTATAACTACCCACGGAGCTGAAGCAGCGCATGGCATATGAGTCCTCCCTTTTACGTTACGGGTCAAGATTATAAAACGTGTAAAATTTGTGCCGTTATCCATTGTAAAATTGAATAATTATTGGACATAATTTTATATGCATGTTAAACAATATTTACCCTGCAACATGCTCGTTAACAAAGTTTTCCCTGCCATTTGGTCGGATCTGATTCAAATAGCTAACTCCTCGCTCCTGTCGGGTGTCTTCCCTCAGGCTTTAACAACAGCAGTTATCAAACCACCACTGAAGAACAACAACCTGGATAACATGTTAATGCAGACCTACAGGCTAATCTCTAATCTGTTGTGTTTCGGTTAGATCTGTTTCAACGTAAATGAAGGAAAGCATCGGGAGTTGATGACCAGAAATGTTACAATGAAGCCCAGATTAGCCGTTCTCTGCTCATCAATAAAATCAGCTGTTATCTGTGAGTATTGGTCGTGTTTAATCTGATAAATCTGTTTAGTGTAGTCTGGAATAAAATGGAATTAGATTAGTCTGCTGATTTTGTTTCCCTCTCTCCTGTTAGTGATCTTCAGTAAAGAGAGGAAGATGAAATGAGATAAGTGGACGTCTGGAGGAGCGCAGCCCCTTCACCTCCAGCTCAGCTCAGTGAAGCATGGCTGGCCTGCAGCTCGTCACCCCTGCTACTTCACCCATGGGGCCCTTCTTCGGTCTGCCGTGGCAGCAGGAGGCCATCCATGACAACATCTACACGCCCAGGAAATATCAGGCAAGCCCTCTGTGCTCTCCCGGCTTTCCCAAATTGCAGACGAACCAGCAAGAATGATGCTGGGAATTCTGTGCGACATTCATGACTTTTATACCCAAATGCTCCGTCGTCTGTAGGTTGAACTTCTCGAAGCAGCTCTTGAACGCAACACTATCGTCTGCTTGAACACGGACTCAGGGAAGACGTTTATTGCAGTACTCCTAACTAAAGAGCTCTCCCACCAAATCCGAGGGAGCTACCAGGAAAATGCCAAACGGACAGTTTTCCTGGTGAATTCAGGTAAAGCAAGAAAGCTTCTGCTCCTTTTTAGGATTCAAATCTGATTGGTTGGCTAACTGCAAATGTTTTATAGTGTCATCGGTAATACAACAAGCGGCCGCAGTCAGGACTCACTCAGACCTCCAGGTGGGAGAGTACTCTGATTGGATGGAGGCTTCCGTTTGGTCCGATCAGAGATGGATTCAGGAGGTTTCCACAAATCAGGTGCTCCTCGTTTTCTCAAAGAAAAGCAGCTCAGAGAGTTTTTCAGCTGAGCTCTGTTATTAACATCAGTATCAGAAACGGAGGAAAATATTTCATCATTGAAGCAAGAAGCTGCTGTTTCCTTCTAAAGTCTGACTGAGTGTGTCTCTTCTCCGAACATGTCCATCTGTGTTGAGTTTAATGAAAATTGCTCCTTTTTGCTGCTGAGCTTAAGCTATAGGAAAGGGGTTTACAGATTATAAAAACTGTACATACTGGAACTGGTTCTGGTCTACATCTGACAGTCCTTAAAGAAAAACTATAATCTGACCATATGTGATGTAGTCAAAACACTTTAATCTCATTCTGCTCAAAATCTGATCAGTTATCTTTTTTCTTAGGTTCTGGTGATGACGTGCCACATCTTCCTTCATGTTCTGAGGAGCCGCACCTTACCTCTGTCTAAAATCAACCTGGTTGTGTTTGATGATTGTCACCTGGCAATCACAGAGCATCCTTACTGTGACATCATGAAGGTGAGGCCGCTTCCACCAAATATAGCTCTACCCGCGTGAAAATCTGTGATAACTCGGACGTTCTGCCCGATCGTCTGCAGCTGTTTGAGGAGTGCACTCGTGGACCACGTATACTGGGTCTCACCGCCTCCATTCTCAATGGGAAGTGTGACCCATCAGAACTGGAGCAGAAGATCCAGAACCTAGAGAGAATCCTGAAAAGCAACGCCGAAACAGCAACTGACTTGGTGGTCCTTGACAGGTAGGAATAACATTTATTGGCCCCAATAGAACTGAGATTTAGTATAACACTATAAAACCTGTCCCTATTAATACTGAGGTTCAGCGTGACATAATGGGAGCTATATTTACCTATAAAGGACAGGCTCCACTATAAACTGAGGCTTATGCATAGTTTCTAAGTCTTCTTCTATGTTTAAGCAGATAAAAGCAGTGCCATTATCCGTCGACGCAAGGCCTCTCTGTCAACTATGCAACAACAAACGGAGTAGAGCCCAATGTTCTAACTATCCGTCAACGTAGAGCGTATGCCTGTGATTGGCCAGCTCAACAACAGCCAAAGATCGTTTCACCAAAACGATACTCTACAGTTTCTGTAATCAGTAGTCAATGCAGCATTTGGGTAATACATGCTTTATATTGAATGGACAGTTTATCTAATATAATCTTTATACGATTTTGAACACCAGGAGGTGTAGAGAAACAACAGAACACATCACTGCTATGTTGACATGCGTTTTAGAGTATTCCATGAGCGGCACTTGTTGTAAAAAAAATTCCAGCTCAATCAAAACTTAATTTCTATCGGTTATTGCTCCTTGAGGTGGAATGCGTTTGCAAGCTGAAGAAAATTAACTGCATACAACCAGAAACAACACTGTAGTGGTAGGCAGAAACATCGTAAGAAATCAGCACCCCCTGCTGTCCGGGTGGAGAATTCCCTTGCAACACAAAAAAAACAACGGAGAAGTATAAATGAAATACGTCTCTGTATCCTGCAATAATTTCACAGAGAATATTAGTTTTTAACTTTTAAATGTAAGTTCTGTGGTCATTTTTATTAATATTTTTTTATCTAATTCACCATCATTTCTTGTAACAAGCAGAGAAGAAAATGAAACCTCTGAACCAAGTATTGGTATGGTATCGGTTTTGAAAAAAGTGATATCGTTGCATCCCTAGTTATAACATTTCGCAACGGAAAATTAGAATCCCAGGTTTAGTATAACAGAAAGAGACAGTACCCCATACTAACCTGATGTATAGTTTGATAGAATTGGACATTTCAAATTCTAACCAGATCCAAACTACTGTTTGTGGAGAACTAATAAACGCTGCTTGTTTCAGGTACACCTCTCAGCCAAGGGAAGTGGTGCTGGACTGTGGTCCCTACGTGGACAGGAGTGGCCTTTCATCCCATTTGCAGGCAGAGCTGGATGAAGCTCTCCTCTTCCTCAACGACTGTAACATCCCTGTTTCCAGAGAGGACAGAGATCCCACTTTCATCTCCAAACAGGTCTGACTCAAACGAGCATTTTTTTAAATCCTACTTTTGTTTCAGAAAGCAGCAGGAAACAAATGATGTTTTGGTATTTATTTGGTTCCTGACTGTATAATCACTGTTTGTCTGTTCACTGTAGATCCTAAGTGACTGCCGGGCTGTGCTGCTGGTTCTGGGTCCTTGGTGTGCAGATAAGGCTGCAGGCATCATGGTGCGAGAGCTGCAGAAGTACATCAAACACGAGCAAGAGGAGCTCAACAGAAAGTTCCTGCTCTTCACCGACACCATCCTGCGCAAAGTGCACGCTCTGTGCGAGGAGCACTTCTCCCCCGCCTCCCTGGACCTGAAGTTTGTCACTCCCAAGGTCCTGCGGCTGCTCGAGATTCTGCACGAGTATAAGCCGCTGGAGCGCCAGCAGTTTGAGAGCGTCGAGTGGTACAACAACCGCAACCAGGACAATTACGTGTCTTGGAGCGACTCGGAGGACGAAGATGAGGACGAGGAGGTGGAGGCCAAAGAGAGGCCCGAGGCCAACTTTCCCTCTCCGTTCACCAACATCCTGTGTGGGATCATCTTCGTGGAGAGGCGCTACACAGCTGTGGTTCTGAACCGGTATTATGATCCAGACTTTGAATCATTTTCATCATTGGTTCTCCAGGCTTCTCGTTATTTACTTTTTCTTCTACTTTATGAGACCTTTGTAAGGTTACATGATCAGTTGAACAGCTATCTCTATTTTCTTTTGCTTGACAACTACGTCAGAAACACACTTGTCAGTGAGAATCATGTTTTTGCGCTCTGTTTGTGTTTGTAGTCTGATCAAAGAGGCGGGGAAGCAGGACCCTGAGCTGGCTTACATCAGCAGCAACTTTATCACCGGCCACAGCATCGGGAAGAACCAGCCGAGGAACAAGCAGATGGAGGTGGAGTTCAGGAAGCAGGAGGAGGTAAACCCATAGACTGTAAAAAAGAATAGACAGCGCCTCCTCACTCCTCCCGGTTTACCAGAATGACACACTTTCATGGGGGAATTTATGGCGGATTCACAGACTCCTCCTCCCCAGCTCTGACGATTTGAAAAGCTGCCAATACACAATAGAATTCTTGCATAAAGTGAATAAAAACGACCCATTTGGATGATATCTTAAAAAAATTGCTCTCTATAATGAAACACATTTTGTAACATTTTAAAATAATAATATTAAAATACTTTAACAACTACTTAAGACCAGAAATGTTTTAACTGCAGCAAACGCTTGAGCTTGAATATAAAATAACTGACTATTCAAGTTAAAAGTTTTTGGCTTAACAGATTAACCTTTTGCTGGATCCAAACTACTTTGGATTATTTAATTGACTGACGTTAACAGTGGTGCAACAAGGATTTTTTTCTGCTTAGTAGAGGTGATATTAACATGCATGTTGCAGTTGGAAGTGTGTTAACATGTTTGATGTGTTGCCTGCTGCATACCTGACCTCCCTGGAACAATGTTGGATTGATCCACTTGTCTATCCCAATTATTAATTTTAACAGGGAAGCCAAAGTGTTCCTAAACAGGAGACCGTAGTGAGGAGGGAGGGTCTTCAAGCTCTGTCTTTTCTTTTTCTGTTGTCATGATGCTACTTGTGCTCGTGCAGCTCCACTGTACATGACTCATTACAACGTCCGCACCGAAACTCACCTTTTTTCCGCTGCGCTTGATAATAGGCTAAAAATACATTTACATTATTTAATGGGAAAAAAATACATTGAAACAGTACTCAAGTGGACTGAACCAAACGGTTCAACACATCCTTGTGAACCGTTACACCCCTACAACCAGCTAATTTAAGGACAAAGCACAGTTTTTTTTCCAACCTAGACCTTATTTCTAGCATTTTGATACGACTTGACGTCCATTGGGAGATATTTAGATCCATTCATGATCAGGTTACATCCATATAATGGGAGTTGTTGTGGCACACAAAATGCAGCCTCTAAATAAATCATTATCCAGTACGGGTGGGTGGTATGGCAAAATTTTCATATCACGGTATTTTAAAAAAACATAACGGTATTACAGTATTTAACAGTATTTTTTTGCCATACAACACCGTTCATATCCACATTATCTTATAAGAATGAAGAATTTAAAAATCTGCTTCGAATAGCACATTTTACTGCCATATGGACTGCATCTTATTGTTTTTTTCCAGACACAGGTTAATGATATGAAAATAATTAAAATGATTATGATTCTAGTAGACATTCTTGATGTTCTAAGGCTGAATGTATAATTTTCTTAAAAACTCACAATGGCGCAAGTAACAAATTGCATCTTCTAATTGCTTTGCATGTAGTACTGAAGAATCCCGCTAGGGTCTGAGTACAGACTCAGATCGTATTTAGCCAAAGAAGAAGTAAAATAAACATGCCGACCGTAGGTGATTAGTAGCTGGTTAATATTCAGATAACAACAGAAAAAAAGAAGACAGAAATATCGTAAATGGTATGTAAAACATATTTACCGCTATTTTTGATTTCTTTCCTACTGGTTTTCCCGCCGTTGACCGTGTTTACCTACAGACGGTCAAATAGCGCTCAACACTTCCCTCTACTGGTTACTCTCAATAACATTTGTAAAACGTATGCCGTTCGGCTCTCGTCTGACATTTTAATGCAGATAAACTTTTCAAACTATAGAAGAGGCTCCTCTTTTTTGGAATTACTTCATCAGAATTGTGTGCTTCGCTCCTGCCATTAGCTGTACTTAGTTAAAGACGTTATTTTCTACACTGTGGTGAAGAGCGCGTAGCAGTGAAATCGGTCCTGGCTGAAACACTTCCCTTCATTAAACGTCCCGGAAGTTATCTGGGCTATTCACCGGTATAGGGGTATATTAAAAATTCATATCATAACGAAAATAAGCATCGGTTTTCGGTATGAACCGGTATACCGCCCAGGCCTATTATCTAGCTCAAACAGCTTTTTCAAAGACGCCGCTGGCATCCGCCATCGCATTTGTAGTTTTAGCAGGTTGCACAAAGGGATCCTGTGGAAGCTGAACTTAGTCCACTTGGTCATTTTGTATGTGCATTTTCAAAACAGGCAAACACGAACCATGTTGATGTTTGCAGTAGCAAGTGCTGTCTAACCAACCGCCGTAGAGGACAGAGTGAAAGCCCTGCTCAGACTACAACTGGGCTGGACCATGGCAGTAGGAACATTGAGGGATATTGAATTTGGATTAAAGGTCTGTAAAAGACCCTAGATGACGGGTTCCGAAATAAAAGTTTTGAGTCACTGACCAAGATGGCCGGTAGATGAAAAATATTTACCGGCCAGGCATATTTTTTACCATGCAAAATTCTAAATGTTTTTTACACAGATATACTTAAACAAATTATTCCATTATATGCTATTATGTTGGAGCCATACATAAAGGAGTGACAACCCTTAAAATAGTTAATAAGAAAAAATAGTTCTGAATTTTTATTTTTAAATGTATTTTTGAAAAAGAAATTTTTTGTGTGAATTTTACTGAATGATTAATTTGACATAACAGTCCATAGCAATAACGTAGGTAAGTTAACAAATTAAACCGTCCGTCCACTTTTTTGTGAAAAAGCTTTTGTGCCAAAAAGTTGCAATGTTTTTATTTGTGATTTTCTATTACATTGTCACATGAACCTTAGCAAATATAAAATTACTTTAAATGACTTTAAATGTAATTTTAACTAATTAAAACAGTAAAATATGACAAGCTCAGATTGAGTCCCCACTAAACGAACACCTTTGCTTTTATTTTAGTGCTACCATCCAAGACCCACCCTGGGCCTTTGTTTGGCCCCTCTAATTGACATCCTAGATACGCCCCTGCTCAGCACCACTGATGGGATTAATCTAAAAAACTCACAGGAGTCTCTGTCAGGAGAAAAGTGAGGAAGGATCTTTTCTTAAAAGTTGACCAGCTGAGCTCTCCAATCCACTGCCAAAGTTACCATCCCAAAGCCGAAATAAAAGGAAACTAGACTTGAGGTTGCATGAAACTGTTTTTAATCCTAAATAACTCTGAGGATTTAAAAAGTAATTGAAACTACAGCTTCTTTCAGTCAGACTGTTCTGAAACCTTGCGGCTCACTGCTGCGGGCGGCGTGTCACTAATTATAGTCACGTAGGTGACCTATTTTGGATTCAAATGGTGAATTTTGCCAGCAGTTGAAGAATTTTCATGTCCAGAAAGAGGAAACTTACGTATGTTTGCGTTCAAGTTTCACATATGCTTGTGTACATCACATGCAGACAGCAGAGGAGCGTCACAGAAATCCTTAGAAATGAGGATTACGTAACTAATTTGGTGCAAACATTTATTCACCATGTGGCAGATGCACTCCAAATTTTACTCGCCAAACTGAAAATTTGCTCGCATTTGGCGAGTGTTAATTTCGGACCCTGCTAGATGACTACAAAAAAGCACCTCTGATAGCTCCGATCTTGCTGGCGAGAAGTGGTACTTTTTAAAATGTTCATAATTTTACATAAATTGTCTTTTTTAAATGTATGTTTTTAATTTTTACATTTTCGGAATCACCTTGAATTGCCTTGTGTTGAAAGTGTGCTATATAAATAAAATTGCCTTGACTTAAAATGAAGGAGTTTTGTGGCAGATATTATTTGATAATGAATGTGACTCATTAAATATATGACGCATGGACCATCTTTTCCTTGCAGGTTCTCAGAAAGTTCAGAGCTCATGAAACCAACCTGCTGATTGCCACCAGCATTGTGGAAGAAGGTGTGGATATTCCAAAGTGTAACCTGGTGGTCCGCTTCGACCTGCCTTCAGAGTACAGGTCTTACGTCCAGTCCAAGGGTCGAGCCCGGGCCCCCGTCTCCAACTACATCATGCTGGCAGACTCTGAGAGGACCAAGAGCTTCGAGGAGGATCTGACCACCTACAAGGCCATCGAGAAGGTAATTTATACAGTATCTGATTTAAAATTATGAGGCTGGAAACCGAGAGGAGAACTTCATGGTGCCGTGACTTTCCCCTGAGCAGATCCTGAGGAATAAGTGCTCCAAGTCCGTGGAGGCGGGAGAGTTTGAAGCAGACCAGAGTCTGGACGATGATAACCTCCTCCCACCGTATGTCCTGCGGTCTGAGGACGGAGGTCCGCGGGTCACCATCAACACGGCAATCGGACACATCAACAGGTATCCTCGTCAGGTCTCTGTGGTTTGATCGGTTCAAATGAAGAACAAGTGGTAAATCAGTGTGTCTTGTCTTTCCTCTGGTTCTCAGATATTGTGCTCGGCTGCCCAGTGACCCGTTCACACACCTCGCTCCTAAATGTAAAACCATGGAGACGGGAGACGGACGCTTCCAGTCTACCCTCTTTCTACCCATAAACTCTCCTCTGAGAGTTCCCGTCAAGGTTCGAATCCTCTCTTAGTAGTTTCTTTAACATGGAACGTCACCTCCAGCTCCCTATCATACTGATGTGCCTGTCTGTGTGTGTGTGTCTTCAGGGTCCCATCATGAACTGTGCCCGGCTGGCTGAGAAAGCTGTTGCACTGCTCTGCTGTGAAAAGCTCCATAAGATAGGTAAATCCAAAGTTGTGACTGTCAGGAAGGCTGGTTTGGATTTCTGCGGTTAGATTCAGCTCATCCTGTTCTACTCTCCGTCACAGGTGAGTTGGACGACCACCTGATGCCCGTTGGGAAGGAGACTGTGAAGTACGAGGAGGAGCTGGACCTCCACGATGAGGAGGAGACCAACGTCCCGGGTCGGCCCGGCTCCACCAAGAGGAGACAATGCTATCCTAAAGCCGTAAGTCTGCTCTCTGTGGGGTTCGTTGTTATTTAGATCTGGATCATAAACTGCAACGCGTCCCGTTCTTCTGCAGATACCCGAGTGTCTGCAGGACAGCTACGCCCTGCCTGAGCAAACCTACTTCCTGTATGTGATTGGGATGGTCCTCACCACGCCCCTCCCCGATGAACTGAACTTCCGCAGGAGAAAGCTGTACCCTCCAGAGGACACGACTCGGTGCTTCGGCATCCTGACTGCCAAACCCATACCTCGAGTACGTTTCCATCTGCAACACAGACCTTGTTCTACAAGTCCTGTAAATTCCCCCTCCAATGGGATTTAGATAATTCATTGTGACCGTTGTTTGCAGATCCCTCATTTCCCGGTGTACACTCGCTCGGGCGAGGTGACCATCTCCATCGAGCTGCAGAAGTCGGGCTTCACGCTCAGCTCGGCCCAGCTGGACCTCATCACCCGCATGCATCAGTACATCTTCTCCCACATCCTCCGCCTGGAGAAACCTGCACTGGAGTTCAAGCCCACACTGGCTGACTCGGCATATTGTGTTCTACCTCTGAATGTTGGTGAGTGCTCCTCCTCTTTCCCCGTCAGTTACAGTCAGTAGCAGCGTCCTGACCTCACCCTGTGTCTGCCGCTTCAGTCGGAGACTCCGACACTCTGGATATGGACTTTATGTTCATGGAGGATATTGAGAAGTCTGAGGCCCGAACAGGCATTCCTACCACTAAGTACACCAAGCAGAACCCCTTCATCTTCAAGCTGGAGGACTACCAGGATGCTGTGATCATTCCAAGGTACTTCAGCTTTACTCCCAGTGTTTCACACTGAGCCAAGATGAAACGTTGAACACCTGTCGGTCATCTCCTCCTCAGGTATCGTAACTTCGACCAGCCTCATCGCTTCTACGTCGCTGACGTCTACACGGACCTGACGCCGCTCAGTAAGTTCCCATCGCCGGAGTACGAGACCTTCGCCGAGTACTACAAAACAAAATACAACCTGGACCTGTCCAACCTTAACCAACCGCTGCTGGATGTCGACCACACCTCGTCCAGGTGAGCATGACTCGGTTCTCGTGGTTTAATCTGAGAAGCTCACAGCTGCAGCTGTTCTGGCGTCATTTATTTTCTGATCTCTAAGAAACAGAGGAGTGTTTATAGTTTTCCTTAACTTTCCAATGTCTGACCATTAAACTCCTCTGCTGTGGTATCTGGCTTGGCAGAACCTTTACGGTACCCTTGAAAAGGCTCCATGCCCCTTTTTTTACATTTCAAGGATCTGATGTACCCAACCAACACAAAATAGTGCACACTGGTGAAGTGTAAGGGCAATCAGAGCTACAAGTCCTTATTGGTCTCTACCTTTTTTGCTTATCTAGACTGAAAGTTTTGCCTATTCTTTTTTTTGTTCAATAACATTAAACTCAGTCTTTCTATCAATTCTCAAATAAATTTCAGTTTGGACTTTGGCCACTAAAGCAGACAAATGTGCTTTGATCTTACATTTCCGTTGTAGCTCTGGCTACAATGAAAACATTAGCTCCAGCAAATCCCCAGCATAATTATGCTACCATGAGTTTAATACATTTAGTGCATTAGGGTGATGCATACTGCCACTTTTTTGTCGCTTTTGTTGTTTTGTATACTTAGCAGAAAGACATCTTCGTGGCTAATCATTGCCTTTTTTATTGTTCCAATAAAATACTTTGAAGGTTGTGATTGTAACCATAGACTATAATGAATGGACGGAGCCTCTGTGGCGTCAGCAGTAGGTTTCTGAAGAGTTGAATTGAATCCAACTAGGCAGTTCCCACCACCGCCATCTTGGCTCTGTCATGCGCCCTTGTCATGCCGTGAAAATAAACATGTGGCTGGGGGCGGATGATTTATACTCTGAGCCGATGTAGCAACAGGCTAACTGAAGCAGAGGTTAGCGAGGGCTTTTAACCATAAAACGGCGGTTGAGGGACTCTCCTACCCATCTGCCTTCTGTGCTGATTCAATCATTTTGTAAAATAAAAAGGCCTTTTTGAGGCCTTGTTGTCCGTAACTTTCACTTAAATTGTGAATTTGAATTAAAAGTTTTTTTAATCGATATGTAAAAAAGAAATATGATAATTTCAACCTGAGCTAATTTTTTGTTTTAAGTAGCTATTTGAAATGCAAAGCAGAAATATAATTTTACTTACCAAAAAAACCCAAAAAAATTGTCTGTTAGTACAGTTAGTTCTGCAGCAAGCCATCTTTGTCCAATAAGTGCACGGTTAACATCCGAACACGAATAAACTTTGCAGACTTAACTGATGGTCAGGTTAAGAGAAGCTAAATAGTTGAGACTTAAGACAGAGTTTGCCTCTTGGTTTTTATGCGATGAAATGTGGAAAACGCCTAGATGTATGAATACCCTTTGAAGTCCTGGAAGTTGTCTCAGTACATCAAACCCCTGCTGTTCCACTGAGTTCAGAATAAGTGGTGCACTCCACACCTTAAAATTCCTGCTGAGTTGCTTCCGAAACTGCTCCTGGAGCGTTTTTGAATGTTGAAACCCTTTAACATCACCTTGGTTGAGCTTCGTTCGATCTCTGCTGTCCTCAGACTGAACCTGTTGACTCCCCGACACCTGAACCAGAAGGGGAAAGCCTTGCCTCTGAGCAGTGCAGAGAAGAGGAAGGCCAAGTGGGAGAGTCTGCAGAACAAACAGGTAAAATCTGCAATGCCCTCTCTAAAGCTATGTAGACCCGATGCAGCCTGTTCTGGGTCTCTATTTACTGTTAATGTTTTGCTGTTAGATTCTGGTTCCTGAGCTGTGTGCCATCCATCCCATCCCCGCCTCCCTCTGGAGGAAAGCCGTGTGTCTGCCCAGCATCCTGTACCGCCTACACTGCCTGCTGACGGCCGAGGAGCTGCGAGCCCAGACTGCCACTGAAGCTGGAGTGGGGGTGCAGACCCTCCCCCCCGACTTCAGGTGACTCGGCAGAACCCATCCCCACTGATCCGTCCTTTAGGTTTGAGAGGAAAATCAGAAACCAAGGCTCTTCATTCTTTGAAGCAAACATTGGAAAGTTCAGAGCTCATACTTGGAGAACAGGCGCCACCTGGTGCTCATCATTAGTAGTACTAGAGACCAGAACATCAACAGTTTCTATTTATTCCACACATTTCTTCATTAAAACGATCAATCAAAAACAAACAAAGCTTACTTCTTAAAGTACACGAGCAAGCCAGCTCTGATAAATATTGGGCCTGAGTTTGATCTTGTTAACATGTTTCATTGCATGTTAGTGAAGTATCCAAGGGTATCTAAATAAATTAAAATTTCATGACAGGTATTTCAGTAATTTATTGAAAAAGGTCCCAAAATGTACAGTATATGAACTCAGTACTTGGTTGTGGCTGCTTTTACCGCATCAGTGCAGAGTGACATAGAGTAAATCATCCCATGGTTCTGCTGAGGTGTAATAGAAGACCAGATTGCTTTGTCAGCAGCCTTCATTGTCTCTTCATTGTTGATCTGGTGTCTCTCATCTACCTCTAACTAATACTCCATGGGTTTTAGGTCAGGTAAGTTTGCTGGCCAATCAATTACATGAATACTATGGTTAATAAAGCAGTTGTTGATTATCCTTCCAATCATCTTTACATTAACTTGCTTGTGTTGGCCATTTGTTATAACATTTTTTGGCAAATGTGTGAGCACTGATAATCATAAATTACCAAGGTAAAAGCTTCAGGTATGAATCCATGTGAGATAAGTTTAAAGTTTTTAATTGAATTGCCAAACTAAATTAACTTTTTTTAAGGTATTGTAATCTATTGAAGTTGTACACCAGAGGTTTTCTGAACTTTGTAACACTGGGCTGCTCTGTTTGCAGGTATCCAAACCTGGACTTTGGCTGGAAGAGATCCATCGACATCAAAACGTTCAGTCCCTGTCCTGAATCCTGCAGCGAAGAAGCTGATTGTAAGCACCAAAATCTCATCTTCTTAGCACTTCCCAGCAGTCACCAGGGCCCTGCAGACGGTCCCTGCACAGAGAAGCTACCCAACGGCACTACCGCGATCAATGACGGCCACAGTAATGAGCACCTTCACCAACGTGACAAATGCCAAGCCTGCGACGGCAGCTCTGAATGGAAACACGACACTACCTCAGTTCCTGTGCAGGCCCCCCTCGGCTCAAGTCCTCTTCAGCCCAGCCTTGAATGTACCTCCGGGAGGACCTCACACCACATTAATGAAGCTACCTCAGACTGCACGCATACAGCACCTTCCCCTGACCTCGGCGTCGGGCCCCAGGCCACGGACTCGCCAAGGAACCTGGGTCCCAACCCTGGCCTCATCCTGCAGGCCTTGACTCTGTCCAATGCCAGCGACGGCTTCAACCTGGAACGGCTCGAGATGCTCGGCGACTCCTTCCTGAAGCACGCCATCACCACCTACCTGTTCTGCACCTACCCCGACGCACATGAGGGGAGACTCAGCTACATGCGCAGCAAGAAGGTGAGACGGACTGACATCAAAAGGTTTATTGGGTCCAGGTAGGGCTTGACAAAATGAACCAAAAGTTATATCTCCATATTATTAAACAAAAATCCAATATTTTTCTTCCCAAACAATGACAAAAAAATTGTTCAGAATTTAAGATGCATGTCTCAAATGTTAAACAAAAACTTTTATCGACATACAGCTGTAGATTTACATTAGAAACCATGTTTAAAAAAAATGATGGCATATGTTGATTAGTGCTGTCATGATATAAAAAAATTAAGATGAATTATGTTCTGTTATTAATTAATCTAATTAATCTCTTTTAACCTCACCTAATATTTCCTGAGGAAAGCCCTCATTGTGAGGTATTTTCATTTAAATTCATTACACTAGTATAGTCTTACAAAGGTTTGATGTATATAATTCAAAAAGTGGTTTTATGAAGTAATTTATTGTATTTAACAGACTTGAAGAGATGCAAACTCAGCATTTACATTCTGTTTTTTTTTCTGTGACTAGTCCTAAGTGAACTAGAGCACCCCCTGCTTCGAGCATGCCCAGTTCAACAGCATTCTGAATTCAGTGGAGTAAATATCTGGTCTAAGTCCAGATTTTTTACGTGATAAAACGTTTAATTATACCCCTTATTTTTAATAACAGTGGCTTGCCATACAGATGGACCTGGGCGGCTGGGTTGAGCTGCAGCATGTGGTGTGGGCTGGTTGCCTTCTGTGGCTGTGAGTGGTCTGAGACGAGAGAGCGCCCCGTTGCTCTGTGAGAACAACATTACATGGCTCACCCAAAAGTCTCCAATAACACCATAACAAGTTGCTAGATTTTTCGTTATTCGCTTTTATTTTTGAAAGAGAATCACAAAACGGTCTAAAAACTTGCTAAATATAGCTAGGTTGAGTAGACTGTCTGCAGCTCCTCGCTCACCTGGCCTCTCCACTACAAAAGAAAGCACTTAGTTTATGATATAATAATATTAAGTTTACAGCCTTCAATCTCCAATTCAGGGGGTGGTTAACACCTAAGAACTCAAGCACAAGAAGTCCAAACCATATAAACAGATTTCATTTAAAGACAACTAGCATACAGAAACGATAGAATTAAAGATAAAAAAATTGATTAACACGATTAAAAAAACATGGCACTGAAAATGGTTGTAATTAATTAATCTAATTTCATATGGTAATGTGCCACCCCCTAACATTAATAATATTACTTTCTTGAATAAAATAATGTGACTCCTCTGTCTTCGTCTGTTATCGGCTGTCTACTTCCAGACTGAATGCAGCACTGGGCTTGCATTTAGATTCACGTCGTTCAGTGAGGATGGGCGGTGTAGCAAGGTGAAGTAATGCGAAAGACATGACAGACAGACAGACGGGAGTGCAGAAAACTGGTCTTTTATTGGATCATTTTTGTATCTTTTATGAATTTTTTTTAATATTTTAATAAAAACTCGCCCAGCCTTAGTTTGGGGTGATCAGATAAGTGGCCTGTTTGGATGAACAGACCCGTTTCTTGGTCTTTCTGTCCCTCAGGTGAGCAACTGTAACCTGTACCGCCTTGGGAAGAAGAAGGGGCTTCCCAGCCGGATGGTGGTCTCCATCTTCGACCCTCCTGTTAACTGGCTGCCACCCGGATACGTGGTAAACCAGGACAAGAGCAGCTCAGACAGAGTGGACTCAGAAGAGGTTGATGCTTTTTTTTTTTCTTTTGCTGTAGAAACCCTCCTGATGGACGGCATGCTTCTCCCACCAGCTGTTGTTAAGAGTGGGTTTCACCCTTTGGTTGATGTTTCCTATCCTTCATCCAGGCGAGAGAGGAGCTGGTGTCCAACGGGAGATCTGGGAACGACTTTGAGGATGAGGATCGGGACGACGAGGGTGAAGACGTGGATGAAGATGAGCTGCTGCTGAAGGACGAACCGAAGGATGACGTCAACATGGAGGACGACCTGGAATACTACAAGGAGCACATCCGTTTCATCGACAACATGCTGCTGGGGTCCGGCGCGTTCGGAAAGAAGATCTCACTCAGTGGCTTTGGCCCCTCCCTCAGTCCGGCCCCTGGCTCCTCCCCTTCAATGGACTCCTCCTATGATTGGAAGGCTCCCAAAAAGCCCGTCCATCACTCCGAGCAGCCACACTGCGGCTCGACGTCCGAGGAGTTCGACTACAGCTCGTGGGACGCCATGTGTTACCTGGACCCCAGCAAGGCGGGTGAGGAGGACGACTTCGTGGTGGGATTCTGGAATCCGTCAGAGGAGAACTGCGGCACCGAGCTCGGGAAGCAGTCCATCTCTTACGATCTGCACACGGAGCAGTGCATCGCCGACAAGAGCATCGCCGACTGCGTGGAAGCTCTGCTCGGGTGCTATCTGACCAGCTGTGGGGAGAGGGCTGCCCAGATGTTCCTCTGCTCGCTGGGACTCAAGGTGAGACTGAAACTGGGCCGCCTCACCTACCAGGAAGACATGTTGAACCGGAGGGTAGTTTTTAGGATTCTGGAGAAACACTGAGCGATCTGGCAGAAAAGAATTAGAAACCCTGGGTTAACCATAGGGTAAACGAACATAATCTAGAGCAGTGCGTCCCAACCTTTCCCGTCTTTGGCCCACAAGATAAAAATTTAATAGGCCTGTGACTCCAAAGCTTGATTAACCATTTTTTCTGAGCAACTTCAAAAGTGATAGAATGTCAACATAACCAACATCAAAAGCCAAAATATTGAGAAATGTTGATTTTAACAATTCAAGTCCTCTTTTTTTAATCTTTTATTCAATTTATAGAATGGAGATCCTTGCTCATTGCCATTTCCGGTATTGAGATTTTTTTTCAAGAGACTCTCAAGACCCAACATTCAAATGTTTGTGACCCCAACTTTGGGAATCAATGATCTAGATTGTCAAATTGATTCCGGTTCACCAGAGTTAAACCTTGTTATACTTCTCTGTGTAGGTACGGAGACACCTAAAGTCATCATCAGTTGATGCAAGGACTCTCCTTTGCCTAGGCAGCAATCGACTGATTAGACCCCATTTTTTAACTATTCATTGAACAAAACCGAAAACACTCGCCTGTGATTGGTCAGCCCCAGATCATTTCACCAGAACGGTGCTCAATAGTCGATTTAATCAGTAGTCAAAGCAGCTTTTGGGTACTCAATGTTTTATATGGGAAGGACCAATTATCTAATGGTCTTTTTGCCATTTTGAACACCAGGAGGTATAGAGAAGCGCACAAAAGACTGCTAGAGTATTATATAAGCTGCCCTTCTTGTGAGCAAAAAACGTAATTTCTGATGTCCATTCCTCCTTGAGTAGAAATGCATTTCCACTCAAGTAAATAAACTCTAGTTGACCAGAAGCGTTACTGCAATGGTAGGGAGACCATGCAGAAAAAGTCAGCACCCCCTGCTGTCCTGGTGAGGAATTGCTTTGCAAACCCAACACCAATGGAGAAGTATAAAAGAAAACCATGACAATAATTGCATGACACAACGCTGGGTGCAGTTACAGCTTACCAGGTTAAACGGTATTAATGCTTTCAGACCTAAGCCTTAAAACGCCTGTTAAATCGTTAAATTCTTTGGAGGTCTTAATCAAATGTTCAAATTTTTTTAACACAACATTACTAGAATTGAATTTTAGACAGCTTTCCAATTAAATCGTTGATGACAAATGTTTCCTGTGTTCTCTCTTGTTGCCAATGTGTGCAGGTGCTGCCGGTGCAAAGGGGGTCCCACACTTTGGCAGTGGTGCCAAGCGTTCGGTCTTCAGCCGTGGAGCTGATGTACGGCTGGTTGAAGATCCCGCCCCGCTGCATGTTGGACCATCCTGACGCGGAGAGGACGCTGCAGCACCTCATCTCTGGTTTCGAGAACTTCGAAAGGAAGATCAATTACAGATTTCAGAACAAGGCGTACCTCCTGCAGGCCTTCACCCACGCCTCCTACCATTATAACACCATCACAGGTTAGACTGGGCTCACTGGGTTAATCTTTTAATCGTTTAAAAATGCTGCTGAATTTTGACCCCAGCTCTCTTCCGTGTGCTCAGATTGTTACCAGCGACTGGAGTTCCTTGGCGACGCCATCTTAGACTACCTCATAACGAAGCACCTTTATGAAGACCCGCGGCAGCACTCGCCAGGCGTGCTGACCGACCTACGCTCGGCGCTCGTCAACAACACTATCTTCGCCTCGCTCGCCGTTAAATACGACTACCACAAGTTCTTTAAGGCCATCTCCCCCGAGCTGTTCCACGTCATCGACGACTTTGTGCAGTTCCAGCTGGAGAAGGACGAGATGCAGGGCATGGACTCCGAGGTGAGTCCGCTTCACTGATAACAACGGGGGCCTGCAGCTAGAAACCCGATATGAACTCTCAGTAAAGATCTGTTTCATATTTATGAAAGTTCAGCATTGAGAACAAGAGGCATTTGGATTTAATTTAGCTGGAAATTAGTGTCCTGGCACCAGATCTGCTCCAGTTGTTCCTGGGAAGGATTGTTTGGTCTCAGGAACAACACAAACATACAAGGCTGGAAAAAAAGAAGAAAATCTCTGTGGTACATATATGCTGTATGACTCAGTTTTAAATGATTCTCCGTCATTTAAAACTTAAAACAAAGTTCTGGGAAATTATCAGATTTCCAATTTCCTTTACATTTCATCGTTTTTCAGAATACATTTACAGAATAGGTCACTACCTTCAGTGTTATGGGTTAACCAGTGTAACATTTTAATGAAAACTTTCTATTCAGGTGCTGAGATGTTCTCGCCATAAATTTAATGCTCATTTAAAACTGAGATCAACATTTAAAGTTGTGGCTTTAAATCTTATTTAGTCCCACTTTTTCACTAGAAACAAAATGCTCTCTGCCAGCGTCCGGTCTTCTACTTATGTGAGAAATTGGCTTCTAAATCCACGGTCCTTCCATCAAACCCGGGGGGGGGGTTTGATGGAAACTAACTAACTAACATTTCTACTATAGTCAATAGTAGAAATGTTAGTTTAAAGATTTAAAAACGACTTTTAAAGGAGTCCACATAAGATGGGCCAAACGTAGACCCAACGTGTGCGCACAAAAAATACATTAAATACATTTACATTCATAATGTAAAGTTTTCATTTAAGCAGCTCACCCTCTGCTCATGTTACACCGCTTGTGCAGTGATACCAATGACTGCTTCAGCTTGTTAATTAGACGCATTATTTGTGCTAATTGTCTGTATATCCGCCAACATCTAACAGCAATTTGTGTTTCCCTGCAGCTGCGACGCTCCGAAGAAGATGAGGAGAAGGAGGAGGACATCGAGGTGCCCAAGGCTATGGGGGACATCTTTGAGTCTCTGGCTGGAGCTATTTACATGGACAGCAGAATGTCACTGGAGACTGTGTGGCAGGTCTATTATCCAATGATGAGGCCTCTCATCGGTGAGACTGCTGAGTTTGATCTCTGATGTTTCGGCTGATTTCTGAACGCGTCTCTTACCGCCGCAAATTTTTCTCCTCCAGAGAAATTCTCCGCCAACGTTCCTCGCTCTCCTGTCCGGGAACTCCTGGAGATGGAGCCGGAAACTGCCAAGTTTAGGTAGGAGAACTCAAACATCTGGATTCTTACCTGAGTTTTTTGGGATATTATATTCATGCAAGTACAAGTCATTCTGACCGTGCTACCCCTTAATCCACATGCATAAAACACACTGTTTAGTAGGGATGTAAGAAAATGGCGATATGCCCAATATATTGCAACATTTTATGCCACAATATTGTATCTATATTCAAAATCAAAGTATAGATTTTATGTATTTATTTTTTCAATAATTTGAATTTTATCATAAAATTAAAAGTATGACCATTAGTTGGTGGCTGTTTCACCCTCTTTGTTCCAGTGGATCAACTAGATCTAGTAATAAAATTTGATGTTACAGACGAAACATTTTGGAGTGTTTAGAATGCTGTTACAGATTTTCTACAATTAAATTCATTTAAAAAAATCACAATTACTCATAGTATTGTGACATATAACAATAAATCGTGTCGTCGACTTTGTATCGTGAAGCATATTTTATTGCCAGATTCTTGCCAACACACATCCCTGCTGTTTAGTACAAGGTTATTTAGGCCACACCCCTTACATGCACTGTGTATTCCTCTTAAGTTTTAACTATATCGTAACAATTAGAATTTAACTCATTTATGACGTATGTTGCTGCTACCAAATGTATGTACAATAAGTTCCAGTTAAATCCCATAGTTCCAATCAAAAGTATAATCTGTTTCCTTAAAAGTCTGCAGACAGTTTCCAGAAATTCAGCACAAATTTGTTATTGTTTGCAGCCCTGCAGAGCGCACCTACGATGGGAAAGTGCGTGTGACGGTGGAAGTGGTCGGGAAGGGAAAGTTCAAAGGAGTCGGCCGCAGCTACCGGATCGCCAAGTCAGCGGCCGCCCGCCGAGCTCTTCGCAGCCTCAAAGCCAATCAACCTCAGGTCCAAACCAACTGAGCTGCCAACAGCTCGCAGCATTAGCACCTAGCGGGGAGGATGGAGCGGCGTTCCTGCAGCCTGCGACGGGAATGCTCTGCGGAGACGCCACAGCAAAGCACTCTAAGCTCACATTTGTTTTAGTTTTTTTTTTTTTTTTTTTTTTTTAGCTTGCGCAGACACAATCTTTCTTTGTGCTTCGTGTGATCACGAGTGCTTTATCGTCCCAGCTGAAGAGGTCAGGTGTGGTGCTGTGTCCGTGAGACGAGCCTCACCCTCGATCCTTGAAAGAAAACGCTCCCGGGGGCCAGTTGGAGTGAAATGGGTCCGATACCACTGCGGCTCCCTGCCTCTGTGTCTCCACCTCCAGCCGTGTTCCTCATCAGTTTGCACTTATTCCATCAGTTTTCTGAACAATCTGTCTCTCAGACACCAAAATCCCCTTCGTAGCAAAGCAAGTGAATATATCGGCAAATATAAACTCCATGATGATGTGGCAGCAGAACACTGAGGCCTGGCCTCATATCCTGAGATAGGAATCCAAACATTCCCAGTTACTCTAGTTGGTCGCATGTTGCTGTAGCTTTTGTAGAACCGCGCGGATGGCTCTGCGACGGCTGTCATGCTTGATTGGATCTACCAAACCTACCTGAACCAACATGTGACAACGCTCTGAGGCTGAATGATTCCTGAGGATACCAGCTTCGGATTTTATTTCCTTCTGATTAATGTTGCTTCCTGCTAAATTTGGTTGAAAAGCCTCGTTTTTTTGTGTGTGTTATTTTTTATTTTACGTGAATACCTCAGTTAACTGCATGCATCTCTCGTCGCTTTTCTGTTTGTTTGGTGCTATGTTTTTGTATTAAGCTTGAACTTCTCATCTTTTTGCACTGTAACTACAATACCTCCTTATTTGACCTTTTGTTGATCTGTCGCCATGAGGCCCCGCCCCTCTCTGGCTCAGCAGAAATGTGTGGGGGCGGGGCCAGTTAGCTGTAATGATCGGATCTGTGCAGATGCATCAGTGTTGCTGCAGAGGGGGGAGGGTGATCAGGCTGCACTCTGGGAGCCGTGTGGGTTCTACCTCAGCTCCGTGACTCCCGACGCCGCCGCTCGCTGCAGCCGTGTTCCTCAGTGCCTTCCCAGTGGGAATTCTTCACTCAACATTTCAACGTGACTGGTCTTTATCTTGAAGCTAGTCACGTTTACAGACTGTACAGTGTACCAGCGTTCAAAACACTGAAGATTACAAATTTAAAGGAAATCGGCAGAAAGCTTTTAAAGATCAGAGCAGATCATCACGGCTGCATCTGTGCTGCAGCCATGTTTCAGTTTAACAGCGAAGATCTGAGTGGTTAAAATTTATACATTCTGTATATTTAACTGATACATTTGAATGAAATACTTTTACATTTTAGATACATACAGTAGCATTTAATGGCATTATTGACATTCTGACAACTTAAAAAAATTTTTTTGTAAGATTATACCACTTAAGCGTAGAATTTATTTCTGTTGTTTGGAAAATCTTTAGATCTTTCTGCATGAAGCCATATAGAAAAGTGAAGATAACTGAACAAAATATGGAGAAATCCATCGACCCTAAGCTTCTACAACATGCATCTGTTTCAGTGCAATGATCTGCTTCGATTTTTATCTAGAACCACGCCGTGACTCCAGTGTTGCTCTCCTGCCGCTGCTGGGACCTCGCCCTCTCAGCAGCTCCAGCACCGTACCTGCAGCGCGACTCGTTTCAGCCCGTTCGTCGGCCCGGCCCAGCGGAGTGCAGCCTGTGGTCGCCTCTCGGATCCGACCGCCCGGGTCCGCGGTGAAATCAGACTCTTTGAGTGTGAAGCCTCTTTCTGACTCTGCATCCCCCTCGTCCTCCTGGCTCTCGTTTCCTTTTTCTTTGTTAAACATGTAGCACAAAGAGCATTGCACTTGGCGCCATAATTTACCTCATGTCAGAGTGGGAAGGGAGCGGGCAAAGGAGAAGACTGGACCGCCGGTGTTACACAGAACGTTCCTGCAGGTTGCCACCTGACCCTACACTGGAAGAGGCTGACCCGCTGACCTTCCATCGATCCAACCACGGAGAACTGTTGAGACTTCATGTCGGGACCTCTGACTTCCTGCCGACAGCAGCTTAAAGGGAAACCTACTCAGAGCTGACCTGATTATCTGCTCACTGGTCTACACCCAGCTGATACCTTTCTGCTAGATCCAGCTTCATAAAGCTTGTATAGTTTTGTAGACTGTATTTGAAGGTTTGCTTGAGAGGAAAGTTTCAGCTTGTTTTTACACAGATCGTTGATCATTTATGACTAATAGTCAGAACCATGTTTGTCTTTCATTCTTACTGAGCTTCTGTGTGGATTTAAAGTTGTCACTTTAGCTTGAAATGATCTGAATTTCCTAAATTTTCCTGTGAATTATTGATCCGGTTTAGAATCCCGCTGGTTGAGCTGGGTTGTTGTTTCGATCTGTGAACTATGTCAGTTGATCTTATATTAAGTTGCCTTGTGTTTGGGTGTTTTAGGGCCTCAGTTGACTCAAGTTTCTTCCTGATCTGAAGAGATTGTGAGAGTGGTTGTTTAAGTTCCTGCAGAAACTGAATGTCTTTATCGATTCAACACTATGCTGGGTTGCTTTTCAGTCTCAGAGAGTATCCCAGCTCTTTATCAGTCAGTCCCAGACCTCAGTCACTGTGCAAAGTTTTTAGTTTAACAGATGAGAATACATGAAGAGCTGGTTCAGATGGTTTTATTCACACAGAACTGAAAACTTAGTGATGTTCTGGAAAAAAGTGTTCATATAGCTCCAGCTTCCAGTAGTTACAGTATTATTGGTGGAAGTTCTTCAGAGAAATCTGTGACTAAGCTCCAGGAGGTGGCAGTGGTGCCCTGTGAGGTGCAGCAGAACAGCCTCCACCTCAACCAAGGGAACCGCTTCAGGTCCAGTGTTAGGTTTGGGTTTTATGGACTTCTAAATGCAGCAGCTGATCTGTGGTCAGTTCTAGCCAAGCACAGCTGCAGCTCTGGGTGTAGAGATTGTGGGGGGGGGGCTGGTCCAGGGTCAGTGTGGGGAACTGTCAGGAACATTAATGTAACGGCAAGCTGCAGTGTTGTACAGTCTGCACCTTATGGATCACAGAGACCTTTACCATGTTGTTTTCTTTTGATGTTCTGTTTGTGTAGCTCTGTATATCTCCAATAAAGTCCTGATCATCAGTTAATTCTGTGTGCAATCCCTCTACTCATCTCTCCGATCATTGACTTTTATTTTTTAATTATTAATAATGAAGCTCCCTATTGGAGCCTCTTCCAGGCCTGTTTCCTCTCACGCAGCCGCCCTCCATCTCCTCCTTGGTCGGCTCTGAGGCTCGTCAGCAGCACCAGGTTTATTGGCTCAGTGTGAGCAGCAGTCCGAGGCTTCACAGCAGGTTTATCGGGCCCCGGAGACCAAAGCAGCTCCAACAGCAGGTTCATGCTCCAGACTTCACGTTTTACCCAAGTGTTCTACTTCATTAATCTGGTGCTTTAGACAATTGTGATAATGGTAACAGTGCAGGTCAGCTGGTAAGGGTCTTAACAGCTGATCTCAGATCTTTGGACTAGAGCAACTCTTTAGCTGAATGCATAGCAATTTCAGATAACATTTCAAGTCCATTCATAGATTAAAGTCTATAGTCCTAAAAGCAGAAAAAAAATCGTTTATGGATTTGAATGGAAATAAATTATTCAACCCAATGTTTTATTTAACAGAAATTAAACACTGTTAAACTGTTTCCCAATGGTTCTCTGATTAACTGAAATGAGTGTGGTTCTAATAAGTGTGAAGTTCAGTCAGTGAGGTCATTTATCTTTGTTCATTTACCCAAATATGGGTCAGTTTATGGCGAATTATAAAGAATCTGGTTGAAATGGGTAATTTTAAATATTTTTCAGAGCAGCATACTTTGATTAAAAAAAAGGTATTTTTAGAGGAGAAACTATATATGAAGAAATGTGGAACATGATCTCAACAGTAATATAATGAAAACTAGAAACCGCTCTGTCTTACGTTTTGACCCTCACCTATATGGCCTTGACATACGGGTCATTACTAACAAGGAAGAAATCATGTATACAAGGAAGCTGTGGGTGGTTTTTCTAGCATGCACAACTGAGAAGAGACCACAGCAAAGACCCAGAAGTCGCTGGAGAGAACATGAATCCCGTTTCAGATCCCCTGAAATGAGCGGAGGCTTCTTCAACCCTGTCTTGGATATACAGAAGAAGATGGAGGAAAGGACTGAGTATCAGAAAGGTGTTAAAGAAAACTGAAATACTTACATTGTAATTGGTGGCAGAATAACCAAAATGGCAAAGGTTCAACAAGTTATCAGCTCCTAGATGATCTGAGAAGTGTAACAATTAAATGTTTTTCTGAAGCCAAGGTATTGGTTAGAGAGGTTAAAGAGGATGGCTTTTGTTTATAAGATTTACGTATAGAGGCCACAGAAAGTCGGTCAAATTACCCTGAAACGTTCATTAAGCCACAGTACACTGAAGCCGATATCTCATCTATCAAATTTAAATATTTGCCTATTTATTCAGAGATGATGGATAAGTTTGAATACGCAATACTTAAAGACATCACACCAAAAAGAAAATGCCCCTGAAATTTTTTTCGTTGTATATTTTAAATAAACTGACAGCCCAAACCCCAGCTGGTGAGAATCATCCTGGTTCCAGACCAACAAAATTAACCTTATTGAGCCGCCAACCAAGTCTGCAAACCTTGATCCAACAGAAAAGTTGAGGGATAACATCAAACATGCTATAATTCAGGAGAAACGAAGAAACGCATGGGACTCCTGAATATGGTCCAGTCGTCCTGGGCTCAGTCACCTGTTCACTGGTGTCACAAGTTGCCACACTTCAGTCAACAAAGATGTGAAGCATTTCTCAGAAATAGTGGCTATAACACTACACGTTTTCATTGCTTCAGAAGAAGGAGTCTTTGTTTAGTTTCTTGGAGTTTGTTTAGTTTCTTCTCATATTACTTTATAAAAGCTTCATACGCCTTTTGTTCTTCTCTCTAAATTTACAACAGATTTGATACATTTTTGGGTTGAAACAGAGGGTGCAGTGATTACAATGCTTGGCTGTATGGAAATAAACAATCTCAGGATCTTTATCCTGAATTATAAGTTTTAAAATTGCCTTATGTCAGATCAGTTACTTTTGTTTTTCCCACAACTATAATCATCTTTGTTATTCAGAATATATCCCACCTCTCACAAGCGTCAACTCAGATAAACATAATTATCTGAAGTAATAAATCCATGTCTTTCTTAATATCTTTTACAAAATGCAAAATAATGAGTGATTTAAAGAGGATTTAATCAGCCCTCAGATTAACTGTTTCCATGTTGGTGTTTCAGAGTTTAACACCAACAGGTGGCGTAGTTCGCTTGCTGCTCTGTGGCGTTCCTCAGGGCATTGTTTGGGCCCAATTGTCTTCTGCTCATGAACAACAAGTGATGATCTGATTAATCTTGTTCAGTAAATATAATCTTCTTATTTCTGCCGTTTCTCTCATTTGTATGTTATGTCTTGCACTTTTAGAATTTAAGGCTCTTCTGTTGGACTATTTTACCTCGGATCTGATCCTTCAGAGTCAGGACATTCATGTAAATTGGTTCTAGTACAAATAATTTGTCAGAATTATATTTGTAAATTTCTATTTATAATCCACCAAAATTCTCAAATATCACTAGGTTTATTTTAACACAAAAAGATACAAAACAAATATTTATTTTGACAATTTTAAAATCTGTTTTCCAAGATTATTCCCTGGATTTTCTGGCCCCTGTAATCCTCCGTCGTACGCTCCACTGATGTTCAATGAGGAACGTGGAAAGTTTCCCCGACTCTGACTGTTTAAACGTGGAGCGTTGAGGTGAGCAGAGCTTCGAGACTCGAAGTCTGACTGTAAACTGAAAGTAAACAGGGTCAAGCTGCAGTGGTGAGGGGGTTTAAACTGGAACTGGGTGGGTCACACTGGGGAGGCTTAATGGTGACTTATTACCTGTGCTGATGATGTGCAGACTGCTGCTGTGTCACATGAGTCATTTATTCTGAGCTGGAAAAACAAAGGAGACCATGAACCCACGAGGTGGGGTGGGACAAGAACCCAAACTGGTTTCAGTGTGACCCGCTTCAGTCAGAACTTTTTGACAGATCCAGGCAGCAGCGGCTTTTATTATGAAATGTTTTGCACTCCAGCTTTTCTATTTTCCATCAAATTATATTATCATTGTCAGCTTTTCATTTTTAACAGTTTGATTCCTCACACCACAAGCATTGGATTTCAATCTTATTTCAGTGGAATATTGATGGAGAAAAAACAACATATTGAATTAATTTTCATCTTTTTTGTTCAATAAGCTATTTTGAAGTCCTAAAACCCATAAAATATATTTTTGTGTTGATATAAGCTTTGGTTTAAAAAGAAATGTATATTAAAAAAATGATTTCACTGTTTTTGTGAGTTATTTGGAGATGAAAACAGAGCAAAGAAGTTTTATCCATGGTGTCTCTTCCACAAGAAGCTGGCGTTTCAGGGTAACTTAAACAATCATGAGTCCCAAAGTAGAGAAATGTCAGCGCTGGCTCAGTTGTCTCCACCTTTACAAGCTCTCCGGCATTTTCTCTGAGTGGATGACTTTGCCGCCTTCATTCCTATATTTACCACACATGCGCAACTCTGTGATAAACAAACTCTATTCCGTATGGTGTTGCAGTCCTAATAAAGCAAACACTCACGTTATTATGAATCCTGGATTATAATTTACTGTTCCTCCTTATCACCAGCATAAAAAAAAAGGATCCGGTGAACTACAGACACCATATGCGTTTGAATAAAGCTCTCATTAAAAGCTAGATTTATGGTGTTTGCTGCTGGGTTGACTGTGCATGCTCAGTTTTATTTTCTGTGTTTCTCTGGCAGTGTCACAGCGCCACAAATGAGCAGGACGTAGGTAATAAAGCAGATTTAGCCGGTTTCTGTGAAATCATGTGGACACATTTTTTTATTATTGTGGTGCCGCTTTTAGAGACTAAACTATGCTTGTTTTCCTTCCATGTAAACAAGGTCTCTCTAGTTTGAAAGATTTTTTTTTCCTCTTTGTTTTAAATAAATTTTGTTTTCTTGGTGAAAGTCATGCTAGTCTGTATAAATGCTTTATATAAACCTTACCTTATTATTTAAAATGTTCCTGTGTTTTCTTTCAATAATTGAATTCTCTTTGATTTCCCTGATATAAATTAAAAAGTGCTGGTAATCAGGAATAGTTAACTGTCAAACAATTTTTTTCTATTAAAACCCTTCCATGATATTTAGTTGTTAAAAATAATTTTCACAATCTATAGGTTTAAATTAATCATTTTACTTGAGTCTATAACTGTTTGGAAGTTTTGGTTTGAAAATTTACACAGGTGTTTTTCATTTATTTAATGCATTGTTCAGAATGGTTGTAATTACTATCTAAAGTAAACTAATAAAAAAACGTAAATTCAGACTATAAATATGCTGATGAGCCGATGCAGAAACAGAAACCTTACATCTGTTCAGTTTGCATCTATGGAAGATAGATTGGAAACAGTTGGGATTGTAGGGTACAGGATGGATCGTCTGGGAATCTTTCTGCAGCTTTACTTAAACCAGGAGAAACGGAACAAACCAATCGCTCTAAAGAAAAATATGCTTGCTCAGCATCAGCGGGCAATAAGTGGCTCATATTCAAAGTAATTGTTTAAGAATATCATATTTTACAGCAGTAGAGTTAATAAATTGTTTATGTTTGAATAAACTAAATTATATTTCATGTCCTAAACTTTGTAAGTATTCCTAAATTACTTTTTTATGTTGAAATTTGCTCTTTTTCCATGCAAATTGTTACCTCAACTGAATTTAAACAACTGTACGCTGTAATAAATGACAACCCATGGGACTTTTTTCTTACTGTTTGAAACCGGGCTGTAACTTATTCGCATTTTAAAAGACCAGCCTTCTGCATACTAGAATAATTGCTATTCTATCAGTGAGCTTCTTCAGAAGTCTAGGTCCCCCTACAGGTGAAAGTCTTCATCAGTTAGATCTTGGGTGTCTAAAGTGCAGGCTTTGAAAAAGAGAAGTCTTAAAAGGGACAATGTGATGTCCAACACAAAGCACTCAGGTTTTTGCTTTTTATTTAATTTATTTGCACGAGGGACACCCAATGAATTTGACTAAAAAGCAGACTTATTTTGTTCTTGTTGCCAGGAACACACACACACACACACACAGTCTACATGATTAACCTGAAAAATGTACAAAATAGTTTGTTTTTTTTATCTGGCAAACCTGCAAGACCTATTTTATGTGTCAAATATAAAATGAGTTATAGATGCCTTGTCTACATAAATCAGACTGCTTTGGTCAATTAATAAAAGTAATCTGTTTTTAGTTTGTTATTGAGCAGGTAAAAATGAAAAAAAAAATTCATATTTAATTTGTAAGGCCCCTGGAGTGCCTTTAACTTTACATTTTTGGCTCCTATGGCAAAAATATTCAACACTAATGACATAGATCTTTTTATTTCCTGCAAGCCTGTATAATTAAAAAAAAAAAGTCCCTGTCGATATCTACTAAAATTAATGGTAGTCAGAACAGAGGACATAAAAAGAGCGAAAAAAAGAAAAGAAATTTAATGAAGTTTTAAAATGTCTCCTGCTTTTATTTACAAATGTTTTTTTCACAGTTTATGTTCTGTTACCTTCTTGTAAATAATATGTTTACTTTTTAATTCACAACTAAACATGCAAATTCTGTAAATGTTTTTCTGTTTTTAAATTATCCTAAGTTACTCATTCAAATCTTAATATGCAACTTTATTTCTAATATCTGCACAGAACTTTGTTTTTTTAATTTTGTCCTTAATGTACATATGTGATCCATAATTATTTTTAAAAATACTTTTCTATTTTTCTTGTGTGAATCTAAATGCTTCGATTGTCATTTACATTATTGCTGTCACAGCTGAATTTTCCCATTTTTAAGACACTAAGGGATTATTCTATTCTCTTCTATTCTATTCTAGTATATGACAGTTAATTTGTACCTGGTAAAAGAAAAGGCCTGCTTAGTCTCTCTGAAACATGGAAAATTATGTTGTTACATCTTTAAAATATTACAAATAATAAATATTATTAATTTGCAATAATAGACTTGCAGACCAATCTGAACAAAAAAGTTCCCAGCTGAAAACCTTTCCATTACTGTCCTTCATTTACCGACCATTCTTCCACCATCATTATTTCAGGATAAAATAAAGTCCACCTGAACACCAACATGATTATACTGCTGAATCAGAGTGATGATCAATAAAATCAATCAAATTTTCTGGATTAGTATTTATGCTTTTATAAAAAAAAATTGCAACACTTTTAGATTTAGACTGAACTTGATTCCTGAGGGTTTTTTCTGATTTTGTTAACTTTTTTTCCTGTCTGACTCAAACCAGCAGGAAACCTCAGATTTATTTCCCCCCAATATTTATGCTTAGATTTACCTTTTTATTTTCCTCAGATGAAAATATTTGTTCAGCGTTGATTAGAAATAAGTGTAATAGCTTAGGAAACGCATTCATCCTCCTGATCTAAATGACTTTTCATCGTGTATTCTCTTATATGTGTGTCTGCCGATGTTTTATAGACTCCATCCTCCAGTTATTTTCTAGCTCCTAAGCTTCTTTTCTGTTTTTACAAATTTTCTGAGTGCAAGGTTTTATTTCTGTTCAATCTTTTGTCAGATTTCTTCTGGGCTGAGCTGGTTTTAATGTTTTTTATTTGTTTGATTCTGGTGTTATTGAGGAGGAAATCAGCGGCAGCAAATTAGAATCAAGCTGCAGCTTTTGAGCAGATGATTAACATGACGTGTCCTCTTCATCTAACAGCTGCTGCTGTTGATTTGTTTGCAGGTATCACCTTCCTCCTCCTCCTCTTCGGCCTCAGCCCTCTTCCTCTCCGTTTGATGAGAAACAAATATTGAAATGAGGTTTGGGAGCTTGAGGCAGTGAGGAAAACAGTGGGAGAGAAGCTTCGTAATTAGAAATATCATTTCAGCTCCTGTCGGCCTATTTCTCCTCAGCATTACCTCGTCTGCAGGTAAATTGGTGGCTGTACTCCCGCCATGATGGTAATGAGCTGTGGTTAGGCCCCACACCACATCTCTCTGATTTAACCATAATGAGAAATATGCCATCATTGGTGGGGGGGCCTGTCTGAGCTGGAGGGGGTGCATCACAGTGTAAAAGTATGATATTAGGTGGACTGATGGGCAGAGACGCTCCATCACAGGAGTGAGAAAAAAACCTTATTATGCAGATAATAATATAGGAAGAACATCTCAGCCCCGGTGTTAGACTGCAGGCCGTTACTGCATCGCAGCTAATTAGGTGGTTCACAGAAGCCAAATGTGGTCTCCTCCCACAGGACCAGCCTCATTTCACAACTCAAACATCCATTACACAAGAATATGTATCCATAAGTTTTTTTTTTTTCTTTTTTCCACCGAAGACACTCTTCTGGTTCTGTTTAACAGCTCAGACCACCAATCGTTCGGTAACTGTTCCGTCTGAAAAGTAAAGAAAGTTGGTTTTTCTTCCTCCTGTTCTGCGGTTTTATTCATCAGGGCAAAATAAAAATCATCTGCTCCTCAGCAGGTTCTAATATGAGGTATATGTGATCAATAATACAGAACATATGTCACAGAGTTGTTGTTTGTTTAAGGATAAACTACGCCAGAATACAGAAACCGTAAAGTTCATGATAATTGAACTGAAACATGAAATGATAAAAACATATACTGCTTAAGATCGATGGAGGTGAAGCCTTGGAAATATTTCTTTGGATCTTTATTGGAGGCCTGGACTGCTTTGTGTCATTAGCAGTTATAAACCCGGGGTGAAAAATCACACGTGGGGCTCCTCAAGGCTTCCTTTTTGGGGATTTTTGTACTTAATAGCCTGTACACTCCCCATAGCTCAGATTATGGCATCATGTCTTACCATATATTTTTAGACACTCAATTTTAGATTTTTGTTTTACCACAAAAACCATCCATCCATTGTCAATACCCACTTTTCCAGCGATCATTGGTCAAGATGCAGGGTATTTTTTAACTACTGTTCACTGTTTCAAAATGAGCTCAGAAACAATCTTAATAAAACATATTCAGATCTGGCCAAACGCTGTGGTACATTTTCAGGCAGGCTACTTTGAAGATAGACAGAACATTTTTCAAGTTTGTTGCTATGTCTAAATAGTCCATTAGATGGCTGCAGTTGTTGCAGACTGTCCCTTCATGAAGTGAATCATGAACTGGATCACAAAGTAAAAGGGATGAGAGGAGGTGCAGATTTGTGCTAAACATGAATGTTGAAGGTAAACCTCTGGAGTCTGGAGGCCGTCGGTGGCAGCGGTTGGGGCTGGTGATGCTCAGATGAAGCCATCTGTCCAGATGTTTCAGTGACATCGATACGAGCAGCGATGAGCCGCAGCATCTCCTTGTCCAGGCAAACTGCAGCTGCGACCATGAAATCAGGACTTACTGTAATTAGGCACTTTGAAGCGGAGATTTAATACCCAAATCTTCATCTAAATGCCAGGGGATCGAGTGCTACTTGATGATAATCTGATATGCAAAACTCGGCTCACTGTGTTTTTCCTTCTCTTCGTGGTATTTCAATGCGGTCGGATTGAAGCTGGCTTCGATTTGTGCCGTCTGTTCAGCAGCCAGAGAAAAATACTGCGGTGCAATGCCCTCAATTCCTATTTGTAGGAGAGAACCCAGAATGACACATGCACTTTTTGAAAGAAAAATGAGAGTCTGAGTCTAATATTACACTGTTATTAGGAGGCTTTTTAACCCTCCTTCATGTGCACAGGCAGCCTGTTACAGCTGCTCCATCTAATCTCTTCAACTTTCTGTTCACTTGTTTGGCTTGTTCCTGTTGACTTTCTGAGCTGTGGTAACTCTGAATAATGGCTTGGACAAGAGGTTAAACTCCCAGATGAAAATATGACAAAAGTGAACATTAGTTTATGACTGAGAAATGTTGAAATTATTACACCATGACTGAACTAACACACAATGTCCTCTCGGAAGGACTGCAGCAAGGCTGGTCCAGTATGAAAAATAATAATAATAAGTTTCTCTGAAACATCTAATCTACGTATCTGCATTAATACTGACAGGGCTAGAGGTTATTAGAGCTGCATGATTCCAGGAACATCTTTAACTGAGATACTAAAATGATGAGATGAAATTGAGATTTCAATAATGGTTAGCACCATTTTCCAGACACTTTTGTTTCTTTGCACCGTTATACAATGTCCCCTCCACTCTCAGTGAGCTTCAGTATATAAGCCAATTAATACACTTGGTGTAGGCATGCAGGGGTGTTAATCAGTTCAGCTGGCCAAGCATTTAATACACAGTAAATACAGAGTGTGAATACATGACACTTATATATCATAGCATAGATATTCCATCAACCAAGCAGTCCTTTGCAATCATACACAAGGATTCAATCATCTTTTGCTGATGACTGTTTTTAAAGTTTTAAATATCTCTATCTATGAATGGATTTTTTTGTCCCATTTTTAGTTTTCTGGATATTTTTTATTGGATAAAAAAAATATTTTTTAGAGTTTCTTTGCTTATCTTGTTCTTAACTGTATTACCTTATTCTATTGAAATGTTTTCTATTTTTGCATCAAATGACAGTATTGACCTGTAGTATTTATTTATTTATTTATTTAGTGAAAGTACTTTCAGCCACTATATGAACCTGGCAAATTACAAGCAACCTTTAGGCTCATATTAGCATAGATAAATGATAAAGCATCTGTCCGCCTTCCATTACTTTTGTAGTCACTGTTTCCATATTGTACCTACTCTTGTTTATTACCATTCGTCTTATCTATGTTGTGTTCTAAATGTCTTTTTTGCTGCTGTTGCAGCAGCTCATTAAAGTACCTATTTTATTCTATTCTTAAATTGTTGAGCTAACTATTCAACAAGTTTAAGAATCATGTCCTTTAACCAATGCATTGTATAAGGGTAAAGCATGGTGACATCTGGGGCGTAACACTATTTTACATTGATAAATGTAACTCTGTAGATTAGCTGTTGATGAATAATTATTCATGATGAAGTTCTGTCTGACGGATTTATGATAACTGCTGTTCAGCTTTTAGGGTCAGTCTTATATGATGTTCTGCACCTTAGAGGGAAGGACAAAAAATTATCCAGTCCTCATTTGCAAAAATATAGTTTTGTTATGTTTGTTGTGCAATAATCTTTCACTTTATCACAAGCCTAATTACTCTATGGCGTTGCAGTTTGAGCTGTTTCGAATATATGAATATATGCATGTACAAGGAACTAGGCAGAAAAGGTTAACTGGTTTTATGTTGTTTTGAAACTGTTGTAGGCTGAATTGTTGCCGAAAAAATAAATAAAACAACACTTAAAACTTTTAGAGAATTGTTTGTTTCCAATTGTTTGTTTGGTGTAGATCGGACCTGGCATTTTGGTGACAGCACATCAGCAGCGAAAGATGAGAACCCCCACCCCCACCCCACCATGACGAGGAGGTAACCTATGCAAATTAAGCCTCAACCTCAACTTCTCCAAATCAGCAACCCCACCAAAAAAGCAAGAACATTTGTTAGGTCTTGCTACCCCCCGTCCTGTTCATGTTTAATGAAGCTGAGAGATATTTATGGCTGCTCTAATCCCACCCTGACCAGCTCTGGAACTGCTTTCCTGCCTGCTCCATGGATATTACTCACTAACCCAATTTGCACTTGCTGTATGTAATACACACCAGTGTGCATAAGGAGGGGCTGTACAGGTCAGTGGCAGGCTGCTGCATGCTGGAGAGTGAGGGCGGGGTTGGAGTGTTGACTCTGAAAAGGTGAAGGTGGAGTGCATCAGAAAACGGGCACCTGAGGGGTTCATGGGGAGAACCAACAGCAGAGCTACTGTACTTGAGCGGGTAATGAGGTGTTGTTGGAGTCCAATTCCATCAGAAATCCTGGGAGGCATCGTAAACACAAAAAAAACGAGAATTAACTGATATCTGAGAGCAAATAATAACACTGCTGGAACAGATGACGTAAAGGCATTAATGTTTGAAAAACAGTCAGAAATTTCTGTTGGCACACAGGGAGCTGATTTAACATTTTATTCTCTGCAATAAACTGAATGTAATGAACATAAATGAACATAAATAAACATCTAACCTTACAAGCAACCAAACATAGTGCCAATAAATCTCCCAGCCAGTCTTCTAATCCTAAAAATGACCTTCTTACCAATCAGCCTTCAAATACTCCAATCAATCTTGCAGTCCTTCAAGCATTCAAACGTCTGACCCCGTTCCCTAACTTTTTCTGATGTTTTCTAAGAAATTATTGGATACCCTCCATTGTGATTAGTACTTTTGTATTATTATATTTGATAATTTTATATTATCTTTATTGTGTATGCCGGTAACACAAGTTAGTTTAGAAGCTTATGTGGCAATGTTTTATCTTCTACTTTGTGTTTATGTGGGGAGCCTCTTCAAAAACCTACTCATTATATTAGCATTTTATTTTAATCCATTCCTACTGCACTCCCCCTGCAAGAACTCTGTGCTCTAACCAATAAATATTCCAACCTCCAATCAACACTTCATTCATCCTTCCAACCAGCCACCCTTCCAAGTAAGGACCAATTGGTTTTAGTGAATGTATGGTAGGTCACATTTTATAGAATATTTTTTTTAAATTGTATTTTCCATTGTCCCTACTTAGGTGTGTGTTATGATACATATTTCATTTTGTAATAGTTTTTCTTCCTTTATTGAAGGTACAATATGTAGTTAAGATCGACCAGAAATCAAATCAAGACAAACACCCCCCAAAAAATCAATCAATCAACCAACTCTATTTATAAAGCACCTTACATACACTGAAATGCAGTTCAAAGTGCTTTACAAAATAAAAATAACCCAACGTATATATCCCCCACCCTCTATTGGCATAAACAAGTTAAAGATTTATACCCCCCCCCCAATCATATCCTCATGCACCCTCCAAAGGAACATGAAAATTACATTACAATAGACAATAAAATGGGCACTAAAATGAACGATAATAAATTGTAGATTATAGAGTTAGAACGAGAAAAAAAAAGTTTATTATGGGTGAAGGGTTACACACATAGACTAAGAAATATAGCTATTTTTTTTTTTACTCCATAGGATTAAAAGTATTTCAAGTTTACATTCCTTTTGACCGCATATCTCTTTTGTTCAAGTCTGTGATATTAAGTTAGTTTTTCTTTAAATTTTGACAAACCCCTGATAGTTGAATCCTAACTGATGACTTGACAGAACGCTTACAGGGAGTTTTACTAATAACGCCCTCTGCTGTCCAAAAGTGAAATGTTTTGAAGTACTGAGTGTTTTTGCTTCAGTGACAAACGATTTCAGAGTGCTCAGCTTATGGACTGATGAGCTGACATTATCATTCACCTGTAACAATGAGTGAAAGGCGTTTAGACCACTAACAGCTCTGGAAAATATTTGTAGCTTTGTAAGTCTCCAGTAGTGTCTAAGTTTTCTCTGAACCAAACAGAAATCTGACTTCTGCCGGAGCAGGAACTTTGACCTCCTTCAGAGGAACATGTGTGATGTGAGGCGGAGCAGAAAGGTGAAAGTTTCACACCTGAGTCGTCAGAGAGCTGAGAGGTTACGGGGGCTTCGACACGACACTGGCCTTCACGTTGCAGGCCCCTGAGAAAGCCCAGAGCCCCTCTCTGTGGACTGTTGGTGCCACTTCAGACGTGCTGTTTATTTTCACCGCTTCACACAGGAATTTTCATTTATTTCAATATCCGCTCATTTTTCTGGGGATGCTGAACGTTGTTTAAGGATACTTGGGCACCCTGGGCAATTATTGTGTCAAGAAGAGTGAGTTTAAACATCTGCGGCCCCTTCGGGGAGATTTAGCTGCATCAGAATGTTGTTGTGTAAAAAAACTTCTGATAGATGGCCGAAAACAAGAAGAAAACCCATTTGTTTTTCTTGTTTTCTTCTCTGGGTTTTATATCCCAGCCTTTTGCACACTGAACAGCAGACCGAGCGTGGATTAGCATCATGAGCTGAGAAATACCCCCGATTACCCCCAAACACTGTGACAATTTCTGGACCGATCTCTCTTTGTTGGAATTGAGAGCCAGTCGAGCACACATGGGCAGTGTCAGCCATAATTAGCTTTGACAGGGGCATTTAGTGGTTGTAATTCAAATCTAATTCAGAACATCTTAACCCTGAAGTCTGTCAGGAGGCCTCAAATGGTCCCAATCAGGGCTGCGTTTGTGCGGCAGCGTGCTGATGTGTCAGAGAAATAGAAACTCTGATGGAGAGATTCATCCTCCAGCTTCATACTTCACACAACATCATCATCTCTGGCTGTGGAAAGAATAACACACAAGCTAATCTTAGATCAGTGATTTAAGCATGAATTTCCCTGAAAAAAAAATCATCTTCAGTGAATTTCTTGCTGCATTTAAGAGCTGAACTTTAACCCTAAACATCATGTGTGTGTCCAGCTGCCTGCAGCATAAACACCTCAAGACTCTGCTTCTGTTTTCTGTAAAGTACAGGGGATTTATTTATCCTTTCTTTATTTCGACACGAAAAGCCCTTTGAGAGCTTTTCTTTCAGCATGGTTGCAGAAAACCACCAACAGCTTCGAGGAACCATATATTTCACTTGTTTGTGCAGATTAAAACACCACAGAGAGATATTCACAAGCACATTTCACCTTCAGTTAAAAATCTAAACAGGTTTAACTCCAGGGTGGCATGGAGGTCTAAATAATGCTGTTTTTCAAGATTAAACAACATGAGGTTTTCAAGCTTCAACTCAATTTAGACTTTTATTTCCACTTAAACTGATTATGGACTTTAAAAGAAAATATCTAAAAATTGTATTGTAAGTGACTCTTTGGGGACACACTCATGTGTGTTAAACAAATAAGATAAAAAAAAATGGAACAACTACATGGTCAGCAGCAAAGTACCTTTAACATGATCATTGGTATGTGCTGAATATCCATCAACAGGCATTATTGGTATGCACAGAACAACTTTCCTATGTGGGGGATTGAAGTAAATTTGCAACAGTGGTTTTTGAAGAATCCATTCCAAAAATTCTCACTTTGAACAAGGTTCAGCTGTGTGAAAGATAGTGTCATGTAGAATTTGTAGTTTTAAATCTTATTTTAAGGAGACTGAAGCACATAAAGCAAACAAGCTAAGCGCTTGAACAGACATAGGGCCTGAAACTAGCAAAATGTCACTTTCAGATGGTCCTTTAAACCGTAAACAAAATAAACAAGCTTTATGTGCTCATTTCCTCATCTGAAACTAGGAAATTTTCACCTCTAGGCAGTGCCTTATGTTTAAATTCCTTTATCATGTAATCATGCTTAATCATGTAAAGCACCTTGAATTACCTTGTGTTGAAAGTATGCCATACAAAAAAAATGCCTTACCTTACTTGACTCAAAAGTATCTAAGTTCAAAGAAGATTCAGCCTGTCATCTTCATATAATCGGATTTTGGTTGTTTTAGGCACCATTTGATTAAAAAATTCCTGAATTCAAAGAATATTCTGCTGTATGAAGGATGGTATCATCAGCATAAAAAATTTTCTTGGTTTGCTTGTAAAATGCAATTTATTAAAGTAAAATTAAAGTTTGTATGTTGGTCGTCTTTTGGAAATAGTGGTGCCAAAGACATATTGATACTGGATACAGTTCTTTGGACATCATGTTCTCATTGCACGGCAAAGAAAATGAAACGGCATGGGTCTGCATCTGATCCTGTTTCAGGCTCATGATGAAACAAACAAGAACTTGTTCTTCCAAGATCATTTCAAAGCCATTTATTTCTCCACAAATCACATCCCGAGTGGCTGACCGACATCAGGCCGACTGTGAAGCTTCATTTGTTAGATTCAGCAGAATTTGACCTGAATATCAATCTAGCACTTAGTTATTGGGAGACCTAGTTATCTCCCCTGCTGCTGCTGTAAGGAGTCGATTGTAAACATGATGGAGAGATTAATTCCGATTATCAGGTGTTGGGGCCCCACGGCTCCCGCTCCTCATGTTTTCTCTGCGTTTGGGACCTAATAAGGAAAGCAAACACAGATATTTCAGCTGCTTTGTTGCTGATGAGGAGGAGGGATAAGGAGTGGAGGAAATGGGCCTGGAGGAAGGTGGGGGCTCTCTCAGCGGCCCGGCAGGAGGCAGAATAACAAATGAGTTATTCTGAGGATTTGGCTAATCATCTCAGGCCGCCGCTGCCCCGGGACAACTGGACACATCGAACAGAGGAGGTGGGGAGAGAGGGAAGCCCAGCACTTGAACCACGGACCCCAGGCCCTAATTAACGGAGGGCGCAAATGAAAAGCAGCTGGAAATAATTACATAATTAAAGTGCCTTTGGAGGGAAGAAAAGCATAATTTCTGCAACCATCGTCATAAATCTTGTGCTGTCTGACTCAATGCGTTTAGGTTGAGCTTTACTCCAAGCAGGTTCATACATTTCTCTTAAAAACACAGGATACCTTTGTGTTGCTCCAAGAGGTGGATCCCTGTCTACTTCAACAGGACAAGCCTAAAAATATCCCAACTCCTCCATCAGAATCCATGCTGACCCTCCATCAGGTGACTGATGGTGCTGAGTTGCCATGCAGGAAGTTTATGCTATCTTTCTACTCAGCGTAAATGTATTTGAGCCATAAAAAAAGACCTCAAGCTCAAAGGCAACATTTGGTTTTACTTTGGATAATTCCTGTGAAACTCAAGTCCGACTTTTAGCTGCAGCCACCAGCAGACGAGCAATTAAGCAATTAGAGCCATTTGACAAAGTAAGCCATAAACACCTCGGTGTGCATGGAGAGCAGGCCCAGCACGATCCAACCCCATCTTTTGTCAGCCGCTCCAGGGGATGATTAATAGTTTAATTTCTGGAAATTATTTAGACACACAAATAATTTGATCCAACGAGGGGCTATTAGCACATCTTGTAACAGACAAACTGTGCTGATGAAAGCCTTAATTTGTTTTTAGAGCACTTACAGGGGTTAGAAAAGCCACCTTCCTCCCCATCATCAATCATGTGTCACTTAGCAGAAGTGTTACATTATGGCAGAAATGCAAAAAAGGGCAAGTGAAGAGCATGCTGCCTGACAGGAGGCTCTTTGAATCTGTGCTCCCTGTTTTCACTCTAAAGAAAATTACAAGTAGCAGTCAGCCGAGGATTTGTCCTCTGTGAGTGAAGGATGGCACAGACAAAGTGCAGAATGGGGACGGGGAGGGGAAATGTTTCTGCTCCCCGATGACCTCAGATTCAAAACACCCCTCAGAAACAAGACAGTTTTTGTCTAAAAATATCTGAATATAAAGACGTAAAAACTACACAAAACAAATATGATTTTCATTAATTCATTTTACACAATAAATGGGTAAAACATGTAATTGAAAGTAGTTTTTTTTCATATTCAAGACAGGCCTGACTGAAGGATACACTAAAATGACCAACAGCTAATTATAATTTTTTTAAATAATTTTTATGATTTATTGATGGATTTATATTATATTTTTTTATTATGATGTTTATTTATTTATTAATTTATTTATCAGTGCACATAAGAAAATCCGATATCACTGGTTAAGCAGAATCAGAATTACATTTATTCACCAAGTCTATACAAAAACTAGGTATTTAACTTCTCCTCCACATGGATCACATGAAAGATATTTAAAATAAGAATATATTAAAAAGGGGATATATATATATTTTTTTCTTCATAATTTTTTTTTTCTTTTACAAAAGATGGTAACAAGACTGAATTAGTGCAGTTATAACAAAAAATACACCACCTAAAAAGTAAAGATGTATTTAAAAATAATTTTACTTCTCGATAAATTTAGTATTTTTGAAAATCTGTTAAGTATTTGGTAAAATCAATATTTTAACCCGGTAATGAGATGGCTTCTATTGAGTCATGCTGTTCGATGTCAGTCAGAGGGTAGAACATGACTTGAATTTTTGTCTCAGATCTGAAAATGTCTCTAGAGCGGAACAGGGGCTGCTTCTGAACAGAACTGCTTCTAATTGGGCGTTTGAGGAGCCACACATGAATCCCAAGGTTTTCTTATCCATTTAAAGAAAGGATAAACCTGTGGAAACTCGGCTGCTTTCATCCTGAGTGGGTACTGTGATTGTGAGCTGACAGCTGTGACAGGGGACCTGACATTTTACCCATGGAAATGACGGTCCTCCACAGCCATCAGTGTCACGGTGGGCTCTCTTGGCATCCATCAGCTACAATACAGGAATGAGAATAAAACCTGAGAGGAGGGGGAAAAAACATGGTAAAAAGGATGTTTTTGATGTTAGAGTGGCCCTCCGATTGGCCTGTCAGCAGCTGGGAGTGACACCCATGTGATTACCTATGCATTAGAGGGATGATGACGCCTTACAGCTCAGAAGGCTTCAAAAGGAGCTCAGACACATGAAGACAGAGAATGGTCGACTGTTTATCTAAAGCTTAAATATTCCAGCTTCAACAATGCAGACTGAGATGTGGGACTACAGCACAAACGCAGGTCTGCAATATAAAAACACTTATTTTTTCATCAAAATGTGTTTAAATCATTTTTTTTAAAATAAATTAAAAAAAAATGTTATAGTATAAAATCTACATTTCAGTATTACTTAACCAAACTGGGGAAAAGAAAATCGTTTGGACAATCTATAAGAACACATCATGATGTTTAGATAAAGTGAGTTGGTAAAGATGTAGAGGTTACGTAGTTGTATGTGGAGCTAATATTAATGCATACAGAATTAACACTTAAAATATGGTATGTATGGGGTGGCACATGGTATAATAGTAGAGCAGGAGCCCCTTATAAGCAGGCTATTACTCCTTGATTCCACAGTCTGGGGTTAGGTTCCTGACCTTGGTACTTTTGCTGCATGCCATCTTCCCTTTTCAGTCTGCTGTTTTTCTGTTTACATTTGTCCACAGAGGCCCTTAGTGCTAGCTAGCTGATCATTTAATTCCAAAATTAAGGCCCGACCAGCCTACAAAGGATGCACATTTCACTTGATTGTAAATGGATCATCATTCTTTCAGTCATTATCTATGTGTCACGACCATAGCTTAGGGGAGGGTCATAGATGGATCCAGAGTTTTGGCATTCTCTGCTGATAATTTGATCACAAACTAACAAGTATCACAGCATAAAAAAATGAAAATCTTTACTTAAAGGAAAAAACATTTATGGTGAGAATAGAGTTTTCCTTGGGAGGATTTTCATGTATGTCCTACTGGCTAGAGATCCCAAAGCTGACTTTTTGCTACTACAAATATTACCATCATCATTAATGGTTCAATTAAAATTCTTAAAAAGAAAAAAATGATACTTTGCTTTTGAATATCGATACAACATTGTTACATAAAATATAGCAATTTATTGATGTTTCAATATTTTCTTACATCCCTATTATTTAATCTAAATGCCCTGGGGCATGCTGACAGAAGCGTGCCCCAGGTCATCTGTACCTTACCATCTCCAGTGTGTGAATGGGTGAATGATGGATGTAGTGTGAAGCTCTTTGGGGTCCTCTGGACTTGATAAAGCGCTATACAAGTACAGGCCATTAAATTGGATATAATAGGTTTTTAATAATTCCACAATTAAGAATGCGTTTAAAGGTGTTTATTTAAAGCAGACATACTGAAGCTTGAAGGTAAGCAATAAAATTTAATCAAGTTCAAATTAAAATTATGTTTTAAAATATTATTTCTAACAAATGATCTAAAAAAATCTAATGAATTCTGTTTTACTATAGCAACACAGTGCACTGAATCATTGAGTTTCCTATTTTCTTAAGAGGAAAATATCAAGTTCTATTTCATTGAGATCTAGTTTATTAAAAGGTTTCTGTTACACATTGTACACTGTAAATCTAACAATTAATTAAGTATAAATTTCATTATTCCAGTTTAAAAGTTTCATTTTGATTTTATATTTTAGTTATTTGGAAAAAAAAACCAATCAAAATGTACAAAAAATATCTTCATTGACCCTTCTGAGATCAATAAAATATTTTTGAATTTGAACATCCATCATACTATGATTGGATGGATTTGTGTATGGATGGATTAAATGTGTAATAGCATAACACTAATGAGTTTTGGTGGAAAGCATTCTGACTTTGATGAGGCATAAATTCTCTGTGCGAACCCAGCTTCAGAGGGCACTTTCTCCATCAGTTTAACTATAAGTTAATTCTTATCTGTTGATCTTTCATCATGACATTAAAAACTGAAATGTAAACATTTTAACCAAGAAAAAGAAATTATTTATTGCTGCGGATACAAACAAACTGCAGCACCAGAGTCAAATATAAAGCCAAATACAAATAAATCATAGCTCCATCAGTTTTGTTTGAAATATGTCCAGTTAAATATGGAGTTTAATGATTTGGAAAAGGTTGTTTTGTATTTTCATTTCTAACTCTTCTGGAAACAGTTCTATTAGGAAAACAGTGTTTCTTTTATAAATTCCCTGCTGTGCTTTTATTTCTCTGGTCACAAATCACAGTCGTTCTGTATTTTCCTGAGATAAAAAACTGTGCATTAAGTTCATGATGGTAAAAAAGGGATTAGGTGTTGCATGAAAAAACTTGAGCTCTGGTTTCCAGCAGACATGTGATAGCTCTCTCTGGGATTTTTTTATCCACTTAAGCGAAGCTTTTCAACAAGCAGAGTTATCAGTGATAGTCCACACATCATACTCGTATACAGAGTGGCAGGAGGGGTCATTCACAGGGAGCATTCATCAGATGGCGGCTGAATTTCTCCTCATGGCCACTTCCAAATACCTCATTAAGAGTCCTCCGTCTTCAGGACATTTTCACTTGTTCACATGTGTTTTATGAATTAGTCTGTGTGTTTTGTCAACTTCAGCTTCCAGTTAAGCAGCAGATTTTCATGAGAGGTGTCCTGAAAGAAGCAGAAAGCAGCAGCGTTAATTCTGTCAGGGTTAAAACCTCAACGCAGACGCTTAGGACCCCGAAAAGGCCAGTTCTTGGCTCTTTCTGATGGCTGGATGATTGAGTGAGAGCAGACAGAATCATGTTCTGCCATCAGTCAGGTTGTAGGTGGATCAAAAAACACACCAAAGTCTGGGCCGAGCCATCACTCTTCACCACGGGGTCTGCTCTACCTCACATAAAAACTTCCATTGTTGGGAATTAATGCTCAGAAAGACCCGCTGAGGGAGGAGTAAGTACAGAGAGGAGCTGAGTTTGCCGGTGAAGTAGGGGGGGGGATTACTGACACAGTCCAGGCCCCTGCAGCCTGAGGTTGGCTGTTGGTTTTATAAGGAGTGTCTTTTAAGAGCAAGGTGATGGCCATGACCTCAGGCATCAACCAAAGCTGCATGTCAGTCATGAGTGTGGACCACTTTAAGAAAACGTTTATCTACTTCATGAAAAGGGTTTTACGGGTCTAACAGAAGCATCCCATCAGCTGATCCCTCCTGTCAGCCCTGAGTGGAGGCAATGTCATAAACCGAACATCACAAATCTAACAGAACCAAAGATCTTGACTGATCATGCCTGTCTTTCCTGAATGAGGGCGAATAACCCATAAGTTTAGCTCATTTGAAAACTGAACATTATAAATGTAACAGAAACAAACAGCTCAGCTGTCAGTCCTGTGTCAGGTCAAAGCCACAAACTAAATTTTAAAAATCTGACTCCTACAGGGTTGAACTTTGCCTGGAAAGCTTGTTCTCACCTCCAGGCATGTTTCTCGTTTTGTTAATTCAGCTCACATTCTCGTAAAGCTCTTTCACTCAGAAGGTGTTTGCCAAATCGATGGTGGGTATTTGGATTGGAACCCTCCACCAAGTGCTGCTCTAGTTTCTTCTTTTCTGCCATTACAGCCACTTATTTTCTGATGGGAGCACTTTAAGACTGCAGTAAGGGGCTGAAAGGATTTTTCTGTTCTTTACGCAAGGTTCTGTGTGGGCAGTTTGTTCTGTTGACACCATCCACGTCCAACCTCTTGACACAAGACAAGACTGCCTCAGCGTGACAGTAAACAGATGATCTGAGTTTTCAGGTTTAATCCCGCTATATTTATTGGTATTCATCATGATTTTTACTGGAACCTGTAGGTTTTTAGAGTGTTCAGCAGCTGTTTATTATATCCAGCTGTCTAACTCGATATTATTTTATGTGATGGTAAGGATCTTCTTCCACTAACTGTCGTATTACATCTGCAAAGGTGAACTCGGTTATGCAGTAACAGCTGTAATGAGACCTGCTGTAATTCTTTGTTCAGAGGAAGAATCCTACAGAGACAAGTCAAATTACACAGCATGCTGCCAGAAACTGAGCAGCTCAAGTATCCAGTTATCCAGACACACAACAGATCCTGCAGGGATATACAGACACACAGATCAATCAGAGGAGAAACTGACTCTGGAAAAGCTAAACTTGAGTTAGGGCACAGGAAAAGGCTAAGCTCTTCATTGAAATGTTTGTGTGTTTGGTTGATCATTACGAATAAATTAATGGACCAGAAAAGCAGAAATAACTCTTTCGTACTGCTCTAAATGGTTTGTCATTTGGCAATAATGAATCGAAGTGAATGAAATCACAAATGGGGTTCCTCAAGTCTCCTTTCTAGTGGCACATCCATTTTTAATTTACATGCACTGTCACTTTATGCTGATGACATGCAACTTTATTTCCCATTGTCCACCACATGATCACAGACCCTAACAGTCGATAAATGTGTTCATAATCTTATTCAAAGGATGGGTAAAAGTCTTTTTTCAATTCCTTATATTTAATGATAAAGCTTTAATGCATTCTTTGCCTCAACAGAACTTTGGATGATCTATCTGACATCCTAGCCCTCACCCTTTGCTGTCTTGCGTCATAGTCTATTTTTTTTCTTCTGCTAAGAAAATGTCAGCGACGCAGATATCTCTTTCTAGCAACACTCTCCAGCTCCTCACTGAGCATTACAAACTGTTTCCAAGTCAAGGGATATGCAATCCTTCAAATACATTTATCTGTCATCCAAGAGGCATCCTAATCAGATGCACCACCTTAGCTGACTCCATTCGGTGTAAAGACACTGCAGTTGTACCCCGAATCCCCTTCAGATGATACCAATGTTCCTAGCCACTAGAGCTAGGTATTGATTAAAATCTCAAGAATCGATTCGATTCTGATCATCGAGAGTAATAATCGATTATCACAATCCTATCCGATCTGTGCCGATTCAATTCAATCTTTTCTAATTCAACATTGATATAGGCCGTTGCAGTTAAAAAAAGTATTTTTATAGAGCTGTTACCTTATTTATATGGCATTGATTCAATGACCCAACAATGAGCAACAGTTCACTGGTGGAAACTGTATTAACCCTTTCACAAAATTGCTGTCTGGACTTTTCCTTACCATTTTAGTTGTAAAAAGGACAAACAGTTTTCAACAATGTATTTCATTTTTTGGACTTGAAATTCAATTCAGAATCAATTTTTTTCAACACAACACTACTACAGCACTACTAAATAAAAGCTCATTTCAGCTGCCAAGACCTTCTTTTTCTGTTAGGATCTACATCTGTGGAAAAAAAGCCCTGATTTGTCCATCCATCTGTTTGTGGACAAAATCTCAATACTGATTTATGTGTGGGAGGGAATGAGAATTTGGTTTTTTTGTCTCTGCTGTTTTGCTGTTCAGATTCTGTACCTCATTTATCTGGGACAGCAGAATGATGCAGGATCTTTAACTAGTTTTCTGAACTTCCTTAGTGTTGGAAATGATAAACACCAGCCCCACACCAAGCCTTAAAGGTAAAGACTATTTAAAACCAAAAAAGGAATATAATCAGAATCAGAATCAGAATCAGCTTTAATGGCCAAGTATGACACATACAAGGAATTTGACTCCGGCAACTTTTCTCTCCAGTACAGAACTTAAATAAGTGAAATTAGAAAACGAAAAAAAATAAAAAGTAAAGGATAATATATACACCAAACCAGGGTTATTGTACAGTCAGTATATACAGTAAGTATATACAGCAGTGCAGAGTTTTAGTTTATTGTTCATGTGAGTGGACTCACACTCTGTGACTATTCAGAGTTCATCAGAGCGACAGCCTGGGGGAAGAAACTGTTCTTGTGTCGGGTGGTTTTGGCGTACAGCGCTCTGTAACGCCGGCCTGAGGGGAGGAGCCTAAACAGATTGTGGCCAGGGTGTGAGGGGTCAGTGGTGATTTTTCTGGCCCGCTTCCTGACCCTGGCCCGGAAAAGGTCCTCAATGGAGGGAAGATCAGAACCTATGATCCTCTCTGAGGACCTGACTGTTCTCTGCAGTCTGTCCCTGTCTTGCCTGGTGGCGGATCCGAACCAGACAGAGATGGATGAGGTCAGGACAGACTGGACTATTGCTGTGTAGAAGATGGTCAGCAGTTCCTGAGGCAGGTTGAACTTTCTGAGCTGACGCAGAAAGTACAGCCTTTGCTGGGCCTTCTTCCTTATAGAGTCAATGTGGGAGGTCCACTTCAGGTCCCGTGTGATGGTGGATCCTAGGAACCTGAAAGACTCTACTGTGGGGACTGGCCTGTTGGTGATTATGAGAGGAGATGTTGCAGGGGGTCTCTTCCTGAAGTCGACTGTCATCTCCACAGTTTTGAGCGGGTTTAGCTCCAGGTGGTTCTGACTGCACCAGAGGACCAGCTGTTCCACCTCCCTTCTGTATGCAGACTCGTCGCCGTCACGGATGAGTCCAATGATGGTGTCATCTGCAAACTTCAGGAGTTTCACAGAAGGGTCTCTTGACGTGCAATCAGTGGTGTAAAGGGAGAAAAGCAGTGGGGAGAGAACACATCCCTGGGGGGCGCCGATGCTGAGGGACCGGGTGCTGGATATGAAGTTACCCAGTTTCACCTGCTGCCTGGATTTAAGGATTTGACTTCATCCTTCACTGGCGCTGCTTAGGCTACATCTTTTTTCAACTGATTGTTTGAAATGTCCTTTAAAATTGACAAATTCTTCATTCAGCTGCTCACTGGAGTTTATCTAATGAGTATTTTTTAGATTTTTCAAACCAGGTTGAGTAAACTTAATTGCTCCAATAATAATATATCTGCATGCTACGTCAGAGTAAAATCCTCCCAACTGTTTTAGACCATAAAGATCTCTTTCTGGGTGACAGTTGAGAGTTTTTTGGGGCCTCAGATCTTCTAAATTATGATGATTGTATATTTATGTTTGTACCTGCCAGTGAGTCAGTGGGTGATTACATCACTCTCAGCGGTTTTCTGATTAGCTCAGTGACAGAGAAACACAGCAGTAATGACCTGTAAGAGCTCAATTCTACAACAAGACCCAATTGTAATTTTGGTATCTGTATGTCAAAATGCATGTGACAGTTCGATTCTTGGACAAGGTATTTTCGTCATCTCTTGACATCCCGATGCAGGAAATAAAAAAATATTCAACAGTAGAATGAAGATGATCCTTAACTGCGTTTAAGTAGGATAGCATGTTTGTCTCCTTTCAGGCCTCATCAATGCTAATGCCTCAACCTTTGTGCCCTTGAAAATAATTCAGATGAAGTGGTTCCACTTTAAGCTGATCCGTCCCCTCCCATCCCCGTTCTGCTGATTTGTAGGTAAATCATGGCTGTCAGTGTAGTAGCAACCCTGATTAAAGTTCAGGGCTTTAATAGATCATTTTAAATAACCTCCAAATTGCGTTGCTCTCCCCAGCCGATCCACCTGAACCCCTGCCCCGAGTGCATGGCAGTTTTCAACCGTCGAAGGCCGAGCCAAGTCCAGCCTCACGGTTCCTGCCTATTCCCCCAGGATGCTGCGCTGCAGGCCTACACCAACATTCTCAGCTGGGTTTAATCTGCTCTCAGACGAGCCGACTATGAGAAAATGCAAAAGGGGAAAATGGCACACACACACACAAATATCCAGAAGGAAAGAATTGGAAAATCCTGGACAGTTAGCATGCACAGTTAAGCTGGAATCTGTCCAGGAACACCCTGCCGTGCACGCAGACATCCACTGCAACAGAGTCCCTCCAATTAATAGTGTTTAAGCGTTCTAATCACACTTCAGCACATTAATCCTATTTTCTGTGAGCGAACCGCCTGAGCTGACCGACAAGTGGCCTTTTTACTGCCACCGCAGAGCAGATGAAACCCAGAAGTGGCTGCAGGCGTGTGCGTCAGCGTGCACTCTCCCTGAACCTGGTCTTTCCTCTCCTCTTCTCCCTCAGCAGAATTTATAGAATGATGCTGATGCCTTCACTCACACGGCGTCCCTGCAGAGTTTAATAATTACCTCTCTGAGGTAATTGAGGAAGTGCACTTTTTTCCTCCTTTGCTTGATTATGCCATGTTATTGCAGATTGTGTTGTGTGGACACAGTCTCGGTATCTTATCAGTTTGACATCCTGAGTCACCAAGACACACTCATAATTTGAGTTCAATCCATCTGCCGCTGCAGCGCCCCACCGTGTTAGGTCACGACGCCGTATCTGAAAGACATGAGCAGAATCCCTTCAAAACGCCTCCTCTGGGTCCAAACAGAAACACAAAGTTCTGGGATACTCTCATACTGGCACCGGCTGAGGTGTTTAGCGCCCTCCAGGGTTTCTCCTGGAAAGTCCTTAAAAAATCACAGATCTGACTTCAGCTGGAGCTCCTAAAACGTTGCAGCCGGGGGTCCAGTAAAAAGGTGCTGCTGCACTGATAATTGAGCTGTGCAAAGCAAACAATGTGTCAGAAACAGTGTTTTAATGGCCACTTTGTGGGAGCCGCTACAGCGTTTAGGACACATTAAGGTAATTGAGTTTTAGAGGCGAGGTGAAGCTGGCACCGAGTGATGCACACAGAGAGAAAAATAAACAAAAGAGTCCCTCGTAGGAAAACAAATGAGCTGGAGGCTGAGTAAACTGAGTGACATCACTGCGAGAGTTGGGGGGGGGATGATGTAAAGGGAGCTGCCCCCTCATTACAACACCCATGCTCAGCCTGACATGCTTTAATTAATCATGCGTTAATTAGTCCGAGCAAATAAAACTGTTGTCTTTGTATGACAAGTCCTCCTCCTAAAGTGCTGCTAAACATGATGTTGAGAAAACAGGATTAATCCAGGAGAGGTGGGAGGAGCGGGAAAGTTCAGAGCTGCCGGGCTGCTCCAGAGTGTCTCAGCTGCAAAAATTAACAAGTTGAGCTTCACTGGGATGAAAAATAATCAGGCCCTATGTGCCTAAAGGAACTCAGCTAATGTTTAATGTTTGAAGTCTAATGGATCAAAAGGTTCAAAACCTGTAATCTTTTCTGGTTACTTCACTTGATGATTCCATTACAATATTCCACTGTAAAGTGGCCTCATGAACAGGCTCTAAATGAAAAACCAACCGTTCTGGTGAAATGATCTATAGGTGTTGCTGAGCTGACCAATCAGATGCATACGCTCTCTGTTGACGGAAACGGCTAGTTAGAAAATAGACCACTACTCCGTCCGTCGTTGTTTAGATGATGGAGAGCCCTTGCGTCGATTCATCTCCGTCAAAATGGAATAGTATAAACTACGCTTTAGGCCTGCAACTGAGAAGAGATATTCACATGGAGCTGCAGATACAGTTTGGGTCTGCCATCCTGTTTACTTGTTGAGCAAGCACTGAAAGCAGCGCGGGTTCAATCGTGGCATAAACATGAACATTCTTTGCATACGTTAATTAAAAAACGTAGTTTAGTAAATTCTACTATTTAACTGACTTTTATTAATCCGTTATTTTGGCAGCCCTATCAAAATCACTGATTGATTTGCAGGTCATAAAAACTCACAGAGTTACCCTAGGTTCTCTTGGAAGTTTCTTCCTGTTAAAATTGAGTTATGCCTTTCCACTGTCATTAAATACTTTCTCAAGAGGAAGGGTTGCTTTGGATGGATGGATGGATCTTTTTAGGTAGAAATAGCAAATTAGTCATATAGACACTTATTCACAAAGCTTAATATCATGCTTATCCCATTGTTAAAAACAAACAGATTCCCAATATATAGTTACTACAAACACCTTAAATATAGCAGAGAATTTTTTTAAATGCCAGGCTGAACAACATTTACGGGTGTCAGATGTCTAAATTATGATAAAACCCAGATGGAAACAACCCATGTTGAGGTGAAGTAAAAGAGTCTCACTCTGTCTTAAAGTCTCAGAGAAAAGCATCTGACTCAAGCCGACAGTCATTAGAAGGATGATGTATCTGCAGTTTCTCCACTCTGACTCCTTGAAATATGAAAAGCCTTAAAGTGGGCTTGATTTTCCCACTCAGTGTGGAAAATACATTCCCACACGACCTGAGAATGACTCTTTGTTTCCTGCCTTTTTCAAAACTGTCACTTAAAGCTGTGTAGAGTAAATAAGCTGGCAACAAGGAAACTTTGCAGGCATAGAGTGTGTCCTGCTAAGGGCCACCATCATCAGGTCGTCATTGTGGGAAAAAAATACGCTTTCAGGGATTTTACTGCAAGCTTTTTACCCACCCTGAAAGTCCTGGAAAAAAATGTTAGAGTGTTTTATATATAGTATGATGTGATCCAAAGCTTCAGCTGAAGTTGACTGGTGTAAGATAATAAATGTGATGAGTGAGAGCTTCATGTGTGGTAGGTTTCCATCTTAGAGGAAACAACGTTTCTTCTTTGGTTTCAAAAGCAGAGTTCTTGTCTGCTGCAGTCAGCATGGAGGGGCTCTGTTTCAGTGTACCATCAACTCTCCGTGTGGCCGGCTGCAGTTGCCAGGCCTAAGTCCAATCATCTCCAGATCATTTCAGAGTCAGTTCAGTTCAGGGTACCCCAGCAAGCAGAGTGAGGCTTTTTAACTGAATGCTGCTTCATATCTCAGAAGCTGATGACACCTGTTGTAAACCGGTGAGATCAATGGACAGCGCGAGTCCCAATATGCTACATTATTTTACATATTTACATATATTGTACATATGCTACAATATTTTATAACACTAATCCAACTTCTCCTGATTTTATTTAGTCTGATTTTGCTACAAAAATTCAGAACTTGAGCAAAAAGCCTGACAGGAGCAGAAAATAACCTCATTGTTGTGTTTTCTGCTAAGTTAACATCTTTATCTATATGGAAAAATAAGAAGCTGACTGTTATACTGTTAGAGCTGATGCAAGTAATGTAAATAGTTTACCTTATTTCTGCAAGTATTTATGTCGCTATGATCATCAGGTTTTAGACAGAATTCTAATGTCAGCTTTAAAACTATAGAATTTATTCTGACAAAACTCATAAATCCATGTTGGACAAGTTGGTTTTAATACTTTTCATGATCTGTAGTTATTTCATATTTTTGGAGTTTGTATAATTAATCTTAGCTTGCATGTTACGTTTGTTACAATCCTTAAAGTTCAAAGGAGAATGTTTTTTGGGTAAATCAAGCTTTGGTTTTAAGTCCAAACAGTCCAGAAGGAATGCTTTTAAAGCATTCTTTCACTGCAGAAACATTCCGTCTCCGTTCTTCGCATCCAGTATTCCAGTTGTATTGACGTTTGAGGCCTCCCCAAAATTTAAAGCTCTGGAAAGTCATTTTTCCCAAACATTTAAGGTTGCAGAGAAAGCCTTCTGCTAGCAAGTTTGTGTGTTTTATTTCTCTTTGGCGTTCCGACGATCAGACTCAGTGCAAACAAAGTGAATGAAAGTGTGGCACAGGGAATATGCAAACGCAGTAACTGGGACCACATGTGACGAACATGAACCAAACTATGTTGTTTGGCAGGAGGCATGTCCGTGTAATTCTCTATCTGCAATACAATCTAATCCAGCCGTGGCCAAAGCCCAGAGCGGCGCAGAGTGAGTGCGGGCATGCACGTCTTTGTTCACACGATAAATGAGTCGATTTCTACATCAACTGCTGACATGCTGTTATTAAATTCTGATGTTTGAGCTGACCTGAAGTCAGAGCTAAAATGCATTTGGTGCTTTATGGAGGAAGATGGAGAACTGTGAACATTATGAATATGAACATCGCCAAGCTTTCATTCACACTGGATGTGGCTGATTTCCACATGTGGCTGACTGTTGCAGGTTTAACTGATTGGCTCTTTAAATCTCCTCTTTCAAAATGACAAATACATTATTTTGTATATGAGCTTATTTTATTTTATTGTTTTGCAATGTTTCTTTAAATGACCTTTCAGCAGAACAAAACCGGACACAATTTCTGACACTGACGTTATACAAATTCAAAAAGTGTTTGTACTGCATTTTTATTCTAAATTAGATATAATAAACATCTAACAGGGAACCTTCACCTTTCAGAATAAGCTTGTAATTTGAACAGATTTTTACACAAATGTTTACATATTACAGCCACAAGTTGTATAAGTTCAATGAACAATACAACAGCATCAAGACAAAATTGAAAGTAGACTTTTAAATGTTTCTAATAAATTCCCTGAAGAAGAACAGAAAAAAGTGTGTTCTTTTAGTAGGGCTGTGGAGTAAATCATTGTGTCTTTAAAATAATTTTGTGGAAAATAATGATATTGTTACATAGATTTGGACTTCTTAAAGGCTAAGCACTTAAAGACCCAGCTTTATTGGCTTGTTTTGCACTTTGCACACCATGCTCCCTCTCATCTTCGCCATGGCATCATTGTAAAAGACATTTTATGATCTCCATGAATTTTCCTTCTGGATAAATAAAGTTTAGGCAAAAATGAGGGTCAAATGTTTTAAAATTACTGGTTAAAAGTTTGGTTTCATTATTCTTTTTCTGTTATTTGAAAATATTCCAAATACTTTTTTAACACATTTTCCTGTTTTTTTTAAATAAAACCTCCATCTACATGTTTGCTGGATGGATCCACATGCATGTGCATGAGAGGCATAAACCCCACATAAGCTGTGTCCGTTAGTGAGGCTAAGTTGCTCTTTTCTGACGTGTGACTTTCCAGCAATCACAGACAAAACTTTAATTCAGCTGCTGTTTGTGAAGAGGTCGTTTCTAAGATCCCAGATTTTGACTTTTTGTTTGACCTGACCTGAGCTGTATAAATAATTTTTCCTAATGCTTTTTTGGTGCGAAGTTATCAGTATCTGATTGAGTTTCTGCAAACAACTTTAATAAACCATCTGAAGCCTCTTCCAGCTTTTACTCATGAACGTTTCTGTAGGTTTCTAATTGATGTTCAGCATGTCAGTGTTTTCTCAGTCTCATTAAAAACTATCTTCCATCCATCCATCCATCCATCCATCCATCCATCCATCTATCCATCCATCAATCCATCCATCCATCCATCCATCCATCCGTTATGTTTTTGCCAGGGTTTGTTTGTTGCCAGCTAGCAACATAACTTAATCTTACAGATATATGTTGATGGTATTTTTTAGTAAGTATCAACAGTGGGAAAAGAAAAGCTTTTTTAGTGCAAAATTATCAGTGTCTGAATGAGTTTCTGTTGATCTAGAAATGCTGCAGCAAGAGTTCTGATGAATATTAAAAAGAGAGATCACATTTCTCCTGTTTTGGCTTCTTTCCATTGGATCCCTGTTAAATCCAGAATAGAGTTTAAGATCCTTCTCCTTACATATAAAACCCTTAATTACCAAGTTCCATCGTACATCAGAGATCTGATTGTTCCATATGTTCCTAACAGAGCACTTCATTCTCAGAATGCAGGTCTACTGGTAGTTCCTAGGATTTCTAAAAGTAGAATGGGAGGCAGGTCTTTTAGTTATCAGGCTCCTCTCCTATGGAACCAGCTCCAAGTTTTAGACCGTGAGGCAGATACTCAGTCTGTTTTCAAGAGGCTTAAAGCCTTCCTTTTTGATAAAGCTTATATTTAGTGGCTTAGGTTATCCTGACCTATTTTTTTTTACTAATGCTGCTATAGGCTTAGACTGTTGGAGGACAGACTGACCACTTTTCTTCTCTCTTCTACTTTTTTCTTCTACCACTCTCCAGATATATTTTTTCTGCTGTTACTGTGATTGTTAACCCAGTTTTCTCTCAGTATTTTTCTCCTCATAGAAGCTCCACCTGGTTTGTTACCCTGCTCAACTTCAATGCCCCCTGCTGTCCAGATGATGCTCAAAGTCACCGAGCATCCTCCATGCTGTCTCTTCTCTGTCTTCTCAGACCCCCAGATGGTTGTGGCAGATGACCACTTGTATTGAGCCAGGTTCTGACGGAGGTTTCTTCCTGTTAAAGGGGAGTTTTTCTGTCCACTGTCGCTACATGCTTGCTCAGTATGAGGGATTGCTGATGAATTGCTGTGGTTGGAGTCTGCATGAGCCGGGCACAACCTCACGTTGATGACACAAGGCAATCTATTGGGATTCCTTACATACACAAGTTCAAAAGAGTATATTTTGTAATAATAAAGCTATGTGAATCTTTGAATGAAACTCTATTTCTAAGAATATGTGATTTTACTAAACACAGTTTGAGTTTCACAGCTCATTTCCATAAACTGACATCTATGAATTGTAATGTTTGTATTGATTATGTATTAGGTCGCCTCAGACCTCTCCCTCCTCATCAAAGCCAGCCCTTTCCCTCTCTATAATTATTTTCATCTGGTCGAAGCTGTTAAAGCGCAGGTTTCATCAGCCGCTCTCGTCTGTCACCTTTTGGAGAGAGCGAGGGGGGGGTTCTCTACACCCGTGAACATTTCAGCTACAGCCGCTCAAAGTTTATACATGAAGCCAGCAGGGTTCACTGCAAAGACCTGACTGGTTTCCTGCAGAACTTTGAATTTTCTGATGAAGCTGCTGCTCAGACTCCTGCAGGGCACAGATGATGAAGTTGGTGAAACACTTGAAGTTACAGCTTAATTAATAGGAAAGCTCTACAGGCTACGATGAAATGCCACATGGATTTATTTAGGGGAGGGGGGATACACAGAGCTCTGAGCTGGTTTTAGATCCACTTGGAGATAACACACATCTCTGATTAGCACTGATCAGCTGTTCAGCATATTGAACAGATCAGCAAGGCATAATAATTGATATTAAATTATCTTAATGTACCTAAATAAATCAGTCTCAAAATATGTCAGAAATCTATTAAACATTTTTCCAAAGGATGAATGCTTTTCTCTCCCCTGAACAATATGATTATAAATAGAGCATCAATCACATTTAATTATTCAATTCAGTTCAGTTTATTTATATTGTGCCAATTCACAACAGCTGTCATCTCAAGGCTTTTTACAAGAAAGGTCATTTCAATTCAATCATGCATACATTTCAATCATTTTAAAAGTTTTTCATTTAAGGAATCCCAGCAGATTGCATTGAGTCTTTGCAGTTTTGCCCTGTTGATGCAGACTCCAATCACAGTAATCCCTCATCCTGAGCAAACATGTAGCGACAGTGGAGAGGATAAACTCCCCTTTCACGGGAAGAAACCTTCAGCGGAACTTGATTCAGTATGACCGGCCATCTGCCACTACCGTCTGGGGGTTTGAGAAGACAGAACAGAAACACAAAAAGAACAAAAATAACTATTTTAACAGTACTTCCTACATTAAAAAAAGTAAAAAGTTGATAACAGGATAACAATTTCTGCTTTAATGACGCTTAAATCCAAAAGACACTAGGAGGAAATCACAGAAGTTATGCATGTCTTGAGCTGTTTCCAAAGAGACATATAAAAAAATTGTTTTCCTCATTAGAAATTAAATTGTCAATATGCTATCTAATTCAATTAAAGATTTAACTTGTATCAATCTTTCAGAAGTCTAAACAATTTGGGTTGCAGTCTTAGTAAAAGCACTAATAACTAATGCTAATTTGAGTAGAAAGGGAAGGATAAGGGATTAAAAGCTTTAGGACCACCTGATAGTGTAGTTCACAGGTGAGATGACAGCTTATTTTCTTAGAACCAACTTGGGTTTCTGCTCCAGGGGTTTTATAACCTCCAAATCTCTCTCAGCCGGAGGGACCGGTGCTTTAGTCTGCTATTGGTCACACTGAACGGCAGGAGCACGGTTCTGTCTTCTTGAAGAAAGTTGCAGAGGTGCTGAATAAGTCCATGGAATGGGGAAAAAGATTCTATGCACATTTAATAGGCTGTGTTACTTCAGGAACCAACCTCTTCCAGGTTAGGAGTGAGGTGCTGATCAACCAATGAGACGCAGGCTTGTCGTAAATGTGAAATATCCAGGAAAAGGATTCTGTTTTTTTTCCCCTTAATTAAGGTTTGCCGTACTGTATGTGATTGTTCTGTTGAATAAAGAATTTAGTCCATGTGCAACTTCATTAAAATACATATTTCACCATTTTGCCCTAAAAAGTCTTAAGATACTTCAGTGAATGCGGAGGAAGGCCAAGTTCATGTCGTTTTTTAAATACAATCAAAATCGGTCCAGAGGCTCTAAATGGCCCCAACCTGTTTTAAAGTATTATTTTCTATTGTACATGTTTGTCAGAAATCAGACCTGGCTGAGGCATATGAAATTCAGCATGATTTTACAAAATACTCATTAATCACAAATAGTACATGAGTTAACACATGGAACCAAGTCTGTTTGAAACAACTTTATTGCTCATTTTTGTTTGATGATCCTTAAACGTTACGTTTATTTTGAGGTGATTTTGAGGCGTAAGCTGAGGTCACTCATCTGCTCAGGACACCTTCCTTTGGATGTTTTCCGAGCATGTTCCACTGGGAGGATCTGGAACTCACAGGAGGAAACGTGTATTATTTCTAGGATAGAAAGGTTGACGGATCTTGCCATTTAATGTTTTTCAAACATCTTTCATTTTGCATACATTAATATAACTTTTAACTGGATGAAAAAGGAAAATCCTTGGTCTTGTTGTCTCGTTTCTCTTAATCCTGTTTATGCCCACAGTGTCCACTAATTCAGTTCATCTTAACAGAGAGAACCGGGGCAAGTTTTTTTCCTTCTCCCTGTTCTGATAATAATAATCTTGAGTATTACAAATTTCAACTCCAAATTATTTTACAATTATTTTTATTTTAGTTTATGTCAGGTCCTCACATCTCCTTGGTTTTTTGAGATTCTTTTCAAACGAAAACTCTAAATGCTCCAGTCCTCAGTTCTGGACTGTTCCAGGAGGCACTGGAGGTCGGATGTTGACATGGCGGCAAGTTGAATCAGGGAACACATCTCCATCTCTGAGATGGCAGTGAGGCTCGGACCACCCAAAGCGATCAGATATGTTTTACAGTTGGGCCTGGCTCTGATCTCTCTCTCTCTCTCTCTCTCTCTCTCTCTCTCTCTCTCTCTCTCTCTCTCTCTCTCTCTCTCACACACACACACACAGAAACGCACGCACACACACACACACACACACACACACACACACACACACACACGCTCAGTGCCAGGCTTTTGCAGGCTTCTTGCTACATGTTTATTATCTTTGCAGAGCAGCAGCCAATCGGCAGCTGATGGTGGCGCTGCTGCCCTGATCCAGATCTTCTACCAGAACCAAATTTTGTGGTAATGGCTGGAGTAGAGCGGGATATGTGATGTGTTGTGACACCAATCACTGTCACATGAGAAACAGAAGAGAGTCGGAATCCTACAGCTCAGCAGGTTTATGAGCTTTAAACGCCTAGGAGGTTCAGTCTGTCCAATCGTCTGACTGTCGTCAGTTTGATGGGTAATTTTTCTACCACAAACACTCTCCCACACAGAAATGTACACACGCACACACATTGTAACTGTAAGAAAAAAATAATACAGAAACAAACTTTGAGGTCCTTAAAAATAGCCATCTTAGAGGAATTTTACAGTAAGTATTGAAAAAACTAATGCCTTTGATCAAACCTTTTTCAATATTCCAGGCAATATAATGTTTCCAATAAAACAATATACAAACACAGTCCTTGATGAAACAGTATATTCAACAGCAAAAAATAAAAACACAAAAACAATCCTTATAATTAATAGAAAACTGAGGAAGCTCATATGTGTCTCCCCAGCAGCAGTGTTCAACTCATTTAGAAGATCACAAAGTGTTCCCAGGCCACAAAGGAAACATGCTGTAGTCCCAGTGTGTTCTGGATAAGGCCTCATCATCTCCTCCCAGTCAGACATGAGTGAAAAACCTCTGGAGGGAACCTTATCACATACCCCAACCACCACAACTGTGTCCACTTGATGTGACTGGCTTCTTTTTGGGTTTTGAACATGTCCCACTGGTAAGAGATACCAGCACTGACCACTGACTTAATAGAGGGGATACCCCATAATGGCAAAAGTATTCACTGTGCTATGATGTTTATTGTACGTCTTATTTGAAACATTTGTTTTTAAGGCTCTTAATTTCCGACAGATCAAGGTGTTTTTTTTATTTTTTTTTCCCTTAGCTTGTTTCGGGATTATCTGCTGCCTTTCACAGGAGTGTTACTTGGTGTTAATGTGAAGTGTCTGGCAGCTGACAGACATGTCACATTCCTTCTCACAACACTCAAAAGACATTTAGGGACTGAAGACACCAAGTGATGAAATGTTTCGGGTGTAATATTTGTCCCATTCTTCCTGCAAACATATCTTAAGGTGGGCAACACTCTGGTACCAGTACCTTCTTCGTCTGCAGCCAGGACTTTTTAATGTGAGCACTATATGTTTTTTCACTATCTTGTTGAAATATGCATGGACATCCCTGGAAAATATATGCATTTCTCCAAATAACATGCCAAACTTACCACGGTGAATTTAATTGGATAGTCGACAGACAGTCATTACATTAAAGTGGAGACTCCCTCCAAGGTCATTGTATGGCGTTGTATCCGTTCCATTATTTAAATAATTTACCTGATTACTAGCCCTAAATTGCACCTGTCCCAACCATCTTTGGAATGTGTTATAGGTCTGAATGACAGGAAAAAAATTATATTTAGAAATTAAATAAAGCTGACCAGACAAAACATGAAATGTTTAGTGTTCATATAGTACCCAATGCAAAGAAGTCAAAATAAATGTAGAAATTGCTACTTTCTTTTTTGTATTTGCATTTTCCATACCGTCTCAACTTTTTCTGATTTGGCTTTGTTGGAATTTGGTTATCTATTAAATATGTTTCCCTGGAACCCAGTCTCTGTTACATGGTAGTTACTTTATCACCATGTTTCTTTCTTTTCTTTACTTGTGTTGTTGAATTCTTCTGTACAACACAGACACTGACTTTACAGACTAAAACAATGGCTCCTTTCTTATAATCCAGCCTTCCATCGCCTAAAACCCTGATGTCTACAGTTTAAATACTTCATTATCTGCTGTGCCGTCCTCCTATACAGCTGCAGTCCTTTAAGCTCTTTATGTTGTTTGTTCTGCAGCCTCCTCTATTGTCAGATTAGTGACATAGCAGCTCATTAGTGCATTCTCTTCAAGATGTGATCACACCGCCACATTGGCTTTATGTCAGTCGTCTCGCCTCTGTGTTTCTCCCAGGAGTCTGCATCTGTTGTATCTGTATAGATACGTTACAGAACAGCGTCAGGGGGCAGCGACCGGATACACAAACCTGAAGAATGTTGGAAAGCAGCAGAATTAAATAAGAGGGATACTTGATATTCAGGCCTCACTAACATTGATTTTCTGTAATATTGACACTCGCTGCAACAAAGCAGACCAAATCTCTTTAACAGAACAGCGAAACTTTATCCCAGGGTTTCCCAGTCCTTTAACAGGCAGGATGTTCGGATTTCACTCCGGATTTATTAGAAGCAAAAAAGGATGGATTTACGGATAGTTCATGTATCAATCTTCTCTTTCATTCCAGAGGAAATTAAAGTGAATAGAGTTGAAAACATGCATTTCACCCCCCTCGTTTCCTCCTTTGTCAGTCTAAAACCAGCTAGGGCCTAATCTGTCTGTTAGGACCTCATTAATGTGCTGAATTCCTGACTGATCTCTGCTGCTGGATGTGTATTCGGCTGCAGGTGTAAACAGTGGGTTAAACAGGTTTTCATTATGACACTAAAAATATTTTTTATGATTATACCCAATTTGAGGTTATCAGCTCCATAGCTCTCATACATATGTAAATATAAGTGACCCCCATGATATATTACAACATGCCATTTTTTAAAAATAAATAAGAGTACACCAAATGCAGAGCTCGTGAAACAACATTCTGGTTAACCCTGCTTCCATTTATAGAGAATAAATATATCCAAGTGTTATGAAATATACAGAGATATTTTTGGGATGTTTGGAGTACCCAATGCCAAGTCGTCATATTACCATGATGTTAGTCTGGCTTTGTGCTGATTTTGTGCTGCTTTTAAGTTGGTTCCTTTTTGGTCTAATGTGACTTTGTGAAGATTTTTTTTCTTTTAACATGAAAGGAGACATATGACCCTCATTTTGTCACCGTTTTCTCCTGGTTTCTTCATTTTTAATCCCACCAAGGAGGTTTATGTCTTCGCCAGGGTTTGTCTTTTTTTCTCTTAGCTAGTTCAATAACTTAAAAAGTTATAGACAGATTTTGATAAAACAATCAGGAAATGTTCGCAATGAGAACAGGAACAAGTTAATCGATTTTGGGGTGACCCGGATCACCGTCTGGGGAGGAGGGTGACTTTATTGGTAAAAGTCTGCAACCTTGGAGTGCTTTTATGGATTATTAATGTTTTTGCCTTGGCTTTCATCTGGTTTTATCCCAATTTATCATCTTTATTCCAAGTTTATTCTGGTTGCTACCAGAAGTGGGTTATAACTAGTTAAATTTACAAACATTTACATTTACTATTATACTATTTACTATTGTATTGGGAAATTTTTATGCATCTTACTTTTTATTTTTACTTGAGTAATATTATTTTGAAGTATCGTTACTCATTTTTTCGGTAAATTTCGGAATGCTCTACCCATGGTGAGTAACTTCACTGAAGGAAGAATAAATCTTTTTAACCTGAAATGGGCCTGACAAAGACGTATAGTTTATATTGTAGTGAATTTTCTTCTTCATACACAACTGATCTACTTTTATTTTTCATCTGCTGAGCCTGCAGTGCAGATCAAAAAGATACATATATACTGTATATATTATCAGATACAAAGTATATATTGTAACATGAAGAATATCATTTTAATTTAGAAATTTCCTTTATTGTCCCACACTGGGGAATATCAGGCATAATGGCAACAAAGTAACAGATTCACGGATTCACTCAAAGATAAACATATAAAAATCACAATAATTTACTGTACAGTAAGGACGGAGTTACAATATAAAAATATTCTGCAGTTATGGAAAATAGCAATGCAGGAAATATGCAGCTGAGCAGAATAGAAGTATTTGGCCTGTTCATATAAACTATACTCTGTATGTTTACACATCACTTACTGTAAGCATTGGCTTCATATGTTTAATATTGAAAATATATATATTTGGAATTTTTTTTCACCTACAAGAATGTGATTTTCTTATCATTTTTAAAATTTGTTTTCATCTTTTCATATCTAGTCTTTAAAACACCTGAATTTGTATTACATTTTTTAATTTTTCTGTCTGATTACATCATTTTAAAATATGAAATCAGACGTTCTATCATTTACTTCTTACTCAGTTAATCTTATTTCCATTTTTTTTTTACTTTTTAGTAATTTCTCAGATGACAATTTTTTATTTTCACTTTGGCAGAAATTTTTTGGGTATTTTACCCACTTCTGGTTGCTTCCAGGCTTTGCTATTTTTCCTGTTTTATCGTAATGTTTAATCCAGTTTTTTTTCTCCTGGATTTTATTTTTATTAATTGAGGGTCAACTGCTTGTGGCCTTTGACCTTTAAAATGTCATGAAGCCATTTCCAAATTATGTTAAGGCAATCCCTCCATGGAGAGAAAAAAAGTATATGAAAGTTGAAAACCTTTAAAACACTTTCATTTCCTCCCTGGAGTAAACTGCTTTAAAAATCCCCCCGAAGGTCAGTAAGAGTCATTCCCACAGAAATAACAAAAATGTAATTCCTACATCTCAGACTCTACATATGTCGATTACCATGTTAATGTTAAAGTTCATGACTTGCATTTGCAAAGTTTGATCTAAATAAAGTACAAGACTTCTAGAACAATGATAAAGGGAAATAAAGATGTTTGACTATTAAAACTGGAATATTGTTAGTTGAGAAAACCAGACATATCATCTCAGAATACAAATTGTATTAACAGTAAACCACGGCAATGGAGATATGATGATTTGGGCTGGTTTTGCACCTTCTGAAGTCATCATCAAGACAAGGATCTCAAACATAACAGCCAATGCACAACAGAACGACTGAAACAGAAAATAGTGAAAGTGTTGTAACGCTCTAGTTAAAATCCAGACTTACGCTTCATTAAAATGATGTAGGAAGACTTTAAGAAACCTCAACAGAAGCAAATATCTACAAACTTTATTGAACTGAAGCAAAGCTGAAAGAAAGCTGGATTAAAATCCTTCATAATGATGCGAGAGAACAGATGAAGCAAAAGTTACTGCTCCTAAAGGTGGTTCTACAAGCTGCTTTATCACTTCCTGTTTCCCTTGCAGTTTATTTTACTAATAAAAGAAAGGTAAGAAAACAACCAGATATTCTTGACGGTCTCTAAGTACTATCAGACATTCCTTCATAGCTTTGTTGAATGAATGTAAGAGAGATACTGTATGTTTGTTGTTCCCTGTTCAGGCTGAACTTTCTGTTTGCCTCCACCAATGCTGTTTTGCATTAGAGCAACTGATTGTGAAGGACATGAGGTGGAGTTTGCGGTTTATGCTTGCTGCACATCTCTCTCGTTTCCTTTCTCTGTCCAAGAAAAAAAATAAAAATCCATTGTTGATTCCAAGTTGTGTTTATCATTGCATCTCCCAGATTTTTCCCATAAATGCACATTAAAACAGTATGACATTAACCAGAACATAACCCAGTGAGTTGCTTCCAGGCTGTGCTTATTGAATTACCCGACCTGCGATAGAAATCTGCAGCAGTTACGTGCCAATAACAACACACCGAGAGGGCTCTAATTGAAGAGGCTGCAGTCAGGGTTGAGTAAAGGTTTTAAAGCATTACCAAGCATTGTTTACCGCAGCAGATATGCTCGCTGTAATGAAGTGTTGTGTGGATTTAAGGAATGTAGGGCTTTAAAATCCATCTAAAGGGAGCTGTTAAATGCCCTATCCTGAAGTATACATATGTGCAAATGCTGATTTTTTTTCTTTCCTCAACATTTTCTGTGTGATTAAGACACATTGATTATCTGAACCCGGCTCAGATATTAAATTTTATGCCGAGGCTCCCTCTGAGGCACTGAAAGGAAGGGGGAAATATGGAAGTTGACCCTGTAAGCTCCAGGGAGTCGTGGGGCCGAGCTCTGACAGTTTTCAGCTGCAGGGGAATGTTAATATGTATTTCCAGGATTACTGAATTATGTATATGACAAGCGTCTGGAGGAATGCTCCAGCGTTGTGAGTGCAGCCTGGTCATCTCCACGCTCCAGTTACTCCTAATGATGGTAATTATTACAAGGCTTAACTGTAATATAGGATTGATTCTCAGGCTCCTGGATAACCCCTCATGCTGGCACACTGCTTGCCCCCCCCGGCCCCTCCTCGGTTGCCCTAACAAAGGCCACGTTGAGGCCCAGGAACAGCTCTCAGTGGGGTCCTCGGAGCCGGCTGGCAGCCCGTTTCTGACGAAGGTTAATTCTCGGACACATAAAGAGCGGATTAGGAGCTTGGCTCACACGACTAAGGAGAAAATTGAAAGTTTGGATGGAAATATGTGGCTAATTCCATTCTGTCAACAGTGGATATTAAAGTTTTTAGCTGCTATGTCAAATTATTTGTAAATCACAATGGCAGCACTGTTAAAATCCACTTTAATTTCCAGGGGCAAGATGTGATTGGGGAGTTTAAGTCTCATCCAGACTCCGACTCTTTAAGGGATTTACATGATTTTGTTGAAAGGATCGACTCACCTTCTGCTGCCTGACTGTTACATTAAAATGTATCCTTGTACAAAAATACGCAACCTTTCTGCAGAAACCCTCATGAACAAGATCTGAAGTTGTCCCCCCCCGCAGAGGGTAAACTGGGATCTCTGGCACCTGTACTGGATTAATGGAGAGCCTCTGCCAGTAGCTCCACAGAGTTAAGCTGCTGGATTGAGTTTCAGAGAGGGGTGGGACCCACGCAGACCAGGTGCTGGCAGGAGAAAAACCTCCCAGGTTTCAACAATCTGGTTCTGTTTCTGTTTCCTCTCCATTGCTGCTGCTGTTTCTGCTGCTGCTGGGGGTGGGAGGTGGGGGGTAGGACTCCATCATGACGCTGGAGGTCAATACAGAACAACATGGAGGACAACCTCACTGTTTAATACTAGAACCAAGCTGAGTGAGATTAATTTTCTAACATGTGAAAGGAACTTCTTATCCACGACTCTGTGAAACAAAATCTTCCTGTCGAGTTTAGTTTGTAGTTTTTTTTAACCTCTTAATAAGATTTAAAAGGCAACAGTAACCTCCAACAAGTTCTGGTGCTCTAAATGAAAACATAGACTGTTGTAATTTGTTTTACTTTACTGGGTCACTCTAACTTGTAGACTATTTGGAAATATTCAACATGGATGCACCAAACATGTCATTCCCATTTCATACTTCATCACAATGTTTGGAGATGTAGACTAATGCTGCTGTTGTACATTTTCTGCAGAGGCTGAACAGATCACTGTAAAGACATTAGAGATGTCTGAAGTTTCTCCAGTCTTGTAGTTTGATTTTCTGGCCTGAACTAAACAAGAAAGTGTAAGGTTTAATTTAAAAAAAGGTAAAATATAGAATAAAATGACATCATATGGTATAAAAGTACTGTACTATATGATACAATTTGATACAAAATAATATGATACCATCATATGATACCATACAATGTAAATTTTATTGAACAAAAAAGTACCAAATAATATGATAATCGATAAATAAGTACATACATTTGACAATATAACATAAAGCAAAAATAATACATTAAACAGCATCAACACAATACATTTTCTCCATGGAATCTACAACTTTTGCGTGTGTACACCCCAGTCTGTTGTGGCAGAGGGCTGGTCACACTAAGCCTGGTTCTGGTTCTGATGGAGGTTACTGCCTGTTAAAGGTGAGTTTTAAATCTGTGCTGCGGATTGCAGCAATGTCAATGACACGTTGGCAACAAAGTGACAGATTCACAGATTCATCTATCTTACAGTATAGTTTGATAAAAGCCGGGATCATGAAATATTACAAGATAAATGATATATCTACTTTATTGTCCTTTGTGGAAGTCCAAATAATTCAAGTTTATGTTCACCTTGAAAATAAATCAAAACATAAAAAATAGACTTTACATAAAAAAGTATTACAATTTCCTTTTTTAAAACAACACTTTGTACAAAATATAATATTGTTCAAAATAACACTTTGGTGCACAAGTAATTAAAACATACACCCCCATTGACCCACACTTTCATTAATTAATCTCTTAATAATTTATATATTGACCAAAAGCATTTTCTACCTAACTTCACCTGTTCGCTTTTTCCCACCAGTGATATTTTTTATTTACCTGGGTTCATTTGTTATATATGCATACAGCTTAGCCTCTTCTTTAAAATTAAAATAAATTATTTCTCCTTCATTGATAGCATTAATAATGTCATTAATGTCCAGATTCTCGTATTTTTTAAATAAATTCTGTGACAGTTATCCCAGTCAATGCTACAATTAGAGATACTGATTAATCTTTACTGATTATAATGGTTTTTATGCACATAACTAAAAAAGTCAATTCCATTGCATAAGATTACATCCTTTTGTATGTTTTCTTGTCATTGCTGCACATAAAAAGTATTCATACACCATAACTTCTGACACTTATCAAAGACTCAGAAGCTCTGTCTCACTGCATTGATGATTTTAACTTTACATTTGTTCAGTTTTAAACTAAATATTCAGAGAACTTACACATTTCCACACTGAAACTTTGAGCTTGATTCCAACAGAATCCAGATCTGTGCTGTGAGTTATTAGCAGTGATGGGGCTGCGTGTTAAATCATCCTGAGCGAGTGCTCCACTCACAGCTGTGACATGTGTGTGCACATGTTAAAGACATGTTAAAGTGGTGTGTTGTGCAGAGACAGAGCTGAGGTCTAAATTCTACACTGCTGCCTTGTTTTGATAGAATAATTCCAGGTTACATTATGTTGCTGCCAGCCTGCAGAGCTCATTTGAATTTCTTATAAATCCAAAGTGTGTTAAGTAGCACCTCTGTGAAAAGAGGGGGAGGCAGAGAGCCCGTTTCAGACCTTCTAATGTGAAAATGTGTTTTTGATTCCTGACTTGACATGCAGTCAGAGGGCCGTGAGTGTGTGTGTGTGTCTCCCTGATCCTGCCTGTAATCAGTAATTACCAGGATTGGCTGATGGATTCTAGTTATAATGAATGATTGATGAGCGCTGAAAGAGCGCGCCAGGGCCATTTCTGTCCTCTGACAGCCTGATGTTCGCTCTGAATTGAAACCATTTAAGTAGAAAATGACTGGACGCAGGAAAGGCTCAATAGCAGGTACCGCGCTTCCATTTGAAAAGTGGACGTTTGCATTCAGCCTTCTTTGAATAGCCTGAGTGAAACCTGAGCTGCTGCTGAGGCCCAGAGAAGAAAAACACACTTTAATGCCTAAAGAGCATTTTGATTTGTTTGGACTGTTTTCATGTGTGCAGCCCACAGCCAGGTTTTAACTCTGCAATCCCCTGTCATTGATGTGGACACCTTTTACACACCAACTCCTGTTTTTGGATGTTTATGCTACATTTTTCCCCCAGCCAGAATTATTCCTGGAATAACTGAAACAGTTTTTAAATCGGTCCAAAAATCCCATAAAACTCTAGATCTTTAACATGAAGGGACATGTTTAAATGGGGTTTACCTGGATTAGATATTTACACCAATAATGTTCTGAATTCAAATCTGAACCAAACTTTTCTATGTGGCATTTGCATGGTTTCCTCGTTCATGAATTCATTTTTCCTTTGGTATTTTGCTTTTGACTGTTTGGGAATAGGTATTTATTTTGTGTGCTTATGTGATTAAATGAAGATCTGTCTATTTCCATTCAGAAGTTTGGAACCTGTCATTATGTGAATAACTATTGTTTTATTTTGTACTTTTGATTATTTAATTGATATGCTGATCATTTCTTTGACAAAAAGCACCTCAGCTACATATTTTTACCAATTATTTTTGGTAGAATTTATTAACCATTGTTTGTTTTCTGGTTCAGACTCGGCTTTGTGACATCGTTTGAAATTTTTCAATATTTGTTGAAGTAGAGATTTTTATAAGATGACTTAATCCATTTCAAAACAAGCTAGTATGTGTGTTTGGTACCATTGTCCTGTTGTACAAATATCAGCCATCTGGACCAAAGTGTTCCTCTCACGTCAAAGAAAAGTGATCCAGTTGTTTTTAAATACCCCAAGGAAGCCATGAATTAACTGGCAAATGTAGTACCACCAATGCCACTTCCCCCAGTAAGGTCAGTTAAAAAACAACATATACTAAACTGGTACAGATAAAAAAAAGCTTTTTAGTTCAAAATCAAAGCATTCATACTTGACTGAAATTCGCTTCTGTCCAATAGAACAAGCCCATGCCATCCGAATTATGATGAAACAAGTAAATAAATTGAGGTTTTTGACCTCATTGAACAGACAATCTGTATTGAACAGAGTCTAATGAAAATTGAGGAAAGAAGACTACTTCCATATTCTTGTACGTTCTTTATAAATCAACAACTACAAATGTAAAAAATAAATGAAGTGGTAATATTTTGTCAGTTGGAATTACCTAAATTGTTTGCTAAATGACAGAAAAATTAGAAGATACTACTTTTGGAGATAAATTACTACCTCTTCTGAGTTTCTTCAAAGTCAGACATTTAAATACATTTTTTCAATATTTGGATGAGTTGCCTTTTAAACTTTTTGAGTTGGGCCAAACGTTTTTGGCATCCCTCCAAACTCACAATAGTTTGCTGTAATTTTGGCCATTCCAATTTCCTCCTAACCGATATGGTATAACCGAGTCAGGTTTGTGGCCTGCTTTACTCATACACACCTTTCAGTTATGCCCACAGATTTTCTATGGTACTAAAATCTTTGCTTTGTGATTATAGACTGGGTAGATGCTGCAATAACCACTCAATCTGGTGCAATCACGCCATATAGAATTTTGTCCAAATACATTGACATTTATCTTCTTCTTCTTCTCTGTCAGCTTTTCCCTTCAGCAAATTATCTGTCTCCATTTACTTCTATCCTCTGCATCTTCTACAATCACACCAACTAACTTAATCTCTTCTTTCTCCACATCCATAAATCTCCTTTTTGTCTTCCTCTCTGCTTCCTGCTTGGTATCTTGGTACCTCATCTGTCAGCCTGTCCATCACCAAAGCAAATAAAAGGGTCTTAGAGGAGATTATTGATGCAGTCCCACCTGCACCTTTAACTTCTCTGTCACTCCTACAGCACACCTCACTGCTGTCTCACAGCTTTCATACATGTTCTGCACCACTCTAAGATACTTCTCTTCCACTCCAGACTGCCTAATTCAAAACCATAGCTCTTCTCTGGGCACCCTGTCAAATGCTTTATCTAAATCTGAAAAGACACAATGCAGCTCACTCTGACCTTCTCTGTACTTCTTCATCAGCATCCGTAATGCAAAAATGGCTTCAGCAGTACTCTTTGTTGGCATAAAACTATATCACTGCTCACAAATACTTGCTTATGACCAAAGCCTAGCTTTCACCACTTTTTCACAGAGCTTTATTGTATGACTCATTAGCTTTCTTCCTCTGTAGTTGCCACAGTTCTTTAGATCCTTTGTCCCACTGTTATCCCTTGCACTAGACTACTTTTTCTCTGTTTCTCAGGCATCTTGTCAATTCTTAAGATATTGTTGAAGCCCCTGGTCAAAAACTATACACCCACATCTCTTAGACACTTCCATACATCTACAGGTACAGTACAGACCAAAGGTTTGGACACACCTTCTCATTCAATGTGTTTTCTTCATTTTTAAGACTACATTGTAGATTCTCAAGGAAGGGCATCAAAACTATGAATGAACACATAATGTATGGAATTACTGTATGTACTTAAACAAAGAGGGGGAAATAACTGAATACATGTGTTATATTTTAGATTCCTCAAAGTAGCCACCCGAAATGGTTTTCCAACAGTCTTGAAGGAGTTCCCAGAGATGCTTAGTACTTGTTGGCCCTTTTGCCTTCACTCTGCGTTTCAGCTCACCCAAAATCATCTCGATTGGGTCCAGGTCCGACGACCAGGAGGCCAGGTTATTTCAAACTTTTTTTTAAAAGTACTACATAATTCTATATGTGTTCATTCATAGTTTTGATCACTTCAGTGAGAATCTACAATGTAAATAGTCAAGAAAATAAAGAAAACGCACTGAATGAGAAGTTGTGTCCAAACTTCTGGCCTGTACTGTATGTCATCAGGACCAACTGCCTGTCCTGTCTTCGTCCTCTTCAAATCTTTCCTCACTTCTTTACTAATCTCAGCTACTTCCTGATCTACAACAGTCACCTCTTCTACTCTACTTTCTCTAGTTCCCATGTTCCTATTTCATCAGCTCTTCAAAGTACTGTTTTCATCTTCTTATCACACTCTTGGCACCTGTCAGGAAATTTCCATCCCTACCCTTGAATCCCCTTAACCTGTTGCATATCCTTTCCATATCTAGCTCTCTGCCTCGTCAATCTGTTTTAATCATTGTCTCCCTCCGTACTGTCAAATCTATTATACAGGTAGTCATACTCTTTTTGTTTGTCCTTTGCCATCTTCTACCTTCATCATGCGAAGCATCTCCCTGTACTCCTGTCTGGTCTCCTCAGTCCTCTCAGTGTCCCACTTCTTCTTAGCTAACTTCTTTCTCTGTATATGTTCTTAGACTTCATTGTTCCACCACCAAGTCTCCTTATCTACTTTCCTCCCAGATGACACACCAAGTACCCTCTTACCTGTCTCCTTAGTCACATTAGCTGTAGCTGTCCAGTCATCAGGGAGCACCTCCTGACCACCAAGAGCCTGTCTCAATTCCTCCCTGAAAACCTCATAACACTCTTCTTTTTTCAGTTTCCACCACTAAGTCCTCTGCTCTGTCTTTGTTCTCTCCACATTCCTCACCATCAGTTTTATCTTACAGACCACTATTCAATGTTGTCTAGCTACACTCTGGCATACCACTACCTTGCAGTAACTAATCTTCTTCAAATTACAACTTCTACATAAAATATAGTCCACCTGAATGATCCTACCTACGCTCTTATAATTCATCTTATGTTCCCACCTCTTCTAGAAGAAAGTATTTACAACAGCTATTTTCATCCTTTTCGCAAAGTCTACCACCATCTGTCCTTCTTCGTTTCCTTCCTGGATACTAAACCTGCCCATCACTTCCTTATCACCTCTGTTCCCTTGACCAACATGCCTATTAAAGTCTCCACCAATCACCGCCCTCTCAACTCTGGGGATACCCTGCATCGAATCATCTAGCTCCATCCACAATTTCTGCTTCTCTTCTAACTCACGTCCTACCTGTGGGGCATAACCACTAACAACATTGATCATTATTCATTCATTTTCAAGTTTCACACTCATTAGCCTATATGACACTCTTTTCACTTCATGAACTTTCTAACAAACTCCTCTTCAAGGTTACTCCTACTCCATTTCTCTTCCCATCTACCCCATGGTAGAACAACTTGAACCCTTCTCCTAAGCTTCTGGCCTTACTACCTTTCCAACTGGTCTCATGAACACGTACGACATCCACCTTCCTTCTCTGCATCATGTCCACCAGCTTTCTAGCTTTACCTGTCATAGCCCCAAAATTCAAAGTCCCTACTCTCAATTTCAGACTCTTGAATTTCCTTTTCTCTCTCTGCCTGCCAACACACCTTCCTCCTCCCTCTCTGTCGACCAAAAACAGTACCTGTAACCTGTGGGTCAAAAGTACCGGTGGTGGCTGTTGTTAACATGGGCCTCAACCAATCTGGTATGGAGATCATGTTTTTGATTTGTATATTTGATTTGGCTCAGGTTTTACAACCCTCTTTAGTTTTCCTAATTCGGACCAGGACAAGACATCACTGGCTTGTGACTCCTTTTTGGTGCATTAAATAGACATCGCAGACCTAGATATTTATACACAACATAATTCCTCGGGATTCAGTTAGCTTTTGAACTTTTGAACCATTTTTCCTAAATAAATGTAGAATTTTGATTAAAAAGGTACCCTTTCTTTTTTGATACTTTTCAAATGTATCTACGTAAACATTAGTTTGAACTGCAGGGCTATGCATGTGTGGCTCATGGATCCCCATTCAACAACACCTGCTCCCTCCTTAAGTCACAGAAGAACTGCTGCTTCTCCACTTTAAATGGACTTATCTTAATATATGAGCTAAATGGAACTTGCCCACGCATAGAACCTGGCACTCCATAACAAACTCTATTGTGTGAGGAGGATCATTAATCAAAATAAACAGGAACCAGTCAAATACAATCTAATGAACCATAGAGGTGTTTCTTTGACCCTGTGACATGTTCTCTGTAAAATAAAATTTTGAGTGACTATAACAAATGCAGCCAAGATCTAACAAGAACAGTACAGACGCAAGTCAATAATCCGAGGTCAGAAGAATGTCTCTGACTTCCACCAGTGCTGTTTCACTGAAACCTGACTGAAACTATTCAAGGTTTACTATAGTCTAAAGACTCAAATTATTCTCATTATTTGCAAAAATTTGAAGGGAGGATTTCATATTTACCTACTAACTCTTCCATCAGTGCTGACACACTGTATGCCTCAGAGTGAGTACACATTGCAGTAATTCCTCCCAACCTTGTCATGCCTTATTTAATTATTGACTTATAATTAAATAAAATAGGATAATTAAACTGAATAGGATTTATTAATCCCTCCCTGGGACAAAATGTAATAACAGAAGACAGTTAAATGGCAATGGTTTTAATGTTTTTAAAGAATTTGTTCTAGTGCTAACTCCTCAGAATTACAAAACTGTAAACCATGGACTATATTTTAGCCCTTCAAACTTACTGCTTAGTTCTGTTAAAACTTTATTAAATTTGCCAAGGTAATCAGGGACTTCATATTATTAAAAAATAAATAATGAATGTCAGCAAACACAGTATTAACAAAGAAGTTGATCTATTGCTAAAACTGACAAATTAAAAAATGTGTCTAATGGAAACAATTTTATTTGTAAAGAATCAGGTAACTATTTTCTATAATTTGAAATATTTGATTCCCTAAATTAAATGTTTAGAACTAAGTGAAGCGCCATATTCTTTACAAAATTAATAAGGTAAAGTAATTTCTCTTCTCATTATTTGGTGATTCATTATTAGTTTTCTTTCTCGTGCTTGAGTGAAGCTTAAAATTCATTTTTATATAAAATGTCAAATAAAATTGTTTGAAGTAACATTTACATTTATTAGTTCATGCAAGGTCTGTTTTTTTCTGTTTTGGGAAATTGTCGAGTGAAAATAATAATAAAACATTGGAAATAATCTGCTGCAGAAAAGGAACATTTTATGAACTTCGTTCAAGCTGCTGTGTCAAGAAAATGATTGAAACGAAAACAGATTTTGGTATTTGTAGTCTTTGATGTGAGGAGCAGATATTAAATCTGTGGTGGAGTTAACAGACTCTTTGTGGTTTGGTTTCAGCAGCAGCAGTAACAGCAGCAAAATATGGTATTTTTATAGTGGGGAACTGTTCGGAGTCTGAACACAGGCCGGCAGAGCTAACCAAGAAGTCCAGAGACTGCAGGATGTGTGTGTGTATGTGTGTGTATTAGGAATGTTAGATGGGATTAAAACAGCTCTATTAGTCTGCTTTGAAGTGTCTCCTTTCAAATACACATCATTCTATCTATCTATCTATCTATCTATCTATCTATCTATCTATCTATCTATCTATCTATCTATCTATCTATCTATCTATCTATCTATCTATCTATCTATCTATCTAGCTATCTATCTATCTATCTATCAATCTATCTATCTAGTGGCGCCTCCTCTGTGATTTTTTCTTTTTTCTGCTGCGTTACATGTCAAACAAACGTTTGGTTTTGCAACTATCCTTTTCTCTTCTTGCTGCCACTCTGCAGCAAAAATGTAGGAATAAATACGAAAATGATAACAGCATGCAGACGGCTGGAATCACAGAGTGACTTCTTCACAGAAATAAAGATATAAAAATGCGGGTCCTCGTTGATAGTGGTGGAGGAGGGGAAAACAACCATCAACTTGAATTTCTGAGCCTTTTTGAATGAATCGCATGTATTTATTTATTCCGGAATTCTTTCGGATCAATAAAAATGTTTTTGTGAAGCTGCGGAATTACAAACAGTTTACTGTTTAAGCTCCGAGAAAAATGAATTATTGCCCAAAAGCCAGAAATGATGCTCGCGCCTCTTCTGACAGATGAGATGCGGTTGATGCAAGCCGCGATGAAATAAGTAAAACCTGGTCAGTAGATCGTAAATTTTGTTTTCCTTTCAGGGTAATTTCTCTGAAATACGCACATATGCAGAGATAAATATGGTTTTCATCTCTCAGTCGCAGAGGAAAAGAAACCCGACGGCTTCATTACTCTGGGAGGAGAACGGATCCAGTTTAAGACGGGCCGAAAAAAAAAGTTTACTCATAATCACACAATGAATACATTTGAGAAAAAAAAACTATGGGTGACATTTTTAATATAGGCTAGTTCAATTTTTTTTCCTCCAATAGGCCTACTGGTTATTTACTGCATATATTTAAATTCCATTTACCTTCTTGTTGAAGTTAAAACAAGGCTATTTTATTGTAACAACTATACAAACCATGTGAAGCACGGTTTCAAAGAAAACAGATAAAGACATGAAATACAGCCAATTACTTGCTTCTGAGAAAATCTAAATATAAGAATGATTCTGTTCAGACAAAACGAACGAGACATTCTATAGGAGACGAAGAATAAAAAAATAAAATTAGCACCGCTGGAGTTTATTATGAGCTTGTGACAGGGTATAATTCCAGTTAATTTTGAGACATTTAAAGGAATAAAACGTGATAAACTTGAATAAGCAGTTTTTGAAGAAAAAAATATTATACATGTAATTAACCGTCTTCCTGTGTTAAATTCTATGAAATAAGTTTATGTGTCGGTGTTTGTAACTCAGTCTGAATTGGACTCTGCTGAACTGAACGTCTTCGTTAATCACACCTCAGATCTGAACGGCACATTTTCACCTCATCACTTTATCTGAGCGCCTGACTCACGCATGTGTGAACTCCCCATTGAGTCTTAAATGCAATCAACAGCTTCCATTAAGGTCTGCAGCGGGAATCCACGTTCCTACACATTCTCTGGGCCGTGTTGATTAGCTGCGTAAAGAGCCGATCTGTTCCCCTTTAGTTGCCTGAATGGAAGCGATAATGGGCCGTTATCTTATCCCGGTCAGGGAAAGGGGGGAGAGGAAGCTGTTGCTAAGAAGGAGAAAAGGGACTTGTTCCCTGCAGAGAGCATAGCAGAGGCCGCATAATGAGATGAATATTCAGATTTAATGCTCAGTAGTTTGTGTCTCACATTAAATCAGGTTCATTTTGGATCATGCGCACAAACGGATGAACGTGCTGATTAAAATCTTGTCCCAGTGTGAAAAGCAGAACAGATTCAGATTGAGAAGAGGTGTATAAAAGAGCATGGAAGCTGCAGTTTAACTCCTAATCTAAACATGTTTAATGATTCAGACTATGATGCTTAGCGGCCTGCACTCACTCTGATGGCTCATCCGACGAGGAAATAATCGGTTTACTCCGCAGGAAGAGCCTCCGTGACCCGACAGCGCGTTTCCAATAGTCTGCAAACACTGCGGATTATCTTAATTCAATTAATTCTCAATACACAAACCCACGGCCCTTCAACCCGGCCTGACGCAGCCTCTGCGCCATGACGTCACGGCCTATAAGAGCAGCCCAGCGCGCAGCAGTCAGCATCCTGAACCGGAGTTGGCTCTGCAGCGCATACAGAGGAGAGAAGATCGCAGCTGCCTCACCATGTCGCATTCAGTCTGAACTTTCTCTCCGCTTCATCAGGAGTTTTGGTCACCAGTTTTATTCAGTTTTTTTTATCCTTCACCGCGCAGCTGCGTGATGCCCACCGGAATGTTTAGCATTGACAGCATCCTGTCCGGACGGCCGAGCTGCAAGGAGCCGCTGCTGCTGCACCGGAGCGGCCCGGTGGTGCTGCCAGCCGGCCTAACGGACACCATCTACACCGACTACAGCGGACTGTACTCGGCTGCCCGCGGACCATCCCCGCCGGGGGTCCACGCTTTGAGCGGTACAAGGATCGGATATAACGGCTATTACTACGGACAACTGCAGGTCCAGGGCCCCGGAGGAAGTCCTCCGTGCTGTGGTGCCGTGCCCGGTCTCAGTCCGCAGCAGTGTCCCTGCTTCCCCACAGGTAGGATACACACTTCAGTTCTTCATTCACAACCTAATATATATGTATTACAAAGGCATATTTATATATAAATAAGACCTTTGTGTTTTTCTCTCCAGGTTTTATAACTATTAGCCTAATGATCTTTGAATTCAAATCTGAACATCGTCCTTCCTGACTTTTAAAAGTGATAATATGTTATGTTTTTACCACTTTAACTGTGTTTTAAAGCAAAACCCATGTTGAATGCAGAAAACGGTCTCTCTTTTTAATTACTAAAACTAAATCTTTCTAAGAGATTTCTGACTGCGCCACGTTTTCTGTTGTGTTTGCGTTGTTGGCTTCAATGTTATGTTTGATCAGAACAAGAGAAACGTCAAAATAAACTAAAAGAAAAAAAAATGCCTTTTTGATGGCGCTTAATTAACTACATGGTAAAGGAATAACATATAGGCCTACATTTCCTTTTTTCTACGCCACTGACGCCTCAGTTTCTCCACTTCTGCACTCCTGTCTTGCAGGCTACGATAGCCCGGCCTCGGTGCTTCTGTCCCCGGTTCCTCACCACATGATGTCCTACATGAACATGGGCAGCTTGTCGCGAACTGAGCTGCAGCTCCTCAACCAGCTGCATTGTCGCAGGAAGCGCAGGCATCGGACGATCTTCACCGACGAGCAGCTGGAGGCTCTGGAGGGCCTCTTCCAGGAGACCAAGTACCCGGACGTCGGGACACGGGAGCAGCTGGCCCGGAAAGTTCATCTGCGGGAGGAAAAGGTCGAGGTCAGACACGTTTCATTTTTTTAATGCAGGCATAAAAAACTGTATATGTTGGCATTATTATTATTATTATTATTATTATTATTATTATTATTATTATTATTATTATTATTAGATTGGATTTTGTATTATAATGTTTAGATTTTAACTAAGGAATTTCGCAGCAGAAAAATAAATAAATAAATAAAAGTATAAATAACCTTAAATATAGTCTATTTAAACATTTACTAAAACATATTAGTATGGTGGGTAGCCTGTCCTAAATAGTATAGTACATTTTATTATAGAACTTAATGGTATGATTATTTTATAGACTGTTAGAATCTTTTGATATATTTCGCAATTAAATAATATTTAATTATTATTATTATTATTATTATTATTATTATTATTATTATTATTATTATTATTATTATTATTAATGAATTTAATTTGATTAAGTACACAGCGATGGTAATTTAAAAACTATAATACTCAGTTATTTACATAACAGTTATAGCCTAAAGCTTTTTATAATTAGTTTAGTTTTTTTTGTGTATTATTTTGGCGTGTCTTTTCTTTTCTGCATGTTTAAAATAGGTTTCTTGAAGTTTAGACCCAGTGTGCCAATACGATTTTCCCGTGCAAAAATAAAAAAGACAGATATACAGAATAATGAAATTGAAAATATTATTTTAAATTAATCGTATACGTCAGAAAACTACGATATTTAAGGTCTGCATTTTTTATGTAAATATTTTTGTCTGTAATTCAAGGAAGCCATATTGCTACAAAACATTTCTGACACCCTGCATCTTTTGTCCTGCAGGTGTGGTTTAAGAACCGCCGCGCAAAGTGGAGGCGACAGAAGCGCTCCTCCTCAGAGGAGTCTGAGAACTCCCAGAAATGGAGCAAAAAAGCAGAGAAAACGGAGGGGACTAAAAGCGACGCGGACTCTGACAGCTGATGAGACGGGGCCACATGATGTGATGTTGCACAGGTGTACATATCGTTTTATTATTGACTGTCTCTGTGACATCTATTTATATTTAATTTAAAACTCCTTTTATGTCGTGTTTAAAGCGCGGCGCACGCACGTTGGACCTTGTGACAGTTTGTGGACGTTAATTGTCGGTGCGAGTGCAGCTTCTTCACGCATGCGCACATGTGTATACTAATTAATTAGAAGTAAGGTTATAACGTTCAAGTTTAACGAAAGAAGGCGCTCTGTGGCTTCAACTTGTGTCTGAAAGGTGACGAGCGCACAACAGACGCCCTCACAGAGTTGTCCCGCTGGCTAAAACTGTGGAAATATGCTGGAGCTTGGGTTTCAAAGAAGTTCAGATAAATTTCATTAACAGAATAAAAATAAATAAATGAAACATCATGTTATATCATGGAAACCAAGAACATGTTGAATTAAATTAACAGAAAACGCAGCAGAGAAGCTAATCTGAAACTGGCTTGTTTTTTCAAGATGTAAAAATCAATGTTTTTATTTATCTGGTCTTGTAAATATGATTATTATAATTAATATTATTTAATCTCTCAATTAGAGTGTAAAATATCAACATATCTGTCAAAGAAAAGAGACTAAATAATTACCTGCACATCAGTTTCCAGAAATTAAATATTTGTTTAACGAAAATCATGGTTCAAATGTTAACATCATTGAAAAAAAAAACATCTTTGTAAGTACATATGAATGTCTTGTTGTTTCTGTGAAAGATGTGAATAAATATCATTTTATGTAAATATGAAATTAAGAGAATAAATAAAAACCTCTGTGAGGTACAGAGCAATTGGGAAGGCAAAAAGAGCCAAACTGGAACAGAAAATACATTTTCCTTGTTGAACAGAAACTGAAACAAAATACAGGTAAAAAAATAAAATAAAAATCTGATATTCAGTTTAAAAAATGTGTCTGTAGGTGGATGTTCATGTCAAGCATTCAACATAAATGAAAGATAAGAATTCAAAGCTAAATTAAAGCTAAATAAGAAATATAAGAAACATTTTATACATTTGGGTGTTTTTCCCCCTGGGTACCATGTGCTGTTTTGATGTCTTTTTTTTGACTTAAACTGAAATGTATAACATTTTGAAAGAAGGACGTCTCCCGGCTTTACCGAAATTGAATAAATCAGCTAGAGAATGTCTTCATTTCTCAGTGAAGTTTAGGTCAGAGAGGAGAATCTGAAGCTCAGGAAGATAAAAAGACTCAACCTTAGAAAAAGTTACTTGGATAGAAATTCACTTCAAAAACTGACATTTTATAACTGGTAATTGATTTCTGTCTGACTAAAACATTTATTTTAAGATTAAATCCGACTTTCTGCTGCATTTCCTATAGCTCCCAACTGATGTATGCAGAATATATTTAAAACTGTCCTGCTGTATATTTTCCTCATGTTTTAGACCTTTTTCCTCTTTCCATTGCCAATGTTCCAGACTGTAAAAGTTCCTCACAGCAGCAGAAAATCTAAATAATCCTGAATGACGGGACGTTCTGCAGGAGAGTCTCTTAGACTATAAACACAAGCAAGATTGTATTAAGGAATGGAGGGGCAGAAATAAGCATTAAAATACTCTTCAACTTTTTCCAGAGGGCTTTATTCCAAAGACAAGTGAAGTCCTAGAAATATTTCCACTTTCATTTTACACGGATTAAACTAAAAACTGATTGGTTTCAGCTCCGCTGAGTTTTCCCACATTTATCCGAGGAAATCTAAACAAACAGCGGCAGCAGCATGCAAGCACATGTGGGGATGTTTTCGTATAGAGATTTGGATGAACGACTTCTTCCTCCGTCACTGAGCTGGAAAACGAGCCACCGAGGCAACAGATGGAACATCTGAACCAAATTGAAAGGATTTAAACCTGCTCAAACTTAAATGTTTATTTGATTTAATTCCGAAAAGTGACAATATATTTCAGTTTTCTTGTTAGTGTCAGTATAACTCCAAATGAGAGCTCTAATCTCAACAAGGACGTGGAAATAGTTAGAAGCTTTAAAAATAATACTTGCAAAAATCTGATTGTTATTTAGGAAAGTAAAAATTGTGAGAAAAAAACACCAGTTTACAAATATATATATATATATATTTGAGAATCATCATCAAGGAGTTATTTGAGGGAGGAAAGTTCAGTACTTGGAAACAGAGTTTATTCCCTTAGGGCTGCACAGCTGCATAGAGATGTTTCCTTCTCTGAATAACAACAAAGGGATACAACTTTTGTGTGAAAAAAAAAGATGTTTGCATCAATGGGTCAGTAATCAGAAACTCTTCCATGCATCAGTTCTGGCTGTTTTGTTCTGCAGGATAGAGGAAGCAAGCTTTACAGAAGCAATTCAGAGACACCCAATTCTGCAAGTTAAGATCAGGTTTGTTTTAGTCAAGAAACAGCCTATCAGATAGACAGCTGTACTGAGGTGAATCCGCCTCAAACGTAAGGTTTTAAAGGGCAAGTCGATCAGCAGATGAAGGAAAAATTATAATTATTGTCCAGTGTGCAGAAGACAAAGAAAAGAGAGCAGGTCAGAGATATGCAGGCTTGTCTTAGAGATATCAGTGCAGTTTCTGCAGATTTTCTTGGACCATCTGTCCGGATGCAGCTTCATTCACCCGTCCTGTTCCTTTAGCAAACAGATCTGAGGTCTACATTTGAAACATTTCACACAATTAACAGACAGATATTGAATATTTGCAAAGAGAAGACCATATTACCCATTAGAGAAACTGATAAATTACACATCACTTTAAATGTGTACACTGTATGTTCTGGTCACAAAATCAGTAAATACGTTTTGAGGGTATGTTCTGAAGATTAGCTTACATATCGTAACATGATTACTTTTTACAGGATTTAAAAATGTAATAATAATAGCAAAATATTTTTTTTCCTGAAGGATTTAATTTATAATACAATTCAGATATATGATTTCCATGTTTATTTTATCGTTTTATCTGATAATCTGTAAAGCGGAGCTCAATCACAAAGGTTAGCAGATTATTTTAAAACTAAATGGAAAGTACCGCCATTTTACTGTCAGAGCTAGTTATTATTCGATTGATTTGTGCAACAGTTTTCAATGTCAGCCACTCTTCCATTAACCAAGCATTAACAAAGATAATGTATTAGCAGCAGATTAAAAAACACATAAAACAAATACATAACTTATCTGCTGGTTTTGCCCCTTTAAAAGGTTAGGCACCCCTAATGGCCATTGAGAAGGAGAGATAGCTTAAGAGCTTTGTGCAGAATTTCATAGCACTTTATTGTAACCCAGAATCTATTGATCATTTTAATTGTTGGAGGATGATCCACCACTGCTGCATAAAGTTAGTTTGGCTTTAAAATGATCTAAATTTAGGTTTATTTTATTTTTATGTTTTAGTCATACACCATCAGCATGTGTACATGTATATTATCCTAATCCTATCGTTATGGAATTAATAATTTATTAAACATCTATATTTTTAGATTAAGATTAAAAATATAAAACATATTGGAATTCATTCTGGATTTTCTGTAATCCACAGGTTGTGAAAAAATATACATTAAGCCTCAAATGTATTTTTTTCCTTGTGTATCCATTCACCTATTTTTCAATAAGCTGTGCTGATGACTAAAGCTTCTGATATGGGATCATGATGAACTGTGGTTGGTAGTTTGTTTCTGTTGACATAAAAAGGGTGTGATTGACTAAGAACAATGGGATAGTCCAAAAAACACTGATCGAAAAAGAATTGTTGACAAGTTGAGAAGGTCTTTCAAAGCTGGAGATTCCAACATTTTTTACAGATCATAGCATGCACTAATGCCAGATATCTTTATAATGACACATTTATCGGGAGGGGTTTTAGCTGAGTAGTTTAAAAAAAGATTTAAATTATATGAATTGTGCAGCTAATTTTATAAAAAACTGACAAAGATGAATAAAGATGCTGTGCAGGAGCTGAAGAGAGCCACTGCTTAGGTGGGGGAATCTGTGAAATTGATTTTATTCTTTTACTCTGCAAACCCGGTCTCAATAGAAGAGTAGCAGGGAAAGAGACATTGTTGAAGAAATACAAGAAGGATTGTCACGGCCCATGGGTTTACAGCACAGATGTTGGAGGAAAAGCTCTCATCAGATAAGACTAAAGCAAAACTTGAGCAGCATGCAAAATGTTGGTAAAAAAACAAACATAACACATTTCCCAAAAATAGCATCTCTATGGGAGACATGGTGGTGGCACTATCATGTTGTGTGGATGCTTTTCTTTAAAGGAAACAGGAAAGTAAATCTAAGTTAATTTAATTGAATTTAATTCATTTGATGATAGCACAACTGAGTGCAATGTCACCACTTCATAACCATAGTGAAATATCATCAATGAGGATAACAACACAAAAAAAACATGATCTTATATCCATTGTGGTCCTCCATGTAGCCGGTCAAATACCAAATGTCAACTGTGAGACTAACCATTAAAAACCAGTAAAATACTGCAGATAAAAAGTCCACACATAGAACAGAAAGAGAAAAACAGACCAAGAATATGTATGAAAATAATTTAGAAGTATTAAGGATATGACAATAAAGTTACCCATTATCACTCTTCGGAAAAAGACAACAAATTCTCAAAATTGGATCCCTGGAACAAAATGTATGCTCAATTCTGTGACCAGCTTTAAAGTTGACTGAAAACATTACTTGTTATTTATTTTGAAATTATCCCACTGCACAGTTGTACAACAGGCTGTTCTTATACATAATTCATATACATAAGACTTTTAAATTTGTAAAGTACAAAATCTCTTAAGTTTCCTTAAATGTAATAATGATGAATGTGTAGTTTAATAATAAAAAAAACAGTTAAAGGTGAATGAGGCTAAATATTGGGATATTTTAAAAGAAAATCTGTAAGACTAAATATTACAAATAGGAACCTATCGATTCATACAGCGCTACATTGTATGGTTTAGATCAAAGCATAATTCATACATTGAAATGGCCCTGTCGAAGCCCAGATCTAAATCTAATTCTGAATCTGTGGAGACTTGAAAATGGCTGTTCACAGAAATGTCCCATCCAATTTGACAAAGTTTGGGCTTTTTTTGTTGCTGGAATTATAGCAAAAGGTGGTTCTACAAAATATGAACTCGGGAGGCCAAATACAAGTACATGCCAAATAACAGCCAACAAATGACTGAAGACCATGCATCAATCATTTAGTCACTTTACAATGACCATTGGAGATAGGCACCAGTCACAACCCAAATCCAAACAGATGTTCATTGTATGTTAGATCTTTGTGTTGATATGTTGTCTTTCCGCATTAGAAGTTAATGTAACATAAGTGACAGACTGGAGTCATAGTAGTATCATATAGAAGTATACAAACTGCACTACCTGTGAAAACTCAAGAAGTACAACCTGCAACAAGAGCTCTACATGGCCATTATTCAGTCTGCCCTGTGTACACCCATAACTGTGTAGTTTGGCTCAGCCACAAAACAAAGTCGATCCAGAAAAAGAAAAATTAGATGGCTTGTACAGGTCAAGGGTCAGGAAAAGAGCAGCTAACATCTGTAGAGACCCCACACATCCTGGACATAAACTGTTTAAATATTTACCTGCAGGTCAATGCTACAGAGCACTATTGGCAAAAACCAGCCACCACAAGAGGCAGTTTCTTCCCTCAGGCTATCTTACTGGTTAACACCTGATTAACAGCCTGAGTAGTCAGCTAACCTACTCTTAGACAAAATAGGTGTATTTGAACTACAACAACTTGGCTCTTTATATAAAAATGACTGTAAATACAAATATACACAGTTTTTTTGGGTCCTTTTTTCCCTTCTATTTATACCTTGTTTCTGTCAATCCCATGGCGACTAGGGGTGCAGAGGGTGGTGCAGCACCCCCTTGTGTATGACAAATATATACTTGGTGAATTTTTGCAAGAAAGAGTGAATGAAATGAAATCATTTGAATTGATTTAACACAAACACAGACCCATATAATTATTTTCAAAAGATGGAAAGGTGTATTTTTCATATTTGACTGTATTTGTGACGTCGTAGTTCAGAAAAGGCAGTAAATTGACAAAATGGCGAGCCAGAAGCAAATACTGAATTTCTTTTCAATGACATAAATAAATAAAGTAAAATTATATTAATGCTGCTACTGACTGCCAGATCACAGAACATGTTCCTGAAACAGATGGAACAAAAACTGGTGGCAATGAGAAAGATGAAGAGATGGAAGCTGCACAACGCACTGTGTTTAATGCAGCAAGTAAATGGACTGAACTTATATAGCGCTTTTCTAGTCATACTGACCACTCGAAGCGCTTTGCATTGAAGCCACATTCACCTATTCACACTCACATTCATACACCGATAGCCAACATAGTCCGGTAGGACAATGTAGAATTTTTTGGGGTCGAAGGGGCACTTCGACATGTGACTGGAGGAAGCTGGAATCAAACCTATGACCCTCCGATTGCAAGCCAACTACTCTACCACCAAGTGGACTGCCATCTCCAACTGTCCTCGGATTTTGACATGAAGGCCTATGTAGATCAGGTTTATCCATGTGTTCTTGTTCTTTGATGATATTAGCTGGAAGTGCAGCGCCCATATTAAACATGTGATTGTGACTGATCACAGCACTCCACTTGGGAAAACATGTTCCCATGGCCATGGTTTCTGTACATTGAGCATGTAAAAACCAATTTCTTTTTTGTGCACAAGTCAGTAGCATGGTCAGTATAGTTGATTTTGCTTCTGGTAGTTTCCCTTCTTTTTGTTATCGTCTTTGATAAAAATGGCATTGATAGTTAGATGGATTAAGAGGAGAAAAACACTGGAACTAACAGTTAATTAAAATGTCTGCAAACCTGTCAAGACATTTGTTTCAGCATCAAAATCCCCAAACCCAGAAGTGTACCATTTACTTGATTCAAAGTTTCATTGTAAATTTGTGCTCTCAGTTCAGCCCAGAATCTGCAAAGCAAAATGACTTCTTGCGGTAGATGTGTTACAACATACAGAATGTAAAATGACAGAGTAAAAAAAGTCTAATGTAGATTCAAATGAGACCAATACAACTGTACTACCTAATATTTTAAGCAAGAAAAAAAAAGAAGTATGCTGTACAATCTTGTGTTTTCTGAATTAAAGTTTGGCTTTCATAGTGTGGAGCAGTCTTCTCTCTTTCTCTCTTCATTCACAGCTCACAGACTGTAAACACTCAGAAACCTCTAAGAATTCACATTGACTCTGTGGTTTTTACTTGATTGGCCTTTAAAATCCACAGAAATCAGTTCTACTATTACTCTGCATTTAATGTCCATTAATTTTGTTCCTATTTACACTTTGTTGTGTATTGTTTCTTCCATAAGATTTGTATTTATAGGTAAATTGGCTCTGTAAACGTTTTCTGCATTAGAATTTGTCCCTGAAATGCGATTGCTAACACATCCTGCATCAGCTACGACAGCAAATCTTTTTTTATGCTTTTCATCCAGAGACTCAAACACTCAGCAGAGTTCAAGGGAAGATTGTTGTGCTGGTTAACCAAAAACTAAAACCATAAACTTTGTTCAAGTCATCCAGAACGACCCAAAGGAGCAAAAATCCTGATGCGAGGAGACAGAACAAACTTGTTTAACAGTAACAGAGGAAACTGGTAAAATATCTTCGATCTGCAATCAGAATGGTTTTTACCCCAAAGAGGGCACAGCATGTGCAAGTTTTTAAACATTTTCTGTAGGAATATTCTGCCCTAACAAAACTCTGCTGAGCTCACTGAGATTCAAACGGAAAAGAAGTTCCAAGACATAAATACCTTCTTGTAAATACAGAAAATTACATAAGAAAACAAGCAGTAACTTCTGGGAAAGTACCTTGCAAATTCTAGGAAATGACCCGTAAATTTGAGAAGGTACCAAAAAGTTATCTTTAATGTAAGGCGTAAGTTCAAGGAAAGTTCAATGTTTGTTTCAGGTAAATAAGCCTCTCTGCATAATACTAGGGAATGTAAGCTTTAATTTCCATAACTTTTGAATTCTAAGAAGATATACATATAAATTCCTGGGAGGTAACTGTACATTTCAGGAAAGTAACAGAAAGTTGCCTGTGGCAAAGTATCCTTTCAGTTTTGTGAAAATTCATTGAGCTCTTACCCTTTAAATTGTTGGAGTAGAATTTGTAAGACACAGTGAAATAATCATCTACTCGTAAAAATGAATCTGTGAGCTCAAGAAAAGTAACTTTTTGATATCAAAAGGTACTGAAAAGATACCTTAATTTCTTAGAAAGTATCATATGAATTCCCATAAAAAACAACCTGAAACCAGGGAGCTTTAAGTTGCAGTGATGTAACCCGTTAGTTTCAGGAAAATATTGCTTTAAAAAATCTAGAAGTACCCAGAAAGTAACCTGTAAGTTCCTGGAAAGAAAACTTATCTGCTAGTTGTGGGAAATTCACCTCTAAATTCTGGGATTGTAACCTAGTTAGTTATTTGCAGTTATTTAATAGCAGCCATTTTCCTGCACTCATATGAAATAAAGCTGAGGACTAGATGATTAGTTGAAGTCTATATGAAACTACAAACATGCTCTAAAATCTAATTAGTAATTGAGATGTAGTTCTCTCTGTGTGTGAAACATTTTCAACAACATCCCTCTGTCAGCTCGCCCTCTCCTGGTCATTACAGCAAAATAAACCTGAGGAGCTGCAGCAGCTTTAGGGAACCACAGTGAGACCAAACTCTCTGAGATCTGGACCCAACACAAACCATTAAAAAAACACAGTCTCTAATAATTCCTCATATGATTTATTAAGTGCTTGGCTGCAAAGCCCGCAGCCGCACTCATCAATCTTTTACTCCAGCGGCAGTAATTTTCTATTTCACAAATTTAATGCGGCTCATTTAAAAAAAATATATATATTTCTTCGACCTTTTCATACACAGTTCCCAGCACTTGGAAAAACAAAGGTGGAGTCCAAGAAAAATTAGGTACTGAGTTAACTTTCAGAGCAGATAAATCTTGACTCCTTGTGGCTCAGTTCTGAAAACCCCCCTAAAAAAACTGGATTCTTGTTTCTGTCTTACGTAAGCTCATCTGATGATGCAGACGCCTGATTAACTTCCTTTTTTTCCAGCACATTCCTGCACATGTCAGAGAGGGTTTGGGGTCTGCAGAACTTTAGCCGTCGAGGATTTGGCGGCTGAACTGACAGCTCCTGGGTGGATTCCCTGCTCTAAAGATAGACAGGGGTGTTGGCTGCCCTGTGGTCCAGAGGCCGAAGCAGCTCAGAGAAGGGCCTCCCTCATCATCCCTGCCTCAGCCACTCACAAACCAGGGAAAAGACAAATAACGCATATTTCCACATAATGTAAACTTCCCTCTGTGTTATTACCATACTTCAGCGGTGTGATGGCGGTTTGCAGTTTGTTTTTGTTGCGTCCATGACTGTCTTCCAGGCCCCAAGATCTTTCCAAAGAGCCGAGTCATGAGGCCACTTTGGGGCTGGATGGACCCTCTGAAGCACATAAAAGCATGTACAAACACAGAGCGGAGGAGCGCCAACATGTGGTGGCTGCCTGTCAGCTCAGCTCAGACTTCACATCCACACACATTTATTGGATTAACTGTTTTTTTCTTTCTCCACGTGTTTAAACAGGAGCCGATTCAAGCTGGCTCCATCAAAGTACTCTAAAGGCATTTATATCAGAAATATCTCAGAAATCCTGGAATATTTCACAGTGGGAAAATGCTTATTTTTCGTCTGTGCTCCATGACTAATTAACCCACAACTTCAAGGCTACATATTTTCTGCCTAATAGAATAAATCTGACTTATTTGATTAAATATGAAGTATTGTCGTCTGTTATTATTCAGACAATCACAATTAACGTGTAGTAAAATAAATACAAGACAAGAATTGTAATGTTATAAATTAAAAGATTCACAGTGCTGGAAAATACTGAAATACTTTATTTTACAGACACTTTACTTATTCATGGAAATATTTTACCCTACTTTTCCGGCAGTAGATATTTATCTGAAAATTAAATGAAAGCGTTCCAGTGAAAAAAATCCTACTTCATACCTGTTACTCCTGGAAGTTTTTTCTATGTTTTCTGCGAAAAACTAAAAAATAAAAGCAAAGGAAACATTTTAAGAGTTAATTTTGTTGCTTTTCCCCCCCTAAAATTAAGTGGAGAAAATACAAATAAACTTTTTTTAAGAGAAAAAGGTCACTATTAACAAATGTATTTATTTGTAACAAGTTTAGCAAAGTTTCATATATATATATGTGTGTGTATTTATATATACCTGTGATGGACTGGCGACCTGTCCAGGGTGTACCCCGCCTCTCGCCCGTTGACAGCTGCAGATAGCCACCAGCCCCCCCCGCGACCCCTTCAGGATTAAGCGGTTCAGAAAATGGATGGATGGATGTATTTATATATAACTTTAAATTAAGTGATGCCTTTATTTTTTTTCTCTATCAAAAACAAACTTGAAAAACTTGAATGAAATTTTTTTGAATCTTAATCTGGGAAGGAGATGAACAGTATAATCCTTGACTCATCTGCGTATAAAATCCTATGATTCTGTGATGTGCCTGCCTACCCTACGGTATTTGCACTTGGTAATTTTCAGAGTAGACACAGCTGTGTTCCACCTTTGTACTTTGTGCAAAACGTGGTTTGATGTAATGTGCAGTTTTTTTTTGTAAGCTGATAGCGGTGGTTATGGGGAAATGTTAGCTACAGATAGCCTTGTGTACTGATTTTAGTTCCCCAACATGATAGTTGATATTAAACAAATAAAGATGCCGAGGGCTTCAGCCTGCTTAAATCGAGTTGTATTAGAGTTATATGTCTACCCCATCCGTCTTTATGCACGTTTTACCTTTTTGACACACGTTTCTGCGATGTAGTTGTTCTCTATTGGTGTTAAGGAACATATTAATTTCAATATTTCATGATGCAATGAATTTTAACAATAGAAGGAAGCTATATTTGTCACACACAGTTGAGATTATTTATCCGAAGAACAAGATGTCCAAAGTGCAGTAAAATGTAGAAGTAAGTATTTTATCCCTATTTCTTCAGTGGTCCGGTATAAATGACTTTACCCTTTTTCTTCTGCAGAATACTGATTTGCTTGAAGCTTATACTAAATGAAGCTTGATAAATCCGCTCATCTGACTGACGTTAATCCGAGGTTTCCATCGTCTTGCTACTGGTTCTGAACTGCAGGAGGTGTCAGTGTATGTGGGAGTAAGGCTGGATCACCACTGGGGGAGTTTAACCAAACTAAATATGAATAATCTGGATGAATTATGGTATCTGAGGCGGTCTGCACCACTGCTTTAGGTCACTGTGGTTTCTCTCCTGGCTGCTGATGGAGAGCGGAGCAGGCATGAACTTGGATGAAGGTCTGGCCCCTCATTATTGCTGCGGGGTGATGCTCAGGCCACAAGGGGCCACTGGGGGCCATCGGAGTCTGGCTGTGGTTACTGGGAGTCGAGAGAAAGAGATGGATGAAGAAAACGAGGTGACCTGCTGATGTGTCGTAAGAAAAAAAATAAAGTTAAAGTATATTTGTTTAAAAAAACACATAAAATATTAAAAAACGTACAAAAAACAGCACAGCAACATCTGTCTTGAGGTACTTTCATTTATGTATGTTTATTACACATTTAATCTTAATCCTCTCAGACAGACATACATTAAGGGAACAATATTTTCTCTTCATTAAATGGTGACCTGCTTTAGTAAATTTTATAAAAACATGAGGATTTTTAGTTTTATATTCAGTGGACAGGACCTTTATTGCTTCAATAAATTATTTTATATTTTCTTGTTTCAAATTTGTATTGATATCGATACTACTTTGATGTAAACTGGATTTTTTTAAACATTTTTTAAACATTTTTTAAAATATTTTATCAATTTATAGTATTGTATATACAGTAGAATATATTTATATTTTGGGATGTCTAAAGATTTCTTTAACGTATGCATATAATACATTTTTCTTAAAATTTTTACTTGGTGGTGCTGGTATATTAAAAAAAATTAAATGCAAATTTTCCATTTCTTACTTAATATTTTAAAAATAAATATATTCTTTTCAAACACGATACAAGGAAAAGTTAATAAAAAACAAAAAAATTGGGTTTCACTCAATATGCAGAAAAGTTTAAAAACTGCTCTAATATATTTTTGTTTATTAGAAAGTAAAACATTTTTTTACTCACATTAGATTATTTCTATGTCTGGTGCAATATTTCAATTAACTATTTTAATATACATTATTTTATTCATACAATCAAACCTTCTGATAAGATCTTTGGTTATAATAGCTGAGCATAATACAAGTTTTATTTCCTGATCATAGTTTTTTAAAGTAAAACTCCAGTAAAAGTAATATCTGCTGAGCAGTTTTTCTTGCAAACACTAGAGGTCACACATCTGTGTTTAGAGAGCATTCCTCTTCAGTCGCAGTGAAACCTTTGCTTTTTTGTAAGGTCGCTGGACATCAGTACATTTAAAGAGCATCAACAGGATTTTTGACATTAAGGAAAAACACAATAAGGACAATTTTCTGTCCTTTGTTTTATATTTACCCTGAGGAAGCAACCTGATTTGTGTCAGTTCATGTGTAACTGTGTTGTTGGCACTCAGGATGATTGTTTGGGCCCAATGTTTGTCCTTCATTCTGCTTCATCTCCAGGGGATTTGCACCAACCTGAACACCTCTGCAGCACCTGAATCCTGCAGCCTACAGGCCCTCCTCCCCCCTGCAGCAGAACCTCACAGTAGATCTCTTGTTTCTGACCCCAGAGTGCACCCCCCTCATCCTCCCCTGGTCTGTCTGCGAGCTGCTGAGAGCCAGGACTAAATAAAACAATGTGTGGATTAATGATCAAGTGATTTGAAGGTTATATTCTTCCAACAAACTGCTCCGTATTTACCCAAAGGATCCATCTAAATTAAAGGCTGTATCAACAATGGAACGACACTCCCCAGAGGACACAGCAGATACATCATCTGCTGAATTACACAAATGTCTCTTCTGTCTGCTTATCTGATAATAGCTGTTTCTTCACACGCAAAAACAAGACAAACGGTCTGATGAAGGTTACGACTCAGTCCTCTGAAATCAGGGAAATATCCAAGGATTGTTAACTGGAAGAAGAGATCACAGGATACAGTTTGATCTAGATTACGATGATCTAAATCATTCAGGGCATTTAAATATTTAATGTATTCCACGGATGCAGGGTTTTTTTTGGTTAAAAGATTCAGTTTTTGGCGCTGAACCTTTGGTCACTGAAGCCAAGTTAAACAAGTCTTAAATAGTTCTGTATCTGTTGGTCAGCTTCACTAAGCCCACCATTTCATCTGGCTCTTAGAAATCGATTTGCTCCATTGATAGTTATGTAATCATGAAATATAAACGGCATATCTTATAATTTTTGCAACCTTTGCTTTTCAGTTGGAGTTTCAGCTTGTAACTTGTGAAAGTTAAATTTATTTTCATATCTAAAATACTGGAAAACAAAAGGTGAGCATAAGGCGGCCAAAACGTTCCCAAAAGGGGATTATGTTATGTTTTAAATATCAAACCCGGTCATTAATGCATTACACAGTGGCCAACAAAGACAAAGGAATTGATAGCAAAGTCTCCATGAATTTGGGTTCATACAGTAAAGGTTTATTTCGTAATTTATTTACTGAGGGTTTTAGAAGAACTGTTGTCTGAGTGAGAGCAGAAGTTAGGAGACCTAATAAACTCTACAAATGGACTTAAAGATGCTCAGCACTTCCAAACAGCTGCCCTCATACTAATTAGTATTAAGCAGCCAAGTGGAGATTGTTCCAGTCTTAATTTTCTATGCTGTCATCATATCCACCCTCCAGAGCACTCAGGTCCTCTGATTCCAGTCCACTCAGCGTCTCTGGAATTAGAACAAAACATGAAGAAGCAGCTTCTGTGTCTATGCTTCTCTAATCGAGAACAAACTTCAAGACCACTGTAAAGCTACTGAAACAATAAGTTCATTTAAATAAAAGCTAAAAACCCGTCGTCTTAGAGGTGGCTTTGATTAACTGATTAATAATAGCTGGAATGCCATAAAAGTAGCATGATTTAATGTTCTTTTTTTCTGATGTTGTTTTTTTTTTACAGTTGTTTTATTGCTGTTGTATTTTTCCCCTAATTGTGTAGACCAACTGAAAGTGTGCTATACATATACGTTTGCCTTCCCATGCCTGTTTTAGCTACCTTTAGTAGACATAACCACATCTTTTCTCACCTTCCTCCTCTTCTTTCCTTTCAACCCAATATTCTAAATTCTTCATGATGCTGGGGCAAAATTTTCTAACAGTGGAGAGAATCTGTTTGGTGGGTGAAGATAAATCAGTCCTCTCTCTTGTGTTTACTTTCTAGGAGCTTGCCCACATTTCCTGCATAGACGATATTTGTGGCAAAAGTGCTTACTCCATCCTTTTTCTGTATATCCAACAAGTGGCCACACATCCACTCAGCAAATTAATGGCAAAACACTTTTTCTGTCATGCACATAATCTGTTCTGTGATTACCGTTGTAGATTTATCAGCACTACTTCATCCATTAACAGGTCATACAGGTAAACGTTTCAGAACTTAAAGGTAATTTTCCTGATATTGACAGGTAACTCCCTCCAATCTTCTTGTTTTATCTTTGAGAGGTGCTTTTTTCCTTTTTAAATCCTGTTGTAAACACAATCAAAATACTTATTTTGATATATTTATAGTATATTCAACAATATGAAAGGTATTTTTAGGTTATCTGTCTCTGAAATATGGTGATATATGGAGTACATTTAAAGATCTTCTCAGAGTTTTTTAAAGTGGAAGGTTTGGACATAGGTTTTGCCAATAATAACCAAAGTTCTGTTACTGTAAAAGTGGAAGCAGAAACAAATATAAATCAAATCTTTTTAGCCTCCAGGGCTGTCCAGAGTTCCTCTTATCTAGCTTCATTATGGACCATCACCATCAAGTCATCAAATGCTAAACTGAGTCTATAATGTTCTCCTAGTTTGTGATGCTATTCAAATGTGAAGTGCAGTATTTTGGACAAGCTGCAGAACGGAAAACAAGGCCTAACGTACAGCTCAATAAAAAATATCACATGCATTAGACCAAATAAAATGTTCTCCCTGTGACTAAGCTTTTAATACAAATGCCTTTTCCCTAATGTTATAAGGAGATAGTATGTTGACGCAAACAGGATAATACAAAAATAACACTAGTTCTATAGACTATTTTAAAGTGGAAAAATGTTTTTTTGAAAAATAATTTATGATGAAAATATTAGCTAAGTTGAACATTTGTTAGAGAGAGGTATTTGGAATGGGAACAGATATTTAAAAGTTTTATGTCTGCAACTGGCTTGGACTTGGTTCATCTAATTTAAGTGGTCGAATCTCTGGGAAATTTCCCTACAGATAAATCTTCCTGACCAGAAAGCTATAGGTTAAGGTTCTGGGTCAGTTTTTCTTTAGCTTAGTAGTTTTCCAATTCGGATTTGGAACCAAATGGAAAATGAAGATCTTTTAAGAAATAATTGATCTCTTTTTGGATCCATGGTTGTTTTTCTTTAAGACTCAGCTGCACCAGCAGCTTCTAGACAGGGGAAGTCGTCACAAGGGCTTGACGAACCAATCAGAGGTGTAGTTTAAGCAACTCACATGTTTTTCTCTCCACCTTCTCTAAACAAGAGACACAAGCAACAATGTAAACAATCACTGAAACTAAAATACGAAGATTATTAAAAATTACTGACACATTATGTATCAATTAAACAAAATCACACTTTCAAGATTCAGCACATTTATTGCTATCTAAACAGAACTTTGTAAAGTATAGTAAAATATGACAATTCATATATGGAATAAATTAACAAATATTCTAAATTAATCAGACAACAGTTCCTTTGAGTAAATACAGATTGCACAAATTATCAAGAGTAAGGTAAATGAAAATAGCCAAAAAGAATTCTTATGGTTTCATTTAAGTGGCCCTGATTTCATAATCTCCTATTTACTGTTTAGAAGTTTACATTTTTTTGTAAATATTTCCACTTGTAAAACTTAATTCTGGTAACAAAGAGATTGCTTCAAGGCATGGAATTCAGGGGATTTTCTGAAATCTTTCAAAAAAAAAAAAAGATTTGTGAAATGTATTTGGATCCCTTTTTAAAAAATGCTCTTTTGAATCTTTAATGCATGCTTCTACACACCATTTCTAATTCTTTTTGATACATTGCTTCCCAAAGAAACAAATGCAGCTGATTACATTTGATTACTCTTTCACGCTCACCTGGATGTTTTATGTTGTCATCGTCATTAACTATTTTATCCAAAGTGAAGAAGAGATTGATACATTTTCTGGATATTAATTAGAATATAATTCAAATTTGAAAATAAACATAATAAAAACACTGAAATAAAAACAAAACATAAAATATAATCTTGGCACTTAGTATGTAAATGTGAAGCAAATTAATATTTTGTTGTATAAAACTTGTGGCTAAATATTTGCTTTCAGTAAATCTGGCAGAAGAGTTAACTAAGTCAAAACTCAGACTAACGGTTAGAGTAAAAATTGTGATTAATAAGAAATAAGATAAAACAGGAAAATCGATTTATAGTTCATCATGCCACTCTAATATCTTCTATTAATGAAACAGAAGGAATTGAAGCAAATTTGTGAAATAAAATCTCTGACTGACGGCTGCATCTCATCTGCTTCTAACTGCTGTTGGTTCTCAAAATATTTTTCATCCATGCAAAATGGGAACAAAGTCAGACGCGTTCTGCCCCCTGCTGGATTAAAATGAGAGCTGCCCCATTTCTTACAAAACCGACTGATACAAAAGTTTGAAATATGTGGAGCTTCAAACAAGGCAAAATGGCTACTCTGGAGATAATCAGAGCAACAGATAATAGCAATGATCTGTAGTCATATCAAATCCTCACTACATCCAACCATGCAGAATTGCAGACAGCAGGAATTAAACTTGGAAGATTATAGTGTGTTCAAATTTTTGCAAAGACCAGAGTAGATGAACTCCAGATGACAATGTTTTATTGTAATAATCTGAGCACATATTTAGATGAAAAGCTTCCATTTGATGCTACATCTGGTACAGAACCTTCGTTTAGCATTTTAAATTGTAGCACATTTACAAATCTGCTTCTATCAGTGTAGAGGATGGAACAACTGTGGGTTTTAACTTTCTCTCTGTGATTACAATGGAATCTTCTTCTCGGTTTTCTTGAATGAAATTGATTTTAGGGGAAGATAAAAGTCTAGGAGCTAATACATACCACAACCAGTGCTGTCCTAGAAAATACCTAGTTAGTTCCAATATGTTACGAACTTCAGAAATTACTTTCTGGGTACTTCTCAAAAACACATTGTGTACCCCCTGAAGATTATATATATATTTTTTTTAACAAAGATTATTATTTTCAGAGTACTTCTGGGAACTGTCTGTATTATCAGACAAAAACCATTTAAAGCTTAATTGATATAAGTTTTAAAAGCCTTAAATCACATTTGAGTAGTTTCTAAAACTCATATTTTAAACTTTCTAAGAATGAGAAGAGTCCCTTCTAGAACTTACAATGCTATTTCTGATCCATTTATGAGGTACTTTTAGTGATTTGACCTTATCACAAAACTTTTCAACCGCACTTTCCAGAACTTGCAGGGTCATTTCCATGAACTCAGAGGACATTAACTTTCGGGTACATTATGAAAACGTTTGGGTCACGTTTTATTTCATGTGCATGAGTTTAATTTAAGGAAAACTTGATTTGAGTCCAATACATCATCTTAAATTCTGAGAGAGTAAAGGCTGCTTGAGGTTTCGCTAACATACTTTCCCTCATCACTGCTCATAACTCGGAGGTTCAGACTTCATGAGCTGCTTTTAGACTGAACATCTGAATCTGTGTTTAAAATGTAAATAAAAAGTCAGTTTATTTTAGATTTTGTTTTTCATAAGACAGAAGGAAACAGGCTGCTACAAGAAAAAAAACTTTTTTTTAAATTATTTTTCATTCTTTTTATTATTGGTAATTTTCTTTAAAGTGATTACTTTTAATTTAAGGGTGAAACCATTTTGAAAATTTGCTTTGGCCTTTTATTTACTCCTCTAATCCAAGCAAATAACATCCTTTTTTTGGTTACGGTAATCAGATTTAAAGTAATATTAGTTTTGTAGCATGTTTTGCTGTCAGAGCAGGTTGTAGTTTTGCATTTAGGATCACAGAAAAATTAAAAAACAGACTTGATTTTTATTTCAGGACTTTAATGGTTTATCTTTAATTGGTTAACACTTTTTGGCAATCCTGGTGGTGACTCCTGCGGATGTTATTCTGCTGTAACACCCAACTGATCAGCCCTCAGTACTATTTATGCAATGCTGCCGTTTAAGTCCAGAATTAAGTCACTGATCCCATAGGTTTCAGTTTTCAGGTCTGGATTTACCTTCAACACAGATTTATGGAGCTAGAAAATTACCGGATAACATAATATTGGTAACAAATACTAAACATGATTAAATTATGTTTCCATAAGCCGTTAATGTTTTGCAATGGTGTTATAACATATAGCAGTAGTGTGTTGCAAAAAAGTTCATTACTGTTCATTCCTTAAAAAAAAATAAACATTTTTTTTATACCAATGCGGCAAAAGTTCACAATCTTCATCTAGCAGATATGATGTCCAAAAAACAGGCTTTATCATCCAGAATATTCGTGATATCTTCATGCAAGGGTGTGTCCATCTCTGTAGTGCTGACATGAAGTCTCAGAGGTGCAATCAGAGCCTGAAGCCTCTCAGTTTCATCATTGCAGAATATTTTCCAGCATTATCAGACACTAAATGATTTGGTCTTTACTCAGAGGAGAAGGAAGTTTCCAGAACATCAACCATGATTAGGGTCACGGTGACAACACAGGTTGATATCACAGCCCTTGAATGTTTTAATATATTCTCCTGACAGACGGGCGTTTATTTATTTCTTCTTTCTGGTTCCAGTTGAGGCTGAACAGTTAAAAGGTGATCGTCAGGATTTGCTTTAACGTCACTTGTTGCTACAGCTCCAGGTCCTTGAAGTCAATCTCAAAAAACTTTATCCCCTTATCCAGTGGGGTCATTTGGCTAAATCAAATGTAATACGACCTCTCCAAATCAGAATTATTGCACTGTATGGAGTATAAAAACATGTTTGGACTCTTTGTAAAGATAACACCTTCTAGTTTTACCCATAGGAGTTGGAATCACTGTAGGTGCAACTGATAAAAAGTTACTCACTTTAGAACTCACAGAAAAAAATAATTTCTTTGTCCTGACCTAAATTTTAATTTTCTTTGTGAAAATGAAGGTGCCTATATAGCAACAGTCGGTACTTTGGGAAGTTTGACCTGCTAAAAAATAGAAATAATAGTTACACTTTTTCTCAGCTGTACAAACTTTAGATATGATATTTAATAACTTAAACTGGTCCAACTTGACTACTCAAATTATAAATTAGAAAAAAAAATATCTATAAAAATAAATGTTTTACTCCACTCCAGGTGCTCATTTCATTCTTTTAATGTGTATACTGTCGGACTGAATGATATAGGGGCATGCGCATGCCTGTAATGTTTTCAAAAAGTAGTTATGTCCCAGACTGCTACGTCTGCTTGGTGAGAGGGAGAAAAAAGCTGGAATTTTAAAAGATTTTATTTCATATTTTTAAACAAAGTTTTTCAGAGAGACCATTTGAACATTTTATCTATACCAGGATTTGGTACTAAACTATGAATTATCCCATATGTCAGTGGAGCATAGAAGTCTGCGTTTGAGTTTTGCCTTTTTGCAAAGTTTGGATAATATTTTATACAAATCATCAGGAAAAACGTATGTGATCAGTTAATGTTTGTTTCTGAGGTTCTGTAAATGTTGAGTGCATAATGATAAACTCTGACCATCATGTGGTGATAGTGGACTGACAGAAGAGGAGGGACCTGGTTCTTTTTTTCATGTCCGAGTCTTCTTCAATGGGGAGAAGAATTAGGATTTACTAAAAGTAGTTTTATTGAAACAAATAAATCAGTAACATTTAAAAATGTCCCTGTATTAAAACATGTTTTGTGTTACAAGGAAAAATAGAAGAGTTATGTTAGTGGGTGTTATCTGACCAGTATTTAAGGCAGAATAAATGTATGCAATATATCAATTATAACCAAAACAATCCAGTAGCAATTACTAACCCTAACCTGCAAATACATTTATGATACTCAAACATCAGTAGTTCTTAGGGTTCTTTTAATAATCATAGGTAAACACATTCTACTTATTTCTGAGTAACCCCTGTAGGTACCCTCCAAGGTACCACATATACTCTCTAGTAATCCCCAGTACTTTATAAGTAGCCAAAGGTACTTAGAGTGTTCTTATAATCATCTCCCATGGTGGTTCCCTTGGTAAACCCAGATGTTGTCTGTCTTGTGTTTCCTACAAACACTTTCCACATTTAGACATGTTCTGTGATTCAGAAACAGTGAAATTATAAATTTTATTTATTTAGATTTTTTTTTAACCTACACATGATACTATATTTTTCAGGCCAATAGTCTTTATAATGATTAGCCCTTGAAAATGTTTTGATTTCTGGCTAAAAAGTAAAATTTTGACCTTAAATACTCATAATTAGTCATATTTCATTTCTTGAAAGTAGAAATCAGTTCTATGATCTGAAACTCTGAAAGTGCAGCAGAGTGAGCTCATGTTAAAGTCTGCATTGTTCTGGCCTCAACCTGAGCAGGCTAAATTTATCTAAAAGCTGCTCTGACCGCTCAGGTTTTCCCCTGCTGAATGTTTTCTGCTGTAATCCCTGAACTGATCACCTCCTGAAGCTGCTCTGAAAAACGAGCCAACAAACAGTTTCACCAGGCCGAGTAATCACCTACCTTCCAGTCGTCTGTGTCCAGCTCTTTAGCCGCTGACTGCTACTCTAATTTGTCAGAGTTTTCAGTGAAAACAGCTGCTGCTGCTGCTGCTGGAAAACCAGTTGACCAAAACAAGTGAACCCATTCATCACCTGCGTTTGTCACCAAAGCCATCAGAAGTTCAAAGTTCCTCATTGCAACGGCGGTGATCTCGGTGATTGTGTCGTCTGCAGCTCTGTGATGTTTCATGAAGTCTGAAATTGTCGGGTAAATATTTGCGAACGCTCTGCAGGTGAGTTGAGTAAGAGGGCAACGGGATGTGTTTACAGCAGGATGAAGAGGAGGAGGAGGCGGATACAGTTGGAGAGCGTTGGCATGGACTGCTCTGTGTGATCTCCAGCTGCTCACGCTGTAATTAGAAGTGAGAGCTTATGTATTTTTGTAATGACCTGACAGCATTTTTCCACTCTTCGCTCCAAACGTTGGCCTAATCAGCATGGTCACACTGTTTCTGTGGTGGTGACAGTTCTCGCCACAATGGCCGTGACCAAACAAAATGTCACCCGTTGGATGAATGAGCGTGTGGGTGTGTGTGTGTGTGTTTTTGGGTGGGCTTCAACCTCAAGTCGTTTCAGCCTTTGACTTGTCTCCTCAAAGCCCTGATGTTCTTGCCTGCTCAATAGATAATTTACATAGACGGGTCATGTAGCTTTTATAAAAGACACATATACATAACATTGGCAGCACATATTTACTGGTATAAAAAAGTAGTAAGTTATTCAAATACGATGAATAAAAATATATTTTTTGTAAATTTGACCCCAGATTAAAAGAAAACATCAGAGAGAGAAAAAAATGATCTTTAGTCTTGTTCTCACACTTTGTCTTTGGTATGTGTAACAGTAAAACATGAACATGGATTAAATTGCAAAGAACTGATAAGACTAGAGAACCCTTGAGACAGACAAGCAAAACCATTATGTGATACTTTGTTAGCTTTGGCCTGACCCAGCATGTCAAAACACAAACACAATGTCGAGGACACACTCTAGACTTAATTATCCACAAAGGTTTAAAGATTTAAATATCACCAACATCTCTGTTAATAATATTGCGCTATCTTACTATGTCTGTTTTCTTTGAAAGCACCATCTCTGCTAAACAGTGGGACCACTATAAAAAAATCTTTTTTTTCAGACAGTTCCCCTTGAAAGAAATTGACTCCCCCACCTCACCCTTATCCCCTAACAAAAACTCAGTAAACAAACTGATAGATAACTTTCACTCTAAAATTTCAGACATGATCGATAACATTGCTCCAACTAAAGTTAAAGTATTTGTTCTCAGGTAGAAAGAAGTCTCTCTGGACTAGCAATCCACTGTCACGTAGTGAAAAAAGGAAGTGTCAAAGAGCCTTGAGAAAATGGCAGAAAACTCGACTCTAGGTTTACTATGAGATCTGTAAAGACAGACTGAACAGCTATCACTTAACTTTGAAAGATGCTAGGGACATCATTAACAGAAACATTAACACTATGCAGACTTTATTTGCACCACTTGAGAGACTAACTAATCCTCCTGTGACAGTAGCCCCTGAACTAAACTCTACCAGTGTTTGCAATGGATTTTCCAGGATTTACTGAAAAGAATCTAATAAGGCTGTACTTCACTACCATACATATTACCAAGGTCATCACCATTTAATGCCAATGTAGAGAAAATGTCTGAATTCCAAAAACTAAACCAAAAAAACATTGATAAAATCCTAACCCAATTAAGCTCTTGCTGCCTTTTATCTGAAGCCCGCACACACAAGAGAAATCTGCTAAGCTAAAAGTCATTCGAGGCCGTTTACTCAGCAGATAGCTTGCTTTATGTGCTTAATTTTCTGAAAGTTTTCAGTGGCCTTGAATGGCTTTTACCTTAGCGATTGCTCACATATGAAGCAGGCTTTACCAGAGTTTTTCTTAAGAAAGTTTTCACTGTAATTGGTGCTGATCTGATTCAAATAGTTAACACATCCCTCCCGTCAGATGTCTTTGTCCAGGCTTTGAAAACCACAGTTATCAAACCACTACTGAAAAAGAACAACCCGAACAACATGTTAATCCGGAAGTACAGGCTAATTTCCAATCTTCCATTTATCAAAAAGATTATTGAAAAAGCTACATTTAAAGAGTTAAATAGCTTCCAAACAATGACGAACCATTTTGACATTTTTTAAGACTGGTTTCCGTGCTCATCAAGGCACCGAGAATACAGTGATCAAAGTTTTCATTGACACACAAATAAATACAGACGGTGGTAGAGCAGCTTTGCAGTACAGTTGGACCTCAGTGCAGCATTTGACACTGTTGATCATCATCCATCCATCCATTTTCTAAACTGCTTATCCTCAAGGAGTTGCTAGGGGCCTGCTGCCTATCTCCAGCTGTCAACGGGTGAGGGTGGGGTTCACCCTGGACAGGTCGCCAGTCCATCGCAATGTTGATCATCATATAATATTAAGGCAGAATATGACAACCAATAGCATGAGTTACCATAACCATGCAGATGACACTCAGTTTTACATTACAATATCTTTAGGGGACTTTGAAACCATCCATACCCTATGTGAATGCAGAGCAATTCACTGGATGTGTCATAACTTTTTCCAGCAGAATAGAAATTAAACTGACGTAATTATCTTGGACCTAAGTAGGAATGATCAAAAGTCACCACACAGCCTCAGTTCACACAATAACAAACCACTGATCAGGCCTGAAAATTAGGTGTAGTAACGGAATCAGATCTGAACTTCCAGGGTCACATAATAGCAAAAACAAGGTCAGCCTTCCATCACCTGAAGGAATAAATCTAGGATTAGAGGACTGTCGCAATGAGACCTTGAAAAACTCATCCATGCATTCATCTTTATTCTGACTGATTACTGCAACCATGACTATGTTTACATGCAGTCATTAACCCGAAACTGGAATGTTAGCAATAACCCACCCAGCCATGTAAAGCCAGGCAAAATCCTGAATATGCTCATATTTAAAAAACCCCAAATAGGACCCATTTTCTAACCCAAAAATGTTGTCTTGTAAACACATATTGGCATATCCCCATCAAAAGGAAGATTAATTTGTGTTCTGCACATGTTCTATTCACAGAAATCTTGGTCTTTTGAATAGAGGAACGTCTTGTATGTGCCGTCCGGCATACAAATTCCATGTATACTCTCTCTGCTCTCTCTCTCTACCTCTGTCTAATCACGCATGTAAACGGGTTATTCCAAATGTTTCAAAAACCAGAATAGTGACCTTAACCGGACCATAACCTGAATATTGGCTGCATGTAAATGTATTCAGTGTCCTCACATGTATGACTAAAAAGTCAAATAGACAGCTGCAGCTGATCCAAAACGCTACTGCTCACATCTATACTAGAGCCAGGAAAGTGGAGCACATCATCCCAATTCTACAGTTCTTACACTACCTCCCTATAGCTCAGAGAATAGTCTTCAAAAATACTTTTACTAATAGATCACTGAATGGTTTAGCACAGGGGTCTGCAACCTGTGGCTCTGGAGCCGCGAATGGGTCAACAATGGCTCTCGTGAACTTTGGCTAAAAATATAACAAACCAAAGATTTTTTTTCAATATGAAATTCTGATTTTTAGCAGGTTTTTTGTGTTTTTCAATGAATAATTGCTTTGATTTTCAATGACAGATTGGTACTAAAAGTAACATTTTTTTTTTTAAATCATTTTTTTCTGGTCATTAGGTTTGAAACTATATGCATTTTTTTAATGCCACAAATATTTTAAAAAAATTAGAGGAAAACTAATACATCCACTTTTTGAAAAAGTTTAATGTTTTTCTTTCTTTTACAACAGAAATACAATGGTGCTTCTTTATGAATGAAAACACATTATATTAATCAAAAATTTCAAGTGAAGTTTTCGAAAGGTCATGTAACTTTTTGGCTCTAAATTAAATTTATTTATCTGGATTTAGTACAAAATGGCCCTTTGGAGAGTAAAGGTTGTAGACCCCTGGTTTAGCATAAAAGTGTGTTGAGGATCTCTCCCAACCCTTCAGACCACTCACGTCTTCCAACTCCAGCCTAATAATCATCTCCAAAATTAGAACCAAACACCTTTTAGAATCTATGCTCCAATCTGGAACAAACTTCTGCAAAGCTGCTGAAACAAAAAGTTGTTTTCAATCAAGGCTAAACACCCATATGTTTTGAACTGCCTTTGATTAATTTATTAATTATAGCTGGAATGTCATTTGTTTTAAAGTGTAATTTGATGTCTCTCTAATTTTCTGTTTTGTCTTTTGTCTTATTTTGTACTCTAATCACCTAATGCACCGTGAATTTCCTTGCTGCTAAAAGTGTGATATACAAATAAACTTGCCTTGCCTTTCCTAGAGAGTACAAGTACTGATTCCAGATGAACAACAGGTGTGAAGAGCTGGAGGCAGGTATATCTGAGGACATCTGATGGCTGAGAATACTATAACTGAGACCAACGAAACCTATTGAAAATAATTAATTATCCTGATTTACCAAATTTGCATGTACCAGTGAAGTTTATGGGATTTTGAGATTAATTGATTTGGATGTAGGACATGCTTAAATTCCACAGCAGGTTTTGTTCTTTCATTGTGCTCTTGCAGTGCAGCAGAAGAACTTTGTGCTCCTCAGCTGTAACAGTGACACTTGGCACTCCTTAGTGGGGGTTCATGGACATATTCATAAACGCTGCAAATATTATTCCAGTTGCACCTGACATGCAGGCGAAGAGAGAACCCTTGGAAAAACATTTTCATCTTTTAGTGCTATGAAACTAATTTCTTACAGGAATTATAATGAGTCATACATAAATAACATTTTGCATTGTGGCTCACATTTGCAGATTTAACAGTGTTTGCAGTATTTGTAGAGATGCTGTCAGGTGAGATGTGTGGGATTTCTTGTTGCTTTAATAGCTCTTAAGGCAGGAAATCACTCAGCTGATCCAGGAAGGCTCCTGTCTTTGAGATGTGTAACTCGAACTGACAGGACTGTGTGGGAAATCAGCTTTGGCCGAGGGCTTCACGGATTAGACCCTATCTGCTGTTCTCCCTACGGACCGGTGCTCAGACCACAAATCCTGAACTCTGAATCTGCACTGAGCCACAGGTGGGCTCAGAGGTCATAGAGGATTGGAGGTGTTTCATTTAAGACGCCAAAACAATTTCCCTGTGACCTGCAGAACGCCTGTTCTGGAAGTCCTTCCCTGCCACAGAGAAGAGACATGTGACACCGATGAACCAGCGTTAACCTGCAAGGGGGCGACGACCTGATATGGGCCTCACTTGCTGCATAGCAGAGACCATGGCGGTGAGCATTACAAAGTCTCTGGAAACATCACAATCACAGCAGAGCGGTAATCTGAAGTTCTGACGAGCATTTCAGGGCCACGGAGGTTCTGGTATCTGCAGAGTTGCAGCCTTCTGTGACCGAATGAAATATAATCAAAAAGTCAGAACTGTGTTTTATACAACCAATCAGAGCCAATCAGTACAAACTAGAGGGCAGAGGGGGTTTAAAGGGGCCCCAGAAGAGCGTGTTCCTCATCAGTCTCCCCGGCTCAGTGCTCTGTTTGGATTGCTGTGTTTGGATAAAGCAGATTGCTTTGCACTTAACCCTGTAATGTATGCAAAACTATTCTCCTGATAATTCTTTTTAGGCCTGGCCGTTCACCGCCCTGGCAGATGCCATAAACGGGACACGGCTTGAAGAAAAATGGCACGTAATAAATTGTGACATGGTCATCCAGGGGGGGCTCTTCACATCTCTACAGGCTGCCTATCCTAAGCTCTGAATACACAAACACAGATGTGTTTCAGTGACTGCGCAGATTCAGCTCCTGAAGTTTGGATGTATCCTCCTGAAATGAATTGTTATTCATTAAGTTAGAGTAAAATGAAAGATTTAGAATGAAAAAATGAACCAAAAATAAAGAAAATATAATCCTCAAATTACAACTTACATCAATTTTAAATTGTGTACTTATGAAACAGCAAAATGTTTAACAGCTTTTGTGCACAGTGGATTTTTCAATACCTAGGAAATATTTACAGCCTGAGAATCTCTGTACTGCAGTTGCAGAAAAAGAAAAAGTCTCTCCTGTGTGTCTGAAAATGTCCATTTTGGTGATTTGTCCAGTCCTGAATGTCATGATCCTTAATTGTTTGTGTTTTTTTGTTGTGTTGGGTTTGAATCTTCAGTTTCCATAATTGTCATTTCACTTCTCTGTGTTAGTCAAGTTTTACTTTATTTCACTCATTAGCACTATTGTTCTCTGACTTAAGTTTACAGTGTGGGAAATAAGTATTTGACCCCTCACTGATTTTGTAAGTCTGTCAAATGACAAAGAAATGAAAAGTCTCAGAATAGCATCATTTTAAGGGTAGGTTTATTTTAACAGTGACAGATAGCACATCAAAAGGAAAATTGAAAAAAAAAATAATTACTTTAAATAAAAGATAGAAACTGATTTGCATTTCATTGAGTAAAATACGTATTTAAACACCAACAAAAAAAAAAAAAGACTTAATACCTAGTGGCAAACCCCTTGTTTCCAAGCACAGTGGTCAAACGTTTCTTGTAATTGTTTACCGAATTTGCACACATTTTACTAGGACTTTTGGTTCACTCCTCTTTGCAGATCATCTCTAAATCAAGAAGGTTTTTGAGTCTGGCTCTGTGCAACATTGAGCTTCTGCTCCCTCCATAGGTTTCCTACTGGATTAAGTTCCAGAGACTTAATCCAGCCACTCCATGACCTACATGTGCTTCTTCTTGAGCCACTCTTTTGTTGCCGTCGCTGTATGTTTTGGCTCATTGTTGTGCTGGAACGACCTATTTTCAGTTTCTTGGCAGAAGGAAGGAGGTTTTCCATCAGGATTTTATGATACATTTGTCCATTTCCAGTTGATGCGGTGAAGTTGTCCTGTGCCCTTAGTAGAAAAAACACCCCCAAAGCAAAATGTTTCCACCTCCATGCTTGATGGTGGGGGACAGTGTTTCAAGGGTCATGGGCAGCATTTTTCTTCCTCCAAACATGGCAAGTTGAGTTAGAGCAAAATTTTGGTCTCATCTGACCACAGCACTTTCTCCCAGTCACTCTGATTCATTCAGGTGTTCATTGGCAAACTTCAGACAGGCCTGCACATGTGACCTCTTGAGCAGGGGGGCCTTGCGAGCTCTGCAGGATTTTAATCCATTACGGTGTAATGTGTTTCCAATGGTTTTCCTGGTGACTCTGGTCCCAACTACTTTGAGGTCATTGACACCCTACGAGGTGCGTGAAGCCCCAGACTGAGGTCGATTGACAGTCATTTTGTGCTCCTTCCATTTGCAAACAATTGCACCTACAGTTGTCACCTGTTAATCTCTGAATGGACCAACAATCCTTTAGTAGGTAATGAAAAAAGTGAGTGCCGTCAGACCGAAAGAAAATGGAGGAAAACTCAACTTCAGGTTCAATATGAGATCTACGAAAACAAGCTGAACAAATATAATTTAACTTTGAAAACCACAAGGGAAACATTCTTCTCTGAAATCATTAACAGAGACATTAATAACACTCGGACTCTATTCGCAACAGTTGAAAGACTAACCAATCTTCCAGTGACAGCAGCTCCTGAGCTACACTCCACTAGGGCCTGTATTGAATTTGCCAACTTCTTCACTGAAAAGATTCTAGAAATCAGAAGATCAATCTGTGAAGCAGCACCCAACCCACCACCATTTTCATTCCCATGTAAAAATAATGCTGATAAAATGTCAGATTTAAAAAAACTAAATCAATCACATCTTGATGAAATTATTAAACAGCTGAACTCCTCTTGCTGCTTCGATATCTTACCCACACCTTTTTAAAATAAAGTTCTCCCTGTCATTAAGTCCGATCTGATGCAAATAGTTAATGACAGTAAGAGTACAACAGTTATCAAATCCCTATTAAAGAAGAACAACCTAGAGAATACAAAAATGGATAATTATAGGCCAATATCTAATCTCCCATTCAACAGTAAGATTATTGAAAAAGCTGTATCTAGACAGTTAACTACATTCCTGACAATGAACGACTCCTTAGATAATTTTCAATCTGGTCTCTGTGCCCATCACAGCACTGAGACTGCCCCCGTCAAAGTTTTCAATGACATCGGCAGAATCACAGTGCTGGTTCTGTTGGACCTCAGTGCAGCATTTGACACTGTTGATCACAAAATATTACTGGAACGATTGGAGTGCTGGATCGGACTCACTGGTACAACACTTCAATGGTTTGAATCTTACCTCAAAAATACGATGTTCTTCGTGTCCATTGGAAATTTGTCATCAGAACAAACAAAAATCAAATGTGGGGTCCCCCAGGGCTGCATCCTGGGACCCCTCCTGTTTAATATTTATATGCTCCCACTAACCAAAGTTTAACAGCCAATCAGATAAGTTACCATAACTATGCAGACGACACACAGCTATACATTACATTGTCACCAGGTGACTTTGATTCTATCCAGACCTTAAATGAATGCATAGAAGAAATCAACGACTAGAAGTCCCGTAACTTTCTCCAGCTAAGCAGAAACAAAACAGAAGTTATTATTTCTGGACCTAAGGAGGAACGACCCAGAGTCAGCACACAGCTTCAGCTAATACACCTAAAAACGACTCATCAGGCCCGTAATCTAGGTGTAATAATGGACTCAGACCTGAACCTCCAGGGTCACATAAAGGCAATAACAAGGTCAGCCTTCTATCACCTGAAGAACATTTCTAGGATTAAAGGACTGATGTCACAGAAGGACCTTGAAAAACGGATCCATGCGTTTATCTGCTATGTAAATAAAATTGCCTTGCCTTGACCTTGCCTTATTCCCCAGCTTCTTGCTAATGGTGTTGTAGCCCATTCCAGCCTTTTGCAGGTCTACAATTTTGTTTCTGACACCCTTGGACAGCTCGTTGGTCTTACCCATGTTTGAGAGTTTGTAGTCCGCTTGATTGATTCATTCTGCGGACAGGTGTCTTTTATACAGGTGACTAGTTACGACAGGTGTCTTTAATGAGGGTGACTAATTGAATAGAAGTGTTTAACCACTCTGTAGGAGCCAGAACTCTTTATGGTTGGTAGGGGTTCAAATAGTTATTTCACTCAATGAAATGTAAATCAGTTTCTATCTTTTATTTAAAGTTAGTTTTTTTATTTCATTTTGATGTGCTATCTGTAACTGTTAAAATAAAGTTACCATTAAAATGATACTGATTGGGGATTTCACATGGTGTAGTGGTTAGAGTTGGCACCCCATGTGCAGAGGCCTCAGTCCTCGATGTGGCTGTCCACGGTTTGAGTCCCATCCCTATTGACCTTTGCCGCATGTCCTCCCCCAATTCTCTCCCCCTTCAAAAATCTGTCCTCTTTCAAATAAAGACCACCTTGGCCCAAAAAACCTTTAAAAATTAGACTTTTCATTTCTTTGTCATTTGACAAACTTACAAAATCAGGGAGGGGTCAAATAATTATTTCCCCCACTATATTTCTGTTTATACTTATGTTTTCCTTCTAACAACAAAATATATACTACCTTATTGGAAGTTACATGTTTACTTTGTAATGCAGAGGCACAATCCACATGCTGTACACATTTCTAAATACGTTTTAATTATTTAAACATCTTGCAGTATCCTGCTCTGTTGCACATTACAGCCTGGGTATACCACTTTATCTGTACATTATTCTTAGTAACTGAACAGTACTCTGTTTTTGTATCTCTGTGATGTAATTTTTTTGTTGTTGTTGTAAAAATCTTGTGTTTCTGTTCTGTGTTCTGTTTTTGCTCCCATTACAACCCAATTTCCCCTTGTGGGACAATTAAAGGATTATTCCATTCTATTCTGTTTTTCTCCTTTTAGTTTTCGTCCTCCGCTGAATATATTCAGTGGTGCTTTTATTTTTAGTTTCTATTGTTTTTCTTTAATCTATTAGTGCTGTTTCGAAAAAAGAAATAAAAAATCAATTTGGAATCGATTCTTGTAAAAAAATGCCCCCCCCCCAAAATTGATTCTGACATCCAAAAATCGATTTGATTATTTAACATTCTTTTCCCTTTTTACAGCTAAAATATGAGGGAAAGCTCCAGAAGGCTATTTTCAGGCATACCTTTTCCCGCAGTGAATTGTAACTCCAAACCAGTATTGCATCATTAAATTACAGTAATGTAATTAAGGTAACAGCTCAAAAAACAGGATCTCCACACTGTCACATCTCTCCCCCTCTTATCACAAGTACGTCCTCGTGTCACTATGGCTCCGTTTGATCATGTGCCCTGGCTACTTGGCCATAGGAATATCCCTTCGGCTGACTGGTTAGCGTGCCTGACTCTCACCAAGGAGTCGTGGGGTCGAATCCTGCCTGGACCCTCATCGTGTACCTTGCCACATACAGGACAATTAAGGAAGAAACACATTGTTCATAAACTCCAATTTGAGGAGCTGTTTTGGTGAGATGAGGCCAAAACCAAACATTTTACACTACCTGCAGAAGAAAACTAGAACAGAAAATCTTTCTAAATACTTTCTCCCCACATTAAATCATGATGGTGGCAGAGTTAGTCTGTGGAGATGGTACTGGTCAGAGTTGATGGGGACATGGATGGAGCTACATGGTAAATGGCCTGTGTTTGTATAGCGCTTTACTTAGTCCCTATGGACCCCAAAGCGCTTTACAGTACATTCAGTCATTCACCCATTCACACAGACATTCACACACTGCTGATGGCAAGCTACGCTGTAGCCAGAGCTGCCCTGGGGGGCACTGATAGAGGCGAGGCTGCCGGACACTGGCGCCACTGGGCCCTTTGACCACCACCAGTAGGCATTACATAGGGCAATCCAGGGAGAAAATTCATTAGAGGCTGCAAACAACTTGAGAACAGGGAAGGATTCACCCTCCAGCAGGACAAAAACCCTAAACCTATAGCCTGTGCTGTAATGGAAACCTTCAGGTTAAAGTGTATGCATGTATTATAATGGCCTTGTCAAAATCCAGAACTGCTACATCTTTGGCAAGACATAAAAATATAAATATTATGAATACAATGTAAACAACTCTTTCAGTGCCATTAGACTCACCATTTCATTCTGCATGTGGGTTGAAATATTTCCATTCAAGCCAAAATCTTTTTGAAGGTGATTCATTTTCAGCTGAACTTTCTCTAACATAACAAATATAAAACATTTCAATGAATCATTTCCATTTAATTTCTCTGGAATGCTTTTACTCACTGCTGCATTTGTTTGAATCGCAGATAGCGGTGTAAAAACAAAACCTGGTCCACAGTCCCTGGTTTATGATGGTTTCTCTATTCTTGGATCATGCAGAAAATGCCCCTCTCTCTCTCTGGCTGTGCTTAGTTCTACAAGATGTATATAGTCTGTTTTTATATTGATACCTCATTTTCTTTGCAAGGAAGCCCTCTAACCTCAGCGGGGTTCCAAATATAGGTCACCACAGCGCCTGAGAGTTTGGGAGATTCTTATTTTATTTTTAATTAAAATAATAACTAAATTTCTCACCCCGCAATCCAACCAAATTAAAGAAACTTGCATCCACATCCAATCCCGTTAAATTTCATTCATTACAATTTGTTGCTCTCTTAAAACAATTTTGGAGAACATTTTGATTCGTGTCCCTCTTTCAGGACTCAGGAGTGCTGTTCTTGTAGAAAACAAAGACTGAAATTCAGACATATGTGCTTGATCAAACAGACTTTGCCATTAATTACATTTGGATGCTCGGTATTGTTTTTAGGCGCAAGGGCCCTGAAGCACCCACAGAATAGGCGACTATCATGTCTGTAATCCTAATCTTAAAGCAGGTGATTTTTGTGTCCAGCACGCTTGAGATGTTTCAGCATCTTTCAGGAATAAAGAAGTTCACACTCCCAATTTATTGTTTATGCAGAAAATTATGCAATTATAAAGTCTAGCAAAAGCGACAGCTGAGTATAATTATTTGCAATATCAGATTCAAACACACAGACAGTAAACCAGAAAGCTGTATCTGAAAGAATGGCTGATTTTGATGCATCCCTGTGTTGCTCTAAATGACTTCTAGGGTATTAACCTTGTAAAGCAGAAACAAACCAGTAGATGGCAGCAAAGATCAGAAAACGGGACTTGAACCTGGAAAAGGAAAAACCTCATCAGATAAATAATTTTCCTTTTTTTTTAAAGTAAATTTATCTTCATGAGGAGCCTGAGTAAGTGGAACTCACATGTTACTGTCTACAGAACGTTATTTACAATTAGATGATAATTTGTTAAAATGATGATTATGAGACAAGCCGAGATCGCTTTGTGGATTGACAGGTCCTCTGTCTCATTGCAGCCTGACTGCAGACAGGAGCTGAGCTGAGTGGGAGATTCACATCAGATTTTTAGAGTGCTGTTACATCATGCCTGTCCTGAGGCTGAGCATAGCAAGGAACTGAGCCTGCAGCACACCAAATTATCTTCCACAAGGAAAACGAGGATTTGCAGATGTCACTGAGAGCTGTTTGATGCCAGCTGAAGAGCGGTGATGATCGGAAACAAACTGTCCAACTTCTATCCAAATATCTTCAAGAGGTTTTAAACTTAGACTTAACTTTAACTTCTTATAAAAGGAAAACCTGGATAATGTGACCTGAGTGGGGGATTAGTTTCACTCCATCCTTCAGTTGGTGAGTAGATCCACCTGTCAACATGAAGCGCAGAAACAGCTAAAGATGGACTGATGAGGCTTTTGATGCATCATAAACAGTGAAGAAATAATCTACAGCAGACATTTGTTTCCCCACATCCCAAAAGTTTTCTAATTGTCTCTTCCTGGCTTACAGATCCCTTTATTTTTTGCAGTCTTTTCCCGATTAAACGTGTTAAATCATTAAACTAATTTAAAAATCAAATGAAAGAAGCTGAGTGAAGACAAAATACTCGTAAAAAGATGTCACAGATTAAGCGAAAAAGGCTATTCAAATCAACATGGCTCTAAAAATGTTATAGGCCCGTAACCTTAACTGGTTGTGCCTGCTGACAACAACTGCCATCAGGCATTAGTGACCACTTCCAAAAAGTGTTTTATAACTCTTTGGATAATTTTTGTCTCATTATTATTTAGAGAATAGATTCAATTTAGCCATATTGGAAGACTTGAAGTGACACTTTTATTTTTTACCGTTAATCACTGGAAATATCCATGGAAATGTTGATAAAAATTAATAAAAATGATGCTCAATTGTTGGAATGAATTGCCAGCTTTGCAATATATAACCATTAAAGTGGGTCTAAAATTAATGGGCACCAGTCCAAGTTTCTGGGGGGCCGGGGGCGGGGGGGATATTGCCACCATCTTCCTTTCTACATGAGCCTATATAGACAAAACGTATTTACACATTTTTGAACACACCATAACATCACAATCCCTTTGCCCTCTACAAGAAGTTTAAATGAAGAGCTCTATGAACACACTGAACACACCCTTTCTCCAACTCAGACCAACCAAACAACCCAATCTGAGACCCACACAACCTGGGTCGCCAGGGCGGCCTTGGAGACACTGGCTCCCGGCAATGGGAGAGGAACTCAGCTGTTATGGTCAAACCTTTGTGCTGCTCCACGTCAGAGCTGGAACCCATGGAGACGATCAGCGTTGCCAGAAAACTAGAGTAAACATCGCATCAGCATTGCATTCTCTTGATTTTAATAACTGAAGGGCCAGCAAAGTCTAAGGCATCATGCCAAGGTCACATGCTTTCGCCATTCATAAATGTTGTTTTACACATTTAAGTTTTTGTTCATTGCCAGTTATAAAAGAGATTCTGATGTGCTTGTCATTTTGCTGCATATATGTTTTTCCGTGGAGGTTGAACGATCTGACAGTGTGGTAGAAATTTACAGAAAGATGCTTCAAGGGATTTTTGGCCTTTATGGCCATTCGCTGATAAGGTTGTCACATGAACACAAAAATACTGCTTTCTTGCAATGATTTATGTATGCACTGCCCCCTATAACCAGAGAAACTACATACAGTCACTTTAAGCATAAATAGCCTGTTTGAGGTCAGGCAACATGTCAATTGGATGTTTGATTGGTGCACTTCAAAGTGTCCTTTTTTTAGCCATTCAGAGTTAGACTTGCTAATGTTCTTCAGAGCATTATCCTTCTGCATAACCTGAGTGCCCTTGAGCTTGATGTCACAAACTGATGGTCAGACATCGTCCCGTAGGATTTCATAATAGACATAAAAATTGTTTGTTTCCATCAGTGAAAGCAAGATGCACACGTGCTGAAGTGGCGAAGCAGCTCCGGACTTCCTCCACCACCACAGCCATGTTTAACTATAAATATGATGTTTGCTTTCTGAAATCTGTACTGTTTTATGACAGTACACTCATTCACTCATGACAAGTATCGGGATGTTTTGGCAAATGTAAGGACTTTTATGTTTTTTGGTCAATAGAGGGTTTTTACCCTCTTCATGATGGCTTTTCATTGTGGTTCATTTGTTGGGTCACTAGATGGTTTCTTAGTCTAAATGTCTAACTTTAAATAGGTCTGGGTATGGCTTGCAAAACTGAACTAAACAAATGTGGCAATTACTTTTTCCCAAAAGGCCAAGTTAGATCAGATAGATTTTTTTCTTTAATAAATGAATCATTATAAAAAAAAATGCTTTTTAAAATTTACTTCAGTTTTCTTGCTGCTCAAGTGCAACTCTTGACTGAATGTTATAAGGAACGGGTTCAAAATATAACATGTCCTTATAAATGTGTAATTTATTCATGGACCAGAATGCAAAACACTAACATTTTGCACCAAAATACAAATGAAATCAGCTACAAAACCAATACAATGGAACAAACAATTGTCTGCTTAGTATATAAAGAACGGGGAAGAAGCCTTTTTATATTTTTCAGTAGCTTTACATTGTTAGTTAACAGACATAAATTACTTTTGCTATTGACCCCATGAATCAACACAATTACACAATTCAGCCTTTAGGTGGCACTAAGATGCCACTTCAACAGGTTGGAGTTCACACACCCAGAAGGATGCCAGAGAGACGAACTATATGATGTTTCCTGTCTGGCAGTGGGTTCAGTGTATGACCAGCAGAAAAATGTCTTTAATGATGGCAGAATATCAGTCCTGCATTTAGCATCACTGTTCACCGACTCTGATAGTCATCAATTATCTTCATTCAGTACAGTTTAATTGGTGAGATCTCAAGCGGAGCTTAGGATCAGTGGAACCAGTTAGGTCCATGACAGCTGCTGAGAGAGTGACAGCATGTTCACACATCCATCAGTGATAAGTGGAGAGTCACACTTTCGTCCTCTTCTGCATCTGTAAATTGATCCCTGCTCTGTGCAGGATATCGACTGGTAGATCAGACTGTTGTATGGACTGATAGAGTTTACAATGTTTTCTGTCGGTGCATTTAAATGAAGCAGAGTGTAAAGCATTTGCAGTGAAATATTTGATGTTATGTGAGTTGATTACTGATGTGTTTTATGTATTTTAATGAACCTAAAATGAATAAAACCTAAATGGAAATAAAACAGCAGTGGAAAAAAACCCGGACATCTTGCCCAATAACCACTGGAGATTGGTACCAGCCTCCCCACAATGGATGGATTGACAACAGTAGAAACAAATTATTTTCTGAAAATATTCTATATACTCTTGTAGAGTAAGATCATTCAAATTTTTTTTAAAGTTCATTATGAGACTATATAAATATTATGAAAAAAATGAAGAATATTGTGTGGTTTGAGGAACTAAACAAGGACCAGTAATAGTGCAGAACAGACAATTCTCAAAACTCCTGAAATCCCAAAGGTACAAACAAACAATTATCGTGAGTTATTAACCAATCTAACATAGACATGTAACAGATTCTGACATCAAAATCAGAGAGTATGCGAAAAACATCAGAAAAAAAGAGTAAAGGAAAAAAATGCAGCCTTAGTGTTTTGAAAACATTTAAGATGGAAGGCAGCAGCCAGGAGCTTCACATGTTACTTTTAGTTTGACCAGCACTATAAAAGAGCATATAGATGTATGCAACCACAATCCTGTAGCTGCTTTTCATTTTTTTAAGGGTATCTTTAAACTATTTGAGATCCATCATTCTATGGAGAAAAGGTTATTTACAGCACTTCTCGGCAAATTCCCCTCTTGTTCCATTAAAACTGCAAACATATTGTACAGCACAAATTCTATCTTGAGATTGGAAGAATATCTGGCAACTTTAAAAAGATGCCAACATTAGTTAGGAATGATTTCAAAAGCAGTGTATTGCAAAACGTTTTTTTTGCTTTTGTTTACTGTATTTTTTATTTTATAATTTCAAAATGCTAGAATTTGCATATAAATGTATAGTAAATCAACGTATAGTTTTGTCTGTCAGATCAGATGCTTTAACCACTTCCGCATGAAATGCAGAAGTTGGGGTATTAACAAATGAGATTATATAGATGAAAATAGCTGATATTTTTTAAACATGAAAGTCAACTACTAACTACTTCAGATTTGGAGTTGTGTGGGTACCAGAGGAGTATTTCCTTCTGGCTGTTGGGCTGTTTTAAGATCTGCCAGAGGAAGAAAACTCAGCACCAGCAGCTATCTTTACCCCATTGTACCGCTCTAGTCTGAGATGAACCACCCAGTGTCCTCCATTTCCACAATAAATCAAAGTTTTCCTCCAGGACATCTCAGTTACAACAACTAAATAGCAAAAGAGCCTTTGCATCTTCACTCGTTAGAGGTGCAGTAGGGGATGCGGAAGCTGCTGAAAATGTTAAACTTTTATATATATATATATATATATATATATATATAGCCATTTTATTTATTGAAAGAGGAGTAGACTGTGTTCTGAAAATTTAGAAGAGAGAACAGAACAGTCCTTAATTCCTGCTAACAAGCGGGAATGAAAGTAAAACTGGCGGAGTATAGCAGCTTTTCTCTCATAAATTGGATCAAGCAGAGTCTGAAGCAGCCTCGTGTGGCATTGATCATAGCAGCCTTACATTTTCTTTCTTAGAGCATAAAGGTAGGGCATTCTGGATTATAGGAGCCATCTCTTCTCTGCAGATTACACACAGATTTACAGCAGCTTTCAGTGAGAAGGTCCTTTTTCTTAGTGAAACAACCAACAAGGTTTTCCAGTGATTTTAAGTTTCTGTGCTTGGAGCCTATACGCAGTGGCTGTGTCTCAATCCCAGAAGGAAAAGTTGAAATGAGTCAACCAGGAAAAAGGCTGGAATAATAGTTGTGCTCTGCTTAGATTCAGTTGTTTATCTTGCATCATTTATTTATTTACTCAATTAGCTAAAAGGTTTTTTTTATTTTTTCTTGCAAAATCAGTGTTAATTTATTTATTGAATAATCTATTAAGTAATAATACATTTTTTAGATCTATTTTAGTAATTAAGTAATTAGTTCTTTATTTTTTATGGAATATGACTTACTTAAACATTTATTCATTCATGTATTAATTCACAAAATTATTATTTGTCAGTTTTAGTTAAAAATCAAAGACAGGAAATTTATCAGCATATTCATTTTAAATTTAATTATTTATATGTTATGTTTCAATTTAGTTTTTGTGATTATGGTAATCATTACTATTTTACTATTGTTCATTAATTAATTAACTTTCTGTTCAATTATTTTATGAATTCACCATAAAATATATATTTTTAATCATATTATTTACTTTTTTATTATCACATCTTAAATAAATGTTACATTTTATTGGTTTAGTAAGACATGCATTCAGTCATAATTAAATAAATTCTTTAAATACATTTTTTTTTCATTGACAATTTTAGGTGCTCTCTCTCACTCTCTCTCTCTCTCTCTCGCTATATATATATATATATATATATATATATATATATATATATATATATATATATATATATATATATATATATATATATAATGTTATAAGGCCACTGAAAGTTTACAGACCAAATGTGTGTCCTATTTTGACATAAATAATCCATAATTTTTGCAAGCATCAACAGAGCATTTATAATAAAGACCACAAAATCACTACCACAGCCTTCTTGTTTGATAAACACTTTTGTTTCAGCTCTGAAGTAAGGTGAATCATTTTCTTTTATATTCACTGTTTTACAGCCTCTCTATTTTGTTTTTTCCTGAATGTAAAATCAAATGTGTTAGTCTGTTTGATCTGACCTTGTTTCAGTAGTTGCTACTTGGAGGTGTTACTGTTAAAATGAGTAAGTGCTAACATGCAAACTGCTGAAAATGGTAAAAAAGCAAAGTAGTGTTTTAAGCATAGACCAAGGATGGCAAAGGTCATAATGTAGAAGTGCAGTCATGTTGATTCTTCATCACTTAGCTGCAGATCTTAATTTTGTTGGAAAGTCTGATTGCAGGTGAACTTTTTGCTAACTGCTTTGCTCTCAGATGGCAAGCTTCCAGCCGTGCTGCATTTAGTCGGGGTTTGTCTGATGAATAATTGCCTCTGCTGGGCACCCCGGGAAGAATCAGCACTAATAACCGTTTTAATTTAAAACAAAGCATCCTATTAATCTCAGCGGCAGGGCCCCTGACTGTGCAGATGAACCCAACATGCTGCAAATGAACCTTGGTGGGTTTAAAAGCTGCCATACAGGAGCGTAGAGTGAGAGAAAGTGTGTGATTGGATTTCAAGCTGCTTGAGTAACTCTGGCTGATGAATAACAAAAATGTAACTTGATGAAAGATGGGGTTACAAAGTGTCTGAACACAGATATTCGAGTGAGACAGGTATTATTCACACAACGGGAAAGTAGGAAGATCTAGGCAGGAAAACACATTTTTCATTTTGATCTTAAATAACTGCCAGAACTTGGTTTTATTTCTCTGGCTACTGCTGAAGATTAAAAAAAAGTATTTAAATTCTGACATGAAGCGTTATGGAGTTCTGAAACAGGATGGAAACAAAATAATCCAATAAGGAACAATGGAAACCAGAGAGCATGAATCCTGAGGAGGAGCTGGAAATGACATTGAAATCAGCTGGACAGAGAAATGCTGAAGGACAGCGAAGAGATGGGAGCAGAAGGAAGATGACTAATTAACTGAGACAAATCTGATCAAAATGCAACTACAAAAGGGAAAAAGAACAACACTTAAAAAAATCCAAACTCAACTAAACATAGAAAAGATAGAAGAGACTGAACTAATATGGAAAGACCCACATGACAATAACACAAACTAGTAATGACTTGTGTTAAACAGAAGTTTAACACAAACATAAAACCAAACAAAAACATCAGTCAAGACAAGTGATTCATTTATTTTTTCCAGTTGTGCAAACGAATCCACAACTGAAAAAAATATAATTTATGATTCAAAATGGTGGGGGGGACTTGTATCAAGTTGTCCAATCTTGTCCAAGTTTGAATAAAGTGTTTCACAAAGAATCTTAGGGCTAAAAGTAGGTCCTAACTGCCGAATAAAAAAAAATGTGGCCGCGTTAATCCTAAATTTAGGACTCCTAGTTTCTTAAGATAAAAGTAATTCACAACCACTTTTAGGCCTCTTGACTTTTAAGTCAAGAGGACTCCTAACTCCCTAAGACTTATTCACAAAGACTCCCAAAATGGCTGCAGCCAGACGCAATGTGTTAGACACTCTGGATGATTCTGAATCGACCAAACAATACTGACAATGTCCACACGTAGCCGGGGTTTTTTTTAAAAGAAGATTTTCCTCCACTCGTTGAAAAATAAACAATAAAATCTCCATTCACACGTAACCGGATAAATGCGTTTTTCAGCAAATTCATAGACGTGGCAAAGCAGTACGGGGCAGAAGTTCTCCTAAATCCTATCTAAACTAAGAATAACTTTCCTTCCTCTGTCTTCAGTACGCAGCAATGATAGAGCTTATAAAAGCAAACAAACAAAACGTGTTTTAACAATGGATGATACCAACACAAGTCTGAGGGCATAAATGCTTTTTTATTTTTTAAGAGTACACACAGTTCGGACAACTGATGTTGGAGCATTTTTTGTTGCAGATAGTGACGTTACAGTACTTAAAACTCCGTTTTCAACTGTCCACATGCAGATACTGAAAATGGAGAAAACGCAAATCTCCACTTTGGCCGGAGTTTTTCAAAGGCCAAACCGTCGAAAAATATCTCTATTTTGTGAGATACCCGGCTACGTGTTGTTCCCCCTGCACAAAGAAAAAAACGTGCAGGTCTTCCAATTTATGCAACATATGTAGGGATGCCTATATGACGGACATTGCCTACCTGTTGCAGCAGCATCCTTCTTATAATCGGCGATCTCGCGACGACAGTGGGATTGTAGAGAATACCATCTCTTCTCACTGTCTTCTGCCGTTCAAGAAACCGCTGGATAAGATGCATTTATGTTTCTGCTAATTTCCACCCATGCCTCCCTTTTCTTCTTATTCGTAATCCTCTCCAGTACCAACTGTGCCAGTAGTAATAATTGGTCCTGCGACCAGTTAGATTTCCTTGTTCTTTTCTTGCCACTCATTTTCAGTTCACAAGGTGATTTTCATGGTAGTGGGGGAGTCTATTTAAGATGTGGCTGATGTGCTCATCTTTACAATTGTTTACTTGCAATCACTCCCTTAATATGATGCATCCATCCATCCATTATCTACACCGCTTTCATCCAATTCAGGGTCGCGTGGAGGGGTTGGGATGCTGAAGCTTATCCCAGTTAGGACGGCAATCTGTCACATAATATGATGCATTTCACATTTTTTAGTTGTTAGACTTCACCCTCTCTGTAAGTAGGCTATTGTGTGCAAGTTGTATGAAGTGTCAGTCTCTTTGCCGACACAAATATGTCATCGTGCATTATTTCTGCTATTTACGCTGTTCATAATCACGCTTTTATCGTCATTGAAGTTTTGCATTTCCTGGTTTCACACGTGTCATTCAACAACCAATCACACTGCTGTCCGTCTATTTACTCATACATAGGAAATGACGTGTTCCATAGCAATGGGATGTCACTCTTATCTTACGTCTAGGAATTTGTCCTACGTAAAAGTAGCTCTTTGAGCGTTTGTAAATAGGTTTTAGACGACAACTCTTACGTAAGACCTTTTAGCTAAGATAAGAATCTTTGTGAATACGGCCCCAGGAGTGCATTATAATAAGTGGGGTGTTTCTAACACTGGCCTAAAGCCTAATTGGTCAGCTCCAAGTCTCTGTATTTACACTGAAATGGCTGAGGTGGAGCGTTAGCATCAGCTAGCCAGTCTGTGTGTCTGTGACATAGTTGAGATAATGCTGGTTCATCACCAGGTTAGTCCTTGAGTTTGAGGTCTCCTGCGAGCAACAGATGAAAACAGAGGTTCCTTAGATGGTGAGGTGCTGGGATTTAATGGTTAACAATTGAAGGCTGACCCAGGCTTCTAGCGAAGCTAGCGGGTAGCCCCAAAGTAGCACCTCACAACCAAGTGCTCTTGTTAACTGTGTCTAAAGTTAGGATTTTATCCTTGATTAGCATACAAAATTGGAATCACAAGAATCTTAGCTTTCCTGTGATGTATATGTACATAGAATGGGTGTTGCAAAAAAAAGTCTATTTGATCCAGAAGTACATAACATTCTGCAAACAAGTCATAAAAACAAATCATCAAAAGCTCTAGAATTTCAATAATTTCTTTCTGATGTTGATAAGATTAAAACAGCAGAATGGAAATGCATGAAAGCAAGGAACACATGATTCCGTTACTGCAAAAAATATTTTTTCCATAAAGTTTTGTGGTTCCAGTTTTATGGATGTGACTGCAGGCAGATCGGAGCGCATCCCACAGAGACAAAAGCCTGAATAACATAAAGTATCTGTGATCGTGCAACATTTAAATCCTACTGTGCTTTTTTAATGAGGATACCTGCTTCTGTTCATCATTTTGCAGAAATCGAAGGAAATCTCCCCTTTGTTCGATGATACATATTGTTCTCCTAATCCTGTTCTTCCCATTGTTGAATTTGCAGCAGCAGCAGCAGCAGATCAGGTTTTAACTTCAGGAAGATAAAAAAGCGGAATTATGAGCCTTAGGAAATAAGTCAGATTTGGCCTAAAGTGACACTTTTGGGGCTCTGCAGTCGTCCCCTGATCTCATTACTGTTAAAACATGCAAAATCTCTGTCAGGGAGCCACATGGTGGAATAATTCCTCACACACTCAGCAAACTTTGACTTTATTCTACATGAGAAAGTTGGACCAAATCAGGAAGAAACTAAAAGAGATTTTCACCTTTTGAGGACATGTGTATGTTTTTACAGACAAATAGCAACTCTGCCCTTTTTTAACTTATCATCCATTGATCTTTTGAGTTAAATATGTTCTCTCAAACAACTCTGAATGGGAAAGTGAAGTTATTAACTTTAAAATCTAATTTCTGAAATGCTCAATTGAAACTGTTAAGATTCAAAGGCTATTATTTTTAAATCATTCAAATTTATATTCAGATTTATTGTTTCTACTATTGATGCTTCTTTATAACTGTATTTATTTATTATCGTAACGATCCTTTAAACCAGTTGGGTCTAATCGGTGCTCACACTTCACACAATCACAGCTTGTTGCACTATTTCAGGCACAACATATGAAGAAGGTGAATATCTACATGTGTCAGAGCTCTACCAAAAGCCTATCTGGAGAAGATCTCCTAATTGAATGGTTGACCTTATTATATCAGGATGACATTTTGAATCAAAGTAGGCAGGTTGCTTCATAAAACTTGAACCTTTGTTTACTCTAAAGAGTCTGTTTGCGTAGAAAGGCAGGCCTAGGCCCCTGATGCCTGATCGGCAGTGACTACCAGGCAGGCACTGGCAATATATAGTGGCCAGGGCTCAGAAAGACCAATGCATGGCAAAGGACAGCCTGCCATAGCTCCCCTCCTATACTTGTATGCGGCTCTGAACAGTCCTAAGGACCCCAAAGCGCTTTACAGTACATTGAGTCACTGACCCATTCACACCTAAATTCACACACTGGTGATGGTGAGCTACATTGTGGCCACAGCTTCCCTGAGGCTTTGACAGAAGCGAGGCAGCCGGAAACAGGAGGCAGGGTGGGTGAAGTGTCTTGCCCAAGGACACATCGACCAAGATGGATGGAGCCTGGATGGAACTGTGCCACAGCCTCAGGGATTGTCCCTGTCTCCCCGCTGAACCACTGAGGGTGCAGATGTGGGAGCAGGATGCAAGAACACCTCAGCCACCTGCTGTTTGAAAACTGATACAGGTTAGCTTGAGGGTTAAGATCTGAAGAGCCTTCTGACTACAGGTCCAAAATTAAAAAGATCTGTCTGTACTTTGGAATAAGTGTCTTCTTCTGTGCTGCCACTATCAGCACATCTACCTCTCTTTATCAGTAAACTGGATTCTTTCACAGCTTCTCTTGTGAGAGTATGAACAACTAGTTTTTGTCCAGTCCAGGTTAATTGGACCTCCAACTTAAAGGACTTTTAAGAAAATGTTAAGTTAAAACTATTAAATGGAAGTTTAATAAAGTTTGTTCATATCTGTCTGAAATTAATTCAAAAACCTTTAGAAATACTCTAGGAAACTATCTCAGACAAGCCAGATAACAGTTTTCTTTGATTTTCAGAAAGATTATAAAAACGTAGTTGTTTGCATTTGAATTTGAGATAATAAAACTGTTTCTATAGCAGCAGGAGATTTATTCAGCCTGTGTTATCAGACATAGACTAATAAAAATGCTAACATTAATTAGAAAAAATGTGTTCTGCAGAGAGCAACTGTCAGATGTGGGGTTTTCATTTCTTCTAATCCTGACAAAAACACCCACATCCTTAGTCTGTGAACACCCACGGTTTTCCTGCCACCTCCACATGGAGTCGAGCAGGGAGAAGGTTAAACACGATGAAAAGAAGAGCATAAATATCTGTGTGACGGGGGACGTGACCGGCACAGAACCTCGGCCGCCCACCTCTCCGACACATTTGTTAACACAACGCCCAGCTGAAGGCCTCCACTCATTGATTCAGCTTCATTTATGACTCAATCAATAGCACTCGATCAAGGTATAGAGCTGCAGAAGCGCCGGGTTGTAAATCAGATGGCGTCCCAATCTAGTTTCTCCTGCCTTCTCCAGCCTTTCTGTCAGGATGAGAATAAAGACGAGTCCAACACAGATCACAGAAACATCATGTTCCTTCTCTAGGAAAATATCAGATTATTATTAGATGGAAATAATTCACAGGGGAGAATAAACCCTCATTAAACAGTGAGAATTCAGTGTAGACAAGATAAATTAACATTTTGAAGGATGTGAAGAATAAGCCAACGATACATTTTAATTAAATTTAGTCCTATCTGGGATAAAATACATGGTTTAATATCTGATATGTTCTAATGCTTATCTAGGTGTGTTTCTCCTCATTTGTTTTGTTTTAAATACTGAAGCGATTTCTTAATTTTGAAGAAAAAATGTCTTAATGCTGATGGATAATTTCAGATTCTTTCCTATTTTTCCACTTGAATTAGCTCCAGATCAGTGTTTTTGTTTGAATTAGCATTTTATTAACACTCTCATTCTATTTTTTAATAAACAATAAATCAGTTAGCATGTTTAAAATATGAATTAAAATCAGGTCCAGATGAATTAAAGTTACAAGTTTTCTGATTTTCTCTGCTACTTTGTTGTACCTTTTTACTTAATTAAGACGTTGGACATTCATCTGTCCAAAGAACAATATTTCAGAATCCTGGTGATTTTCTCTCGCCAGTATGGAAGAAAGTGAATTCATTAATTACTAAGGAAGGTGGAATCATATTTTTACTTAGCTTTGCCTTGCTAGCTCTCTCAATACATGAAACAATCTGCTGAAAACTGCTTTTCGTATCTACTCACGTTATGTTAGTCTGATATAAACATACTAGAACAAGTAGATGAGGCAAATAAGCAAACACAGAAGAAATCTTTAAATGGGGAAATACTTTTTAAAGTAAAGTAAAGGAAGCGGAAAACCTTTAGTCCTATCACAAGTGGATATTAAACTGATGGAAAACAGGGATATAATGAAGCAGTTAAATTTCTGAAGACAATAATTTGCTTCACCTACTTCATCCATTGCAGTGTCCATCATGGTTTGGGGATCAGTAGAGTAAGAGTTCCAAAAATAAAGTTGTACTGCTTTCACACTCAAATGCAATGCTTCAGAATCTGTTCACGAAAGTCATAGGATGAGCTTGATTCCTGTGCCTTATGTGATGTTATTAACCCAAATACACATAAATCAGATGTTTTGTTGGGCTGTGCTTTTTAGATATATGGAAAGCCTATGCTAAAAAAAAAATCCTACTCCATTAGTAGTCTTAGGATCTGGATTAAAGGTTTATTCTGAACAGCAACTCTTCTCCATGTAGTGTTTATGGCTGACAGCCTTGAGGTCTGCATGTAACTCTGCTCATTTCTCAGTGCATCTCCTCTGTGGTTTAAGGAACAGCCGGTCAGTATGTGGGCAGCATGAGCTCCCTGCAGATAGAGTGTAAAAATAAAAGCAGGAAGAGTTGAGCTGAAATCAAATGTTTTTTGTGTGTGTGTGTCTGATGTGTGAAGACAGGGATGGATATGTTATCATCAGGAACATCCTCACAGAGAGGTCAGCCGAGCTCTAGCAGCGCTACGAGGCCTGGCAGGATGCCTCCGCCTCACAGGAGAAGCTGGAGGTGGAGCTGCCTCCTCGTCAGTGCCGTTTAGCCGATGTTAAACCTGCCAGCAGCTGACCTCAGCGCAGTCCGGCCTCATGAGACATCAGTGGAAATGGGGAATAACTAAGTAAGTCAGAAGGCTGTGATCATCTGGCTGCTGAATGATTTTCTTTTTGTGGAGGATGATAAGCACATTGGAGCTAAATTACCTGCTGCATCTTTCTTTTTAACCTAGTTTGATCATCAGAAACACTCGTTTAAATGTATTATTTAGAGCAGCAAAACATAACATTTGCATCTGAAAAGGGTAAATGCGTCTGAAAATGGGAAAAAGAAAATATCTTACAAAAGAGACAGTAGCTTACCAGAGTAACCATGTTGGGTCCTGTGGAGGTTGACGAGGCTGAAGCAGAAAACATGAAACAATCTAACATGGTTGATAAAAGGATTGGAGAAGAGCCTTGGATTTACAAAAACACATTTCCAATGATCTAACACTGAATAAATTAGATCAAATTAGGCCATGATTTAGCTTATTTTACAAAGATAAAAAACAAAAACATTAAAATACTACGAGCTCATCTCTGGAGTTTATACTCTAGATGGAAGTTTAATCGGATCCGTTTGTCTATCTGGTTTTCTATATTGCTTTTTCACCTGTCTGATATATCACAAGAATCCAGGAAGGATGACTGACACCACTTCTCTCACTACAATCCTCAGCTTCCCCTGAGAGAGCCCTGTCTAAATGGAACTTATTTATCAAAACTGGTGTAGATTCGGTAATTCCATAATTTCTGCCAAACGCACAGATTCTTCCGATAATTGAATTTAAAGACTAATAAAGAAACATTTCTTTCAGGTTAAATAAGTCCACGGCTTTTTAGGTAATGCAAAAACTAGCAGGCAGCTCTGAGATGGCTACAAATTTTCACAGGAAAATAGCACACATTGAGATCTCGAAATTGTTTTTTAGAACAAAATATTGAAATTTACTAACAAAGTCCAACTCTGCAGGGTTGTGTTTTAAACCTGATGTATATTTGGTTCATGATGGTTCACAATGATGAATAGAAAATAAATAAATAATGAAGACATTGGGCTGTTCTTTCATAACGTTTCTTGACCTTGTCACTTGACATTTCTGCTATCTTCTGGTGTTAAAGATTACAACAAACTGTTACAAGTTTCCTCCTGACCCTTAATCGCTCCCTGAGCGGTGTTTAAAGGTGATCTGTCTGAAAGGTATCATCCTGCACAGGCTGCACTTTTAGAGAGTTTTATTTTACAGCAGCTACCCTCTAAGAAGCAGAAAAAAACTCAGTGCAAAAGAGGCTGGAAATTCCTGCTCCATATTTTTTATTTATTGACTTTTACAAAAGGAGAGTTCTGATCAATGTGGCTAAAAAGATTCTAGAGGAAACATAGATTAATTGATTGAAAGAAAGCATAGAGTCTTTAATGGATCATCATTGAGGTTTAGAAAGATGCCAATGTGGTTTTATGTCTTCTAATACTTTCATTTTGACTATCATCTCAGTAAAAACAGGTAAAAAACCCATTTAGTGATGTAAACAAATATTTACGTTCAAACTTCACCAGTTTTTGAGGAAACTGTTACCATAATAAAAAAAAATCAAGCTTGTAAGATATATAAGTATGTGAAGTATATTCAACAGATTCATCCTTATGGTGTCCAGTGCAGTTATGATAGACTGAAGCTTTGATCCATTTTCCTCTATTCCATGTTGTTTTTGTACATTCATACTTAGAGCTGTGTTGAAAAAATCGATTCAGAATTGATCTTTATAGAAATTGAATAAATTCACAAGTTAAAAATTGAATTTTTTAAAATAAAACTGTGCATTTTTTACAGCAAAAATAGGAAGGAAAAGTCCAGATGACCATTTTAAGTCGTGTCAGAAAGGGTTGATACAGTTTCCCCTGGTGAACTGTTACTCACCCAGTGATAAATCATTGAGTGGCCAAATTAAGATAACTGCTCAAAAAACATGTTCTTAGCAGCACTAACCCATGTCTATATCAAACTGCAGATTGAATCGGATCGTGATAGTTGATTATAACTCTCAAGAATCAGAATCGAATCAATTCTTGAAATTTGAATCGATACCCAGCCATAATCATACTCATATAAGTCTTGGTTTAACATCGGCAGTAAAAACCTATGTATATGACTGCCAGTATTGCCTTGTGTTGCTATGGAACTTTACCGGAGAAACAGGGGGAATGCTACCTCCAGGTAATTATCGTATCTTTCGTTTCTCTTTCGTATCTCAGCTTCTTGTTTAAGACCTATGGATAGAACTGAGCAGAAGAGTTGCGGCAGCATCTGGAGTGATGTGTTACCAATCTTTCCTTGGTATCATTGCCTGAACCTAAAGGAAAAAAAAAACTTTCAGTAACTAGTCAAAGGGCTCACCTTTGACATGAATGAAATAATCAGATAATTAACTTAATCAAATGAAAAAGCTTCCTCTGTGGGGGGATTAGACTCTCCTTCAGGGATGGAGGGAAAAGTTTAGAGAAGAATCCCTGCTTTTTTTCACAAAAGTCCAATGAGTTGGTTTAGAGATCTAGAAGGATGTTTTTCTAGGAATATGTGCCAGACGTGTCCATCAGACAGAATTCCTGAACAGATCCAGGACACAGCAAAGAGATTCCCAGTGGTGAGACCAAGCCATTGTTTTGCAAGCGTCAAGCTGTTAGTCTCAAGTTTGAGTCAAGCCTCAAAAATAAGTATGACTCAAGTCTGAAGTCAAGGGCCAAGTCTGAAACTTCAAGTCATTTTTTATTCATTTTTTAAAACAAGGTTATAATGATATGTTCAATTATGTAATTTTGAAGATGATAGATTTTCAAGTGTCGCAGGTATTTACTTAAGAACATAGGCATTAAAACAATTCCAGTCACACTCCAGTCCAATAGGTGGAGGTAGTGCACCTCAAGTTGTTTGCCAACCACCATAACGTCAGAAGAAGAGGAAGAGTGCTGTATTATTTGTAGGCTAATCTTGAACATGCTAATGGAAACTACAACACATAAATGAGGCAATAAAGTTTTTCAGCGGCAGATAATGTTAGATTTTTGACGTCAGACTTGTAGACTCTCTTTGTTTGAGATACCTTGGCTAAGTCTATAATTAGAGGCAATGAACAGTTCATTTAACATTATCTTGCTTTTTAAGAGTTCCAAAAAAATAATTTGCCGTGTCTATATATTATGAACATTTCAATGATTGGCATTGGATTCAGAAGAATCTCAGCTTTCCCCTGATTGATAATATATATACATACCAGCCGCGTCGCCAGACAGATTTCACTGGGGCACGTGCCCCAGTATAAATCTATAGTGCCCCAGTAAAAATTTTTACCAATAACAATAAAAAAAAAATCTATAGAAAATCACTTCAGAGTTTTAAACCTATATAGCATTGACTGCAGCGCACATATAGTATGGTAAATCTTTTCTACTATATTTATTCCACATTAACAATGCACACATGGCTAATTAATATAGTAATTTATTCACGTGTACCCTACTCTCCCGATTCATGGGAGACTCTGATGCCTCTGTGTCAACTCCAAGTGGAGAGAGGGATGGAGAGAGAGAGAGAGGGATGGAGAGAGAGATAATCACTGCGTGAGGTAGCCGACAACAACTTGTTAAATATATTATTTAGATTTTATTCAAACTGTAACTCCTAGATGGATATCAGAAAGTTATTCACCCACAGCAGGAATAAAGCTGTGAGGAAGGAGGGAGGTAATTTTTTTCCTAGCTAGGTGGGAAACATAAGTCTGTGCTAAGTTAATACTAAATAGCTAACGTTATTGCTTGTATCAAGACAACCATATTAATTTGCTTTGCGAGGTGTGAGGGGAATTTCCCCTGAGTTTCATCAGCATTAAACATAATATTGGTTATGATCTGCTGGTTCTACATCAATGATGAATTTGAGTAAGCTTGTGTTAGCTGACAGATATAGCCTATGGATGGTGCAGTGGTTCTAAAATGGTCAATCTTCAGGAAGAAAAACATTTTTTCACTATCATAAAGTCCTGACCCAAAATTTTAAACCATTTAAGTTGATTTCACAGAAAAATAGCACAATAGGTGTGTCTTGTTAATCTTGTTTGACTTTGGCTAAAACAATCTTTTGTCACCAGAAAAATAGGGCTACAGGTGATTTTATTGCCAGAAAAGATTGTAAAATTTCTGTATTTGTCACCAGAAACATGGCTAAAAATATCAAGTTTTGTTTCCCAATTAGATCTTTTTTCTATATATTTCCATGTCTGTCCAGAAAAAGTGGAACAACAAAGTGCTGGAAGAGGTGAGGGAGAGATGAAAGTTGATGAGCAAGAGGAGAGATGGGCTGACTATCGATGAAGGATGTCCAAATCGTATATACAGGTGCTGGCCAGTAAATTAGAATATCATCAAAAAGTTGAATTATTTCAGTAATTCCATTCAAAACGTGAAACTTGTACATTATATTCATGCAATGCACACAGACCAATGTATTTCCAATGTTTATTTCTTTTAATTTTGATATTTATAAGTGACAACTAATGAAAACTCCAAATTTGGTATCTCAAAAAATTAGAATATTTTAAAGGCCAATGAAAAAAAAAAGTTTTTTTTTTAAATGTTGGCCAACTGAAAAGAATGAACATGAAAAGAATGTGCATGTATAGCACTCAATACTTAGTCGGGGCTCCTTTTGCCTCCATCACTGCAGTAATGCGGCGTGGCATGGACTCGATCAGTCTGTGGCACTGCTCAGGTGTTATGAGAGCCCAGGTTGCTCTGATAGTCATCTTCAGCTCCTCTGCATTGTTGGGTCTAGTGTATTGCATCTTCCGCTTCACAATACCCCATAGATTTTCTATGGGGTTAAGGTCAGGCGAGTTTGCTGGCCAATCAAGGACAGGGATACCATGGTCCTTGAACCAGGTACTGGTGGTTTTGGCACTGTGTGCAGGTGCCAAGTCCTGTTGAAAAGTGAAGTCTGCATCCCCATAAAGTTGGTCAGCAGCAGGAAGCATGAAGTGCTCTAAAACTTCCTGGTAGACGGCTGCATTGACCTTGGACCTCAGGAAACAGAGTGGGCCAACACCGGCAGATGACATGGCACCCCACACCATCACTGACGGTGGAAACTTTACACTGGACCTCATGCAACGTGGATTCTGTGCTTCTCCGCTCTTCCTCCAGACTCTGGGTCCTTGATTTCCAAAGGAAATGCAAAAATTGCTTTCATCAGAAAACATAACTTTGGACCACTCAGCAGCAGTCCAGTCCTTTTTGTCCTTGGCCCAGGCGAGACGCTTCTTACGCTGTTTCTTGTTCAAGAGTGGCTTGACACACGGAATGCGACAGCTGAATCCCATGTCTTTCATGAGTCTCTTCGTGGTGGTTCTTGAAGCGCTGACTCCAGCTGCAGTCCACTCTTTGTGGATCTCCCCCACATTTTTGAATGGGTTTGTCGTCACAATTCTCTGCAGGGTGCGGTTATCCCTAGAGCTTGTACACTTTTTTCTACCACATTTTTTCCGTCCCTTCGCCTGTCTGTTAATGTGCTTGGACACAGAGCTCTGCGAACAGCCAGCTTCTTTAGCAATCACCTTTTGTGTCTTGCCCTCCTTGTACAAGGTGTCAATGGTCGTCTTTTGGACAGCTGTTAAGTCAGAAGTCTTCCCCATGATTGTGGAGCCTTCAGAACAAGACTGAGGGACCTTTTAAAGGCCTTTGCAGGTGTTTTGAGTTAATCAGCTGATTAGAGTGGCACCAGGTGTCTTCTATATTGAGCCTTTTCAGAATATTCTAATTTTCTGAGATACTGAATTTGGTGTTTTCATTAGCTGTCAGTTGTAATAATAAAAATGAAAATTAATAAACACTTGAAATATATCACTATGTGTGGAAGGAAAGTATACAGTATAGAAGTTTCACGTTTTGAATGGAATTACTGAAATAATTCAACTTTTTGATAATATTCTAATTTACTGGCCAGCACCTGTATATATTTTTTTCCTCTGAATCATTTGATTTTGAATATCAAAGACAGAAAAACAAAACCTCCAAAGTGAGGGGGGAAAAAAACAACACTTTTTGGAAAACAAAAAACTGTCAGTTTCTTACAGAATGCCTTTGGTCAGGTGACTTTTTTGTCACGGGGAAGGGTGGGATAACTTTGTAAACGGAGCAGCTTTCACTATTCTTATAATCACATGTGAAAACTGAGGACAATAAAAAATGTGGATAGGACACTCTGAGCTATGTACATATTTGTACAGCACGTTGGTAAACAGTAATATTTTCATGTTGCTTCAGACTAAGTGCAGCAGAGTGCAGAGAAGGAAAGATGGAAGTTGATGAGCCTAGAGAGAGATCACACGGATTTCACACTGGCAGTGTTTGGGAGAATACTTAGATAGTCAGTCTATCTATCTATCATAGATAAATAGATAATATGCTAAAAAATGAAAATATATTATCAAAGCTAACAAATCTATTTTATTTTTTTATTGAACACCATAAAACATGCTGCGCGGGCTGGATCCTCCTCGCTGCCCGGTGTGTCGGTGAGCGAGCTATGTCCAACTTCTTTAGGTGACTTAAAGAATTCAGTCAGCTTAGGAATTTTCTTTCTTATTTCTTTGTCTCGAAGCTCCTTCTCACGAATCACTTTCCTTTTCTGAGCACTTATCTCAAATTTCTTCCCTGACATTTTTCCACCTTTCTTTATATCTAGAGGAACACACCATTAAATCGTCTAAATTGTTTGATAGGTGAGCTCATGGTTCAATGTGAACTTTAAAGGCCACATGGGTGAAGTAGGTCACTTGTAATTTGGATCAATCAGCAGCATTAAATTAGCATATAAGATGATTGACACAAAACCTGACAAGTAATAAAACAATGTTTTTTGTTTTGTTTTTTTAAATAATAGGCCCCCCTAAGCTCCTGGCCACTGCCCCGTTTGCCCCGTGCATTAAGGCGGCATTTTTGTCCCTGCACCGTCTTACAGATGGTCGTTTACGGGAGTTATATCACTGCATCAAGTACATAATTGTCATCTCTGCCCACTTATGCCAAAGTCACATGAATAACATGAATGCAGAGTAAAGGATGAGATAAGTGAATCTTAAACACAATCTCTTGTGACTTCTCAGCTTTGTGTTGGCTTTTTAGTAGATTTCTTTAGTCTTTTAAATTATGGAACTATTTGTATTTAAGAACTGTTTAAATTTTATGTAACAGTACATCACTGGAATCATTTAAATCCCCTAATCAAATGATGCTAGTTTCATCTGAGATGATCCGACCCTGAGAAAGGCGGTCAAATCAGGCTCCACCTAACAATGCATTGAATCTTCAACTATTTGGGGTCACCCTAGGAAACTAGAAACATTTGGCCAATAAAAACTCTCTGAAATTGGCTTAATTTTTACGTAGAAAAAGATGTTGACAATAACTTCATTTGGACTAGAATCAGCCCACATCCAGAGGTCCAGAGAACATCAATATTGGACACTGAAGACATTGGAAAAAGATGTCATCTAGCGTCACAGTCTGCACCTTCAGTGGATTGAAATTGGACGTACAAAGATGACCCTAAAACACTTCGTTTCAACTTGTCTTTGCGCAGTGGGAAGTGCTGAATGTTTTTTTAATAATTTTTTTTATGTGTGCACTGAATGCTGTCATGGATTCTTTGTGCCCCAGGTGTGCCCCAGTACAGTATTAGTTCTAGTGACGCCCCTGATACATACCCTGAAAGAGTGTAACAAAAAAGACAGATTTGACCCGAAATAAGTAACATCCCACCCACAGAACGTATGAACGTTAAAGGGAACACTTTCCTCAAAACTATTCATACAGTTGAAATAATCAATATTCAGCATATATCTTAACAAAACTGGAATTACTAAATAAATTAATAAACAATAAAAATAACATACAATTGGGAAGGTCTTATGTTCTTATTGTAGATATCAAACATAGTTTTATTAAAATCTTAATAAATTAATTAAATTAAAATCTAAAATCACTCCTGTATACCAAGGGCTTTTATTAATCTCGCTTACTTTCCCAGACAAAGTCATATGTCAACAGCAAAAAGATGGTGCTTCGTGAGATAGATTTTACTTTGATGAGAAACGTTGCAGCATTTCAAGACCTCTCCATACCCCTTACCTGGCACTGAAGCAAACATGCAAAAGTTTGGCAAAAGTCTTTCACAAGGCAGTGGCTTGTTCGCTGTAATGTAACTACTAAGCAGAAGCAATTATTGTGGAGCTTTCTAGAGTTTTAAGATGGCAATTTGAGGTGACGGAGTGGATCGAAAAAAAAAAAAAAAACTCTGTCTGTAGGTGTCTTCCTCCACCTCCCACCCATCCACTCATCCATCCTTGGTGAAGTCATTCAGAGCAGGAAGCAAAGGCGGTGCAGCTCTTTGTGGCTTCCTCCCCCGTTGATTTCATAAGATCCTGTGCCTGGGTTCCGTCCCATCTACAAAATCTGGACAGCAGTCTTTTACTGAAATCTGATGAAGGCCCTCCAGGATAAACAATTTGGAAATTCAAACCAGGCTTATGCTTATAAGTATATGTTTTATATGGAAAATGTTACCGGATTAACAGTGTGTGTTGCACCATGATGTGAAACTTTCCTTCCATATATATGTCCTAACATATCATAATACAAACCCACCTACTGCCAACAGCTTCTTCAATCTGAACATGTCTGCCAGCCATATGATAACCAGAATATCTAAGAAATGTAAAAACTGTGCAGTTTGTCCTTTAATGTTTTGGATTAAAGGTTCAGCAAGTCATGCATTTATAGCAGTCACACATCTTGTGACTCAGGCTACAGAAACATTGTCATTGTTCTGCTTTTTTTAACCTTTTCTCAGAGGGCAGGAGACCAACCAGTCTGTGACCAGGTGAAAATTCATGATTTAATATGTTTGGCTCATCTGACGCATTTTGAGAGGGAAATGGCTTCCAGAAAAGGCAAGAGGTGACCAATAAATATCCCTGATATTTTGATTAATTGAGACACTAATTTATTCACATTATTAGTTGCTCCATAATCTACATATATAGCCTTCATCAGCTTCACATTCGCTTTGTTTCAAACACTCCATCTGTTTTCTGCTGCTTATTTTAAAGAAAGTTTGGGAGGCAAGATAATAACTAGTTATAGGAGTATCTTTGTTGACATCTTTGTGAGCATGCTTGAGTGGTTAAGTGGCAAAAAAAGAAGAAAAAGAAGATGGGTTTAAAAAGATGACAAGAACACTTCCAAGAGTTACTGGGTGACATCCCCAATATATAAGCACTTTAAACCTCTCTTCGTCTCTACTGATGTTAGGGAGAAGCTTAAGATCTCTTGACGACTGTTGTGGCTGGATTCCATATATATTGATATGAGGATAACAATGATCTTAGTTGGAGTTTTTAACATTATATATTAGGAACTGGACAGAAACCCATCTCCTGGGTAATTTCTCTCCCCATGACACTTATTTCTATTCAATAGAATGCTCTCGACTCTATACTCATAAAAAAGTAAACCAGCTTTCAAAGGTCTGGAGGCCTACTATTATTTTTTGGAAAGAAAATTGTACACATCTCTGTGAAACAGAAAGCAGTGGTTGTGCAAAGCAGAGGTCAGACCTGGCCAAGCGGAGTCACAGCGTGATTCGCATCACCTGTCGGTGACTGCCAACGAGAACAGCAAAATCTTCACTGCAACTGCATTCCTGGGTAAGTTTTCATTCATCAGTGTCCTTATCTATTTATTTATTTATGGAAATGTTGCTCAATTTCATTTGACCTGTGACTTGAGTAATTCAATATCAGCAACTAAATATCACCGCTTACACAATTCTTCTTTTTTTAGTATCCAGTCTTGGGGAAAAAATGCAGTCATGCAGCAAGTTTTATGTTTTACATAGAAGCAGGTGTCAGGATAGGATTTGGATCCTCTGCTGGGAGGAGCTGGAGAGTATTGCTGCAGGGAAGTAGGTCTGTATTTACTACCTAAACTTGTTATCTTGGTTAACTTTAAAACATGTAACTGGTAGGGCACTGATATTCATAAAGCTTTCGCTTTTTTTTGGATCAGTCAGTAATGGATAACCAGTTACAATAAAAGTCAGATTTCCCTTGTAACATCATTGCTGTCGCATTTGTTTTACTGTGCTGTAAATATATCCCTTTCAAAAAGATTAGATGTTTAAGCTTATGACGGGTCTCATTAAATGTGATTCGTCATGCCGCTGCACATTCCTGGTGCTCGACTGTAGGGGGCATGTCATTCTCTTGCTATAATCAGTCTCACGTTAAATGCCCTAAACATATTTTTTCCGAGGGAGTTGGTGTTTGAAGGAGGAAGGAAAATAATTTGTCAGAGTTTTCCCTCAGCTTGTTAAACTCTGCATGTGCGCTGTTGATTCAGGTGTAGCTGCCTTCTTCTCTGTCTGGATGTGTTTGTGTTCGTCTGTTGAACTCCGACTTTGTGCTGCAGGAATTTACAGTATGACAGCACATTATGGGAGTACAGCTGCAGGGAAGATGCATCTTCATCATACCAAAATAAAATAAATAAATAAAACATGCCAGCCAGGTGCAGCATTTTGACCTGATGGAGGAGTTTAAACTAAATAAATGTTAATCAGTGCTGTGTGACCTGCAGCTGCCAAATACCTTTCTAAACTCTGAACTAACGAGCTGAAGTGGATCCTCTTCCTTGCTGAGATGGAATAGGAGTTTTGTTTTGCTGAATAAACTGTAGACTGGTCCCAGAAAAAATGACAACCTTTTAGCTAAAAATGTTTTAGCTGCCATGGTACTGCAAATCTGAACCCGGTTTAAAGTTAATATTAATGTTTGGGCTTTTTGCTGTATTTGTATTCATTGTTGTCAGTGGGGTGTATTTCTACAGCGCCTTAAGGCCTTGTCATACTGTATGTTGACTGGTATGACCCCCTTTAGTGTATGTTTTTTTTCTTCTCAGACAGATGCATTCCACTGAGAGGTTCACAGTTTTCACAACAATCTTAAAGAGGCAATAATTCACTGGTTTGTACATTTTCAATTTAGAAGAAGAGAAGAAGATATCTTCAGCACAAACATTTTGAAACCAATAGTAAAGCCTCCAAGACGAGAGTTATTTTCTCCCCATGGGTCTTGAGGTTTGTGTCTTGGTAACGAATGGCAGACAGATTGGTTCTTCATTTACAGTAATGAGGCCATGCTGTGAACTGAAAAATGAGCTGAACTGAACAATGATCTTCAAGATTTACTGGTCCATTTACTTTCCAGCCCTTGCATGTGGTCAAAAGATATAGATTATGACTAAAAATAAGGTCCAACATTTTAAAGCAGGTGAAATAGTTTTCTTCTGTACGGCGACATAAACATGCCCAAGAGATAAGGAAAGGAGTTCTATCATCCTGGGGGACCTTGGAGTAGAGTTCCTGCTTCTTCACACAGAAAATTGCCCGTTGAAATGGTTCATGTAAATATGTTTATTTTAGCTAATTGTTTTCAGGGCACATCTCACAGGAATAAAACCTCCATGTAAATAGAGCCGTGTCATTTTTGAACTGGGTAAATAGTTGTTCTCCTCGAGGGGGCAATTTAAAATTGTTCCTGGGAAGATGTTTTGATCAGTTTACATTGCTGTAAAGGATGTCCTTTTAACAGACAGATCCAGCCTCTGCAAATAAAACATATGTCTATGGTCCACATAGTGCTCCTGCCCTATATATTCAGAAACATCTATATGCAGGAAGAACTTCTTGACCCAGAGTAGGTTTCACATCAAAGCTGAGAGCTTCTACTAGCAGCAGCTGAGCCTCTGGCTGTTTTCACTGCTGATTTCACTTTTGTGCGAGCTGCGAGTCTTGGCGTTGCCTCGGGCCTGCAGAGTAGAGTTGCAGTTTACCTTACGGAGTTGCTAATGTGCCTCCTGACCCCACCCCAACCAAGCTACACACACCCGTTTGATATTTTAGGCACATTCTCAGCCAGTTTAATTCTTCTTTGACAGTTTGAAGATGTAATGCCCTAGCCAGCAGCCATCATTTAAATTAATCCCCTGCCCTTTCTGACTTGCTAAAGTTGGCTGGATTAAATAGATTATGGGAGTGCTCCTTCTCTTAGAAACATCTATTCACATAAAGGCTGTCTTCTGTGTGCGAGAAAAGATGGCAAAATCTGATCATATCTTACAATTTCACATTAAAAGGCAAGTATGCCCCTAATTATTGTGATATTGTCTGTAAAAGAGTGGTATTAATGTGTAGTCAGGGGGTTACCGCCATAACAGAACATTTTCAAATTAACGTTCATCTACATTCCACTCATCTACAGAGAGCAAAGACATCAAATCATTGTTCAGTTTAAGAGAGATTTTAACTAAATTTTCAGACCATTGAGCACACCTGAATATTAGACGCACCAGCTGAATTTGAAAAGAAAATACATTTTTTACATAGGCCTGTATGCTGAACCTGAATATGCACCACATGTTTTCATGTTGTAACATGAGATATTTACACACAAAGACAGTACATGGAAGTTTTTTTTGTTTTAATTTAAAATGTCTTTCAAGCTCCATCTGAAAATTGCCAGCACAGCATCAACAGGACAGCTACATGTCTGGTTAGAAAATCCAACATGGCCTACTTTTATTTGGTTTTGTGTGGATGTGTGCAGGTTAGTGCGTTCCCTCAGTTTTTAATCAGTGTGTGACTGGTAGGTGCTTCGCCAGCTGCAGTAGATCTGGGCTGATAATGGTGGCAGCATATAATGGGAGCGGCGTGTGGCATCGGGTGACATAGTGGTTGGGGCAGGCGCCCCGTGTGAGGAGGCCCCAGTCCTTAACATGGCTTGAGCGACCGTCCTCCCACACTTCCCTCTCCACAGAATTTTGTCCACTGTCAAATAAAGGCCACTTGTGGCCCAAAAAACCTTTAAAAAAAGGGAGGGGCTACATGAAGCAGATACCAGATGGTTAACCTCTACCAATTGGTACCTGGTTCTTCCTTAGAAGAACCAAACCTTACCTTTTTGTTTCCTCCTTCCCGCAGTGAAGGCTACTCCTTGTCCCTCTCGAAACCTCCTTGTTGCTGGTTGCCTTTGTTGTGTCCTTATTGTTCCTGAGCTTCCATCGCTGCCTTCCGACTGCAAATGGTGTCTGCTTCCTCCAAGCCATTCCCCAGGTGGGTGCCACTCCTCTGACTGTTATCCAGAACGTTGCCTTTAAGTCCCACCTCACTCACTTGTTTGTCCACCCTCGAGACACCTCCATCGTCAGCCACCCTGTCAAAGAAAGGATCAAGGATTCATCACTCACTCTGTTTGCCCATCACATCTGCACAGGACCCACTTAACTCTTCAAGCTCACTTTCCCTTGGACCAACATAAGTCCATCATCTTCTTTCTTCCAAGAAAGCAAATCGAATACCCTGCAACTCAATATTCACCTGTCATAACCACTGCTTCTATCAGTTTCCCATCGGTGCCTTCCCCGATGCAGAAAGAAAATAAACCTTTGTTTGTCTTTCCTGTCTGAGTGTGTGTTTTGTTTGCACCAGAGTCTACCAGAGAAACCATGACAACTTTAGCCTACCAAAAAAGTCACTGGTCATTATCTTCATCTTCCACTCCACACTAAATCCTCATAAGTCTTCTTTTTCAGTCTCTTTATATCCTCTGAAAGCTTTTATCATCTCTTTACACTGACAAAATTCTTTCGACTGCCTTCTCTATTATGTGAAGCTTATGTGCAGTAGCTCTATTTCCTTCTTTGAAGGTTTTTCATGATGAGGGTGTGTGCATGAAAACTTCTTGTAATGTCTTTTTCGGTGCATAATCTTTCCCCATGTCTCACTTTTGCACTTCCTGCTATAGTGCACCCCAGAGGTAGTTAACCAGTAAAAAAATATTCAAATTAGCCACCTTGTTTTTAAGGATGCAGGGTTCAAAGATAATTAAAAAGTAGCGGGTTATAGTCCGTAGATGATGGTATTAAGCCGCGTGTAAACTTAAGAGCCATTTCATGGAAACATATTAGCTGTTTTCTGATAGATGTTTTTATCAAACATAATATTCATTCTACACATTCTATATATATATATATATATTACTGGATAATTGCCAAAATAACAGTACAGGACCAGCTGATAAAATAGTCAAGTATCCCAACCATATTGTACACACATTTGACTTTCCGGAGGGTAACATAAAATCTCCAGATTCTCTGGTATCCCTTGGTCATTCACCAGTGCTCCTGTTATTGCCGTCCTCTTCCCAGCATCCTGTTGCATTGAGCAAGGCCACCTCTGCTGCTGCCTTTTTTCTCTAAGGACATGACAGCATAAAAATGCTGAGCTTCCCCAAAAGGCTCAATATCTCCTGCTGTTACTGTTAGCAGCCGTGGACTGGTGTCCTTTCAGCGCTGTCCACAGGCTTGGATGATCTCTGGCAGCCTTTTGTCAGTGTAGCGCTCTCTTTTCCACAGTTTATCAATCCTATATTCATTCCAGATCCACACCATAACTAATTAGCACCAGTTTAAACTCACTGCAACACCTGTAGGCAGTAAATAATGCTGACTGAAGAGACCTGCTTCTGCAACTGCTGTCAAAAGTGGGTTAAATATTTGGCACAATCAGTTTTTTTACTTTTTGTTTCTTTAATTAGTGTCACAATAATATATTTTCTATGTTCAAGTTATTAATTATTTTTGAAGAGACTCCTTTTATGATCCAGGTTTTGTATCAACAAAACACAGACAATGTCATGGGTAGGGATGGGTATCGTTTAGGTTTTATCCGATACCGGTGCCAAACCGGTACTTTTGAAACGGTCCTGGTGCCTAAAGGTGCTTGCACCTGTGATTCAATAATGGAAAACACGCATGCTTCATCCAAAAACCATCTTATTTTTTTATTTTTAGTAGGGCTGTCAAACAATAACAAAATTTGATCTAATTAATCACAGGGTAGCTGTAATTAATCTAATTTCACAATTAACCATTTTCCAAAAGTAAACACTCAGCAGAGAATCCAGTTCATCACAACCAGAAATATTATGCAGATGTCCACACCTACTTCCACTGACAGTTAGCACTAATTTAAGTTTGAAAACATCACTTTAACTGGATAATTTCGTATTTTTAACGCGGCGGTATCTCACTATGAAATGTACTGAAGGTATACGGAGAACCAACACACATTAATTAACTTAAACACGGAGCATTTAAACTCTGCACCGCACACAGAGCAAATACTGCCACGCAAACACCGGAGCTGATATCCGAAGCGGACGGATAATTCTCACTGACAACTTGTGAACTTATCATATCACCACAAAGCCCATATACTCACATGCCATCACAAACACATGCTGCTGCTCAACAATCCACAGTTTGGCTGCTTAGGAAGGAGAGCTGATGTGGTGCAGGCTGACTTATAAACAGGCAATGTTCTGGGAATGCGTTTTTCATTACGGGAAAAAAAGGGGGGGGAAGAGTTAACTCTAGGAATTAATCGATCCACGTTGGTTTGTTAATTTCGACAGCCCTAACTTTTAGCAGTTTTTTGCACAATAGCCATGTTTACCTTTTTTGTGGATATAGGAAATCAGTCCTGGCTGATGGCATGCCCAGAACCCATAGTGTCTGACATCTCCGGGAAAATAAGAACCGAAATAAGGCACCAAAATGTGCGCTGCTGTTCGGTCTGGTTACTAGAGTTTATGTCAGAACCGGTGCCATGATGGCATCGGACATCGGTACCCATTCCTAGCCAATTCACAAAGTGAATACTTTTGTAATCCTCTGTAACCTTTTGTTTTTCTGCCTAACAGATTAGAAAGATGAATGGCCCCAGTTCAAAAAAGAAAGGAGTTGACTAATAATTGATTAGTTTAAATATTTAGAAGCCATACACCAATCCCTTGATAACAGAGGGCTCAACATCAAAGAGGGAATAAAAATTCTGTGAACACTGATTTTCATGTCGCATAACCATCAGGCTGAACCATTTCCATGTGTCCAAATCCCAGTGCATGCATACATGCATGTTTTCCAGTGCTGGTGCAACCTTTCCTGTTTCCACCGTTTTAACGGAGGGAGATGTCAAAAAGGCAAACTCTGCTGATTAATCTCTACCTCGCAAACACAAAGCTTTGATTTCAGGCCAAATGTGCAAAAAAATACAGGAGACGGAGGGTTCTTTCACTAAATCTAACTGGGTTTCTTCTCGATTCCAAAGTGAACAGATTGGAGATCAAAGTTCTTTAGCTTTGCTTCAGCAGACAGCTTCCTGTCGTCTGTCTGGTAAGGAGAAAAAGCTCCCATCTGCTTTATTTCTAGAAAGCTACCACCTCCCAGAACATCCTGTATCTCGGTAGGAATGTTTTCTGAATTGACAATTATTCATGGCCTCAGCCTGTGAATGAAGGTTTCAGAAACATCAAGCAGTTGAGCTCATCTGCCTAGAGAAAAGGTCAATGGCTGTCTCATCCTGAACATGTAAATTATTTACTCTCATATCCTCTCTGGAGGACATATTCTCTTTTACAAATGTTTGAACTAACCAAAGAAGAAATTTTTAATATTTTATGTTGCTATGAATGTTAAATAATCATGTTACATGAAAAGAAGCACAAAAACAGTCTTAACTTTTCCCATGAATAAACTTTTACAATTTTTTATGTATATAATCTAACAACTAAGTCGTAAAGTGCAAAACAGTTTCTCTGATCTTAACATAATTTCATTTAGGAATTTGATCACGTTATATGCTGTGTTGTTATTAATAGAAAGAGTGAACAAGGCAATTTGAAAAAATCGTGGGAAAGACTAGATCACAAAAATGAAAATAGGAATAAACAAGAACTGGATGAAGCCTTTCATCTTAAATAAAAATTCTACTTCTTAAATGAAGGATCTCTCTGAGATAAGTAGATGGAATGTAAATGATTTCGGTTTTTATAAATCACAACAGAGTAAAATATATTTAAAGTAGCAGTATCTCAAAAGCTGATCTAATTGAGTAATTAACTATGTTATCCAGTTTCTCCAGAGAGATTTTCCAAATACTAAAATAATGCTGCTTCCATCACTTTTGGCTGTAAATTTGAAGTCATTTTACCTGAGAGTGCACCTCAGAGTTCCTAAAATTATGCAATAATGCAAGAATTTATGAAAGTTGTAAATGCTAGTTTAGGATTTTCAGTTTTACTTTTGATTTGTATCGTATTGTCTTTTACTTAAGGATGCAGGCTATCTTTCTGAAAGGCTCTTATTCCAGTCATGTTTGTGTTTTCATTTGAAACATATCTATGAGTGTTTTCTTAACAGTACTAAACTACGCATTGCTCTATGTCTAACGTGTTGCGTATAATTCTGTGTTAAATGGAAGCACAAAGACATAGAGTTTGTAAAGCTAACAAAAGTATGAACACAAAAACATTGTGGAATATCTATGTTAAATCCAAAATTAGATATTTACCTAAAACAGAATGATTGAGTCTGGATCTAGTTAATATGTAGACTATCAAAGGACAAACATAATATTTAACTGAAAAAAAAACAGTGGCATCATAAACTTGGTGATTGTGATGGAGACAGTTATCATTACCAGCAACAGACTAAGTCTGCTGCTGGTTCATGTGGGTTTGTATGAGGCTGTGAGGTTCTTTCATGGAATTACTTGTTGGAATTACAACACAGAGCACTGCAGACTGCAGGTTTACTGGTAGTCGTAGGATTTCTAAAAGTAGAATGGGAGGGAGATCTTTTAGTTCTCAAGCTCCTCTCCTGCGGAACCACCTCCCAGTGTTTGTCCACGAGGCAGAAACCCTGTCTACCTTTATGACCAGACTTTAAACTTTCCTTTTTCATAAAGCTCATAGTTAGAGTGGCTTAGGTTACCCTGAAATATCTCTGTAGTTATGAGTACAGACTGACCACTTTTCTTCGCTCTGTTACTTTTCTCTTGTACTACTCGCCAATTGCAATATATGCTATAATTTCTACTGTTTTCTCAGTTACATAAATTAATGACACCTGCACCTTGTCATTTGGACACACACCATCTGAGTCATTCTGTACCTTGTCTGACAACTGACACAAGATGTTGTATATAGACATCCCAGTTTTCCCCTTGGCATGTGGTGAGCCGTAGGGTCTGACTTCAGGTCATCACTGGTTTTATTCCCAGCAACCCTGAAAGCACAGAGAGCTAGGTTTTTAGGTATGAGTTATATTGCATATATGCGTTTTAAGTTTTTGAATGAGTATGACTGTCTGACCTAGGCATTCTGAGCACCCGAGGGGGAATTTCCATTTGTACAAGAAGTTTTATTTGTCATGTCATGTAATTTTGGTGGAGTTATTTCAATATCTTTTCAGCCATGTTCAAGACTCCAGTCACAATAGTGTTTTGTTTTTGGAGGTCATTGGAACAAGAAACTCTCAGATAAAATTTATCTCAATGCTCTGTGCATTTGCAATGATGAATGAGCGTGATAATTGACTGGACAAAGGAGATTTTGCCAACTTATGGAGACTTTACAAACCTTTACCTTGTGAAGGGATTACAAAGTGCAAAGGTAGGGAGTTCCTGTGCTGTTATACCCAGACCTAGATCCTCATTCACTGTCACAGATAGAGTTAAAGACAATGTACTTCATAACCACACATACACATCCTTATAAGGTATGGAGTTCCTGTTTTGCTCTGTTTTGATTTTTATGTTTTATGAGTGCCCTACAATGGACCGATGGACTGGCAACCTGTCCAGGGTGTACCGCGCCTCTCGACTGATGACTACGGGAGAGAGGCATCAGCCCCATCCCCACTATGGAAAGGATAGACGGTAAAGATAATGGATGAATGGAATGGTTTTCTGGATCAAAAATGTGACCTACTACCTCTTCATGGCTCAAATTAATGTCTTACATGACACCTTACAGTCTAACTTCAACAAATCCCAATTCTAATCATCCTGCTGATGGGATATAAAAGGATTTAAACTATGTGATAGGTATTACAATTGCTTAGTAAGTTATTTTTCCCGAAAACATTTAATTCTGTCTTCACCATTCTGTTAAATGAATGTCAGCAGTAGTTAATTCAATCAACCTCATGTTAGAGTCAGGTATTTGTTTGAGGATATTAGTGTTCCCATCTAAATATCAGGAAATGAGCTGTTGAACACGGAGATAGAAGTCACACACAGGAAGTGTAAAGCTCTCAGATCAAACAGGGAGAAAGTCATCTGAAGGTAACACAGCCGCTCTTCTCTCCATTCCTGTTTAATTTCTGATTATCACACAGATATATGGAGGTGTTTCCGCTGCATCGTCCTGTTTGCTCAGGGCTCCTCTCCAGCAAGGCAATAACTGATGAATATTTAAAGCTCTGTGAAATGGATCGTCAGGTTCATTCCAGATGTCAGCAGTCCCCCCCTCCTCCTGATGAGATGACCAGACTCTCTGAAAGATCATCTAATAAGAGGATGACTGAAGCACTGATCTGAAGTAATCTGAGCAAACAGGAAACTGGAAGTTAAATGGGGCTCCAAATTCCTCTGCAGCACTCTGCAACAAACTTTAAAATGTTCTTTTTAACCTTTATGTATGAGTTTCCAAAATCCTAAAATGAAGAATACTAGTCAATAAAAGTGAAAATTTAGACAGGTTTAAACCGTTTTGACAACAACGAAACCAAAACCATAGAGCCTTATAAAGGCTAACTCACCAGATGAGAAGAACTGTCCTTCATTACTAAGGGATTTATTTGTCACAAGTGCTCTTTTATATATGAAATAAATGTATCCTCCTGGCTTGCCAAACTGGTATAAAATGTACTGTTTATCGTATCGTTTTTTAATAGAGAAACTGCAGCAGTTTGTGTTTTTTAAACCAGAACAAACTCAGAGAATCTCACACAGCTGGCAGCAGAAGGTCTTCATCTCTGCTTATATAAACATGTTCAGTGTCACCGTGCTGCCCACTCTGTCTGAGGGGGAATCCTGTTAGGAGTGGATTAAACCAAGCCGCCTTGTTGGTGTAACTCTCATTATTTTCCTCAGGCAACGTCCCTGCTGTCAGGGGGTATTTGTCCTGTACTGTCAATCGTCCTCACAGCCATCAGCCCTCTACCTGTCACACTTCATCCTGGGAGATTTCTTCAGGCTGCAGGACAATCATTGATGCTATGAGTCAAAATAAAAGCAGCAACAGACTTTGATCTACTTTGGAGTCCTAATCTGGCCTCTGACAAGTGACAGACTGTCAGCAGCCAATACTGAGAGAGAAACAGCTTGTTCTACTATCAGATGGATGTGTGGTGGCACTGTTGGCTTGCAAATTTAAATGCAAGTTGAAATCCTAGGCCTAGAGTCTTCTGCATGGAGTTGGCATGTTTGGGTTGTCTCAGGGTACTCCGGCTTCCTTCCACAGTCCAAAAACTTGCTCTCTCTAAATTGTCTTTAGGTATAATCCGTACTTTCCACCAGACATGTAAACTGAGCATAATGTGTATAAGGTGTCATACACATCTGATAGCTGCCGTTATACTCAATGGGTCCATTTCTACCAGTTGTGAAGCGACACAAATCGAATCCCAGAAGTGTTGTTTCTCTGCACTCCTCTACCTTTAGCAGAGAAATGGGTGGCTGGATGGATCTATTATTTACGCTCTAGGTGTCTCATTTAAAAAGTTTGCTTACACACAAAAAGGGGTCTGAAAACTACGTAAGCAACTTTATACGCAAAGCGTGGGATTTATAGAAAAAAACATTGCGAAAAAATGTGCGCCACTTTAAGCACACTAAGGATCTTGCTTAAACACTTTTTGGACACGGAGGGCACTGACAGCACAGCAGAAGGGATAGCAAAATTATGAATTTAAGCCACATTTTCAGATTTAGCTTATTGCATACACAGATGAACACACAACCAACACATAAACCCCTCCCCAGTCCTGTATATGGGAACTGACAATAAAAGTGAGAATTTGATTTAAAAAAAATGTTGCATTTAAGAATTAAGTTCATATGTATGTCTTCAGATTGTAAAGCAATTGCATGTATTGGTGCATGTGTGTGGAACAAATATGCTGCAGCGCTAGGACTCAATGAAGAATCCTTTTTTTATGTCAAGCATGCTGCTGCATCAACACAGTGTTACCTGCAGCCCTTCCATTTATTTTTATGACCACAAATCAATATTTTGCATGGATGATACTTTTTAAAAGTAGATTTGAAGCGCAACGTTTTGCCAGGCATTAAATATCTCGGAGTGCTTAAATTTATTATGTTGTATTGTGATTTAGTTTTTATTTATTTATTTGCTTTGATTCCAGTCTTACTGTCGCTACAAGAGATAATCATAGCCTATAATTGAAACTTTATATGTAATGTTCTTATATGTTTAATTTCTTGTGCTGCTGCTTACATTTTTTTCTTTTTAAGTTTTTATTTCTTACTCTTGTCTTCTAACACATTTTGTAACTATATTTTTGCCTTTTTTTGTGAAGCCTTTGGCTGAGTAAAGCTCTACATAGATCAGCAATGATTGATTGATTGAAAAAAAACAGTCTTCCTGTCTCCGCATGCCTGCAGCTGTCTTTCTCCGCCTCTCAGTTGCCATGGTTACCTGTTAAACACCCCATATTAGCCGTCTTAAGTTGATACAGAATATTCACTAGATACTTTGCATTGACCGTTTATGGCAGTGGGTGTGAAGGAGACAGGATGTGACCCAAAAACAGCTGAGCACATTTCTACGAAGAAAAGAGTATGATTTGTAAAGCGGAGATTACGACCAGCTGTGCTACTCCAAGTTTGATAGATCAGAAACCTACTAGGCGCAAGTAAAAAAAAGTTGCTGAGCTTCAGTACTGTTTTAGTGAGGATTCTGCACAAAGTTTTGTAAATGAGACCCCAGGCTTCTAAAACGCATAAAGCTCAGCAGTTTAGACCTGGCCAGACAGAAAATCAAACCCGAGAGCTCTGTAAAGCTTCCAGAAAATGTCTAAATACATCTATGAAACTATGAAAAAATTAAATAAAACGTCATTATCTGTGACACAGGGGTTGAAGTCAGTCGGTTTGTGGGTCTAATTTGTTAGTTTTTATCACAGATGACAAGAATTTAAACCCTGAAGTAGAGAATCATCCAGTTTAGATACCAGTGATCATTTTTACAAGGACAATGCTAAAAAGGAGAAGGCATGAAGAGAAATCTCTGCAGTTTTGGGAGTGGATGTTGAGTTGATGTTACTTAATGACAGAATTACATTGTTTTTCCTCATAGTACCCATTCTGTTATGCAACTGCAATTCTCCTGTGATTTTGTGATTTCCCAGGACCAGCTGGGTGGAAGCCCTTCGCAAGTGATACGCATCTAAAATACTTGCAAGCTGATTACGTGACGTGCCTCTTTTGCGTCCGGTGAAAAGCAGGGGTAAGTGTATGTGTGTGTGATTTGTGTATTTATCTTTGTTGGGCTGATACGATACCTGTACAGGGTCCCTTTATTCTGGTAAGCTTTCAAAATACCAAGACACCGATACAGTACATAAGAAAGGTATCGGCCCCGATACCAGTATCGGTAAATCCCTTCAAATACGTTTTTCCAACCAAGGTTTATTTTTTTCCCTTACATTTTTTTTATATCTAACAACATAAATCATAAAATATTAAATGAAACTATTTAAATTGGCTCCCGTTTTTGAGTAAAAACTAAAAATATTCAAAATCTGGGTAGTTATCTCACTTTCAGCTTAAAGCAACTCTCTCCCACAGATTTTTTTCCCCTCCAAAAGTAGTTAATAGTTTAGTCATTAAATGTAACAGTCCAGTCGGTTTAGGGACTGCATATTTTGTGAAATAAAAGTATTTAAGGACCCATGGACTGTATATAAAACAGGCTTCCCTTTAGTTACATACAGTATTAACTTATGGGGAGCTTAAATCACGGCATTCTACATTCGGTCCATGGGTCCCCCGATGTGAAAAATTATATATGAGAGTCATTGGACCGAGAAATTTTATTTTCTGATCCTGTTTGAAATGTGCCATGGATTTAATGGATGATGTCCTTGAATTTTAAAGAGACATTTTGATGCAGAGAAAGTGCTAATTTTCAACTGGCAAAATTTACATTCGGCTTTGTGTGAAAACACATAGTGGACTACAACTGAAGAACAAGAAGAAAAATGGCAGTGAGTTTAGCAAACGTTGCATCCTTTTTCCAGGATGAATGAAGGAGCTTTAAATGTGGAGAAGACCCCTATAAATCTAATAATGTGGAAAGTGGTAGCTATGCTGGAGAAGAAATAGTCAAGTGAGAGCCAGGTCTCTGTGAGTACTTCAAATGCTAGCTAGTGCTAGCTCTGTGATGTCATATATGCGAATACTGATTTGTATACATTTTAATAATTTCTTTTTACAAGCACTGTTAAAAACTCTTGAAACGCACATTATTAGCTATCATTTAAATTGAGGTACAGCATGTGTGCGATAAGGCAAACAAGACCAGAAAATAACTTTTATTGCTCTATCAAATTGTATCCTACAACCTATTTTAGTAATATTTTTAATGTGTGGAATAAAATTCAGCTCAGAGTCAAAAATCACGCCCATATTCTTCAGTTGTAAAGAAGGATTAAAAGACTATGATTGTAGTTTTGGTAAAATGTTCTCTCTCTGAGCCTCAGGACGAACAACTAAAACCTCAGTTTTATCCTGGTTGAGCTGGAGAAATAAACCCTTAGATGGAAGAGCACTTAGTAAACAGACAAACTACACACAATTAGGAACGCCTGTCTAATACCAGGTTGGACCCCCTTTTGCCTTCAGAACTGGCTTAATCATTCATGGCATAGATTCAACAAGGTATTGGAAAAATTCCTCAGAGATTTTGGTCCATAGTGACATGATAGCATCATGCAGTTGCTACATATTTGTAGGCTGCACATCCATGATGTGAATCTCTGGTTCCACCACATCCCAAAGGTGCTCTATTGGATTGACATCTGGTGACTGTGGAGGCCATTTGAGTGCAGTGAACTCATTGTCATGTTTAAGAAACCAGTCCGAGATGATTCGAGGTTTATGAGCCTGTGAATATTCTCATTCATCCAGGTCATGGTTATGTCAAGGAAATTTCAATTGAACGCAACTGGACTTGGTAATTTGTCTTGGAAGACGTTTCACCTCTTATCCAAGAGGCGTCATCAGTTCATGCTCACCGCTGACCAGGCTGGGACTGGTCCAACTAACTGGTGTGGAGACTCAGCTATTTAACCTCTTGGAGGGCTTTTACAAGACTCATTATGTCATTGGATCCTATGCGCTCCATGTCTTAACGACGATCGTTGGCGTGTTGCCTATTGGTGCAGGTTAGGTTTTGGCTTCATTAGTGCCCTATTGTGTTACAACGACAGTCGTTGGAGTCACAGTTGTTTTTCTTATTAGAGGTTAAGTTGTTGAGTCTCCTGGGGAGGGATGAAAGGGCAGCATTGTAAATTGGAGATAGGTGATGTCTTAGGCCTGCTCCTCTTTTGAGGGATGGTTTCTCTACTTTTACATAGATGGCTTCTTTTACTCCTCTTTGAAACCATCTGTCCTCTCTGTCTAATATCTGGACACTGCTTTCCTCAAAGTAATGGGCTTTATCCTTGAGATGTAAGTGAACAGCAGAGTCAATGCCTGAGGAGTTAGCTCTCCTGTTTTGGGCCATGCGTTTGTACAGTGGTTGTTTGGTTTCACCAATGTAGTGGTCCTTGCATTCTTCATTGCATTGGATTGCATACGCCAGGTTGCTTTTGTGTGCATGTGGTGTTCTGTCCTTGGGATGTAGTATTCTCTGTCTGAGTGTGTTGCTGGGTTTGAAATAGACAGGGATACTGTGTTTGTTAAAAATCCTCCTGAGTTTTTCAGAAATCCCAGACACATATGGAATGACTACATTGTTTCGTTTGTTTTCTTTTTCAACCACTTTGTTGGCTTTCTTTCTAGCCGCAGTTTTCACAAAAGTCCAGCTGGGGTAACCACAAGTTGTGAGGGTGTCTCTCACGTGCTTGCGTTCTTCCCCTTGGGCCTGTAAGCTGGTGGGTATGTTATCAGCTCTGTGTTGCAGGGTCCTGATAACAATAAACTTGTGTTCCAGTGGTTGGTGTGAGTCAAAAAGTAGGTATTGGTCTGTGTGTGTAAGTTTTCTGTATACCCCAATGTGGAGCCTTCTGTCCTTTCTCCTCTGGACGACACAATTTAAAAAGGGTAAACTATTGTCCTTGACATCTTCTTTGGTGAATTTGATGTTTCTGTCCACTGAGTTTATGTGTTGAGTAAAATCTTGCACTTCTTTGGTTTTGATTTTAACCCATGTGTCATCTACGTATCTGAACCAGTGGCTAGGTGTTATTCCTTCAAATGAGTTCAAAGTTCTGCACTCTACCTCCTCCATGTATAAATTTGCCACAATTGGAGAAACTGGTGAGCCCATGGCACAGCCGTGTTTCTGTCTATAAAACTTGCCATTGAACTGGAAATATGTGGTGTTCAGGCACAATTCCAGAAGTTGGCAAATGTGTTCTGGTTTGAGTTTTGTTCTGTTTTGGAGGGAGTTGCCTGAGGCAAACCTTCCCCTACCCTCAAACTCCCGGTGCTGCAACAGCAGGTATTTGGTTGTCCAGCACAACTGAATACCAACATACCACATATACTTTCTAGTAGTAGTGCATGATAAACATGATGTATTTCCTACTTGTGCATGAAAGTGGTTATTAATTGGTGGTTATTTGGCCATTTCAGTATTGCCTACCAATACACTATAGGGAGAATTGAAAAATTGTGGTCTGTTTAGAGGTTTTGAGGAGGGGTATTCTCAAACAACCAGGTAGGAAGTCTTTCTCTTTTTGTACTTTATTGATAATTAAAATACTGAATTAACAGAATCAACTTCATGATTTTTTTTAAATCCCCAAAACAAGAACAATACAGGATTTTCTTGTCTTCCATGAATTACTAGGATCCACACGGTATTTTCTATATAATTTATGAAGGCTGTTAAAGCAAGGCAAGGAAAGGCAATTTTATTTGTATAGCACACTTTCAACACAAGGCAATTCCAGGTGCTTTACACGATTCAGTGATAATGAAGGCTATTTAAAAGGTTTTAAAGGGCATATATCATGCAAAATCAAGGTTTTGGAGTTTTCAGTCATCTGGTAATGGAAATCTCTCATAAAAAAACAAACCAGAGTGGTTTTTGGCTTAATTCAAGCATGTCTGAGTAATCCTCCTGAATATGATTAAAGGACTAATGACACAAGGAGACACAAGGAAACCAGAACCAAACATGAATAAGCAGCTTTCAGTTTCTATGCTCCCCAAATCTGGAACAAACTGCCGGATGACCGGAAAACTGCAGAGACTCTTTTATATCCAAAATAAAAACCAACCTATTTAGACTTGCTTATGAGTAGGGTTGCCAACCGTCCCGTAAAATACACAATCGTTCCATATTTAAGTATTAAATGTGCTGTCCTTTTTTGAACTAATAAGGGACGGTGTTTGTTTTGTATTTTCATAAATGTCTATTATGTGTGTTGGTCATAGGCTTCATACTGCTTTATTCTAACTACTGTCGGGGTTAAAAACTTTTATTCTTCATTACTTTTGCAGGATAAACTCCTTCTTCAATCAGAAACTGCTATCTGTATGTTTTAGAGGACCCGATGCTCCTCAGCGGAACCTTTTCAGAATAAGGGACAGAGAGAAACAACACAACCACACAACAGAATTCTGTTTGAGGCAACACACCTGATCAGATGGAGCCAGACCAAAGTCTGACTAAATTCTAAACAGGGCATCAAACTTTTATTTGCAGCCTCAACCACACAGATTCATAGTTGAACAGACCAAGTATTTTTTCATAGTTTAGACTCACTGACCCGACCGTGAATACCCCCCTGTATTCCACCTAAGGAGTTTCCCTTATGTCTTCTATTCTCGGCCCAGGATAAGGGAGGAACCCTGTACTGGTACAATACTTCTCTGTAAAAACAAGTTGTCCTTCACTGTGAAACCAGCTTGTTCCTTTTTGAAATAATGAGGCTGGTTATAGGAAACTACATATAAAATGTTTACCCAAATATATGTAAAGCAGGTTATACAAAAATGCATATAAAAGTGTTCACAAAGGTATAGTATTCCTCACTACGTAGCCTATATAAAAATTAAAAGATACAGAGATATAGGCTGGACAAGTGGGAAGAGGCTGATCCTTGGCTGGACAGGGTTAGTTAAGACTGATTGTAAACAATCAGTCCCACACTGAGAACACTTGCTGCAAAGCACACTAGGCACACAAGAACGCAGAAAACACACGTCTTTGAGGCTTATGCGGCATGTGGGCTAAAATGTTCAGAATAGATTACATGTATTGTTCATTGTCAAAGATGTCTCATCCATGTGTAATTTAATTTTTGTTGGATTAATCGTGGAGGATTTTGTTTTTTTAAAGCCAGTATGCTTAGACAGAGTCTATTAGTGAATCAAAATATATGACAACTTAAAGAACAATTCATGGTAACTGGTTAATTGTTATGCTAATAAATAGATTAAAAGGAAACATGTTTGCATAGGTTTCTGGCTGTTTATATAGTATTAGAGAAATAGCCAATAAATTGTAAGTGAACATTGCATTAAATCTCTTAGTGTGGTTTGATTGTTGTTCAGACAAGCCATGCAAGCCAATTCAATTAACTATTTGTCATCCCACTCCTAAATTTGTATTTAAGAGAGCATATAAAGTTTAAAGGTGTTTAGGGTTCATCTGCAATATCTCCATACAGTCACTTTAGAAACAAAAATATTAAAAATAGCTCAACAAACAGACCTGTTGTTCTCAGCATCGTCATGTGTTACATCACACTGCATCTTGTTAAGGCAAGGTAATTTTATTTGTATAGCACACTTTCAATACAAGACAATTCAAGGTGCTTTACATGATTTAAATTGTTACACAGAAAGAGAGCATAAATCACTTTGAAGATAAAACACAAAAAAGCATTTACAATAAAACAGTAATAAAGACCATAATTTGCATGAAAATTAAAAACAAGCAAGTAAAAACTAATAATAGGATCAGTTACGCAAGTCAACACAAGTTGTATACACTTTATTTCCTTTTTTATGTGGATGCATTACATTGCAGCTTTTTTTAAGCCTAACTTACAGAAATGATTCATGTGTTTATTATGAATACAGCATTTCAAGCTTATGACCATTCTGGATGATCCCCTCACTAAAAGAACCACACTTCCCCGCGAGTCAGACGGCTCGGCCCATGGTGAATAACACCCTGTGTCCCTTATTTAAATTTATGAAAGTTGGCAACCCTACTTATGAGTAACTTATCCCATTATCCCTCTAACTCAATTGCTATCATTTTGTTAAAATGCTAAATGGCAATGTTTTATTGTCTATGCTTATCGCCAGTTCATTATAAATGTTTGTTTTTCTCATTTACAGTATACTTTTATGTATGACCATATTAAATCTACAACATTTTGGACTAGTGATATCAATATTGAATATTTTATAGAAAAAAACCCAGCATCTAAAGAGTTAAGGGCTCAGACACTTGGTTTATTTTATTTATTTTTGTGTAAAAAAACATTCAATAAAGCTTATTTTAGTTGCTAAATCTCCTGGCTTTAGACAGAGACGAAAACAACATAGCTGATTCCAGTGAGCAAATCCTTCCAGCCCATGATTTTATAAAAAAGCCGCGGGTGTTATTTGCACTTGTTTACTGAACATTCTGAGATGCTACAGATCAATTAATTAACCACACAATGCTGTTATAAGATCACATGAGCAGCTTGATAAATGGCTAACACACATTATCATTAGCATGTAGCTAATGATGCTGATATTTTTACCTGTTTTCTCATTATCAGTGAATGTTGAATGATGTACTTTCCCGAGGCAGAGGATGCAATTTTCAGCAAAAAAAGTGTTTACACACAAGTTGCTTAGTTTATGTGAGAGGTTAGGCATATGCGGGAGGGGCAAAATACGGCATTTCAGACAGCCCAAAATTAATGTGCCCCCCTAGAGCACAGAAGCAGTGACCTATTATGCCAACTCCGTTAGGCACTCTCTGGGCCCTTGTCTTGCGTAGGGGCCCCAAGCAATTGCCTGGTTTGCCTGACCAATGTATGCAATGCCTCTGGAACACCACAAAAGTGTTGAGATGGAAGTGATGGGGCTGGCTTATTGTGACCAGGAAGTGACTGTGCTTAAGCCACAGTGAGCAGTAAATTCAGTTATATGAAAGAAATGGACCTGGGTCAGAATCAGACAGATGTTGAAACCTGCATTTTTTTCTGACTCTGGAAACTCAGAACAAACAGGAATGTGAAAGAACCAGCGCAGGTCACAGCTGTGGGGGGAATGGAGATTTTTTTCACATCTGTTAGTTTTTCTGTAAGGTTGCCTTGTTCCAGATTTTTTTTATAAAGGTCCAACTCATTACTACCACACAGTAAGACAAATGTAATATATATATATATATATATATATATATATATATATATATATGTATATATATATATATATATATATATGTGTATTTACTGTAAATTCTACCTAAAAATCTTGACATTTCACATGTAAACAGGCACACTTGCAATTAGCTCTTATGGGGAAACAAGACAGTTGTGCAAATAATATCATATAGATGTTTCAGAGAACAAAAAACCTTTACTGTGCCTGTAAATACACTCTTCATTTCTTCCTTTCACAGCACTGGCCTGAATTCCTCTCAGAATTGTTGATCTTGTGTGTTGTCACTACATAGTTAATTTCCCCAGGGAGTACCATACAAATTGCATGTCACTGAACAGTGCTAATAGCTGTGGTCTTGGAAATATGTTAGGCAGCGGCTTCCAAGAGGCTCGCGGAGGCACAGCATCTGAGGAGCTGCACTTCCTGCTCATTATTTTGCAATTGGGAACAAGTGTTTGGGCTCCATCTTGTTATATTGCCTTGTGGTCTCTCTGCAATATGTCGTTATTATGTTCATTTTTTAGGGAGTGAGGTAAATTTTGTGGTTTATCAAAACTGATGGAGCTGCTGACATCTCCTGACTGCAGACATGGAGGTCTGGAGAGCTGTGACCTCATCCCTGCATTACAAGCTAATTACTGTCAGGTTTATAGAAATATTTACAACATACGCCTCCTCATCATCTCTACAGGAACGTAAGGTAAACTAACGGCACATCAAATGAATTATTAATGATAAATACACATGCAAAGTGGGTTATAACTTTTTGTGTTATGCGCCTATAAAATGATAACAAAGATAAAAGATGCATAAGAAGAAACAGCACATCGAAAGGGCAAGAAATTTCACAAAATCAGCAAGGCTACAAATATAAGAGCTGATTGGAACAGGGAATGAGAAAAAAAAACTAAACCTAAACAGTTGACACTGTCTTCCACTTCCTTTCATTCAGTCAGAAAAACTGGTCTAATATATTGTTAATTTCTCTTTGCTCCAGACCAGCCAACTTTGATTCGTTGCAGACAGATAAGGTAAAAATAAACTTAGAAATTCTATTGTAAAAAGATTATGTATAACATACACCAATAAAGTATCAATAGAAAACCATATTCTTTCCATCTTCAAGGTTTTCTCTAATAAAAGGGGTATGTGTAAGGCAGCAGTGTGATTAAGTCACCCAATGGATAAACTAACTATATCAGTCATTCCCTTTTTGATAGCAACATTTTTAAAATGTGAGAATCTCAATATAATTTATACGACCAATTAGAATGATGCTGGAGTCCTAAACTGGACATGCTGCTGCCACTGGGGCCCAATTCACTGCCACCACAATAATCAACCACCAAAAAAAAAAGAGTATGCACCCTTAGGAGTCTCCAGACACCATCTGTTATTATGATCATTTATGTTCCCAATACCTCACCAAGGCCCAGTACAATCATTCTAGTATCATGGTTATGTTTTTATGTCCTATATACTGTAGGAGGGTCTTCATGCAGTGTGGCAGCTCCTTAAGTTTGTAAAAAACAAAATGATTCATATTACTTCAGAGTATTTCTTTCTGAAACTTTTAGGATGTATTTTTCCTTTTAATATTCCTGGCAATATATCAGCTTGTAATTAAAGCAAACCTTAGCTTAATGGTTATGCTTTTTCTCAAATAGGGTAATTGCTGTCCGGCGCTACATGCACCAAATCTTTAACACAATGAACATTGAAGAAATAAAGTTCATGCAGCTGAGATTCTCCATGAATATATTCAATCTGAAACAAGTTCAGTCTAAAAGAATTGAAAAAAACTGCGTCATAAGTATTTCAATTCTCTATTTAAATGTTATGTATTCTGAAATGACAGGTTAGATCTCAGATAGAGAGCCAGGAAGGAGTTCTTTGAAAGTATCTGGTATCCAAATGGCTTTTAGTGGCCATATTTTCCTTGTAAGGCCAAAATGTCATCTAGGACAAGATTCTCTGCACACAGTTGAACTTTTTTTCCAGTGCATGATGCCTAATCTGTCCCTTGTCCCTATTATTGTATGTGGTGTTTATATATGGACAGAATCTCAAATCACAGTCGAGGAGAGGATGATGTCTGGTTTAGGACCCGCTGGGTCTCATCTTCTGTTTTATGAATGGTTAATTTCTGTTGCCTTATTTTAGGCGATGACCTCCACCACACACTTGGGAGGTTCAAAGCTGAGTGTGAAGAGTCAGCTCCTGTAATTCTGAGGCCATGGGACAGTCCTTGCCTCAAGCTGATTAGTTTAAGGCTACATTCACACTAAGCCGGATAAGGTTAGAGGCCTAATGTTATCCACTCAACACGAGCATTTACGCCCCGTTTACGGTCTGTTTAAGGTCCCATGATTGCGCAATCCAATGCCTACCTATGCGTGAACTAGGCATGCGCGGGGAAAAACAAAAAGAACACAGATTGACGTGTATAATCTATATCGCCTCCTGTGTCGCCTTCTCATCCGCAAGTAGGTTAGGGTTAACTTTGCAAACGTCTGAATTTGCAAAAGAAGAAGTAGCATAGCGAGACTCATCTCCATCTTTGCTGTTGTCATTATATGCTGTCGCGTTGTTGTCGTCATCAATTTAGGACGCAGCATTTGATTGACGTTGCTGCTCTGATTTAGCCGGGGACCAGATAATTTGCGTCCAGACGTGCTCATTTAGCCGTTGAGATAACAGTTAGACGGCTCTCTTACCCGGCTAATACCTATCCGGCCACAGACCACAGACAAAGCCGCCTTAGTGTGGACGATAGGGGGGTGTAGACTAAATACTTATGCGTTTAAGGCATTATCCGGCTTAGTGTGGACGTGGCCTAAGTGTCTAGGTTCCAAGACCTACCCAAACCTGCTTTTTATTTCTCTATGTGTTTTTTCTCTTCTGTGTGGGACTACAGAAAAACAACTTTTATTAGTTTGCTTTTTTCCCCCGCTGAGATCTCCTGAAAGGCTTCAGTCAAATCTTTCTGCAGCTGATGATGGATTTTAATTATAGCAGCTGATGAGGGATGAAGAGCTCTGAAGGAAAATCATCAGGAGGGAGTAACCATCAGGAGAGATTAATTATCCCCCACCACTCTTGTTGGCACCCCTGGTTAAGATGTTTAAAAAACACTTAGAATAAATTCATATGTAGCGGCATAATCTCACTCTACTTTAAAAGAAATCTACCTTTTTGGGTCGAGATTCAGCAGGGAAAAGGAACAAAATCAGTGGGGCCACAACTATTTCCACTCTGAACAAATTCGTAACTCATGATTTCCTTTTTTACTGGGATATTTATTTGATGTGACACAGGTGTATTTCTTTTAGCAATTGTTGTTACTATAATACCAAAAGCAAGAGACCATGTTTTTTTAAGTAAACATACAGTAGATGTGTGCTCATTTCCATCTTCTTCAGACATGTTAACTCTATGCAATCTGCTGCTTTCTGCCAGGTGGATCATCTTTAAATCAATAGTCAGCATGATCATGATGCCAAATTACAGAAATGGTTAATCAGACCAATTTTCTACCCCAGCCATCTCTGTCCACAAACTGAAATCTTATTAAAAAAATAAACCTGTCAAACTAAAGTATAGATAGAACAAGAAAGAGCAGTAGCAGTGGTCAAAAGATGCATTCTCTATACCTTGGAAAATATAAGAGACAATTCAATTCAATTCAATTCAGTTTATTTATATAGCGCCATTTCACAACAGATGTCATCTCAAGGCACTTTACAAAAAGAGTTATTACAATACAATGTTTAGTGTAGAAATTACAGAACCACAGAAGATTGCGTCGTGGAATTCTCAGCAATCCCTCATACTGAGCAAGCATGCAGCGACAGTGGGAAGGAAAAACTCCCTTTTAACAGGAAGAAACCTCCGGCAGAACCAGGCTCAGCACAAGCGGTTATCTGCCGCGACCGTCTGTGGCTTGGAGAATACAGAACAGAGACACAGAAAGAGCAATAGAACTGATGCAGAAGTTTGTTGCAGGACGTGGAGAATTTTCCGTCACTGCAATGCCATCTTAGTCAGGGTCGTCAAGCAGGGCTAATCCGGAGCACCTACTATAATAGAAAACAGGTTAGTGCTTGAATTGACAGCACATCATGCAGTTGGGGAGAAGTAGGAGAGAAAGTAGGAACAGACCCTAATAATGTCCTCCAACAGCCTAGCCTAAAGCAGCATAGCTACTAACATTAACCTGTCTCCTAGCTACTAGGAGACCTGGCTACCAACACTCTGTCTGAGTCCTCCTGACCCGTGGACGGTGTAGGGCCGGTAACGGCCCCCGTCATGCCGGGGTCTTCTCGGAGTCGGGTTGTTTGAGAATGCAGCCCAAAGTGGGTGGTAAACTCCATCTAAGGCTAAATACCGGCACGAGACCGATAGTCGACAACTATCTTAAGGAAAAATAGACAGAACTGAGAGGACAGAGTTGAAGAGGGCGAGAAACGTTTAAGAGATAAACGGGTGGGGTCCGCACAGTCTGCCCGGGGGATTCAACCCGGCAGGTAATGGGCGGCCGCACTGTGCGGGAGGATCCCCTTGAGGGACCTCTCTCCGGCGCTGGCTGGCCTATCTCTTCCTAACTTTTGACACACTGCCTGACTACTAACATTAACCTGTCTCTTCCTATCTACCTGTCTGACCTGACTCTAACTACCTATAAACATATCTCTAACTGTAAGCTTTGTCAAAGAGGAAAGTTTTTAGCCTAGTTTTAAAGATAGACAAATTGTCTGCTTCACGAACCAACCCTGGGAGCCGGTTCCATAGGAGGGGAGCCTGATAGCTGAAAGATCTGCCACCCATTCTACTTTTAGAAATCCTAGGAACTACCAGTAAACCTGCAGTCTGAGAGCGAAGGTCTCTGTTAGGAACATATGGAACAATCAGGTCTCTTATGTATGATGGAGCTAGATTATTAAGGGCTTTATATGTCAGAAGGAGGATCTTGAATTCTATTCTAGATTTTACTGGGAGCCAGTGAAGAGAAGCTAAAACAGGGGAAATGTGATCTCTTCTTTTAATATTCATCAGAATCCTAGCAGCAGCATTTTGAACTAACTGAAGACTTTTAATTGTATTCTGTGGACTACCTGATAATAGACAGTTACAGTAATCCAGCCTTGAAGTAACAAAGGCATGGACTAGTTTTTCAGCATCATTCCTGGACAGGATGGTTCTAATTTTTGCAATATTCCTAAGGTGAAAAAAGGAAATCCTACAGACTTCTTTAATGTAAGTTCTAAATGACATATCTTGGTCAAAAATGACACCGAGGTTTTTTGCTTTATTACTGGAGGCTAATTTAATGCCGTCCAGGTGAAGGGGCTGACTAAGTAGTTTCTTTTTCAGAGCTTCTGGTCCAAAGACGACAACTTCTGTTTTATCAGAATTTAGAAGCAAGAAGTTTAGAGTCATCCAAGTTTTTATGTCTTCCAGACATGCCTGTAGTCTACCTAACTGATTGGATTCATCAGGATTTATGGATAGATATAGCTGTGTATCATCTGCGTAACTATGGAATTTTATCCCATGCTGCCTAATTATTTTACCAATAGGAAGCATATATATAGTAAAGAGAATCGGCCCAAGCACTGAACCCTGTGGTACTCCGCAAGTAACTATTGAGGTTGAGGAAGATCTATTGTTTACCTGAACAAACTGAAATCTGTTAGACAAATAAGATTTAAACCAACCTAGTGCTGTTCCTATTATACCGACACTTTGAAGCCTTTCTATGAGAATATTGTGGTCAACAGTGTCAAAGGCAGCACTGAGATCTAACAGGACCAGAATGGTCACCAGTCCATTGTCTGAGGCTATGAGAATATCATTAGTAACCTTCACCAGAGCTGTTTCAGTGCTGTGATGAGCTCTAAAGCCTGACTGAAACTTCTCAAACAGCTCATTATTGTTTAAATGCTCACATATCTGGTGTGCAACTATTTTCTCAAGAATTTTAGATAAGAAGGGAAGATTAGATATCGGTCTATAGTTAATTAAGTCGTTTTGATCAAGAGAGGGTTTCTTAAGTAGAGGTTTAATTACAGCAATCTTAAACTCCTGTGGTACATATCCATTGACTAAGGATAGATTCATTATATTTAAAATTGGAGCAGCGATCAGAGGGAAAACTTCTTTTAAGAGTTTAGTTGGGATTGGGTCTAAAACGCAAGTTGAAGGTTTAGATGAAGCTAATAATTTTAGTACATCACAAAGTTCGGCTGCATTAAAGCAGTTTAAGCATATATTAGGTTCAACCATTTTTGAGGCTGCCTCATTAACTAAGGAGGAAGCAAGCATATTGGGAAGGTTCCCAATTATCTTATTCTTTATGGAGTCTATTTTATTTATAAAGAATTGCATGAAGTCGTCACTGCTTAGAGCTTGGGGAATGGTTGGCTCGATAGAGCTATGATCCTGTGTGAGTTTGGCAACTGTATTAAAAAGAAACCTAGGATTATTTTTATTCTCCTCGATTAAAGATGAATAATATGCTGTTCTAGCTGTGTGAAGGCTCTTTTTATATAGCAATAAACTATTTTTCCATATTAAAAAGGAATCATGTAAATGCGTGGAGCGCCATTTTCTCTCTAGTTTTCTAACATTCTGCTTTAGGGTACGTAGCTCTAAATTAAACCAGGGAGTTAATCTTCTATGGCTAGCCACCTTCCTTTTCAAGGGGGCAACTTTGTCTATTGCCCGACGCAGGGAGGAATTAACGCTATGAACTAAAATGTCAAGTTGTGAAGGGTCACGAGTTAAATCACTGTTTTCTGTTCTGCATTTATAAACTGAGGAAATTAAAGTCGGAAGAGCTTCTTTAAAATTTGCTACAGCGTTGTCTGATAACGTTCTGGTATAATGAGGTTTTCTTTCAGGTTTGATATGATCCATTAGAGTAAGTTTAAAAGTGATAAGGAAATGAGAGACAACTAAATGTTTTCCTGTCCAAAAAGGAATCAAATATGGTTAGCAATTCATGACATTTTATGAGTTGCAAAAAATTCATTTCTGTGTGCATTACATTGATCCTTTTGTTCTTCTCTAACTTCAGGGGAAATTTTTTTTAACCTTAAGGTTTGTTACCGTGTCGATGATTGTGAAATGTTTCCAATTCCTGTTGAGTCACCTTTAAAGTTGGAACAGTGGCTCTTTAAAACCTGAAACTGAAAACTTGATGTTTGCATTAGATTTTGAGTCATTTCTACTCTTTTAAGTGTGCATAAGTTAATATTTCACTCTATCAGGAAACCTTAACACATTTGAAGATCCTCTTAAGGATGTGATTGACTACACTGTTTTTTAGAAAGGTTGTGGTCATAATTTGGGTAAAAATGACATCTTTGGTTTTATTTTTTACAATCACATTCAATTTAAAACGAAAGAAGCTTGGATGGAGCATTGGAATAAACTCCCTAATTTAGAAAGTACGTGCCAGCTCAGTATTCCTTAATAATGTAGAACAGCAAATTGGATTTTTCTTGACTTTCACATAATTAGAAGGTTGAGAAGGGAAAGGAGAGCCATATGGCACCATTAATAATTCATGTCCTTTTGATAGAGGTGGCCCTCATCTGATGCAGTAATGTGCAGTGAGAAATGAACCCTTCTGTGGGTCAAAGTTGGCTTGAACCTTCTTTGCTCTCTATTCTGAAAGGCCTTCTTTATGAGTGACTCTGTTAACTGTTTGGATTAATTCTGTTTGCTTCTGCAGGTCGTAACCGAGTAATTAATCCTGGATCACAACACCTGTTTGATTGATGCCATCACGTATGAACCCTACTGAGACCAGTGACTGCTTTATGCTGCATGAAAAGCACCAGTGCCATTCATCAAACAAACTCACTAATTTCCCACTGGATGTAATAAAGCCAATTTTATGAACGCAACGGCTTTTCTTTCTCATTTTCTTTCACTGTGCTCTCTTCAATCTTTGTCGATAGTTTTTCACCTCTATTCCAAAAGTTGCATCCCGTGGAACAGACCAACATCTATCTAAGACATGGAAATCAGGTAAAAAGGTTAAAAGTTAGGCATTTTGAGTCCTGTTTGGAACAAAAGTTAAAGTGTTTATCCTTTCCTGAATTTCCCCTGCTGGTTAAGCAACTATGATGTCTGGTCTACAAATGATAAAAGCGTTTCCCTAGTAACAATGTAGACATGTTAGGTCTGCCTTTTCCAGCTTTCTTTGCATATGTTTTTAGTAGTACTTTTGGATTACCTTCAGTTTTTAAAAAAGTAAACAATTTTGTTTGTGGAGGCTTTACAATCACTATTCTGTTAGGACATTATGTCCACAGGTTTCTAAAAAAAACAAAACAAAAAAAACCCCAACACTCTTCCGTTCCTGGGTGCATTTTGTAAAGGTGTAATTACTAGACTTCTATTTCGCTGTAGCTATTAAAAAACGGGATCATTAATTTCGCCCATTTCAGACCGTCGGATTACCATCCGAACAATGTAATGTGATATAACATGGGATACAGAAGCAAAGATCAGGTGGATACAGCTTCATCGGACTGCTGTCAGCGTCTGGTTTTGGACCTATAGCATGTGGGAGACACAATCACGGATCCATCTGAAACTTAACTCTACGCAGACAGGATCTCTCAGGATCCAACGTTACCTAGTGTTTCTAACAAAGGTAAAACTATGTGATAAGGCGTACAGGGTACCTCAAACTCAACTTGTCTACAGTCTCCCACCAACAAACCTTTAAACAAACACCAAGCTACTGAGCATTCACAGAGGTGAAGGTGGGCCTCTCTGCTTTCCTTTCAGCTAAGCTCACTTCCCAAAGTGCTCCAGCTCTACAGGTGAGCTCTCTTTTATCCCCAATCCAGAGTCCTGATTGGTTCTCTGCCACCACTGACCAGTCAGATGCATCCAGCTCAAATTGGCACCAGTCTGCTGAAACATAAGAAACAGGGGAGAGAAACATACACCCTGCCTAACATGTGCGTAACAGTGGCATTAAAATCCATAGTTTTCTATTGATCGAGCTGACAGGTCATTACATCTAGCCTGGGGGAGGTAAAATCTCCTCACAAAAGACTCTGAAAACCAAAACAATTTATGCATAATAACCCTTTTCTGAATGTATGCTAATGTATTTCTCTTGGCAAGGCAAGGAAATTTGATTTATATGGCACAGTTTCAATAACAGGGTAATTCAAGGTGCTCTAAACAGAGGTTTAAGGGGGGCTCTAACCTGCAACCTGCTCTTTAAATGTCATTATGCCAAGAACTATTTTGTTTCCCTTTGTTTCTTGTTTGTACCAAAAAATTAACTAAACCATAAGACTGAACCATGCTGCGTACTGAACCAAGACTTTTGGCATACCATCACAAAATATTTTAGAATTTACTGTGACATAAAGCAAGCAAGACAGCAGAGATAAATTGGATGTTTGTTTTAGCTTGCTGATGGATTAGTTATATGATAAATGTAATGCTTGTAAATGTGTCTCATACAGAAGTCATACAGAAGTAATATGAAAGTAATGAGGTGTTACAGGATATTAATCAAGCTATTGACGATGGGGAACTTTGGTCATGAAAGGTTCTGAAGGGAGATGAAAAATATAATTCTGTACCCCAACACCCACAGGTAGAAGATTTCTGTCAGGAAACCTGTTCTGTTTCTGCTTTTTTCCTTCCCCACAGTCTTTCCACATTGTCAGGAGTGAATCCACACAAAGCATGAAGAATTGGGAAGCAGAACTGGCTCAAAACTTAGTTTAAGCTGATTAAAAGTATAGAAACTGACAAGTGAATTTCGCAGCTTATTCAGCAATGCTGATCTGCTGTAGAGTCTGAGTTTTTAAGATGAAAAAAAGGCTAATCTTGTTGAACCCTGCCAGATCACAATCTCAGCAGAGGGCACGCAGACTGAAACCTGAAGATGGTAATGACAGCATGGAGCTACAGTATATTCCTGCAGAAGATGTAGGGATGCAGGAAAATACAATTTCATGTGTCATGGGTGGACCAGGGGGGAAGGTGGTATAGCTTACAGGCAGTGCAGCCACTGGTATTATTTACTCATGATCTTAAACCCTGGTATTTAATTTGGAAGGTTACATAATTTTTTTTTTTTACTTATCTTTTAAAAAGTCCTACAAAATTGACCAAAAATATATAGAATATAATATATATAATATATTATTTCTTCATTTTTAGGAAAATTAAATAGACTGGTGATTGTAAAATTAACAAGAATAATCTAATCTTTAGTTCAAACAATATTTGAGCAGACCACATATCACTTCATATTTCTGCATTACTGTATTATTCTTATAGGCACAACTGTTTCAGTTTTTCACCGTTTTCTGTCCTCTTAATGCATACATACATCCCAGAACATGTGAATATTTTTGGAAAAAAATTATTGATTTAAAATATTGTTTCCCACAAAATGTAATGATGTATTAGAACACAAAAATTATTTTCTACATAGAATTCTTGAGAGGGAGTGCACAGTAGCGCAGTTGATTGTACTTGATGATTCACCTTGAAGCAAGAAGATCCTGGCCTGGGGTCTTTTTGCATGAATTTTAAATTTTCTTCCTGTGTGTTCGTGGGTTCTCTCTGGGTACCCTGACTTTCTCTCACAGTCCTAAAACATGACTGTTAGGTCATGCAGGTCATGTGCGTCTCTATTTTGCTCTGTGATCGACTGCTGACCTGTCCAGGGTTTACCCCAATTGTTGTCCAGTGACATGTGGAAATAGGCACCAGACCCTCCACCACCCTTCAAGGATTGATCAATATCTGATTTACAGCCATTTTATGATCTATATAATCTGGGGAAGACTGCTGACATTACAATTGCCCAGCAGACAGTCACTGATACCCAAATGATGAAAATTGTGTGGAAGGAAAAAGTAAAGTTGACGAATGTCAATTCAATTCATTTTATGTATATAGTGTTAATTTTCTAAATATGTCATCTCAAGTCACTTTACAAGAAAGGTCATTTCAATAGAATTATAAAAACATTCCAGTCAGTTAAAAGGCATGGACTGCAGGCAGGGTCAGTGCATCAAAAAAAACCATGCACTGACATGTCCAGGAAAAGGGCTGAGCCACTTCTGAACAACAGACTGTAGTAATTTTCTGTCCAGATTAATGATGAAAAATTAACCAGATTATTCCTCAGTGGTAATAAATCTTCTTTTAAAATCACAGTAAATTATGAAGCAAAGGTCCGAACTAAGGTGGAGAAAGAAAGCTGCTGGTCTTATTCTATTGTGTGTTTTGTTTTTATTTTTCAGTTCAAAATCAGTGTCTACCATTAAGTTTTGATGCTTTTAGAGATCGATATTTTAAACCATAATCAGCATAATAAACTGAAATGAACACTTACCAGTGTGCATTGTTGTCTTAAATAAAAGTTTCACTTGTTAAGATAAAGCACTAAAGTAAATCCAATATTTGATAGTATTATTTTTTATAGAAGCACATCTGTTCTCCTGTGTCAAGTTTCACTTTACCTCCTCTACTTCAGATTCTAGATTTGAAGAATAGCTCTGTAGCTAAACCAGATTGCACAGAAAGTTCAGCTTTGTTGAACCCCTCTGATGTTTTGAGGCTGGGAAGTTTGATGCTTCTGAACAATTTCCTGCTTACATTTCAGTGTGTGTGTTTTGTGTATGTGTGTTTGTGTATTTTGTATGTTCTAGAAAATCTGTACATTATGTACACCAAACCATTTGTTCTTGTTTTGCATTGTGAGTTCTGTGTTAACTTAAATTATTAAAAGTTTTTCTGTTGCCTATAAACGTTTCTTCTTTTATCCACCAGTAAATAACACAGAGAGAAAATATAACATGAAGCTGTGAAAAAAAGCAGAGTACAAAGAACCACACAGAAAAAGTAATACATGTAAGCTAAAAAGAGCAGGAGGAATCTTTATTCATCCTCAGCTCTGAACCAGTTTAACATCTTTTACATATTCAGCAGTATTTTATTATATTCAATATTATCAGTTATATCCCTCTGAGATAATCAGTAGAGCCACCCTTGACTGAGAGAACTCAAAGAAACATCTGCTAAAGAATTCCTAAATAGTACAAGAAACGTATTACTATATTTCTTACATGCATCAACACATATTTTTACAATTTACTGTTGTTTCGTAAAATGCTTGCTGACCTACTTCTCTTAGAAAGCCCAACACTGAAACTTTAGGCTTCCATCATTTTCTCTTGCTCTGCTAGGATTAAACAGAAATTCTGCTCCTGACGCACATTATCATAATGTTGGTTTTTTTTTTATTGAAAGGGACAGAACAAACAGAAGAACATCCCTCCTGAAATGAAAGTGAAGGTCACACAGATGATTTTTATAAGCTATTAAGATTTTATGGTTGATAGAAGTCTTCCTCTGAGATTACAGAGGATTCCAGCGGGACCTTTTGGAGTTGGCTGATTGCTATCTTGGCCTCGGAGCGCTGAGAGCTTCCATTGCGTCTGTGCCTGGGATCAAATAAAGTTTACACTTCATTTCAACTTTGCTACAAAGTTGGATGTTGGCCAGAGAAAAGCAGGGTATGATGAGCTGGAGGAGCCTGGAGATGAAGAGAGACTAATTTATGGTGAGTCAGGCAGTTCAGCTCAGCTCATCACAGGTTACCTGGTTTTACCTGCATAGGCATGATGTAAATGCTGGAAAACTTATGCCACAATATTACTGTGCATAATCATTTATCTCTTTCTGTAGGCTTGTAAAATGGCTTTTCTGCCCTATAAACTCACATGTTGGAACCTAAAATTCCGGAATCAGATACATTTTAACAAATGGAATTAGGTTGATAGCTAAACAGGAAATATCCAAGCGTCATATCTTCTATAAGGATTCAGAAGTCTAAACAAATGTGGAAGTTACCTTGATCTATGCCTGTTACTAAGATCTTTGGGTAAAATCGGAAATTCAAAGGGAACAAACATAAAAAATGAACACATTAGCTTCAGATACATAGGACAAAACATAATCTGACTTCTCAATTAAAGAAATCCCTTGTGACGTTTCCATTTCCCTAAAGCCAGTTTCAGCAACAGGCAGTCGACCCACCAAAGCTTTGACCTTCTGATGTTGCCAAATCCACTCATTCCTCTTATAGCACCTCCTTCAGCTGGTAGATCCACAGGAGGGACATCCAATTTACCCAGCTGCACTAGCTGGGTAAAGTGAAATTGGCATCTGGAAATTGAACCCAACATTTCCATAAGGCCCTGATGCTCTACTGGTTCCAAGGTGACTTCTGTTGCATTATTCAAATATGTTAATCTGACAAAATTGACATTATTTTGATGCTATTTAACTATTTCCATTTCCAACTTCTTTCAGGAAAAGAATCAGCCTTAATGGCAATGTTTGTTGCACTCAAATGAGGACTTTGGCCCCACTTTTCTCTTTAAGTGTACAGTCATAAAACATTTTATCATATTTATAGAACAGTTTTATTGGTGCACTTTATTTTTCTGTTTTACAGACTAGGATTTATTTAGTATAGATTAGAAGTAATTACAGCTATTAGTCATACTGGGATATATTTACTAATTCAAGTAATTTGAAAAAAAACAAAAAACAAATCAAGCAAAAATAATAATGTTATCTACTATGTGAATAACTCCTAGAAGGCTGACAGTGACAGTTTGTGGCATTCAGAAAATCTTCTAAAATAAATTCTAAACTGTTTCTAAACATTCATTGGTTAACTGGAAATAAAAAAGAAGTGATTCATAGTTTCAGAACCATCTTTAATAATGCTAGAGGGCTTCATTTTGGATCAGATAAAGCTCTTTGTTTCTCTGGAACAACTATCATTTGCACTCTAGGGATTCAACATCTCTAGCTCACCTTTGCGTTGAGGAATGACAAGCTTTGTTGCTCCATCGGTGCTTTACAGGTCGCGGCAGGTAGCTGTTGTTTGGATGTCTTCATGGTTCGCTACTGTAGATGTGGAGCCAGGCTCTAATATAGGGAAAAACAACTTTAATAAGAATCAATGCACACACTACACATACACATAGGAAGACATGTTAGAATCATTATAAAACTCTCAGAACAAGCAGACAAGCTTGTAAAAGGTTGTTGTTTGGCAGGGGTGGAGCCGGACCCCATTATGGTATTTGCAAAGAACACAAAGAACATGTTTTTTTACAATGTGTCCTGTCTAGTTCGCTACTCAGAATTGGTGTGTGAGTACCAAGTACAAGCCCAAAAGATTTACTTTCACAAGCAGAGTAATACAGCTTTGCTATAATACTACACTTGATATATATGTATGAAAAATCTTTATCAGTGATTACTGTGGATTTAATTTCTTGACGTTATGGACACAAAATTGAGATAAGAAGGAAGAAAGGAAGAAGATGAAGAAGAGAAACAGGACTGGTAGAAGTGTGAACTGACGATACAAAATAGGGAGGTAAACAAAGAACACAAGAAAACATCCCAGTCCTCCACCTCTGCAGAGAAGTGGGAAAACAAAATAAACAAAAAACACCAATAGAACAACATTAACCAGACAGATCTAGTAATATGAACTAAGAATTACACATTCACTACACCAGAGCCGTCTAAGGAGAGTTACGACACCCCCATAGACTTCTATAGAAAGAACGGAATGCGGAAGTCACGTGGTTCATGCAGCTGCGAATAGTTCCAAACAGCAGCACTTCCATTGAACGCAGTTCATTTTCGGTGTTTAAGAATCATTTTCTCTGGTAAGTTGATGATTTTACAATAGTTCCAGCATTGTGAAGCGTTAACTGACTGTTCTGTGCCAAATTAAGTCAACTGTGATATTTAATGTAGCCAGTTTTAGTTAATTAAGTGTGTTAAATGAGCTCGATGTAGTTTAGCTGCAGCTAGCTAATGTGAGCAGGAGGGGCTAGACAAGCTTGACAAGCTGGGGTCTTATTTCTGTCTGTCTAATTGAGCTTTTTATGAAGATTCAGCACTGTTTAAAATGGGCTATACATTTAATATAGTTTACTGATTTTATTTGATTTTTGTTATGCATTTGGTGTGTTGCTGGTCGCTGTATCATTAGTCTTTAACTATAGAATCAGATATTGAGGCAAAAATGGATATACTCAGTAAAGAAAGACGCTCCAGAATGAATCCAGGGTCTCCCAGCAGGTTCAAGATACGATCAAAGGGAGCTGCTGTCACTGATACCAAGGATGAACTGTCATTAAGACTTTAGCACATTTCAACATTGTATACATTTTATCATAAAGTAGAATGGTTGTAAAATGACTTTTTCACTGAAGCTTGTTTTACATTTTACATGATATTGTATAATAAAATAAAATGTTTGGTAGTTTCTTGTTTTTGCATAATTAGCATACACTTCCTCACCCCTTAATATGTATTTAAACATACAAACACTGTTTAAAACAGTTTGATTTAAATATAGTTTTTAATCAATTAACTACTTTACAAGTTTCTGTCTAGAAGCAGAATCAACTGGGTAACGCATAGATTTTATCACATCAGAGGAAAAACAAAAAATGAAATGTTTTCAAAAAATGAAAAATGTTTTCCTCCTAATTATTTAAAACTTTTTAAAATAAGTAGTTTAGATCAGTTCTGCCATTCAGGTTATTTAGCATTGGATATCAGGCAGAGAGGAGACAGAATGACATCTAAACATGTGTTTGGGACTATGAGTTTATCCTGTGCATTGATATAGCATGTTTTAGTGAAGAATGAACATTTGATGAAGGTAAGCTGGAACAGACCTCTTAACCACTTGCATATTTATAGGACCAGATATAGCCTCTCCATGCTAGCATCTAAATGCCACCAGAAAGCTCTATATTTTGTATTTACTCGACAGTTTGGTTTTAAGTGCATAATATTATTAAACACTGCAGACATGCTTATATTGAAGGCATTGGGAGAAGATATGTAGTCAAAACGTATTGTGCGATTTCTTTGCAGTCTAATTTCCCACTAATAAACAGTAACAAATGTAATTTGTCCGCACAAAGAACCATAATTATGAAATATAGGGTGAGGTAATCGGTGCACATGATATAATTTAGAGAAAATCTCAGGAAAAGTGAGAAAAAAGTTGTTAATTAAGCCCTTTACCGCTAAAAATCAATGATGGGATGTTTGGAACTATTGAGGGCTCCATGAACCACGTGACCGCGTGCCGGCGAGTTCAAAGTGTGTCGTAACTTTCTCTACTCAATAGGCTCTACATTACACACAACAATGGATTAATGAACACAACACTAATGTTTCTGGTAAACTCCAGACAACTCCAAACAACTAACTAATGACGATAACCTCAGTTCAAGATATGTCCGTACTCACCAATGTCCCCACACCTATGTGTGTGTGCGAGCATGCAGGTGTGAATAAGGTTTCCCCATGCAAGTGATTGATAGCTGGTGTAAGGAACCGTCAATCCGTTCTACAGGAATCTACGCAGACATTAAGGAGGCAGGAGACGCATATGGATGTACGCCCTCCGCAGGCCGCGCCCAGCCAGCACCTTGACACCCAGATCTACCAGCCCCGGGGTCCAGATCCCGCCCCACGCAGAGAGCCGAGACCAGGGGCCCAGCCAATGCCGGACAGCCCCCCCAAAATAAAACGACTAGGCTGCAGAACCCACAGAACCGGCAGGAGGCCCGAGCACCAGGTACGGTCCCCATCGACCCTCTGAACGGCACCAACCTACCTTGCAACCCCAGCACCCCCATAAAAGGTGCCCCAGTCAATCCAAGGAGAACGTTGGCCTTAAACAGCAGATGCCTGACACACCAGCCCACCCAGGACCAGCCAGGCATGCACGAGGACCGAGCCGGTTCGCATCCGGGCCCCCAGCCCCAGGCATCGAGAACCACCATCGACCAGCGTACAGGGGCATCATTCACCGACAGGGAGTGAAAAACGATGCACCAGGCCAGAGGGCAGCCAAACACCCAACCTGACAAGTAGACAGAGACATACAGAGACAATCATACGTACCCTCCCTCTTTTGCGCACACATTCTCACCAAGACAAGACACCCGAAAAAGGATGCTGTACACTGACTCATACGCCCCACCTGGGCCGGGCATCCCCATCTCCCTATCCGGGCCGTCAGTGTCTGGATGCAGTTAAGTGGTGGGCACCGGCAACACAGGTGAGGCCCCCTATAAGGGGGCCGACATCCACCAGCCCCAAATAAGGGGCCTCGCCTCCAGCGCTGGTGCGCATCCACCACCAGGTCCCTACATGTGCGTGTGTCATCTAAATGTTGCAAGTGTAAGTATCTAAGTTGTACAGTAACATTGGGACCCAGGCCGCCACCAGGTAGCGAAGATGGAAACTTCATCCAGCACCCCAGTGACGTGCCCACGTCCCAAGGCCCTTGTGAAATGTAGAATGAAGGAGCAGGTGGACAGAGGCATTTGGGGATGGGGAGGAAATGACTGGGGTGGCACCACCAACTCGGATACCACGTACATGCTGTGCCGGGCCCGTGAGCAGACCGAAGCCCCAGGCGGCCGACCCTCCAGGCCAACATCCACCAGTCTTGCTACTACAGCCCGATGGCCGGTGAGGCAACCAAACCCCGCACCTCCATCCACCAGCCCACACCCCACCACAAGGCCAGCCCATCGCGGAGGCCGACCGACACTGGTCAAAGGACCCGACCCCAGCACCCCGCAGAGTGCTTGGACCAAGACCTAGGAGCTATGTCCAGTGCCAATATGGCTGACCGGGCCCAGAGACACTGCCCACCTACCGCAGCCACCCACCGACATCACGACGCGCAGACACGGCAAGTGGCCATCGGGGAGCCAGCGACAACAACCAGCCATGGGAGATGGAAAAGGCAGCAGCGCCCGCCAACCACCGGCCGACCAAAGCACCCCCCCCCCCCCCCAGCCGGCACTGGCGGGGAAACCCCCCCAAAGCCCCAAGCCCCAGGCCCAGCCCAGACACAACCCAGAGCAGCACAGCACCAGGCCGCTGTCCGCTGGCGCAACTAGGGGATAGATGAGAAATTATTTGGTTGTCAAATCTTAGAGCTGATGTACCTCAAACCTTTTTTTACCTTCCTTGGTACTTGAGTTGACTTCTTTTGAATATATTGCAGGCTTAATGAGAGACTAATTTCACCTAATGAACAGCCAGAAGTATTATGCAAATTTATGAATGCCTGATGATTTTCTCGCTGAATAACTTCCATCAGACCGAGTTAGATCACATCAAAATTGTCTGTTTGATTCAGAACATCAATCTCCCTTCTGAAACAGCAAACTTTCCACTTGCAGTTCTTGATCTGTGGGCTGAAGCTACGCCAACGTGCTCATATCCTGCTGAAACTGTAAAATCTAATTGTAGGATTTATTTCCCCTGTCTATATGAAAGCCCACATATCCTCTGATACCCAGAGGAGCCCTCCTGATCCTACCATGCATTCCTGCAGTACAACATCCGGATCCTGTGATTGGTGCATTTGCTAATCGATAGTGGCAGTGTGATTACGTCTTGGGAAGAAAAAAATCACAGAGGAACCTTGGAGTCACCTTATACCGCACGAGCCAGGTGTTGGTTTGGATGTTTCCATGTCCACCTACACATGCACCTGAGATAATCACGTTAGGGAGCGGAGGAGGGAGGGAAACATTGTTCAGCCTCTCTTATTAGAGTGGAAGTCTATGACTCAACAATCTATTTCCAGCCCAAAAGAGTTTGATGAGTTTGGGGTCTTACACTGAACTGATATGACTTTAATTGTAAGTGACATTTTCTTCAGGTGCAGATTAGATTTGCTCAAGGTGATGCAACACTCAGTAAGAGTGTTCATGGCAGCTGGACTGCAGCAGAGAAGAATAATTTACTGACAATAAAATATTTATTCTATAAAGTAAAATATGTCACAACCTCACATCCAGTCAGAGATAGCAGCAATGACATTTGTTTTACTATTTAATGCCTCACTGCTGTTTTTATTTTTCCCTGTCCAATCTTGTTTTATTTTCTCCATCCATTCATCCATACGTGATCTTGTCTGTCAATCCTTTTGAGGTAGCTCATGTCAGATGGTTGTATCTGGGATCTCGTTCTTTGAGTCATGACTCATACCTTATTACTCTAAGTGAATGTTGGAAAGTAGATTAATTAGCAATCAATAAAAACAAAAATACTCTCATTGCTCCAGATGGAGGACCAATCCATCCACTGACCTCCTGATTCATCCTACCATACAAACAGTTGAAAACCATAACAAAAAAGCATTACTGCAGGTGTAGTCTGGGTATTCTCTCTGTGCTCTACGACAGCGGTCGGTTAGACAGAACTTGTCATTGCAAACATTAACATGCCTCGTATTTGCGTGTTTCCAAATTGCACAAACAAAATGCCCAAGTGCACTAAGTTCTGTTCCACAGGCTCCCTTTCTGCAACCTGCTCAACTGCAATGGTGCATGGCAGCAACGTCACTGAAACCGCTGTTTGTTGTAAAAGGGATTCAGTTGGAATAAACGCCTGCAAAACATGTCAAAAGACAACAGCAAAGCACCTCCTAGATGCTCCAAACTCACAGGGGAATAGTGCAAGTGATTTATTAAATTGCTTTAGTGAAATGAAGGAGTTTTGTGGCAGATAATGATTTGTTTAGACGCTGCACTTTAGGTGCAACAACAACTCCCATTAAATGATATAAAATGATCACGAATGGCTCTAAATATCTAAATAATATAAGGGCTTCAAGTGGCAGAGAAATTGTCTGGGTAAGTAAATGAATGTATTGCATGCTACACTGTGAACCCAGATTTAGTTTCTAGTCAAACGTCTGAGTGATCACTACTTATACTGTTAAGTTTTGTAAAAAGCTGCTGTCATTACTAAACAACATTAGTTGATTGTACTATTTAGCTAAAAGATCAATTCTACTAATCAGGTTTACTAGCGATAACTTGGTATGTTTAGTTTTATAAGAGAGGGAAGGGGCTGCTGCGTGACCTGCAGTGTGAGAGCTGCATTGTGGGTATCCATGGCTTTGGTTATTTTGTTCTATTTGCTGCACTTTATTGTGAGGTTTGTGTTGGTTGTTGTTATTGCTTTGTTCAGTGTGACCTTTCTTTGTTGGTGTAATTCCGCATTAGTTATGCTCAACATGATTATTTTTGGCTTGTGTAAAAACTTAACATTCCACGTTAGTTATACTCAGCATATTTAATTTTAGCTTGTGTAAAAAGGTACCGTTCTGCATTAGTTATACTCAACATATTTATTTTTAGCTTGTGTAAAAAGGTACCGTTCTGCATTAGTTATACTCAACATATTTATTTTTAGCTTGTGTAAAAAGGTACCGTTCTGCACAAGTTATACTCAACATATTTATTTTTAGCTTGTGTAAAAATACAGTGGTATAAGGCAACGGGTTTCCTCGCGATTCGCGAGTAATGTCAACTAATTGGGTTAAGAGTGTACAAATGAGGTCCAGGTTGCAAAAAAATAAATAATGGTACTTCCTGTTTTAATCTAACAAAAGGATCAGGCTAAAAGAGAAGCCCAGAGATGTAATCAGAAACTACTCAGTGCTAACACTGGTTAAACAGAAACTGAATTCCATCCCATAATCATTTCATCCATATACAGAGAGATCTGTAATTTGGTGGGTTTACACAAAAGTGACAGTCAGTGTCTAGTGTTTGTAGGTCTATTTAGTAAATAAAAACGGCTTATCACTGATAAAATACATCAACAGATGCACATCTGTGAATCAATTTTAGCATGGAGGCTCTTTTCACTGTGCAGTCTACTTTGTAAGAATAAACAGTGTCTTGTCAAATGTACCTCTCTTTCAAGATCCACCTAATTATCTCAAATCTTTTTTCACAGTTTTGAAGCAACCACCCCCCCCCAGGAATAATGTTCTGAAATATATAGAATCATGTTTATTTTAACTCTATGGATCACAGCTTGTGCATATTTTGCGTCCTTCTCCTTATCTGCAGAACAGTTGATACTCCATGTTTTCACACTAAAATCAGCATGTCGGTTCTGAATCAGTCCGTTCAGTTTGCACTTTCTTGGAGAGACATTAGATAATCGAATGCTGACGGTGCTCTGTATCTGCACTGCAATAAAAACCTCCTTACAATGCTGTAATCTTCTGACAACTGCTCTCAGGGGATCACAGAGCCATTCACCTTTCATTATCTGATATTTCAAGGCTGCAGGAAGGAATTCTGTTAAATAATTTCCTGATTTAACATTTTGGCATCCTGACGGCTATTAACAGCTCAGAAATAAATCAGCTACAGACATATAAAAGAGACAGCACAATCTCTTCTTGTATGGGGCCTACAAGCTACTTTTACTGCCTGTCCACTGTGTCTTGGCTACAGGATCCGCTGATGAGGCTATACGATGGATCCAAACATGAGAAAAGGTATTTGGAACTGTTTATTAGCTTAGCCAAGCTACTGCTTCAACAGGGCTTCTTTAGAAGAGTTTATATGGATGGAAGGAGCAGTGTTAAACAGGAACACTTTGATCGTTACAAATCGTTGGTTTACAATTTTCTCACTTAATCTTTTCACATTACTTTCACAGTTAAGTACTGACTAAATTACTGTTTTATGACATCATGCACAGCCTTGTTATGAAAATTACATGAAACATGTAATGTGAATAAAAGAAGAAAATCCTCTCAAATTGATAATTATATTAAGTAATTATTAACCGAAATTAGGTGAAATACATACATATATACAGACACACACACACACACACATGTTGGGTTTCTATGTCTTGTGGGGACTTCTCATTGACATAATGTTTTCCGTAGCGCCTTACCCTAACCTTAACCATCAAAAATTAATGCCTAACCCTGACCCTTACCTCAACCTAACCATAGCCTAAGTGTAACCTGACACTAAAACCAAATTTTAAGCCTCAAAAATTGCTTCAAACTTGTGGGGACCGGGATTTTGGTCCCCACAAGGGAGGTCGGTCCCCACTTGGATAGTAAACTTCCAATTTTTGGTCCCCACAAAGATAGTAATACCAGGTCCACACACACACACGCATACACGCACACAACACACACACACACACACACCAACTAATTTAATTACATAAATCCTTCAGTATGGGCAAAATGTCCATGACTTTTAACACAAATATTCTTGACTCTGCAACATTCTGGAAAATTCCTCTGCTTCCCTTACAAATAATTACTAACAGAACTAATATTGAAATAAGTTTTCCCATTATAGCAGGTAAAAAGCCTCCTGCTCAATTTTGAGTTTACAAGGCCAATATTTCATAGTGAGTTTGTTTCTATCTATTATGTCTGTCTATGATTCACTCCAGTGGAGAATGGCCGCTGGAACAAGACAGTACAATTAAAAACAAAAACTCTGGCAGCAGAGGTGGTCATTGTTTCTCAAAAACCCACAGAAGATTTCTCCCAAAATACTGTGTGACCAAAATAGCCTATTCTGTATTGTAGAAAGCATAGTTGCAGTATACGTGTATTTAGCTGCACCATCACCATCAGCTATACCTCTTAAAGCTGCTGTCCGGAGTATTTGAGTATTGTTTAGATGTTTTTAAATCCAAGGCTCCTCGGATTACCTTTTTACAATTTCAGCCCTGGGTAACTGAGGAATAGCTAACTTTTCAGTAGAATCTCTCTGACATCACCATGACCAGTCTTTGCCATTATGGCAACTGTAAACAGAAAGACACAGAGCACCCTGTGTACGCGACCACATCTTGCGTTTCGCCATGACGCTCCAGCTCTGAAGCTGTAGATCACGTTCTCCCGGTGGGAGAAAGGTTTGCTTGAAAGATGAAGAAAAGGATGATGACCAGTGGATCAGACAATTTGATCAATCTGTTAGTTAGTTTTGGGACGGATCTGTAAAATTCTGTGCTTAAACATATAATGTGAATAAAAGAAAAACATATACAAACACACACACACAGACGCATGCACACACACACACACCACGAAGAAAAGGATGATGACCAGTGGATCAGACAATTTGATCAATCTGTTAGTTAGTTTTGGGACGGATCTGTAAAATTCTGTGCTTAATGATTTTCTTTCTGTTGATTTTCAGACTGCGGCTTTTATTTTTATAAATCCATATGCAGTGTCTTGTCTGGCCCTGAAAGTCCCTGAAAAAGCCAGAAACACAAAAACTTCAGTAAAACAATGGATTTCATACTAGAAAAACTTAGTAACAAATAACACCTGCAGCCACCCTAAATGACAGCTGCTAAATCCCATAGAACAATCTGTTGTACCCTTGCTAGCTTTGTCTTTCTTTTTAGCATGGCTCCAAGATTGTAATTGTTTTGTAGTCTGTGAAAAAAAAAAAATGAAAGGAGAGATGCTTTTTGGTTGCTGAGAAGAAATTCATTCTCCTATTTATTTTCACAAGACTCAACATTTTTTGCATCAAGCATCTTTAAAGAAAATTAAAGGGCTCACCTCATCCTATTTCTCCATTACTCACAAGCAGTCACAGATCCATTCAAAAAATGTTTTTCTTTTGTCCAGAAAACAAATTCTGTTTACAGTAATAGAAAGTTCACTCTATGGTTCCAGGTCACATCTAATCAACAATGTCTGATACTGCGGTTTCATTTTAGAGAGATGTGGCTGTGAAAACAGTTGCATCATATAACTTCACTTCAAGACTGTTTTTTGAGGAAAATGAACAGGCTAGTTGTAATTTATTTATATTTTATAATGCTTTTACTTTTTTGCTTTTCTGGCACTATCACGATATTTGGTCTTTAATATTCAGTCCACTGCTTATAATGTTTTTGTAGCACCCTTGCAGAATATTGCGTCAGCAGCATGGTAGTATGCAAACTGATTTAATTACCAGTTCTCCTTAAAGCTCTAAAGTGTTTGAGCTGGGGTCAGGATCTCTTAAAAATATCACATCAAGCTGTCTTCTGCTGCTCCATCAATGTCAACTCTCCAGGGTGGAGTCGCATCAGCAAGGTGAGACCACCAGAGCGATTCATCCTGCGTGCTGAAGAGTCGTCTGCCTCCATTTAGCAGTGTGTCCCTCAGCTCAGCAAAGCATCTGTCTGGATCAATGAGGCCAATAACCACAGGCTCCAGACAGCTCGCCTGTCTGCTGTGGTGTTGTCTCTGACATTCACTCTGCTTCATCGTCTGAAGTTACAGCTGCTGAGAGCTCCCACTCAGCAGCGGGTCAACCTGCACACATCATTATTCTGGACCCGACACGCCTCCACACAGGACAGATATGTAGTAAACACAAACCTAGCTACTAAAGAAGGTCAAAAACGTGTGTTTATGTGTGTAGGAGGAGACAGGATGGCGACTTAACACTCCCCATATAACGCAGATAATTAAAGATGCCTCAGCACTCCATGACTTGGCATATTCACTCTGTAATTCAAACGCAAATGAAGAAATTCCCAGCAGTTGTCCTCCCCACAGACATTAACAAGTACATTAAATTCTAGTTAATCTCAGCATTAGTTCTGAAATCAGGACCAAACAAGTTATTAAAGAAGACAGAAATGTACACAGTTAGTTTAGATAATAACATCACAAGGTTGAAAGAAATTAGATTTCAGATTATTGTTATAGTTAGTTTTTACTCTGACAATGCTGTTTATAACCTTCAGGTTCATGGTGATACACAAGAAATAATAGAAACAAAACAGAGGCAGACAGTATATAAAGTACACCAATTCAAAAGAGGTGCGGACTAACTTTAAAAGACTGGCGGATGAGTGTAAATGTTTGTAGACATCATAACTAATATTTTAAATGTTGACAAGATGAAAAATTGCTGTAAAATGAGCATCAGTTTTGTAAATACCAGTGTTACACTATTAGGAAAAACATTTTATTTAAATGAAGTTGGGAGACATAGTGCCACAAGAAAGCAGCAGTTGTCTCTCAATGTATTTGACAATATAGCATATAACCTGATCACTGGATAAGCCAAGCAGTTTCGGATTTATTCTGTCAAAACCATCATCACTCTGTCCTGCTATCCATGTCTGATTGTCTTCTCCCATGTCTCTAATTAGTCTCACCTGATCCTCATTTCCCTACTCTTATTTAATCCTGTCTTGTTCGCTCACTCAACGTCGGATCATTGATGGCGCGCCGCCCTAATGTCTCCTTCCTGCTCACTGATGCTCGTCTGGTGTCGCGTCTTATTCCAGTTATCCTCATCGTCTCTTCAAAAAACATCAATGCACCATTTACTGCATTTGTGGTTATGCCTCCTGTAGACACTAACCACTAACATATTGGGCATGTACAAAATGTCAGCCCCATTAGCCCCACAGCTCTTACATACCATATAATAACACCAACCAGGAGCTTTAAGTATACTAAGTATGATACTAAATACAAACACTAAACCTAATACAAATATTGAAATAAAAATTATGGGAAATTAAAGTAATAAAAAAATAAAAAACACAAAAGAATGCTGAACTCACAAACCAGATAACCAAATATCTGACAACTGACTCACTGGTTCAATAAAGATGGATGGGAATTGTGCTGTAAAGTAGCGGCCACCTGCTGATAAGGTTCATTTAATAGAAAGAGAGGTTTATATTTTTTTATATAAATCATGTTGACTCTGACTTCTAAACATTAAATGAGTTGGTTCCTTCATTTCTGTAATAACTGGAGGTGACAGACTGTCAGGGCACAGAGGGACCATGGATCCTTGAAGTCGAGTGTGCATGCATATAATGTTGGTAAAATTTTGTATATCTCTTTTGTTAAAGATAAATAATTTTTGTGAGTTCTGAGTTTGGTCGTTCATACTACTGGTGGCTTTGTGTTGCTGAGGTTTGCAAGGGCACAACGAGTGAATCCAATGAATTTTGTCGGTGTATAACTATCTAATCTTGGGTTCCATGTGAAATAGTTTAAACCACAATACAGTAATGCAACTGATCAAGATGCCCTCATTACTAAGAATGGCAGTTAAGAGACAACTTTGCAAAGAGAAAAGACTCTTGTTGGGTCTTCTAAGCAATGAAACATATGGTGAGTGAAGATTAAAGAATGAAAACCAAATCAAGCCTCAAGCTTGAATCCAATTTTAGGCCTGTTTGGGAGGAGTATCTAGTAGCATAGCTTAGCTTATCTTTTTATAGATAAAATGACACCACAACAAAACCTCAATAAATTAAAAAATAAAATTAAAACAGAAAAAAGAATGGGTTTCAGAGAGCAAAACTGTTTTTGTTACTTTTTGTCTGAAATCGCTTAGTACCAAATTGATCATACTGTTTAATTTTAATCAGTTAATTTATAGGTACCAATAGCTGCAGTTTTCAGTCTGTTGTGGGGTTATAAAATAAGAATTAAGCTGTAAAGTTTTAAAAAACTATAGTTGGGATGACACAACATCCCAAGAGTTTGTCGATGCTGAGATTCACCCAGACACGGCAGATGGCTACTAATACCGATATGGTTTCTGACGGAGCTCCAATCGGATTATAACAGAGTTGTTCCTCTTTCTTTTTTTTTTGCCACTTGCACAAGATGAGGGATTAATGGAAAGTGAATGTCTCGATTTAATCAGTTCAGTTTTTCTCCAGCTGATATTATAAACTTAATTTGACTGTATTGTAATATAACGAGTGCACCTCCAGTATTCGCAGAATCACCTATTTACAGATTTATCTTTTGAATGTAACTCCATATTTATTCATGGACAAATTGTCTATTCGTAGATGTTTTTCCGAAATATCCAAAACAAAATGCAGTTTGGGTTGCCACCAGTCACACCTAACCACTGCATGGCGTTTGCAAACCAGCCAGTCGAGGAGTGCCATTCATCTTCCTCGATGCTGATTGACTCTACCACCAAGAGCGGATGTAAGGAAGACAGTAACTTAACTGTTAACTTTCGTGGCAGCGCTTTCTACTGTTAGTATTAAGTGCATATTAGCAGAAGGTTAGGGCAAACATAGTCATACATTATACTTTAGAATATATACATGTACATAGCAAAAATGTTGTGTTAGGTGAGAAATAATGATTTCTCAATTTTTTTCTCTGGGTGTGTGGTGTAATAAGGATAAAGTGAAAGAAAAAAATCTGGGGAAAGCAGAAAGTAGCACTTCTGTTGAGCCCTATAGCTCTGAAAAGCTGGTGTAAAGGAAGATCAATAAGTGTGTTCTCTCGTTGGCCCTCTCCCCCGGCAATTACCTCTTTCACACACACTGACACCTACACCACTGTTTGGGTCGAAGTACATTTGACCCACAACCCTGCAAAGTCAAATTAAAAAGACTCTCTAATCCTAGCCAGAGGAACAAACTCTGCGAACACAAACACATGTACAGCGGTTCTGTGAGCTGCTGTGTCAACTGCAGTAACAGAAATAAATCATGTAAATCATGGGCATTACTGTGTTGCTTGTTTTAGTAACATGTGGATTTAAGTATGAGTTGAGGGTCACCGCAATGATGAGAACGACATCTTAAAAAGTCTAAGTGAAGCTTGTTCTACACTGTCATGTCATGACCGCCATTCACACTTTGGAGAATATTGTCTTAATATGGCAGAAGTCTGTTTTTCTCTTCCATTAAGCCAGAAAGCAAATCAATTTTTCAAAGTATAAACTCTTAAAAGAAGTGCTTTTAGAAATGTCTGAGCTTTCCTTTTACTTTATCTGACAGTTCAATTCTAAAAGTATCAGATATTCCTAAATCTTTGGAACTCTAGTGAAGGACAGAAAGAATAGCAAATACATGGAGAATACAGAGGAACAAGCAACAGTGAAAAGACTTGATGGCAGGATTGTCTATTTACTCATTTTATATTTTTCATACCAAAATTTGTTTGATGGTTGGTTTGAAACATAGAGTAGCAAAAAGTAATACACATCTATCTTTAAGGGGACAAATACTTTTTCATAGTCCTGTACAATACAGCACAGTCCACACTTTAAGTATTTTACAACCTTTAAGAAACTATTTTCAGAGATGCCCTGCACTTACATCCATCAATCACTACAATCCCTCTGGTTCACCGTGCAAAAGTTAAGTACATCTTTTTTTGAAACAGTTTCTCCATTTAGAAATAAAACAGGCATTTTAGCTATAACTGCAATTTCAAATTTGAACATAGATTTGCAGCCTTTCTTAAATGTTCAAAATGTTTATAGTTTATTTTGTATTTGCTACTCTGTTACAGAAGTTTGTCCTTTACATTTGCCTCCAAAATAGTCAGACGTTATAGTATTTTTTTCCCATTTGATTTCGAGGTAGATTCAGTCTTTCACTGTTGCAGCATTCTGTTGTTGTTACTGTAACTGGTACCGAAGGTAGATACCAGGGTGCATAATCTGCTATAAAAGGTAGGATTTATTTTTATTTATTTGTTTATTTAATTAGGAAAATGCATATTTATCAAAAGATCAGAAAAAAAAAAGAAAATCAGTGTACTTATGCCAGAATTAACACAATTGCTCATTCACATCTGCTGTCCTAAGGCAAGCATCATGAAAGTCTTATTTATATTCAATATAATTACATACAGTAGACCAAAAAGAACAGTTACATTTACAAAACAAAAACAAAAAAACATTAAGAAGATGTCAAGAAATCAGGGTGGATTACACATGGGGGCAGGACTGATTTATTTTTAACCACTGTTTTTATTGTATTCTTAAAAATCATGTACTTCTCAATGTTTTTGATATGTTTTGGTATTTTATTTCATGAGTGCATGCCTCTAATGGACACCACCATTTGGCTGAATTTACTCCTGCACCTCTGTAATTTACAGTCACAACTGGTTTGTGCTCTTGTACTCATTCTATTTGGCCTTATTTTTTGTATAAAATCCTGCAAAGGCGAAGGTGCAAGTCCATTTAAAACCAGACATAAATCCAGGAATGTCTGATACTTGTCCATTTCTAATATGTTATATTTCGTTAAGGTATTACAATAATAAAAATTGATAGGTTTCCTGTCTAGAATTTTAGGTGTTCTTTTGAAAAGAGATTTGATAGCTTTTAAGGTGTTCTATGATGTATGAGATCATGTTGTATAACAGTAAATTATATGAGTGAAAATGATTGCATACATAAAAACCTTTGCTCATTCAAAAGTCAGAAAGCTTAAAAAGAAATCTAGCACTAACTTCACCTGGAAATAAAATAAAAGATAAAAAATGTTTAAAATTGTTGGAATGTATGTATGATTGCAATAAAAAAGACCTGTAAAGTGCTTTTAGATGACTCATGCGGTTAATTGGTGCTATATAAATAAACTAAATAAAACTTAACAAAATGATTTAAAAAATACCATAAGACAAGCCATGGAAAATACATTTATATATTAAGATATCTTTAAAGGGGAAAATAAATCTAGTTTCTTGTTTTTGATTGTTTTGATCTTTTTGTACCAGCAACTCTGTTTGCATTGTAATAATAAGGGGTACTAATGCTAAAGATTTCCATAAGGCGCTTGCTGGCTTCAAGGATAAGTTTTGGTAAATGTAACAATAAAAGAGAACTAGGTGAAGAAAATTAGCTTCTTTAGAGAGACATAATCTTCTGGGTTAATGCCACTTTATTCGGTGGAATAAATGCAGCTCTAGTAATGGTGACTTCCTGCTGTGATAATAAGTGCAAACCTGCATGTAATAATCTCCTGTAAAATGAGGCCTTTAAATGTGTGTATGTTTTGAGTGTGTGTGGGTGTGTGTGTGTGGAAGAGTGAGAGAGTGTGTTTCTGAGGACAGGTTGTGCTCCACTCATCCATCATCCTTTTAAAAGCCATTACTACATGTCACTGTAACCTCCTGGGAGCGTGGAGGATGTTGCACTCAGACACTCAAGGATGAACATTCAACTCCACAACAACGTGTGCGCGTGTTATCATGTCATCTGCACAACACATGTCTGGGTGTGTGTCTCTTCAGCTGCTCTTGTTCTCTCTGCTGAAACATCTCTGTTTCCTGGGTGACGGGAGCTCTAGCTGCAGGAGAAAATGTCAGTGATAAAGAGTTTAAAAAACAGCACATCAGATTATGTTTATCCATGGACACTTGATGTGTCTCTTTTTGTTTGTTGCTAATTATAGGTCTTTAATAAAAAGCATGATTCTTAAGTACCAGATTGTCATAGTTTGATCAAAGACATTTATAATAAACATAGCTGCATCTAAACGTCTCATCATCAGATTGCATTTTTGTTTCTGTTTCACCATGTGTGAAAGCTAAAATGTGTCATAATAGACATGCAGTGCTGCTATGGAAGGGATTTCAGTGATTCAGTTCAAGGACATACTGTACACAGATTAACCACACAGAGAGGTACATATTTCAAGTGTTTATTTCTGTATGGCTGAAGGCTATACAGAAAAACTCATTATTTTTCTCAGAAGATTATAATTTGACATAATTCATAACTTTTAAATTGAGGTCAAATGATGCAATAAATGACAGGAAACTTGACAGCTTTTCGGCAAACAGACACCCACCACAAGGAGGGTAAGCCACAAATGGTCCTTGAATCTGGATGTTTACAGAGTTCTTTATCTCATTAAATTAATGGGAATTTGAGTAGAAGGTGAAAGTGAACAAAAAGCAGGGGTAAATACAGCCTTGAAAGAACTGTAAAAAAAACAAAAAACACTTGCGAGTTTGGGGGAAATTCAGTGTGGACTGCAACTGGAGTCAGAGCTTTAAGACAGATCTATGAGATAGGCTACCACTGTCACATTCCTTGTGAATCTGAGACATCGAAAGTGTCAAAAAAAAAAGGACTGGACTGTTGCTAAGTGGTTTAAATTCCACTTTTCACATACAATTAATTGTTGTATTTAAATCAAAGTTGCAGAATCTGGAGGAAGAGTGGAGAGACTCCTCATCCAAGTGGCTTGAGGTCCAATGTGAGGTTTCAACAGTCACACACTCATCTACCAGTTAATACAGAGCCATTTATGCTTCCTTCTTCTGAGAAGTATTATGAAAATGCAAATTTTTTTTGCAGCAGGTCTTGGCACGTGCCCACAATGCCAAAGATATCAAATACTGGTTCAGTGACCAAAGGTGTTATTGTGCTTGACTCGTTACTTGACTGAAACTTCAAAGTGAGGCTATGGGGTGTTCCAAAAAAGTTAAACACAACAATTCCTCTATAAAACACAACTTTAGCTTCAGAAGTTCCATAAGCTCATTCATGCACATCACATCGATGGAGTAATTCAAGCATAGAGCCTCAACCTCGACCGGAGTTGGTGAGGACTGTATATTGTATTTTGCATGGATTAAACCAGCAATTCTTTCATAAATTATTCTCGATTTATTTTGGTCTTATCATATATGTACAGTAAATTGTTGGAAAAACTGACAATCATCAACAATTCATCAAATAAACCCTAGAAATGTATCACTTTGTCTAATGTGTAAATGTGATATAAAACTTTCACTTTCTGAATAGATTTATTGAAATTAATTCATTTGTATTGATGTATGCCTGTCAAATACCCATAATGAGCGGTTGAAAATAAACCCAGATCAACTGAAAGCACGGAGACCGTATGATTTGCTGTATTTTCTCTATATGTTGCAGATCTTGGAAAATTCTGTTTTCTTTGATATATTTTGCACAGCCCCTTCACCTCTGTTTTTTGCTGCTTCAGATTAAATTGGATGTTCAGTTGAAAGAATTTACTGCATCTGCAAAGCTGATGAAAATAATGTGGAATTACTGTCAGTACTGGCTTGGGAGTAGATGCCAAATTTTGATTTTGTTGCAGATCCAGCACAGCACATCACTTATGAGCTTAATTCCCTTTAAAGCCAGAAGATGTATTTGTTGCCTAATACATTTGAGCTACTGGGAGTTATGGGCACTTGCTGATTTGATGCATTTAGGTTGTCAATCAACAATTGGTAAATAAATCAGAGTTCAGATTTACGTGTGAATAATTAGCTACACAAAGCTATTTCTTTGTGTTTTGTAGAAGCAGCGGAAATCATAAAATGCTTCCTTTATTTGTTCGACTGATGGAAAGGCAGCTTTTCAGGGTGTCTTCTGGTGCTTCCAGCGCTCTGTGACGGTTTTTATGTCATTTTTTTAATCTTCTGAGAATGGATGAGAGCATGTTCTCTGTGTTTACTGTGCTCAACAACAGTAAACATCTTATCTTTTTTATCTTATTCCACAGAAAGAGAACGACAGCCAGTAAACTGCCCAATGCAGCAGATATCAATGAAACTGTCAACAAATGCAGTGTTTTAAACTATTGTTCCTACAACTCTAGGAGCTTCAGTAGAGTCTGGGGTTAAGGAAAATGGAGAAAACAAGAGACTTTTCGTATTGTTTCAAATTTTTGTTCCCGTTTGTGAACAGCTATGCAATTCTTGAGGCACAGCATCGCAGTGGAAGCCTACGGCTGTGACCCAGAACTGAAATAAAGAGATTGCTTTATCTGCAACAATCAATATTGTTTCTTTGTGACAGCATGCTGGCATTCTGTATTCAGCTTTACATAAATGTCGGTTCTGTGCTCAGAAAACAAAGAACTGGGATAAAGAAAAAGAGGATATATGTAGGAGTGACCCCTGAAGCAAAAAGCAACAAATGCTGCACACAAAGCTGCATTCAACAGCTGGATTTGAGATCTAAATGCTTCCAAAATCAGAAATCTCCATGGAAGCTGAGATGAAATATGTTGGTTGTTGTTGGATATATCAGAGAAAGGAAACATCTTATATAATGTTAGAAGTTAGTTCATAACAACAGAAAAATGGAAATAAAGGAATTATACCAAAAATAAAAAAAATGTTTTAAACCTTTTATTCTTCACTATTATGGTTTAAGGTATTTGCTCACCCCTCTAAATAATTGATTTCTCCAAATTTTATGAAGAGGTTGCCAACTTCCGCCAGTATCAAAAGTTACAGCCTTAAGATTATCTCCCTAACAAAAAAGACCTTCATAGAATAGGTTCCTATGATAGAGCAGCTGCTTCTAATGCAAATCAGATGCATGGATATTAAGTACTCTGGTACCGGAGATACACAGACTTATCTGTAACTGCATTTAATTTAAGTTGGATCGTTTCGTTTTCAAATGTAGTTACCGGGGCCAGAGTCAATTTTTTGTGTCGCTATGGAGAACAAGTTTAATGTATTCATCTGGTTGATGTGAAGGCACAATGTGGATTCTCTATTCAGCTTATTTGACATAAATACTATTGAATATGCCATTATTATCTAAAAACTGACGGGCATAAATAGATTACGACAGGATTGTTTTAGACACAGTCGGTCAAAATGACTAACTAAAAGACACTGAGGCTTAATGAACCTACAATATTTTTGCTATTTTTTCTACTTTCATAATTCTTTTCCTGCTTCATTTTATTTTGTATACAGATGCTTAGAATTCATAGTTTAAATTAAATAGATACATATACAAAGGGTTAGGATTAATGACTGAAAGTTCAGTTTAAATTTATTGTCCAGTATATTTTGAGCAAAAGCATATGCTGAATTAAGGTAGGAAGCAGCTTCAAAACATATCACCAGTTGAACTTTTGTATTTGCATCACTAAACTCAATTAATTTCTTTTTATAAGTTTACAATGTTTACAAATGTAAAAGAAACCCAACTTTTCTTTTGTTGGCAGACTTCATCTTAGTTTGCTGCATTTGTGCACTCTTTTTTGTTGTTTTATGCAAAAAAAAATTTAATTCACAAATTTTTTTTGCATAAAAATTGTGTTGCGTCAGCTCAAGATTAATGACATTTATACTCTGTATTTGCTAAATTATTTTTTTCAAGGGATCAGAAAAGAAAAACTTATATTATTTTTGTTTTACAAATGTCTATGAATCTGCATTTGTTCTATTTGTGTTCAAGCAATGAGCTACAATTTGAAGAGTAGTCCGCTGAATGGTCAAGTGTTCTTCTATTACACTTATTACAATTAAATGTTTGGATTCCAGAATTTAACATTTTAATGGATTTTTTGGAAACACCTTTCAAGTGATTTAGTGAAAATTAAATAAAAATCACAAAAACACTGAACATGTTACTGCAACTTTTTCACAAAAACAATATCCAAAAGATGATCAAACATACCTATAAGTACAAGCAAAAGCTCATAAAAAAGTATTTATTTTGACATAATCTAGTCTTTTCATCAATAAGTAAATTAGTTTAAATCTAACTACCTCTTACTTCAGAGTCTGTGTCAGAAACACGTGACCTTTCATTTATGCTCTGCACTATTCTGTCAGTTACTTCTAGCACTCAAAAAGATGAACTCTCATAGGTTATTTCAACACAAATGAAATTAGGCATGATTGAATTTAATCTCCCTTCAATTTATGTTTGTATTAAAAATTATTTGAGTCAAACTTTCAGGGATGCTCTGAGAGATTTTATTGCATTTTTCTTTTGTCATTTTCATCAGGTATAAAGAGGTTTATGAAACCTATCAATAACATTTTGCAACAACAATAACACTGCATCAGAGAAAGTGCTGCTGTTGAACTTCAAGACAACAAAACTGGGTATCTCCAGTGGTTTCAAACTAAATCAAACTGAATTCAATTACCATTTTCCTTTGATAGCAGATAACAATAAAGCACATAAAAAACAAAACAGATAAATTGCAAAAGTCTTACATCTCAAGTTATTCATTTAGTTTATAGTTTGAAATATTTTTCTCTTCCAAATTAGATTCCATGGTATGTTAGTGTAATGTTACAACCCTCACAAATCAGACAAGGGCCAACAGTGCTTTAACAGGACTGTCTTGTGTAGAATACCGTTTAGGTGGTTTATTCTCTGAATGATAATCAGGTCATGTTTGGATCTCTTTAAATGACAGCACCTTTCATTTCGTGTCGCTGCATCATTTCCCAGAATCACACTGATACCCAAGAGACACCCAGTAAAAATCCTCCGTACAGAAGGAATGAATGAGAGCAGCCAGGGGAGCTTTTCAGCATCTCAATTATAGCAGAGGTCTGGCAGAGCCAGAATAAATGACTGGGAGGTTTATCTGAGCACGCATGTTAAATTAAAGCCGGTGTTCCATTAAAAATCTGATTTGCTGCTATAATTGTGAGGGCTGGTGAGTGACTGGCTCCATTAACTATGTGAAATGATCAAAGTGTGGACGCTGGAGTCAGAGGTGATGATCACATTATTGCTCTGATTGCTTTCTGTTGTCCTTCAGTATTAAATCAGAGAGAACCATGACTGCTACTCATAATAAGTGTTTTCATTAACATTACACAAACAAAAGGGGTCAAAAGGGCATGAATTCTGTTTGAATATGTTCCAAAGTGTTGATTTGACCAGTTTTGATTGACCAACCCATTAAATCATTGTTTGTTGGTAAAATAAAGAAAAGATTCTAATACTTGGTGAACATGAGCACACAGAACTGAAGTTCAAATCCAATTTCAAATCATTGTTGGTCTTAATCCTGCCTTCTGGATATTAATGAGAAATCAGCTACTTCAGTCAGTGGATGGATGGATGGTCATTGTACCTTAACTAGCTTAAAACAATAACACCTTAGATAAAAAAAAAAATTGCCAGCTGAGATAAATTGTTTACATACAAGCTATCTGCAAAGAATTTCCAATTAATTATCCAAAATCTTTGTTCTGTTTGAAAGTCTCTGTAGATCGGTTTCACCTGCCCTGATCCTTCACTCATTGTTGTTTCATTGAGGTGTGTTGCATCTTCAAGGCTCATTTCCTCATTGTTAGTCTGACTCTGCTTCTACCTGCTTATTGATATTACCGGCAGCTGTTTGTGTCATGTGTTATGTTTCCATTCTCTCAACTCTCTGAAGACTTAAACACACCATAGATGCACTTTGCATGTATAATCTTTTTATTTGTTGCTCAGGATGCTTCAGGAATTTTATTTCCACGGATTGCGCCTGGATTTCCTCATTCACATTCATAGATTGGCATATCAAAACAAATGGGAAAAATCTGCTTCTAGAGGCAGAACAAAACAAATGTTGATGTTTAGCAGCATATAAGCATGGCACTTTCTGTGTACCTACAGAGTTCCTTAATGATAACAAGGTACCTACTGGGCTACTTAGGTACTCACAGTGTATCAATAGGAAGACTTAAATGATTCCAAAGGAGTATTGATGGAATCCATATGTAATCATTTTATCTGACCTATCATAGGTACTACAGGTTACTTTCAGGACACCCAGGAGGTACAGTGGGACAAAAAGTAGTTAGTCAGCCACCACATGTACAGTTATTTTATTTAAAAAAGATGAAAGAGGCCTGTTACTTTCATCATAGGTATACCTCAACTATGAGAGAAAAAGAAAAAAGAAAATCCAGAAAATTACATGGTCTGATTTTTAAAGAATTTATTAGTAAATATTGGTAAACAAAAACAGTATTTGGTCAATGACAAAAGTTAATCTCAGTACTTTGTTATATAGCCTTTGTTGGGAATGACACAGGTCAAATGTTTCCTGTAAGTCTTCACATGTGTTCACACACTATTGCCTGCATTTTGCCCCATTCCTTGAGTCATCCTGGTCCCTTTTGCAGAAAAAATGGGCCAAAGCTAGATGTTTCAAACCCATGCTTCAAAGTAGGAATGGTGTTCTTGGGATGCAACACAGCATTCGTTTTCCTCAAAACACGACAAGTACATTTGTAACCAAAAAGTTTTGTTTTGGTTTCATCTGAACATATGACATTTTCCCAAATCTTTTATGGATCATCAAAATGCTCTCTTGCAAACTTCAGATGGACCTGAACATGTACTGGCTTAACCAGGGAACCTGTCGGGCACCACAGGATTTGAGTCCCTGGCAGAGAGGAGTGTTACTGGTAGTAGCCTGTCTTACTCTGGACCAAGCTCCCTGCAGGTCATTCACTAGGTCCCCCCGTGCGGCTCTGGGATTTTTGCTCACCATTCTTGTGTTCATTTTAACCCCACAGAGTGAGATCTTGCATGGAGCCCCAGATCAAAGGAGATTATCAATGGTTTGATTTTCAAATAATTGCTTCCAAAGTTGATTTCTTTAAACCAACTTGCAGAAAAATTCCCAGGTCTGTGAGAGCCAGAATTACTTGTTGTAGGTGACCAAATACTTATTTAAAACCACAATGGAGAATAAATTCTTTAAAAATCCAACCATATGAATTTCTGGATTTTTTTCCCCTTCATTTTGTCTCATTGTTGAGGTATATCAATGATGCAAATAACAGGCCGCTCATCTTTTTAAATGGGTAAATTGCACAATTGTTTGTTGACTTAATACTTTTTTAACCCACTGTACACATAAACACAGAAATCAGTACCTTTGAAAGTGCCTAAAGGGTACCTATAGGGTACATACAGGAATGCTTACAGAGCACTTAAAGAGCAACTCACCAACAAATTAACTTTTGTTTTTGTTTTCTTTGCTGATAAACTATAAATGGGTGTCTATTAGTGATATCAACATCTCCGGTCATTATTTTGGTGTTTTTGTGCTTCTTAATGAGAATATACATTTTCTGACAAAAGCCATCAATGTGGTACCCTCATCAGGTTAAAACAATGCTGCACTTGAATTCAAATCAGGCATTAATATTCACTCTGGGGTGAGGGCTGACTTAAGCCAATATGGTGGTGTCGGGTATAAAAGAATCAGAGTCGATGCCCATGCCTCCTCCATAGAACCTCCTTCCCTTTCCTCTTTTACATCTGATGAAAGAGGTGGAGAGAACCCTCCACCTCAAAACATTGCTCGGAGACAAAGGAGCTGTCATTGCTCTCCATCATTGTCACTGTCTGTGTCTGTGCCAATGCAGCAGACCTGCTGTCAAGATGTTACTCACATTTTGAATCTCATGCTCTGTAGCTAAAAATATGTATGGTTAAAACTTGAGGTATTTTGATTCATAACTTCATGGCTGTACTTAAATGAAACTGAAAGACTCAATAGTTTTGATAGAATGAAGGGCGAATTGGTTTTTACTTTATCTTGATGAATAAACCTAAAACCCTTTAATAGAAGCTGTTGGCTCATGTCACTATGGTAACCAAACTGAGTGGTTTGAGGGACATACACCACTTCTTTCTATAGTACTAGGAGGAGAATATATATAATATATATAATAATATATGTAATATAATATAATTTTATATAAAATATGAAATATGGTGGTGATTATTTTAAATTATGTTGTTTTCAGATTGTTAAACTTTAGGCTGGCCATGGAACTACCAAGTTAGTTTTTTTAAATCAACCTAATTTTTGTAGGATCTTTTTTTGACATTCAACCATGTTCTCACAACAAACAACCATTGTTTCCCAGCAGCTTTTAAGACTATTTTGAAACGTCAGAATCCTAAAAATATATAGACTAGCAAATAAACTGAATTTCTTTATTAAAGGTTTGCGTGAGGGGAACTAATGTTTAGAGTTTATGACTGTGGTTTCATCTGAGAAATTTGGTTAGGTCCCAAATGATTCCAAATACACAGGTCTAAATCTGAGCTCACACCATATAATAAACAGTTAGTTTTACACATTATCTTTAAATTAATAACTCAGGCAGTCCTGGAGTAATGTACACTCATTAATCTGATCAAAGTGCTCATTGAGGAGCTAATGTTTCCTCCTCCTTCTCATCAGGATCAACATTAACTCTGAGATTAAAGGAGGCAGGATTATTGATTACCGCTCTAACTGAGGGAACTGGGTGTGAAGAAGGTTTTTTTTCCAGATGGCCTTAAAATTTTAATGAAATCCAGCTCTTTTCGAAAAAATGATTAATTTTTTTTCCGGATTATTGGACATCTCTCCCCATAGATGGCCTGCCCATGTACAGGTATCAGTTATTCAACAAAAATGACAAAATTCTTCTTCTGGGGCTCCATCTTAAGTATTACACATGTAGGTTTGTGCTGCCAAAATAGTAACTTTGGAGCTAGATTTTATAATAGAAATCTTGCAGCAAATCTAGGGACTTCTTTTGGTATTATATTAAGCTTTGGGGACTCTGACATGAGAGCCTTTTTCGTTCTATTCTTAATGAGTAGTGAGTGTCGTAGGGCTCCTCCACCATCCCAAAGACTAAACAGGTGGGCAAAGCCGAAGTACCTGGATAGAGAAGCCACACAGATACAGGGAGCGTATGTAAACTTTATGTAGAGAGACATTAGGTTGGTATATGAATCCAGGACCTTCCAACTGCAAGTCAACAGTGCTTCCATTTACCCCGCTGTGCAGCCAGGTCCAACCATAGTAAGGATATTTCTTTACTCATTTTTGTTTCTACCAGAGTGTTTATCCTGCTTCTAAATCATCCTTTACAGTTACACACACCAATTATGCAGCTTTTGGGATGATGATAATGTCATTTAGTGGCTTTGGGACAGCCAAAGGCTACATTATAACTAATGAGTTGCCGTCTGGTGAAGAGGAAAGGAGAAGATCTTATTTGGTGGTCCATATATGAACATCTTAGATACAAGATTTTCTTCATACTGTTACTGTTTTAGAATATGCCTTTTGGCAAAGGAATGTCTGGGTTTCTGTTCTGGACCAGTTTCATTCTTGCTGTAATCTTAAATAAACAGAAGACATTGACTAATGAATCTTTAAAAGAGCTTAAAGATTAGCTTTTTCTGAGGTTCACTCAGCAGGGAGACCTAGTTGAAATAAGTCATGAAACATATTAGTAAAGAAGTAAATTTTGCCTTAGCAGGCTTCCTTTGTTCAAATGACCCTACAGGAGGCCTTTCCCTTGAGAACAAAGCAGCAGGAAGCTGCACACATGCGGCACATCAGCACAAAGGCGTCTGGAGAGAAGCTGGACGGACGTTAGCGAGGTGGCGTTGACCTTTTCCTCTCCACCCACCGCTGCAGAGGAATTAGCTACAAGATGTGGACAAAGCAAAGAAGAGGTCACTCGCTCCCAGGCTGCTGTGGCTTATTAAAATGTGTCAAAGCAGAGAAACTATATGTATACATACGCACACACACACACACACACACACACACACCCACACATACACACACACACAAATCCGCAAAGCTCACAAGATTTATGAGTGAGAACAAAGAAACATTGCTATAATTTATTGAATACTGTTATGTTCTCCAAGGGCAGAGACTGAGACTGAAATGATCTTGATACTTTCACCTGAAATGGAAAGCAAAGTGAGTTATACAAGACAGATATCTTTATCATGATGTATTACTGCTTCAGCCTTCAACAGCTTTTCACTCGTCTGTACCCTTCTGCACATGTAAACATTAACAAAAATCTGATTCAACTCAAACTATGTAGTCCGCAGCTACTCAGTAACCTCAAGGTTATAAATGGTCTATGGTTTCTTCTGTCCTGATATGCTGCCATAGTGTAAGTGTTGTGTTTTGTTGCAGTGGGATCCAATCTAAAAGACCTTCACTCTCAGTGGAGACAGCATAAAGCATGTTTAAACGCAGATACAGGTTCAGATCGCAAAATATAGCTACTGTTGCCTGTGCATGATGGTTCATCATGTTTAGTAGCTTCTTATGGACTCTGATGTTGTTGATGGAAAATTGACTGCAGAATAACTTCTAGACCTGTGAAGTGCACTCTAAGAAATGAAACGTGTTTTTTTTTATTTAATTCATAGTTTTATTTTCAATATACTTAAAATGTATCATTTTAGGGGTGTATATAATAACGTTTAATTTGATTTAATCAATTTCAAACTCATATTGTTTTACGCTTAATTGACAGAGTTATGTGGAAAAGATTGCCTTAACTTTATCAATTAAATCCAACATTTGATTTCTCAGAGTGTAGTACCCAGACATCCCCTTACGTAATGATACTATCTAGCTCTTCTTACTGGATCCTAAGCCAGAAAGAATTTGGTCTGATGAATTTTGGATTTTGTGAAGTGTCCTGGAGGTTTTCTAACATAACCACCCAAACAGAGGAAGCTCGTTTTAGCTGCTTCAATCCAGGTTGATCTTTTTACAGTCATGATTGTCTCACAACCATGAATGATGAATAGTTGCTTCCAAATACTGTAGATTGCATTTTTCTGTCTTTCCTCAACTGAATGCCATGGAGAAGGCTAAATAGACTAAAGTTATAAAGTGCCTTACTAGTCATGCTGACCGCTAAAAGCATTTTATACTGGTGCCGGAACCACCCATTCTCACTCACAAACATTCATCCACCAATATGTGAATTGGTGGGTAAAGAACAGAAGATATATAGAGCCTTCCACATGCAAAGTCTTTAGACTTGTTCGCATTTTGTCCAATAACAATGAAAAATATTGTAGATTAGATATTTCAAAATATCTTAAAATTGTGATGGCCATATCTACTCACATCCTGTACTCTAAAACTCTCAATAAAATTAAGTAAAAACACTCAATACTGAAGCCGTCATTAGGGTTTGATTGAATGTAAATTAGGTTTAATCTAGTTCATTTGTGAACGTCTCAGAGATTTGCTAGAAATTCTTTGTAAGTAAACAGCATCATGAAAACGAGGGGTACATTGACATGTGACGGGGTAGCTGAAGTTGAACCTGCAACCCCTACCACTTTACCTTGCAAGCCACAGTAATGAAGTAATTAAGAGCATCAGTGAGCGGCCAAAAGCAACGTGAAAACAATTCAACTCTAGATGATGAAATGACATGAACCCAAATAAGTCATCATCATTTAGTGACTGTTACATCCTCCGTTGAAAGACTCTCCACATCCTGTTTCTTTCTTTTTCATCTTCTTCACATACTGACAACAAAGAGAAACTGATGTGTCATCGGACTCAGTGGATGTTTCCGGAAAAGGACTTCTAATTATAGATAAAATGAGCTCAGTGTTAAACTGGTACACTTCTAATTAATTAATTGCCCACAGAATTCGTGCACAGCAGGTCAGCTGAATGAGGCTCACAAAGATAAAGAAGCTATTATACATGAAGTATGTACTTGAGCTGAATTAGAACAATTATTTTCTGTGGAAAGGAATGCTGCAAGATAAATTAATCACGTAACTTTGTTTTAATTCCTCCCACGCCGGTAAATCTGAAAGAAATTATACAACACAAGAGGAATAATATTCAGTCCACCAAAACAGACTGTCAGAAACATCCCTGAATCCATCTGATTAATAAGAAATAAAGCTCAAACAGGGTCTTTTAACATCTCCTCATTAATATGTTTATTTGAACAGAGGTATTTGTCTTGTCACAATAGTAACAGGATGTGACTATATGTAGTATAAATCAGTTTAGTGTAAACCACTGCTCTTTTACTCTGAGTGGAAAAAACTGGAGACTAAGTCAGTTTGAGCCAACAGTTGAATACCTGAATTATCTTGTTCTCATGCTCAGCAGCACACATATTCTTACATGTCTTCATTCTGACATCCACGTAATAAACAGGAACTCAGCTATCAGGATGAAAAAGTCACATCTTTTCCACCACAGTGTGTGCTCAGCGACCCACACCAGAGACCAGTGTCAAATCATTGTTAAGACCTCAAAATGTCAAGTAAATAAAATTAAAGAGAAGCATCTGACAGTAGGGGGTGAAGGAACTCCTGCAGGCTAGTGTTTTTATCCCTTCAGCCTCAGAAACCTGAGCTGAGCAACAAACAGAACCTTTTTGTATGCCAAACAAGAATAATCTTTGTCTTGAAAGAACATTATTTTTATTCAATTTTCAAAAAAAATGTTGAACATTTACAACAGAAAACTGGCATTAGTACAAACACTCTAAATTCAGAGACTGGAAAACTCACATGATCCAAGAGCTTGTAGAACCATCATAAATTTGAATCAGACAGTTTGGATCAAGCTTCTCCTTTTGGACAGATGGCCTCTTATTTGATTCAAGAATACTTTGGTGTATAGAGGAGATCATGTTTGACTTAATGACTGCAAACTGTTCAGGTCCAATGGCTGCACAACCAGCTCAAATCATAAGCTTTAGAACACTGATTTAAGGTGTTGTCCTGATATGTTGTTGGATTATTTCTACAACATAGTGTTACTGACCAGAAAGTCTTCCTTTTATAAATATAAAAAAGCCTCACCTTTCAGTCTCTTTCTGTCTGAACATGAATGTTTAATGTGTGAATGTGGCGGTTGCAGGCTTTCTGCTGGACAGGTAAGTTAATTACATTAAACGATGAAGTTATGTTGGCATTATGTTTGACACAGTACAGGTTAGTCCAACAAACACTTTAAACTTCCGTTTAACTCGGACAATTTACTCCGCAGCTTCCATAGTAGTAATGATGTGTTGTAATGGCGAGAAGCAAGAGAAAACTCCTCAGTTGCATGCATTCACTGAGCGCACCACTAGTTGGAGGTAATTTTTAAACATGGACGCTTTAAGGTATATAGAGTCAGAGTGCTTAGGTGCATTGCAAGATCTGACATTGCGAAGGATTGACAGCCTGCTTTGTGAATCATTTTGGGAAATTGTTGGGAAATAGACATATAACACTGAATTATACTGAATATTTTACTCAAATGTAAGCTGCTATCACTCTGTTCCAAACATAATTTGTACACTGGAAATCCACTGGTTACTTAAGGCTATATGTGATAAAACCAAAAGTATTTTGTAGAACAGCAAGTCCTGTTGCCTAAATTAAGTTTCTAATTACGTTTCACTTTTTATGCACGTCAATTCAGAATAGCTAGTTTGGCCTGGAATAAGTAGTGTAGAATTAACAGTTTTCTGCTGCATCATGCCCAGGTACAAGACTTTTTAGTGACATCACCATTTTTTTTTACGATATTAATATCTCAACTGACCTTTAGAGAATAAAATTACAATGCTTTATTAGTGCCCCCAAGTAGTCAGATAAATATCACCTAAATTATCAAGACACTATAGATGCTATAAGTTTCATGTTTTTGATTTCAAGTATCCAGCATCCTGAAGTGTATAAAGCGTAAGCATAGTGTAAAGTAAAATCAGGTATTGTTAGTTGTCACTGCTATCATATTTGACACACAAAAATCTTCTGCAGTGGTGGTGTTTGTGGTGTACATGGCGTATTGGTAACTTGGCAAAAGCCAGATCTATGTGTAGCTCTGCCCCATGTAGAGTCTACACATTGATCTGCAACTGCTACAATAGAAAGTGTCTGAAAAAGGGAGGGCCATCTGCTGTAATATATTTAGCCGACTGGAGGATGCGCCAGCAACTTTCTGCCTACCATAATTTATCTCTCAAGTTTCTTGACTACGAGCTGGTAAATCAAGCTCTTGCCAAATCCAGTCAGGAGAAGAGCATACACATCTTTGCCATCAGGAAATGGACATTGTGCTTCCCTTTGCTCATTTTATATCAAAGAAATTGTCTGTAGTTCTCCTAAAACAGATTCAATAGCCACTTCTACACATACGTCCACCAGCGTGGCCATGTTTGTTTTAAGTTGCCTGGGCACTTGATGCTATCATCAACACCCAACCATGGACCTGCCCGAAAGCACACTGCTAACAAAAGATTGGTCTGCACCACCAGTGGAGTCGAATCAGACAGTTTAGTTAGAGCAGTACAAAATTGATTTTTGTGGGTTTTGTGGGTTTGGAAAACAAATAATGCAGCATTTTGAAGTTGCAGAGCCAATTATCTAAACATAGCCAAAAGGTCTGCAACAGCCTGTTCTGTTCAGTGATCAAATTATGTATCTACAGTGTCAAATGCATTGTAAATTAGATTTCCTGTGGTATCATGTCTTTCTAGACTACTTAAACCTTCCTCCAAAAAATGCTAAGCCTCATAAAAATAAAGCATAAAAAAAGATCTGCCTCCCATTCTATTTATAGAAAATGTGGGTACCACAAGTCCTGCAGTCTAAGAGCAATGCTGGAAAATTGGGAGAAAATACTGTATATCATGAAGGAGCATGAAAATTCAGAGCTTTATATGTGAGACAACTAAACTAAACAGCTAACATTTTACTCTGGAAGTAACAGAGAGCAAATGAAAAAGTATAAAAACATGATTTTGTTGTTTTTGTTTTTTGCTCATATTTTGGCACCTGAATTATTATTTAAAGTTTGCCAGTATCTTAAATACTTCTTTCTCCTCGCGGTGCTTTGCTTCCACCTTGTCCGCTGATGACCTGCAGGACGCCTCCATTTGTCTAGGCCTGGTGTGGCAGGCTGCCTCAGCGAAGGCGGCCGAGGAACATGGAGGTCAGTGGTAACACCGCGAGCCTGCATGAGCTGGCTGATCCTTTATCATGAAGCGGCGACAAGCTGTCAGCTGTGATAAAGTGGGAGAAGCTGCTGCTGCCCGTTCAATAAAAGACTCATTTTTCTACTTTAGGAACAGAGCATTGCCCCTTACAGGTCTGATGCATGCACCAGAATATCATAACTATTATAACATCACTGAGACATGCGGGTCTCTGTGTGGAAATGTATATTATAGTAGCCTCCATGGAAATTTATTAGTCTGTAAATTCAGTCCTCGAGGATCAATCTGCTCTTGTGATTAGATGGGCTGTTTTTTCCTAATTGTATTGAGATTTGTGCAGAAAATCCATTTTGATAAATGTCTTGATTGTTGCTCTTAAGGCAAGCCAACCTAAGGTCATTTCAGTGCTAGGATTCCTATAGAAGTATTGATTGTGTATTAAGCTTCGACAAATGCAACTAATCTTGTTATCTGATGGTTAGCCAAGTCTGTCCCAACATCCTGCGGGACCATGGGCAGTTTGTCCACACTCCCTCAGGACATACAACCAGTAAACATATCATGTCAAGATCTTCTTGTTTGAGTCACATTTTCATAAATTTTTTTGTATAAAAAAAAAGACTAATTTTTGAACTTTTATGAAAAGGTATCTGTTTCCGTAGCAGAAAAGAACAGTTGAGAGTGAATAATGTGAATGGCATTTGCACATTTAACAAAAAATAACATTAAAGAATAGATTGAATGAGGTTTTGCACCCTGAACTAAAGCCTATTTGGTGTCTGCACAACATGAGGAAGAGTTTGTGACATTGGAAGTTCAAAAAGAGAAAGACCTATTTCCTTGGTCTGAGATGGAGTTGCTACAGGTGACTGTCAAAATCCAAGGTATTTCTCATTAGAAAAACAAGTCCATAATTATACATTTTAAAAATGTTTTCCATCTTGTACTGTTACTGTAGCTTGCGCATGCGTCAGCGTCCTGATGCCTCCTGCTAACTCCAGCTTGTTAACACGGTTTTATCTAGTTTTAAATTATTTTTTAACTGTTTGTTTTTCATTTTTAATCATTTCTTTTGACTAGTTTTAACCGTTTTTAACTTTTAGCGACATATCTTTTATCAGACGCGTTTTTAATCAGAGCGTGGACCGCTGTTACTTCCGCCATGCCTCCACTCACCTGTAGCTCCGGGTGTGATGGTTGTGCCAGGCTAACCAAGAAAATCCAGGAACTGGAGCACAGGATCTCCAATTTACACCTGATCCAGGACCACGAGCGCGACGTGGACATCATCTTTGGCCGAACTTTCGCTGCTGCCACCAGCGCCCAGCTGTCCGACACAATCCCCTGCCAGCCCGGTGAAGCTGCGGAGGGGGAATCCATCGCTGGGTCTCCAGGCGGACTCGGACAGACGAACACCGGCGGAGGTACAACATCTACGGCAGAGGAGGAGTGCTGGATCCAGCAGGGGGCTAAGCCAAAAGCCCCCCTCAGCTCCACTCCGGTGCACCAGGGTGCGTGGTCGACGGTCGGGCCTGGTCGTGGTGGGGGCGCCCGGAGCGGCTTTCACCGTTCTCCTCCACCCGGCCTTCCACTGTCGAACCGCTTCGGTGCCCTGGGGGACGACTTCCCTCCTCTGACCGTCCCTCCTACCGCGCCGAAGACTAGCAGCTCCGCAGGACTGCCGCCCATCCCCTCCCAGCAGCCAGAGCAGCAGTCGGACTCCGGTAGCCACCCACGTCGTGCCAAACCCAGGACTACAGCCGGGACCCGCCGAGGAGTGCTTCACTACACCCCGAATCCACGGAACGAGCCCTCGGCGCCCTCTTAACACCGCTGCAGTCCTGTGGAAGCCAAGCTGCCCAACATCCAGCAGGTCCTGGACAACGAGAGGTCTTCTACCCAGCAGCCTGCACACCATCCAACCAGCACTCTCATCATTGGAGATTATATTATTCGGCATGTTAGGATGAGAGGAGCTGTCACCCTTTGTTTTCCTGGAGCTACAGTAAAGGATATATCTGAACAGATTGTGGAATCCATCCAACGTTACCCTACTGTGAGTAAAGTTATAATTCATGCTGGAACCAATGACATCCGTAAACAGCAGTCTGAGCTTTTAAAGCAGGATTTTATTCATCTTTTTAATCTTTTAAAAGACAAGCCCCTATCTCTTTTTATTTCTGGCCCCACTCCAACCATCAGCAGAGGAATAAATCGCTTCAGCAGGTTACTTTCTCTCAACACTTGGCTTTCCCCCTGTTACCGTGATGCACAACATTGGTTTTGTAGACAATTTTAACATTTTCTGGGGTAGGAGTCAATTATTTGGGGCAGATGGACTACATCTTAACAGACAAGGTACCCGCATGCTGGCATACCCTCGCCCACCCCTTTCCCCTGCACCGGCTCCAGCTGCTCCTGTCTTCTTTGCCTCATCCACAACATCCTGATGTGCAGCTGGTCCTTGTTCCTATGAACTCAATCCTGATTTTAACAGTAACTCACATATCGGACTTGGACCTTACCCTACTTCATTCATACCTGTTATTGTCAGCAGAGAGCGAAGAAATAATTATAAACTAAGAAAATGCAACCCAAATAATCTTAAACAGTTACTAAAAATCCCACCTACAGTAAATCATACTGTCACTCCATCACCAACCACTATTAATATGGCTCTTTTAAATGTTCGCTCTCTGCTGAATAAAACTTTTATAATAAATGACTTGATTTTACATAATAGACTTCAGTGTTTCTTTTTAACGGAGACATGGCTGAGTGCAGATGCCCCTGCTGTTCTTACAGAGGCCTCTCCACCTAATTATAACTTTTTTTATTCTACGAGGAGTAGCCAGAGGGGAGGCGGAAATGCTTTTATTAGTTCATCAACTCTTTCCGCCAAACCTGTTTTATTTAATAATTTTACCACGTTTGAATACACTGCCTCTGTTTTTAGCACTCCTCAGATTTTATGTGTCACAGTTTATAGGCCTCCCAAAAGGAATGCACTTTTAATTCCAGAATTTTTAGAGTTTTTATCAATTTTACACAACTCTTATGAGAGGGTAATTTTAGCTGGTGATTTTAATCTACATATAGATAACCTTTTAGATCCTTTATCAACAGATTTTTTAAATATTTTAAATGATATGGATTTTAGCCAACATGTCATGCAGCCGACTCACAACAGAGGACACACTCTGGACTTGGTCATCACGTATGGCCTGTCCACCAGTGTGTCCTCTGTTGTTGACTTGGCCGTCTCTGACCACTACTGTGTGTTTTTTGATATCACCAGTTTTTTCCAATCAGAGACCTCTGTGAGAACTGTCAGGAAGCGTCATCTAACCCCTGAAGTGGCTGCAGGTTTTCTTG